>ML675637.1:1087627-1309230 GCA_007922155.1 Mesoclemmys tuberculata
GGCACCGCGGGGCACCGAGCCCCCGGGCCGTCGTTTTTGCCCCTGGGTCCGCGAGCTGCTGCGGCGGGTCACCCAGCGGCGGCCCGAGGCGGACCCGACGCGGCTGGGCGGGAGCGAGAGCCAGTGATTCGTGCTGCCCGGGACAGGTGCATCGGCCGCGTTTACATTCAGCGGAGCGATTCGGCGTGACGCCAGTGTGACTGCGGGCGGCGAACGTCGGGCCGGCACGGCCGGTCTGCAGCCGGCGGCGGACGGGCCGCTTGCTGGGGAGCGCGGCGCGGCCCCCCGAGGGACGGGGCTCGCCGTCCGCGGCCGCGCAGTGGGTCCCCGGCGCCGGCCGAGCCGCAGCCCGCGAGGCTCGGCGCTCGCGGAGCGGGCCGCGGGGCTGTACCCGCAGGGGAGCGGGGCCTGCCCGCGGCCCGGGCATTCATTTCCGCTCTTCTCTCCGGCGCCAGGCGGGACCGGCGGGTGGTGTCGGGCCGTGCCAAGGCCGTGCCAAGGCGTGCGGGGCTCGGCTGGCCCCTGCGGCGAGTCTCGGGAGGGAAGGTCGGTGCCCGGCTCCAACGCTCGCTGCGCTTTTCGGCCCCGCATGGGGCTGAGCCGAACCCGCCGTCGTCTGTCCCGGCGCTCCCCGCCGTCCCGCGGCCGTGCACCAAACTCCTCTCGGGGAGCACAAAACATAACCCGCTGCTCTCAGCAGCGTCCCTGCCTCGCGCGCGTCGGGGCCCCCGGCTCGTGCCGGCGGAAAGGAAGCTGGGAAAGAATCGCTCCTTTCTCAATCGCACGGGCGTGTTTTGTTCCGTTCTGCGGGGTTCAGATCGAAAACTCAGACGTGCAGCTAAATTCCACCGTTGGCCTCTGAGCCGGTCAGCACCTTTCCTTAAAGGTAACCACAGTTCAAACCTCTTCGTCCTTAGAGCCGACGTTGGACCAGCTCCCCAGCCCGATTTCTTCTCTCCAACGGGATCTGCCGGCTCTTCGGTTAGTTTCAAGGATAAATAGGATTCCCCAAAGGAGCCTGTGCAACCCCTCCACCCCCAACCCGGACAGACACACACAGTGTTTAAAATAATCCGGAAAGTCTGGGCGTTATCAAGCATCTTGTAGGTAGGCAGTCGGGACCCGATCCTGCTCCCGGGAAAGTCAAAGAGGAGTTTTGCTAGGCTAGGAAGGGCAGAACGGCTGCCCTTCCCAGGGACACGGAACGGCAAAGTTTAGGGAGCTCAAGGGCAAATAAATATGTTATACCACCCTGCTGTTGTGATCATTTTGTTGTTGGGGCTCAGTTTTAGAACCTGCTCCTTTCACCTCGGATTTGATTGCCACCTAGTTCAGGAAAAAAAGGGCGTGAGGGAAGGAACTCGAGGAAATGTATTGAAATGGCAATCTTTAAAAAGCTACACTGTTTTAAAAGTCAAATAACTTTCGATTTTTTCATTCTTTTCAGCCCTTTCCCTCTATTTTTAGCAATAAACTATTATTTTCACATCTGCCAGCAAACTACTATTTTTATTTGGGGGGGGGGAGCGGGGACACACAACAAAATCTCCCTCCAAATAAAATTATTTTAAAGCTTTTTTTCTCTCCCCAAGTAATTGTAAGTTTGATAGAAATCCAAAGAAGACCCCAGTTTGAAATAATCAGGAGCGATTTATTCCTATAGAGTGACAGTTCTTTTGAACAGTAACCGAATGGCATTTTCTGTCTTTCTGAAAGCTTTTCTTCCAGATTTTGTTCAGATTAGGCTGGGGAGATGAATGCAGGCATTATCCAGCCCAGTAGCTATTCTGAAATGCCAAATTAATTACCAAGGGCTGAATCAAGGCGATGGGGACTGGAACGAGGGGCGGCGAGGTGGGGGAAAGTTTTAGGTGTGAAAATATCTGTGTAATATTTTAAATCCAGATAATAGATTGAAAATGCGGAATTCTCACTGGGGTGATAGCGGGCAAAGGGCAGGAGTCCTCTTTGATTTCTGCCGTGTTGGGGAATTGTCTAAAATCCAGGCCCCTCCAGCCACTTGGTGACTTGCTTTAAATTATTGTTTCCTGTCGCTTAGAAATCAACACACTATTATAAAGCCGCGACGACCTTTTAGGTTTCAGGTGGAAAATGATGTCAGAGGGGAAAAAATCTGCTTGCACTGATACATAAGGGAACATGACTAGCAGTGGAGTGAGGGGTGAAGAGAAGAGCTCCCCTTAGAAGGGGTTTGATAAATTGTTTTTGGCAACAAAAAGAAAGAAAGAAAGAAAGGGAAAAGAGAAAAAAAGTGGAAAGAAAGGGGGTAAAGACACCAGACTGCAAACTCAAGGACACTGAATCTCATGACCCAAATAGTCACTAGGCTTTGCCTTTTTGTCTTCCAGGGCAGGGAGGAGTTTGTCTGAATTTCCAAACCCGTTGTTTGTTTTGTCTCATTTCTCACAATAACAACAAGCACCCCCCAAAAGAAACGAGGCTTTTCTACCGACACTAAATTATCTAGACTCCAGCCTGCGTCCCAAACTATCGAGCGGACACACAGACACACAGACAAAGTCTAGCCCTCGGGAGCGTCAGACAAGAGAAAGCAGAGCGAGAAGCAGCAGCAATGTCATCCCCTTACACATCAAATACAAGGCACGGACTGGATCTCCTCCAGACGAGCTCTGCAGCCGGCTCTTACCTTGAGAGACAGACCAGTGCTGGAGGGAGTATTAGCGTATTCCGCTATTAGGTCTCCCGACCAGGGAGTGCCGAAGCGTTTGGGGAGCACGTCCCCTTTAAGATGCTTTTCCAAAATAGCCCACCACGTGGTGTCTAGCCGACTTTCCTCCGTGAGTCCTCTTGGCTCCTTGCAAAGCGCTGCTGTACCTGCAGAGAAGCCCGCAGAGCCGCAGAGAAGGCACAGTGAGCTAAGGACTGGGAGCAAGGCTCGGCGTGGGCAGGCTGTACAGCTGCAATTTGTACCATGGCTGCTGTGGCATTTTGCCTTCAGCTGGGGCATTGGGGAGGGAGACTGTTGGGGATTTCATGCTTCTGTGAGCTCCAAAGGGCTAAATCAGGGAACCCTTGCACATCCAGAAATGATCAACCAGTTGATTCTATTGGGCCCGTTTTGTTTTAAATGAACAGATAAAGGAGGAGGGAGGAGTGTGCGTGTGTGTGTATGTGGGAGGAGGGGGGTGTTGTTCCAAAAGCTTCCCAGAGCACAAACATACCTGGCATGGTTCGCATTGCCCAGCGCCGAAGGTTACAAAAATACCACAGAGAATGGGTGGAACAATAGAATGCAAGATTTAAAACTCTCCTCACAGAGACGAGGAATGCTGAGTGCTTTCAACATAGCAAGTGCTGGAACACGCTGGAGACTTAGACTGGGGGAAGGGGGGAACCGGGACAGAAAAATAACCGTGTGTGTGTGTGTGTGTCGGGTGGGGGGGGGGAATTATACTTCTTGGAAGTTGCACAAGTAGCAGATTTGCAGGAATGTGTTAACATTTCCATTTGCAATTAGCAATCGGGAGGCTTGGTATATAAGGTGTTTAAAAGCTCTACAATACAGGAATCTGAAGAGGGGTAACAGGAAAAATTAGAAAAGGAATTCTGGTTGGCAGAAATTTTCTCTGGTGTATTCATGTACCGTGTGTGTGTTGCTACTAACATAAATCATAACATTTGAATGTGACATTAAAAACCCATACAGATATTTCAGCTCACAGTTACAGTCTATTGATTATTATTATTTTATGATTATGACATTGCCTAGAAGCACCGATTGATCAGGGCCCCATTTAGCCAGTTGCTGAGAGGACTGAAAACTTGGAAAGCACCCATGCCAGATGGGGTGCAAGGATTCTGGTTGAAACACATAGCAACTCTCCATGACTGTTTTACCTGAACAACTTCATAAAATGCTTTAAGAGTGAGTGGCCAAGATGGATGGTGACCAGGAGAACCATCCTCATACAAAAAAAAAAAAAGGAAAGAAGGCTGCAGCGATACTGTGAATTATAGACCAGTCATGTGTTAACCAACTATGTGAAAACTTCTAGCAGCAATTCTGGCAAAGAAGATCCAGATAGTGTTAGCTCACAATGGAATGCTGCCTCCTGAACAAAATGTCTGCATAGTAAACACGAGAAGGACAAAAGACTGCCTGAGGCTGAACTCAAGGATCACAGAAGATGTAAAACAAAAAATAAAAAGTTAGAGATGGTGTGGCTAGACTATCAAAAAGCATATGACAGCATCCTGCATTTGTGGATTGTTGTGATGCTGAAGATGCACAAGGTTGTTCCGAAGATCATTTCCTTTCTGCAGCTATCTATGGTTAACTGGGACACTTAACTCTAACTGGAAGGGATTCTCATTCATGAGGTCCAAATTAAAAGCAGAATCTTTCAAGGAGATTTCTTATCACCCAGGTAGTGATGCTGTCCCTGACACGTGTTCTGTGAGATAAATTGTGGGTATGATATTTGCAAAGAGCAACCACTAACCATTTGCTATACATGGATGATCTGAACATATATGAATGGTTACAAAAGGAGATACAGAGATAGATGACGTAGAAAAGTTCGGTTGAAGATAGAAGGCTATGGGTTGATTTGCCTAATTGTGTGTCACTGTCTGTAAAATGGGGTAAACTGGTACAATTAGATGGCACATAAATTAAGGAAGATACTGTCCAAGATATCTCTCAGCATGGCCTCTCAAAATACCTCAGAATAAGGGAACTATTGGAGTTATAACATAAGGAAGTCAAAGAAGAAGTGAGGAAAGAATATTACAGATGAATACGAAACTCAACTCAAAGAATTTCTTCCAATCATAAGTACGTGTGTCATACCAGCAGAGTGGTACACTGCCAGAATGATCAAATGGAATCAAGAGGAGAAGAAAAATTTGACATCCAAACAAGAAAATTCCTGGCGATGCATAGAGCAATGAATATCAATCAAGAATGTGGTGGAGATTTTCTATCTGTGGAGGAAGCAATTGACAATGAAAATATACAAGGAATCAGCCAGAGTAAAACATCATCTGGCCACAATAACAAGCAGTGGCTGAGGGTGCAGCCCAGACCAAGGAAGCATAAAAGAAAGGAGAAAGCAACTGCCAAAAAAACACTTGAAAGATTTCCACAGAAATCAGTGCATGAACAGTGGTGGAGAGAGATAGAATCCACGGGTGAAACAGAGATCCTCATTATGAGAGCACAAGAGCCTCCTTAAGGCTTAATTGTGCCTAAAACAAAAACTGACCAAGAAAACTGCTCCCTGACCAGCAGAATGTGTTCCGAAAGGGAAGAGATGGTAGAGCATGTGTTGAGCACCTGCAGGAGCTTGGCTGGGAGAGAAAATATAAACAGACACAATGAGGTCCCTAGGTGTTTGCATTGGAGCCTCTATGGCAAGTACAGATTTAAATGAACCATGCGGTGTTAAGACCACCAAATCGAAAATGCTCTAGAGAATGAAGAGGCTAAGATTTTATGGGATCTGGCAATTGTCACAGACCAAATGGTGCAGGCAAAGAGGCCAGACATAGTTGTTGTAGGAAAGAAAGGCAAACCAGACCCTGTTTATTGATATTGCCATACCAGCAGACAGAAATATAAAAAAGGAAAAGGAAGAGAAGATGGTGAAGTGTGAAGAACTCTGCCACTGAATGGAACAATTATGGAAAACAAGAACCAAGACAACCCCAGTGATCATTGGAACAATTGCACTGATTCCTAGGGGTGTGAATGAGCAGCACAAGCGTATGTTAGGGGCGCAAGACTTCATGATCAGTGCCCTCCAGAGGATAGTGCTGTTAGGCCCTGTGAGAATTTTAAGGAAAGTCAAAGGAGAATAAGTGCATCTGAGTACTTAAAACACTGGAATTCTGCAGAGGGTTTAACAACACTCCTGACCATCCAAAGCTACATATTAGTTTGTGGCCAGGATTTATCGGTGACTCATGGGGATACATTTTAGACAATGGCTTTCCCATTATTATGCTTAAAGATCATGTATGTTGTGAAGGCTGTTTGTGTAAAAAAAGGCCAAACATCCCCAGGATGTACTACTGAGCGATAATAGTAATACTAATGGCAGGGGCTAGAAGCCCCACTCAGGGATCGGGGCCCAATTTTGCTGGGTGATGCACAAGAGAGGCAGAACATTTTAGTGGCTAAAGTCAAAATTCCTGAAGTTTGTTGCTTGAATATTTATTGTTTGCATTGTGATAGCACCTAGGAACTTCAGACATGATCCAGAACCCCTGGTGCTAGGTTCTGTACAAACAGAGAACAAAAGGTACATCTTGTAATTGACTCCTTCTGCATCAAAGCCAGAAGGAAAGTGGGTGTATCAGCAAGGAAATCTCAAGGCTTTGCTCGGGGGGTTTCTCGGCAATCGTTCCATGGTGGGGAGGTTGGATTTTCTTCTCTTTGCTGAGCAGGCCACAGTGCTAGCCCCTGACCACTCTGTACGCCCCCCTTTCCCTCCCTCGCCACCTAGACAGGTGCCAGGGACAGCCCAGGCAGTTTTGACACCTAGCTGATAAAATGATTTTGGGCTGAAATAGTTGAAATGACAAATCATTCCAAAATTAGAGACATCCTGCGAATGGAGAAGGATTTAACCCCAAATTAGGCACTGTTAGTTAGTCCAATGAAGTGAAGTAGCTGCTGAAGATTCAGTCCCACACAATCCCAAAACTTGGTGCAATGCAACAAACAAGAACAACGTTAAGGCCTTTCTGCATGAGCCGTGTTGGAAAACCCTGGCTTTAGCTGTGACGACGCAAGTCATCTGGCTGGCTTTCTAGCTTTCTTGCAGAAAATGCATACGGCAAATGATGGTCCCAGTTCTGCTCCTGATGAAACCAACTGATACAACTCTTGCTGACTGCACTGGGAGCAGGACTAGGCCCCAAAGGACATATTGCTAAATTGTGTAGATCTTGCAAAAATCAAATAAGCACAAGCAAAATAGTCTGTAAGTTGAAAAGCCAGGTGGATTACACTCTGCGAACTCAGCCACTGGTCAAGGGCCTCGATGCAAATTAGGTATGGCTGGTATTGAACCCTAAACATCGGAAGCCTCATGATCTGCACTGAGATGAAACTGAGCCAGTTCAAAAATTTTCATGAGAAACTGGGGGTAGGTGGCAGGAGAGGGAGTGAGAGTTAGAGAGCAAGAATATGCTGCCAAGAGCTCAGTGGTTAGCACACTTAGCTGCATTGTGGGAGACCCGGGTTCATGCCCCTGCTATAAAAACATTCTAACAGCCATTCTCTAGCCACCAGGCTACTGACCCTTGTGGGGTAGGTCTTTTTCTGACTATGCCATCCTAGTCCAATACATTTCTGCAGAAGGTTTGGGATTTGATTAATAGGCATTTTTCAATGAAAAAATGTTTTGTTGAAAAATTCCCAACCCCCTCTTCTTCTGATGCTGTTGAATGATTCCCAGAATGATTCATATCCTCTAAGATTTGTAGACAGATTCAGGCATTGCACAGGACTAAAAGCTGCAACCCGTGTCTAGCGCAGAGTAAAAAATATTCAGTTACAAACCCTTATACATGGAAACATGGAGACTCTGTGGTGCTAAAATTGTTGAACCTAGTGATTCATCAGGATGGGTCTCTCCAAAAGTAATGGACTAATATGGGTGTGCAGAGATGTGTGATACCAAAAAAATAAATGAAATGCTGATCAGCCTGAAAAATGCTAGTGTTCCATCCATCAAACTTATCACCAACATATCATCATATACCTTTGAGAGGCGTGTTGACCTTACATGGCATTTGTAACAACTGAAAGATTTTTAGAAATATATATATGCTCTTTAGACTCACTCCAGTAGCTTCTGCATTCTAATGAAAGCTACATGAGCTGTGCAAGGCAATTCCAGGGTTAAGCTACTTTCAGAGCAATGTACTTGGATGTGGAGCAACACAGGGATGACTTAATGCAACTTAAAGAAGGTGCCACAAATGCTAAAATTTCTGGTGCACAGGGTGAAAAATGGCAATTCAATGTGCAGTCCACCTATTCAGAACACACTAGCACAGTTGAAGAAATTCAACCACAATCTGGTTTACGGAGAGCCATTGTGGAAACACCTGTCCCAGATGGAATGGATAAGTTAAGTTAGTTCCTTAGCTTATGTGATACTGTTCCAAATTTCATGGAACAGTGCCGCAAATGTTGCATCGTTAAGAAAATGTTTAAAGATGAGTACATGGAAGAAGTGGGTGACCAAACCTGTTTTCAGTTGTTTTGAGCAGAATATTATAGAAAGTCCTGCTCTGGGGGGACTCAACGAAGAAAGTAAAATAATACTTATTCTGGGTTTGATCCAAAGCCCATTGAACTCAATGGAAAGATTCCTGTTGACCTCACTGGGCTTTCGATCAGCCCCTGATGGATGCGAGTAGCTACTCACCGAGTCATGTGTTTGCCCAGATAGTATTTGCCTTAGGATACAGCAGGACGTTAATCAGTACAGGGTGTTCTTTAACCCACTGCTTTTTAGAAGAAGGCGCCTCTTGTGATCAGACTGACACTCAGGAGATCTGGGTCCCACTTTGCTATAAATTTCCTGTGTGACCAAGTCCTAGAAAGGCTGCACAGAAGCATCCAATCAGAGCCGAGGAGCCTCAGATAGAAGGAGCTGTGTGGGCTGAGCAGCTCAGTTCTTGGTTGGGACCAGAGGGGTGAGGAAGAGGGGTCTGCTTTGGCTAGAGGAGCTCAGTGGGTTGATTTACTGGCCCTGGGAATGAGAGAACCTGACAACTGTAACCCTAAGGCAATGTGTGAAAGGAAAGGAGCTGCATGGGAAAAGGCCCAGGGAATAGCAGCAGTGAACTGGAGGCAGTGTATGTAGCTGCTTTTTACAGGGTCCCTGGGTTGGGACGTGGAGTAGTGGGCAGACCTGTCCACCAGTGAAGTAGCCTATGCCCTGAGAAGGGGACAAGTTTCCTTTAGAAGCCTGCCAGAAGGGCTGCATTTACAGGAACTCAGGAAGGGTGGAAGAGAGAAGGCACCCTCATGAAGGAAGTGCTGAGTCCAGATTGAACCTAGGATTAGAAGACTTGTTTTGAGTTTGTTTTAGACCTGAATACCCTGGAAGGGGTTCATCCATTGTTGACTGTGTGACTTGGCTGGAGGGATGGGCCACTGAACACATGCCTAATGAGGCTGACAACCTACAAGGGCTGCCAGAAGAGAAAAGGTTGCAGCACCACACCCTGCTGACAGGAGACACTCATGAGAGATGAGTGTCCCCTGTCACACTCTTTTTTGGAATCTCTCCAGTTTTTCCACACCATAAAGTGTGGTACTGAGAAATGGACACAATACTCCTGCTGAGGCCTCAGTTCCGAGTAGAGCGGGACAAGTACCTCCATTGTCTAACCTATGACACTCCTGTTAATACACCCCAGAAGGATATTAGCCTTTTTTGCAACTGCATCAGTGTTGACTCATTCAATTTGTAACCCCCGGATCCATTTCAGCAGTACTCACACCAAGTCAGGTATCCCCCATTTTGTATTTGTGCATTTCATTTAAGTGTTGTACTTTGCACTTGTCTTTGTTGAATTTCATGTTGATTTCAGAACAATTCTCCAATTTGTCAAGGTCATTTTGAATCTGGCCCTCCAAAGTGCTTGCAACCCCTCCCAGCTTTGAGCCCGCCACAAATTTTATAAGCATGATCTCCAGTCCATTATTTCAGTAAATATTGAATGTACCAGACCCATCACTGACCTCTCCAGGATCCCACTAGATATGCCTTCCCAGTTTGGCAGCTAACCACTGATAACTATTCTTTGAGCATGGCCTTGCAACCAGTTTTGCACCCATCTTATAGTAATTTCAACTAGGTTGTGTTTCCCTAGCTTCATTGTAAGAATGTCATGTGAGATTGTGTCAAAAGCCTTACTAAAATCAAGACAGAGCACATCTACTGTTCCCTGCCACCCATTAGGCCAGCAATCCCATCAAAGAAGGAAATCAGGTTGGTTTGGTATTACTTGTTCTTAACCCTATTATATGCCAGGTGCTTAAAAACTGATTAATATCTTGTTCCCACATCTTTCCAGGTATTGAAGTTAGGCTGGCTGGTCTATAATTCCCTAGATCCTCTTTGCTCCCCCTTTTAAAGATGGGCACTAGGTTTGCCCTTCTCGAGTAGTCTGGGACCTCACCCATCCTCCATGAGTTCTTGATGATCATTGTTAATTGTTTCAGCTAGTTCCTTAAGTATCCTAGGATGAATTTCATCAGGCCCTGCCAACTTGAATATATCTAACTTATTTAAATAGTTTTTAAACTGTTTCCCGACTTTGGCTTCACTCCTTAGAATCATAGAAGATTAGGTTTGTAAGTGACCTCAAGAGGTCCTCTAGTCCAGCCTGCTCAAAACAGGACCATCCCCAACTAAATCATCCCAGTCAGGGCTTTGTCAAGCCTCACCTTAAAAACCACTAAGGATGGCCCTTGTTAATATTAAGTGTGTTGAATAGCTGCTCACCATTAATCTTTTTAGGGAAGACTGAAGGAAAATAGGCATTAAACACCTCATGTCATCAGTTATTAGCTCTACTTCCCTGTAAGTATAGGAGCTACTCTTTACTTCATTTTTCTCTTGTTCCTAATGTATTTAAAGATCCTCTTCTTATTGCCTTTTATATCCCTTGCTAGCTGTGACTGGTTTTGTACCTTAGCTTTTCTGTTTTTGTCCCTCTACACTTGTGCTGCTCTTTTGTACTCCTCCTTAGTAATTTGTATACGTTTCCACTGTTTGTAGGATTCCTTTTTATTTTCAGGTCATTAAAGAGCTCCTAATGGAGCCATAATGGCCTCTTACTAATCTTTCTATCTGTCCTTTGCATCAGGATAGTTGGTAATTGTGTGTTTAATATTGCCTCCTTGAGAAACTGCCAGCTCTCCTGAACTCCTTTATCCTTTCAGTTTTCTTCTCATGGGCCTTACATACCAGTTCTCAGTTAGCCTGGGGTTTTTTGAAGTTCATTGCTCTTCTTCTACTTCTTTCACTCCTTCCTTTCCTTAGAATCACAGTATCTATCATCTCATGATCACTTTAACCCAGATTGCCTTCCAGCTTCAAATTCAAACTAATTCCTCTGTTGGTGAGAATCAACCCTAAAACGGCTGTCTCCCTCATTACGTCCTTCTCCTTTGTGAAACAAAGTTTTCCCCAAAACATTCCAACAACTTCCTGGAAATTTTGGGTCTTCCCATATTACTTTCCTAACAGATGTTTGAATAGCTAAAGTCCCCCATTGTTACCAGGTGTGTGTTTTGGATACTTCTGTTATTTGTTCTAGAAATGCCTCATTCACTTAATCTTCCTGATTTGGTGGTCTATAGTAGACCCTATTTTTCCCTCTGATCTTTGCCTAGATACTTTCAGCTGGTTGTCCTCTCACTTCCTTCAGGACTTCAGAACAAGGGTACATATTCTTGATATATAATGCATCTCTTTCTCCCCTTTTTCTTGCCTATTTTTCTTGAATAAGCTATACCCCTTTATAATATTCCAGATATGAAATGTATCCCACCAAGCCAGGTCTGTGATGTGCTAAATGATGATTTAATTGGCATGTCCCAACACTCCCAGTTGTTCCTGTTCATGCCCCATCTTCTTTCTATTTGTGTATCGACAGCTGTGATCCTGAGCACATTCCCCCTTGTTGCTCCTGTGACCTTATTGTAATTTTCCAGCTCACCCCCTCCATCTAGCCCTTTTGTGTGCTTACCTTCTTTCAACCTAGTTTAAAGTCCTGCTCACTAGGCTGGTGAGCTGGTGTCCAAAGATACTGCAGGCTGGCGGCACAGCCCAGCAGGGGCGTCGCGACCCTTCCTTGGGCCCAGGCTCTGAGGAAGGCCACAGCTCCTTGCTCTAAGGGAAAAGCCAGCGGGATGCAAGTCTGCATTCCCCGGCCCTGAAGTAGGGTGGGCTCGCGAGCAGTCTGTGGTCCCAAGGCTCAGTATCCTCTGTGGCCATAGGTCACAGCAGACGAGCACTTCTGGGGTGTCTAGGGAAGGGGGACGCAGGCCCACCCGACTCCACCGCATCCCAGCCCAGGGCCCGATCAGTGGCAAAGAGGCTGTGCCACTGTCTCAGTGTTTGCGACCACAGACTCAGCCAAACTATAGTCGGCTGTCCTGGGCTACTTCTTCCCACCTTGAACCCGGGTACCTGGAGCCAGGGGTCTTCCTCCTAGTCACTGGGTAGACAACTATGGGAGTCCCACCAGTCTCTCCCTGGTGGCCGGCAGCAGGTCCGGGAACTCCCGGGGCCATCAGCGGATGGCAGCTCCTCCAGGTCCCAGGGTCCCAGTGGGTTCTCCAGCCCCCTGGGCTCAGCAGCTCTAGTGGGTCCCCAGCAATGGGCAGCTCCTCTAAGTCCAGGCTGGCCTCGCGGGGGTTTCTCCCAGTCAGCGGTCTCTAGTGGCCGGTGGCCCTTCCCAGTCACTAGGTCCCAGGGCCTGGGCAGGCCTTGGAGGCTCCAGTCTGTGGGGTGTTTGCTCTGCCCAGCCATGGGGCCTGCTCAGGCCCAGACCACAGCCTCAGGAAAGGCACGTCCTTCTTCAGCAGCAGCTTCCCCCCCGACTGAGCTGCTAGGCCCACCTTTTGCACCTCTCCTTCCTGTCCTGGCCCTGCCCCTCTGCTCCCAGGGTATTTGATCTACCCAGCACAGGCCTCGTGACCCTTCCTCTGGCTCAGCACCTTGCTACAGATGCTCTTTCCCTCCTTGGTAAGGTGACCCCCTTTCTTCCCAGCAGCCCTCCTCCCTGGAACAGCACCTCAGGATCAAGGAAACTGAAGCCCTTTCTGTCAAAACCATCTGCGTAGCGCTGCATTCATCTCCAGGATGGATGTGCATGTCCCTGCCTGGGCCCTAACCCTGGATTGGGAAGGTGGACGAGGCCACAGTTTGCATCCCAGACTCCTGCACCTTTGCTCCGAGAGCCCTGTAGTCACTGCTGACCTAGTCAGGATGAGACCTGGCAGTCTCATTAGTACCCATGTGGATGAGCAGTGTCAGGGAGTGGTCAGAGGCGTGGATGAGCCTCTGCAACCTTTCTGTAACCTCTCAGATGCGGGCTTTAGGCAGGCAGCACACCTCCCAGGGTGCCAGTCGTGTTGGAAGATGTTTTCCTCTCTCCCTCAGAAAGCAATCCCATCACCAGCTCCTTGCCCTACTCCTTTGGGTACAGTGGCCATGATCCTCTCAGCCTTGGGGGCAAGTGTCTCCTCCTCAGCCATTGGGGTTTGCTCCTCACTCCTGTTGTCAGTACAGCACGTTGGTCCTTGGCCATGATGGATGGGGACCTGGGGGGGAAGCACTGTCTAGTGCAGCAGTTAGCCAGCAGCCAGTCTCCTCCCTATAGAGCATCTGGTTCTCCCTCCTACTCTGTAGTTATCTGTGGTTGGCTAACATCCTCCATCCCAGACCTCCCCAGGTGCAGCCTGCCAAAGTCCTCGTGCTCCTGAATGTTACGCAGACAAGGAACCTCTTTCTGCTGTTCTCTGACCTGCTTCCTGAGGGATTCCCCCAACAGATTCCTTTCACAGGGCGTGCTTCCCCCTGCCTGGCTTTTGCTGGCAGGGACATGCCGGATGCATTCCCAGAGAGTCAAGACCAGGGCCTGGGTGGAACCTCTAGGGTCAGGAAGCCTGTCTGGTGGGAGGCAGAAAAGAGCTAGCAGTGGTGTTGGTGACACACAATTTTCCTCTCATTGTGGGCTCTTCCTGATATAGTACTTGCAAGTTAAGGAAAGGAAATAAAAAACAAAACCAAACCCTACCTCCCTGCCTTCCTTTGGTGGCCAACTCAAATAGCTAACTTCTTCAGTCTTCCAGCTACCTTTGTCTCACAAGCCATGTACCAGGAGGTGGGGCAAACCATTTTCTCCTGCAATCTGAGGTTGAGGTCCACCAGTCCTATCAGACTGATATAACCAGAGCATTTCCAGAGGGCTAGGAAGGGAAAAATATTGTGCTTCCAACAAGCCACAGTATAGATGTGTTGGCAGAACTTTATAACTGTTTTGTCCTCCACTATTGATTAAACGGGCACCAGGTGTCCCCTTCCCTGGCTTGTCCCCCACAGATCTCTACAAATCATGGATGACTTATCACAAACAGAGCAGGGGTAAGACAGTCAGCATGCCAAAGAGAGAAGACGGGCTGATTCTAACCAACTCTGTCATAAATATTCCTTGAAATCATTAATGCTGTGGCTCTGCAGGAAGCAAAGCAAAGTTTCTTTGCCTCCAGCAGAGCATCTAAGTCTCAATCAGCAGATTTGGTTCAAGTAGGTGGCCCGCCTAAGCTCTCTTAATTCACTGTCTCATATAAGCCTCTCCTGTTGTGAAGCAATTTCTCATTACTTAGTGGGTAAAATGGAACTGTTTTGGATTGAACTGTCTGCTTTTGTGAATGCAGGGTAATATCTTGAGGGGACAAAGACCAAATCTTCTCTGCTTTGAGTTTAGGCCAAAGTTATTTAGTGAAGCCAGATTGTGTCACCTTTCTTTGTGTTAAATAGTATAGCGTTCACTACCTGGAGCAATTGAAACCTCTTTTGTTTAAATATTCTGCTGCAGTGTTAGCAACAGCGACCCGGACTGAACAGCCTAGTTATAATATCATCTTAGCACCTGAAAGCCAATGGGAAACTAACCAGTCTAGTTTCAATGTCCAAGACAGATGAAATTTAAAAAATAAACAAGGAGCACCAATGATGAGCAATACTTTAAAGTGGAAAAAATAAAATCTTACAATTCCCATCAGGCCCCGCTGACATTCCCCTCTGCACTCTTGACTGTTGAATTGCTGTCAGCCCCAATCCCTCACTTACTCACTTACCCCAGTCTTACTCTGCTTTGCTGTGTGAACTCCCACTCCTGAGCAGCCCATGCATAACCACCAGCAAGGAAGCTGAATCCCCACTCAGTGAGGGAGTGCTTCTAGCCAGCCACTCACAGGATTAGGCAGTGGTATGACTCCAGCCATGCCCCAATCCCAGATGCAACCCTGGGAACTACCATTTTACAATGTTCAGTGCTGCCCACTGAACGTTACAAGCTTATATGTGTGTCAGTTTATCAAAGAAATTGATATGCACCAGCTTTGTTACTTCAGATGGAGTCTCTAACACACCTTAAACCAAATGCACTGCTTTAGATAAAACAAAGAAATGTATTCAGACTTTCAGCAACCTTACACTCTTAGATGATTCTCACCACAGGCTGGCTGTTTTGCCTCCAGCGAGGCCCTCCCCCTGTGATCAACAAGTCAGTTGCTTGGTGGTGTTTGCAGATGGAGGTGGAAGAGAGAGAGAATAGCAAAATGTCTCCCCTTTTTAAAATGTTCTTTTTCCTCTCTGGGGCTTCGCCCCACCTCCCCCAAAACCTTCACCATCAGGTGACAAACAGCATCCCTCCATGCCCTGAGTCACTGTGGTCTTTTGAGGATTCATTTGATGTCTAGGACAGGCCTTTGTTTCTGGACTGTTGAGCTGGGTGGTTCTATACAAGCCTTAATGAGGTGCGAACTGCCCCTCTGCTCAAAGAGTCTTGCTTAGATATATTTTAAGCCATGAGACACATCTTTGGGCTTATCACATAGTGAAGCCTCATAACCATACACATTACAACAAATATATTCCTGTAACAACAATGTTCAGGACATCATAAGGGTTCCAGAAACATCTTACATGACATACTTTGCAATAAACATGACACTATTAAACTATAATGGTGATCATGGGTGGGGGGTGCAGTGTGTCACAGCCATGTTTCCAGTTCTGACCTTTAACTTGCCAGCATCTCTGTAAATTACAAAATATCAAGGCGATCGGGTGTGCCCACATAGGCCATGAAAGGGTTGATTTGGGCCTATGAGACCAATTTGCTACCTGGCTGTAGCTGGAGGGTGGGCAAGTCTTAATTAAAGACAAGGCCTGGCTGGGGACAGAGCTGGATGCTGGCTACAAAGAAAGGAAGCACAGATTAGTAGGAGGCATCAGGAAAATAGTTCTGTAGTCCCTTTCTGCGTAATAGAGTGAACCCAGAAAGCTAAGGAGCAGCCCCTGGTATGGAGCATGCTTTGGTGGTGAGCTTGGCAGAAGGGCAGGTCCTGGAGCTCCAGGGAAGAAACCCAAGGAAGTGTTAACTGAAAAAGATCTTCAGGAGGGAGTTTATACTCTGGGATGGGCCCTGATGGGAGAGGCCAACAGGGGTCAAGATGGCTCCTGGAGTGGGCTGGAAGGAAAGCAGACAGCCTGGGGGCAGATGGGTGTGTAGAATGCAGGGTGCAGGCAAGAGTCCAGGGGGGTAATGCTTGAGGTGGTGTTCTGCAGAAGAACTGAGGGCTGGGAGGACTAGGATGCATTAAAAGTTTATGCCCAAAAGTGGGGGCAGAGATTGCTTTTGTTGTAGTTTGTGTTTAACTTTTGCATTTAAGAGACTCCAGGGACTGGAGCAACCCTTGTCAGGGGGCTCTAGAGGAGGAGTCCCTGCTAGACCTGGCCAGCCACCCCACTGGTGAGTGCAGCCTTGTACAGTCAGTGTAATAAAATAACGTGGTGATGTATATCAGGTATGGACTGCTTTAAGGTACTAGATGGCCACAAAAACCACTAAAAGCCGCGGGCGGGCGGGCTGCGGGTTGGGTCTTGCTCCCATGGGTGTGTAACATGAGAGTTCTGGGTCCTGGCACCGGAGATGGTTGGAGAGTAAGCCCTCCGTGCACTCCACATGCAGCAGTGGTTCTTGTCCTCTTGGGGCTGGCTCCCTGCTCCTGCCCATTGGCTTTTGCCACAGCATGACATGATGCATGTGTCCATGAGGAGGTAGGGCCCTCCCTCCATCATATCTTTCCCTGCCTCTTCCTGGCCTTGTTGCTGTTGGATCGCCTGCCCTGAGCTGGGCTGTGGCAATCCAAATCAAATGATCTGGTGGGCTGGATGTGCCCTTCAGGCTGACAGTGGCCCATCCCTGGTCAATATCATGGAGTTGGTTGTGCCTGATGAGCCATGTACTGACACCTGTACACCTTGGGATGCTCAACTCGCTTCCACTAAGCTTCCCTTCTTTGACTCCATTGTAAATCATTGAGCTCCCTGGGTTAAGAATTTCTACCTCATCAGAAATCATTTGCAGGATGTATTTTTATATGAATCTTGCTAGTGGCTGAAGCCCTGATCTCCTCCTGGCCTTGCCTTTTCCTCAGAATAGACAGTGCAAAGGGATTTGAAATACTGAAGCTGGTGCCAAGTAACGACTCCATCTGAGCAAGACTGAAGTGTGAGAGGGAGGGAAAATGGCTAGAGTCAACATTGGGCAAGTCTATGAGCAAGTCTCCTCATAGATCAAAGGGCACCCAGCTCAGTCTCCAGTAGGTCTTAAGACAGTCTGGCTGGACGTGCCATCTGTTTCTCATTGGCCATCTTCCAATAACATTAAAGCTTTTGGTGACCATGTGATCACTAAGCGTGTAGTGGCGTTCCTTGGTAAATGCACCACCAGGAGGCTATGCCCTTTTGGGACTTGCCTTGGTGATGACAGGATCAGGGATAGAATGGGGCTGGTGGCAGTGTGGAGGAAGGCTTTATTTGTCCCAAGAGCGGTGGCATTGAAAGCTGGATCTCCAGGGCAGTTGGTTATAGACTGTGTGTTTGGAAAGCAACTCAGAACATCATAGAAATATCCTCATTGTCTCTCTGCCCCGTAATAATTCGAGCTGGACAATGGCTATACAAGCAGTGTTTGTAAATGGCTGTCTGAATTCTGAAACTGCTGTTTGATTTGACCATATTCCTGCTCGTTGTTCACTCTTGGCAAACAGTTTGTGCAAACACAAGCCCAGTATTGCAGAACAGAATACCTGTCATTGCCTACACACAAGTGTATCCATGTGCCACCACGGGTATTTGCTATTGGTGTTTGCTCTTCCTTATTTTTTGTTTTAAAAAGTTTTCAGGCATCCACTCTAAGAGTCTGAGGATTGAGGCTGCCATAGACTAGCCTCTCAGCCTGAGAGGTGGCCCTGTTAGGTATGAACTGAGGGATTTTAAGGGTGGAGAGCAATGTGGGGCAAACTTGTCCTGCCACTTGCCAGATTGAACATACTGTGGATATGATGAGACTCCAACCTCAGAGGTGATTAACCTAGCATCAAACAGATGTAGCTCTAGTACACACAGTGTTGAGATGAGAAGAGGAGTTTTAGGGGGCAGTTAAAAATATAAAGGCAAACCTGGCAGCCCTGGTGCATGGTATAAGTGGTTATGTCTGTTTGCAGACCTGGGGAAAAATTTCTGAATTTTGAAACTTAGATGAAATTTTAAAATTTGAAATATTAAAACAAACAACCCAACCCTGTGGAAATTTTTGACTTTGTTTCCATTTGCCAACCAGTTGCAGAGTTGATTAATTGTTTTTAATTTAAAAAATATCAATTTCAGACTTAAAAAAAGCTGAGAAACTTTTTTTCACAATTCTTCTCCTTCCCCCCTCCTTCCCTGTTAGAGCATTGCTGACCTGGGGCATCACCTACTGAGTCGGCCATACTGCTCCCTGCACATTCCTAGCAGGCCTTCCAAGCGTTGGTTCAGCCGAGCCCTGCTTTATGAAGCCTAATGGCGTCACGTGTCGGGGGGCATAAATGCAGGGGATAAGTGGAAAAGAGAAAACTTGAATGGAAAAGTGAAATAAAAGCATGCAAAAGCTTGGCAGACATTACTGCCCTTGCATTAAACAGAGCTGCCCAATAGCAAGCGAAGCCATCGTCATTGCTGAATGCTGTGAGCTGATCTCGTCACAGAGTGGGAGTGGAGCTCCTTGCAGACTCCTAGGAGCAAAGTTTCTATAATAATAATGATCAATGACAAACATTTTTCCTCCTGCCGCCTGCCAGTCAAAAGGCCTCTGACACCCTTGGCAGTGGCAGGAAGTGCTTTGGTTCAGTTTGATCCCCTGTTCCCTGCACCAACTCCTTAGGAACGCACTCACCCTGTTCATTAGCCCAACACTTGTTTCCACTGTCTGATCAAACCTGGAGGCCCGGGCTGCGAAGGGATGCCCTGAGTTCTCTTCCTGCTTTTGTGCTGGCTCCATGCTGTGTGGATCTCAGCACCGTGACCCCTTTCTCTTTGGAAGGGGCCCAGTTGTCTCTGATTAGGCACTGGAATGACCCAATTAAGCGGACTGCAACTCTCTAATCCTTGAGCCATGGTGGGCTTTCCCGGTGCCCTTCAATACGCCTTTGGGAAGGAAGGCTGCCTAGACTCAAGGCCTGTTCCCACTTCCACTGAAGTCAATACCAAGACTCCTAGTGACTTGGTGGGAGCAGGCGCTAGACAGGGGTTCTCAAATTGGGGGTCACAAGGTTATTATGGGGGAGGTTGTGAGCTATCAGCTCCCATGCATGCTGGTAAGGATGGCATGGCATCGGGGAGGTCATCACTTTTGTTAGGGGGGTCGTCACAGTCTGAAATATTTTCAAAGGAGGTGCCAGCAAAAAAAGTTTGAGGACCTCTGCGCTAGACCCACAGTCTACTGCAGTCGGATGTGTCCAAACAAAGGCTCGTCACAAGGAACAGGACAGTGGGAAATCTGTTTGTCATGAGCCTTACCCAGAGTCCCGTGCAGCATGTGCTCTTTTTGGCAGTAGTCCTAACCTTCTTACAATTAAGTATTTATTTATTAAGCAGCAATGAAGTGGACTTGGAGTGCATATAACCTGATAACAGAGGGCCTCTTAATCCACCCTCCTGGATGACACTGACTCACATCAACTGGGCTACTTGTGAGTTATGGATACTTTGCCCTTGTGAAAGGGGATAACAATATCCCATTGGGGAGACCCAGAGCCATCCCTAGGTGAGGGTGCGGGGCCTGAGGATAAGCCAGGACCCTGGTGGCAGCAACCCACCTCCCAGCTGGTCCTGGCACAAAGCGTGGGCCTCCCCCAAAGCACAGGGACTGGGGTGGTCTCCCCCATTGCCCTATCCTAGGGAAGGCTCTGGGGAGACCTTTTGTATTTCCTGTTTTGAGGAGATAGACTAATCAAGTTGGCTGTGAGAAGTCACTTGGCTGTATTGGCTGCAAAGAGTTCCCTACCATGGTCCTGGAAATTGCACCGTATGAACAAAGCCTTATCTAAGGGCTGTCTCATAACTTCCTCTCTTTATCAGTTTCATTCATTCTTCTTGTTGTCTAAGTCTGGCTAATCAGTGCCCATCAATAGGGTAAGCAAGAGGGGACGGATGCATCTGCTCTGAGCAAGCAGAGTGAACAAAGCTCTGTATTTGCCCTGGTGGCGTGCGCAATACAGTGCAATAATGGTCTGCATCATTGTTGGCTACATCCGATAACCCCGCGTCAGCTCCCCCTTGCCTACACACAGCAGGTTGTCAATGCCCGGCACGTTTCGCTGGGTACCACCCAATTTGATCCATCTTCTTTGCAACAACAAAGTCATTTTGAGATGGCTTGTTTGTCAATCCAAATTCCAAGCTTTTTGCTGTGGCTAAGTCACACACCCTCCCTTTCCACCCCTTTCCACTCCCTGCTACACACACTGTTCCCGCTGGCAGAAATGGTTTGAGCTCACAGTGATTCCAGCTGAGCTAGCAGCAAACGAGCTGTGGTGAGATGAATTTGCTGCCTGCCAGAAGGGGCTTTTGGCAGTACGGGATTTAGGGGCCCTGGGATCTCCTTCCATGTCTGCTAGCGTACTGTATGTGACTTAGTGGTCTCCCTTTAAACAGTAGTGGATGTCCCTGTGTTCTACAGCAGAAGCCACCGGAGCCCGAGACAGCAGCAGTGTCTAGATGGAGGTAGGCTGGGCATGTTTGCCTAGCGTTAGAATTCGCATTTGTCCAGAAGCCAGTCGTGTCTGTGTGGCTTCCTCGTATCCTTATCGTTGTGTAGAGAGTGAAGGCCTCCCAGCTAGGGACTTGGGCCAAATCGCTTTACCTCTCTGCCTCAACGTCCTCATCTGTAAAGTGGGGATAAAACCTACCTTTTTAAAGCTCTTGTCGTCTATGGATTCAGAACACAATGTCACGATTTCTCACAGGGAGTGAGAACCAGTCTCCATAGAGTACTGGCCATGGTTCCATAGTAACACTGGGATAGCGGTAGGCAATGCATCTTCCACATCCGCCGTGGTCTGAGAGCTCAAGAGACATACACCCACCATCTGACCCAGAGGCAAAGTATTGCAAGTGGCTGCTGCCAAGGTGGGTGGGAGAGCAGGCTGGTGGCTGGTGATTGAAAAACAAAAATATGGGAAGGAAGGTGGATTATTCAGATATTCGTGGTTTTTTAAAATGTTCCTTCCATGCTAGAGTGAGGCAAAAACCTCCCCTGATAACACACAATCAACCCACCTTCCATTTTCAATCCAGATAGAAAACAGCACAGTCATCCTAAATTCCCTCCTCATTCGCAGGGCAGCATCTGGCTCCTAATTCTGAACACAGAATTCACTAAGGCCCCCTTGATGGACTGAACTCTGCATCGTGTCCTCCTTGACTGTCACTGCTGCTAGGTTCTATTCCGCCAAGAGGAAACACATCCCACAAGTTCCCTGCTCTCTCTGTGAAATGACCTTTCTTTACGTTTATTCCCTAAATTAAACACCTTTCTAATTGTGAGCCAACCTCATGTACACCAGCAGGCTTAATTTTATACTAACCCTTAGCTTGTTTAAACACCAGGGGCCAGGTTTTTAATAGGCACTTAAAGATGCAAATAGGTGCTTAGTGGGATTTTCAATAGCACTTAGGTGCCTCATTCCCATTAGGTCTTGATCTGCATCTTTAGCTACCTAAATAACTTTGAAAATGTGGCCTTAGTGTAAATGAGAATCAGATCCTGAGGGTGAAATTTGCCCTTGTGCAGGGAGCCCGCCCTACACTACGAACCACTTATATTGGGTACAAGAGGGACTTAAGCCCTTGTACTTGTCCCTCGGCACAGTAGTGAGTTTCACTTGTAATCATCTTCTCTCAAAACAAAATGATCCCCAGTGTTGTCACTCTCCCTTCTTGCCCCACATCATACTCCCTGTATCTCACTAGAAGGATGGTCCAGGGGCGAGGAGGCTGACTTGGAAGACCTGGCTTCAAGTCCCTGGTTTTGCAGCAGATTTCCTACAACCTAAGGGGGGAGACTGAGTGAGTCATGTAACTTCTCCATGCCTGAGTCTACTGTCTGTACAATGTGGATAATAACAGTACCCTACCTCCCAGGTTTGTAGTCAGGGTAAATACATTAAAGCTTGTGCGGCGCCCTGCTAAGTGGGCCAGATAGATTAAATGGGACAGCCGGTGCTCATTCGGTGTCCCTGAATGTATATGCCTCACTCCCTTGTGCTGCAACGTCACTTTAATTTTGGCCTGGAGTCACCAATTGACTTTCCTGATCCCATGAGAAAAGCCTCTAGAAAGTGAATTTCTTTGGCAAAAGCCCCATGGCCAGAACTTTCTTTAACACAGGAGAAAATGGTCACAGTAGGTGCTGTCTACACTACCAGAGCAATCATGCTGGAGAACTGCCCTGCTTACAGCAGATCATTTAGTATCAATATTGGCAAGGAGGAATCTTGCCAGCTAGCCGTGGAATGATAACTCTAAATAAAAGGAATTAGCAGCGTGAGATAAAAGCAGGACATTAATTGCATTCCTGTCGAGCTGTTTCACATTTGCATGAATGAGTTGCAGTACAGAACCTTGATTAGACTCCTTAATTCTCCAAGCCTGCTCTTGACTGCAGCTCCTCAACACTAGGATTACACAAAATACTTCCCTTTCTATTTTGTGGGGGTGTAATCTCTCCGCACTGCAAGGTCCAGGACAAAGGGCTGCTCAGATTCCACTTTTCACGCCCTTGCTTAATGCCTTGCACCTGCTCAGAGATTCAAAAGGAAAGGTTTAAATATCCCATTGAGTTTCCTACCTGAGGAAAGCACCTGGCTAATGCCCACTCCTATCCATTCCCACCCAATTTCTCCTCCTTGCCAGGGGACTGTTATCTCTGTGCTATAGATAGATGCGCATTTTCCAAGTGCCAGGAATCTCCTTTCTGCAGCCTCCTCTCCCCCGCACCTTGCACATTCACTGTCCATTGGCGAGAGTTAAGAGCCCCAAACATACTGAGGGTTCTGTTTTGGTGGCTTCCACAGTGGGAGGGGAGGAAAAAGGACAGGAGGGGCCTGGTTCTGTAAGACTTTCAGGGTAGACTTGAGGTCTCATGGAATTTGGCATGAGTTTTGGAGCCATGTGCTTAGGGCCACTTCCTACTTGCTGGTTTCCAGCAGCCATCCCACTCGTCCTCTCCGAGTTGGGTCACAGCAGGCTGTGCTAGCCACGACTTTGGGGCTAGGAAGGAATTTTTCTGTTTCACTTGACTGGCAGAGTTGGTTGGGTTTTTTCACTTCGTGGCAGTGAACCTGAGGGGCTGGTGTTGGGCAACTGGAGGGCTGGAATTCTCCCCTGGCTGGAGGTCACACTTTGAACCTATGTTTGTTGTCGCAACATTTGGCAGGTAGCCTATGTGGGAACTCACTGGTTCAGGCTCCGGTTCTGAAGGGCGATGTAATGGGAATGCCGCGGGCATCTCCTTATGAGATCAGGTCATTGTGTCTAACCCTGGCTAGCAAGTGTGAACCAGGGGCCAAGGCTCTACCCCCAGGGACCACCCACCACTGCACTTGATGGCCCCCTCTTGCCTCGCCCCCAAAGGGGGAGGGATGCTAGCAGGTCAGTGACAGCACCAAGACTAAGAGATGATTGATGCCTCCTGGCATAGGGAGCCCCAGGAACTGACAAAGGATCAATGGGGTGTGAGTGACTGCGCTGGGCTGTCCCTCAGTGGGAACCTTGAATGTAATTTGACTAATAAAACTGCAGCCTGGTTAAGATCCGTGCCATGAGCACACCAAGTTCTAGCTGTCTGGCTCAGGGCCATGCCTTCTGTGGTGATGATTTTGCCTTAGAGCCCATTGTATGGGCGGGTTTGTGGGTAACTGTAGTGTCGGCGAAGATCAGACACGGAGTCAGTGTGAGATGAGAAGAGGCATGCCTGTGCTTTCCACGGGCTTCTTTTATTACATATCTCAGGCTTGTTCATTGATTAACCCGCTGATACATCTACATGATTAGTAGTAGCCGAGGGCTCTCTCAATCAGCACGTAGGGCGCTCGTGATCTACAGCATGCATGGTTACAAAATCTAGTTAATCCCCTCAGCTTCTTCTGCCGCACCCTTTCTGAGCACGGTTTGCCGATACCCAGGCTGCTTTGGAAGAAGCTTGTCCCTACAGGTAACCAGGCTCATCCTCTGCTGCTGGCTATGCCACATGAGCGAGAGCTGCAACGACTCCAGTGTGTGTGGGTTCAGCAGAAGGGAGGGTCACTTTGGCTCATTTTCAACTGCCTGTGGACACTTCCCACAACTCCCAGTTTGAGCCCTAGGAGGGCATCTCATGATTGGTGGGGATAAGAGACCCAGCTACTTGAGTTAGATCAGTGCTAGCACCTGGCCACAGGCTGATTCAATGAGCCAGGCCTGTGAAGGGTAATTAATGATTAATTCACATTGGTGTGATTGTCATTACATCCCCAATTCTGCAAAACATTTAAGCACCTGCTTAAGTCCATCCCTATTCAGCCAAGCACATAACCATGTTTAATGTTAGGAGCCTGCTTGAGACCTCTTGAGGTTCATGGGACTTAAGTGCTTTGCTGAACGAGGCTGTGATGGGAAATACTTGGTTCACCCCACAATGATTCCATGTCTGAAGGAAGATCTCTGGGTTCAGCTCTGTTCCAGTGGATGGAGCCTGTTTTCTCACCCTTTGATTCCCGGAAGCTCACTGTGACTTCACCCTTTCGTAATATTGACGGCTCTTGGAGCAGCCAGTCCTGGAATCCACCCAGGGAGAAGCAATTCTTGATTTAGTCCCAAGTGGAGCACAGGATCTGATCCAAAAAGTGAATATAACTGAACTGCTCAGTAATAAGGACCATGATGTAATTAAATTTAACATCCTTGTAGGCGGAGAAATACCAAAGAAACTACCACAGTAGCATTTAACTTGAAAAAGGGGAACTACACAAAAATGAGGAAGCTAGTTAAACAGAAATTTAAAAGGGACCATCATGAAAGTGAAATGCCTGCAAGCTGCATGGAAATGATTTAAGGCTCAAACTATATGTATATCCTAATTAAAAAACAAACAAACCAGGAAGTGGCTCCCCCCACCACCACCAAAAAAAAAAAAAAAAAAAAGGAAAAAGCCACCATGGCTAAACAACAGAATAATAGAAGCAGTTAGAGACAAAAAGACATCCATTACAAATCCAAAGTCAAATCCTACAGAGCAAAATAGAGAGGAACATAAACACTAGCAAGTCAAGTATAAAAGTATAATTAAGCAGGCCAAAATAATTTGAAGAGAAGCTAGCTAAAGACACCAACAGCAACATTTTTATTAAGCACAACAGAAAGAAAGAAGCCTGCCAAATAATCAGTGGGACTCCTGGAGGATCAAAGTGCTAAAGGAACACTTAAGGAAGACAAGGCTCTTGTGGAGAAGCTAAATGAATTCTTTGCATAAGTCTTCTTTGGAGAGGATGTGGTTGAAATTCCCACATTCTTTTTAGGTGACAGATTTTAGGAACTGTCACAGATTGAGGTATCAATAGAGGAAGTTTTGGAACAATCTGATCAATTGAATAGTGATAAGTCACCAGACCCAGATGGTATTACCCAAGAGTTCTGTCCTTTTAAAAGGGGGTGGGGGCGGGAAAAGGATTTCAGGGGCTTAGCAGACTTTACTGGGGGGTTACCCCCAGAACAGATTATTTATGTGTAGAGATATGCTCTGAAAATCATCAGTTGATATCTCAAGGAAACTTTCATGTAGGTAATCTGTTATCCTTTGCACAAGGTTTCAGGGGAGGGCAGCCTTGTTCCTTCCTCCCCAGTAGCATACTTTGCTGCGCCACGCTGCAATCAAGAGGAACCGAGCATAGCGGCATGAGGGCCAGGCTGGTACCCCGCTGTGTGCAGCAAATCTTCCCTTTCCTCATGCATTACCCTCAGGAGACTGATAACGCTCATGGTTGCCTAGGGAAGATGGCTCATGTTTAAAATACCCGAGATGTATAGCAGATACCCTGTACCTCTGTATTCCCCACTGTAGTGTCCTACCAAGTCACTTTAGTTATTTTGATTTGGTTTCAGAAGAGACTATTAACTCTCCCACACTGTCCTCAGATCCCCTGTGGCCACCTCATGACAAAACGGTCATCCAAATTAAACCACGTTGCCCAGGCACCCCTCTAATACAGGGCATTTGAAATGAGCTTTTTAAAGATCATTAATCCTCTCTATAGCACAGTAAAGCGCCCCTGGCTTGCCATCTCTGTCTTGGCACAGTGAGCCCACCCTTTTGGGATGTTAGCAATGGAATGAGGGTCTGGGTTTGCCTTGCGCACTGCAAGGGGAGTATTTTATACATTGTTGCAATTGTTTCATTTTCTTGGATCGGCTAACACTGGCAACCTTGTGCATTTCTTTTCCTTCTGTAGACACCTCGGCCTTGGCCCAACCCTCTAGAAGTGCTGCGGAAAGACCATCACGGATTAGAAAGAGGAAAGAAAAAAATCGAGAGACGACATGTTTGGCGAGCTCATGAATGCCTCCGCAGCCGCAGACACAGAGCTCCGAGAGTGGCGGCTGACTGTGTCCCAGAATATGGACATGGACAGGGAGAGTCGCAGAGAAATGCAGGAGCATGATCGCAGTACCGTGCAGGCGATGTTGCGAATCATGCGCGACCAGGCAGACATGCTCAGGCGGCTTGTGGAGCTTCAGGTGGAGTGGAGGCCGGACAGTCCCACTGCAGTCCCTCCATAACGCTCCTCCGCCTATGGCTTTGCTGCCCTGCCGCTTCCCCACCCCCAAGAGGTCTCGGAGGAAAATGGCCAGGCTGCAGTATGCAATGCACTCCACCCCAGTGGAGGCGAGCAGAAAATAGCGGCAGCCCCGCTGACAGCTGGCCTGCAATCAACCACACTACCCCTTGAGTCTGTGTATGAACACTACCCCTCCAACCCCCACCCCCACGACTTGAATGGTCATAAATAAAAGTTTGCAACATTTCAATATGTTTCTTTATTAAATCATATCTTGTTTGGGAGGGATTGGGAGGGTACGGATATCGATGGTGGGGGAGGATGTTGAGCAAAGGCAAATAACAGACCAGAACAGAAATCAGTCCTGCATCTCAATGCAGAACCTGGTTTTCAATGCTTCCCTAATGCAAAGCGCTCCGTGGTTGGCTCTCAGTGTATTGCTGGCATCGGTCTGCTCATAACTGGTGGTCAGTCTTTCTGCCTCCACAGCCCAACCCTGGAGGAACCTCTCCCCCTTCACTTCACACGTATTATGAAGAACACAGCATGCAGATATCACTGACAGGAGGTTCTTTTCACTCATGTCCAACCTAGTGAGCAGACTGCTCCATCTGGCCTTTAAACACCCAAACGCACATTCAGCGACCATTCTGCAAGTGCTTAACTTGTTATTAAAACACTCCTTGTTGCCATCAAGGTGCCCAGTGTACGGCTTCATTAGCCAAGGCAGTAAGGGGTAAGCAGGATCCCCTAGGATCACTATTGGCATTTCCACACCCCCAATGTGAATTTTTTGGTCAGGGAAGAAAGTGCCCACCAGCATGTTAGAGAACAGCCCCAAATTCCGAAATACACACGCACCATGCACCTTCCCAGACCACCCCACACAGATGTCAGTGAAACAGCCCGTGTGATGCACAAGGTCCTGCAGCACCATGGAAAAGTACCCCTTGAGGTTTATGTACTTGGTTGCTAGGTGGGCAGATGCTAAGATAGGGATGTGCATCCCATCAATAGCCACCCCCCACCCCGGCAGTTTGGGAACCCCATCACGGCAGACCCGTCCACTATGTCCTGCACATTTCCCAAAGTCACTAGCCTTCGTAGCGACAGGGACTTTCTTCTCCACCTTCTGAGCTTGTCTCCAGCGAGTATTCACACACTTCAGGGCCAGGGCCAGCTCCAAGGAACGTAGCCTTTCACATACGAAAGTTTTGCAGCCACTGGCCATCACCCCACAGCTGCATAATGATACAATCCCACCAGCCTGTGCTTGTTTCCTGGGACCAGAACCAGCGTTCCATGGACTGCAGATGATGCGTTAAAGCCTGCAGCAATCGAGAATTGTTCCGCTCGATGGCTTGTAGCAGAGCAGCCTTGGTGGAATCGCAGTTGCCTGTGCTTCGGTTTCTTGCTGTACTTCGAAAATACTCAATGATAAGCATCACGATTGTGATGCTCACAATAATAGTGCAGAGTTGAGCTGGCTCCATGTCTCTGCAGCAATGGTGAGCATGCGGCATAAACAAACGGTGCAAAAATCGGTTTCCTGTTTGTTTGGGGGAAGAAGGGAGAGGGAAGGAGTGTTGCACTGTGGGACGATGAAACTCATCCCAACAGTCACCGTGGCTAGTTGCACTGTGGGATAGCAACCCACAGTGCACTGCTTTGCATGTTGAAACAAGTGTGGCGAGTGTGGATGCACGAGCCTGGCACAAAGAGCGTGGTGTGTACACGCTCCAGGGCTTCTAAAAATCGGCAGGTGACAGTCGACTTTACGTAAGTCGACTTCACTCTGCAGTGTAGACCTACCCCCAGACTCTTCTTCTGAGACAGCTGAGCTGCTGGGACTCTCACAAGGGAGTGCGATGGGGGAGGTTTCCAACCTGAGGTGCTTTCAGATTCTCAGATGAAAGGTGCTACAAAAGTGTCAAATATTAGGCCCTCAAATGCTGAATCCTGCAGTGTCTGGGATGAAATGGGACGGGACTTCCCCAACAACAGCAACAATTACAGCCCATCGTAATTCATTTCTTTGTTTTTCCCCAAAAGGACAGTTTTTACAAAAGTGCCCCTCTTTATAGGGAATAGCTATCCTAGGCTGATAAAATTCCAAGATCTAAGTTGTATCACTTGAACTCTAAAGTTCAAGTGGTACAAGCCCCCTAGTGTGGACGCAGTTATATTGGTGTAAAGATGCTTATACAAGTATAGGTTATTCCCACAGAGATATAACCATGTTATAAACCTGTCCACTCCAGGGGTTATGAGTATTTTGGTAAAAAAAAAGCATCCCCCCTGCTGATATAGTTATACTGGGATAAAACCTGCGTGCAGAACAGGCAGAAGGCAGGCATGCTTAGCAGGCAGGATACGGTTATTACCATTACAATGTAACATCTGCAGGGTCAGATCTACCAAGCACTGTTCAAAAGTCAGTAGCTTGAGTTTCTGAGATGTTGAGCGCCTGAAATCTCATGGACGTCAATTGAAGCTGCAGGCACTCAACTCACCATGTCTGCAAAGCAGCCTGCAACTAGCTCCTGGCTGGTAGGCCGCGTTATTCCCGGTTTGCCGAAGAGCAAGCCGGGTGATATACAGATCAGGGGCTCGCATTTTTCTTGAAAAAGCTCAGCCACTTGGGTGGACTGTTGAAAACGTAGCACAATTGTGGGTGTTGAAAACCTGACCTCAGCAATTAGTGCAAGGACTTACGCTACGTGTGTGACAGAGCTGGGAAGGGAGCTTCTGGCCGCCAGACCTGCACCCGGCCCATTGGACCAGGCTGTTTCGGGCCTGGCTGCAGAGCTGGCTTTGCTGGGGCCGGTTAAATTCACCCTCAGGGCGCTAGCACCGCTGAGGTGGTGCCTGCCGGGCCTTTGGGTCCTCCCCCCTTAGGCTGTACTGCCATCTAGTGGAATGCTGCAGTGTGGACACCGACGGCCCCGATGTCCGCACGGCCTGGGGCCAAGCAATGGAAATGTAGCTAGGACGCTGATATCTGAGGGGACGTGCTGTGCCGTGGATGGTGTGTGGAAAAACTCCTGTCTAGAAAGATGCCCGCAGTAACTGCAGGGGACTGGGGAAGGCAATGCAGGACCTATTAGGCTACAGCCAGGTACATTGCTCTGCTGGAATAGTCACTCAGTATTTCAGTCCCTCTTTTATGAATGGTAATTGCCTTGTTACTGTCTGGTGCAGGCAGGACTAACGCATGGCATAACTTTCTCCAGCCTGAGACACCCCAGCTGAGAAATGTTATCTGTGTCGGGGACACAGAACTTGCTACAGGGCTGTGGCTCTACTGGACCTGAAACCTTCACAGCCCCCATGTCCATCTCTGGGCTTTTTCTTTGATGATGTCTTGTGAGTTTATTTCAGGTGTAGTGCTCATCTGCCATGCAATTTGTATTAAAAACATGCATCTGTTTGCATTACAGTAATCCCTAGAAACCCAGATTGGGATCAGGGTCCCATTGTGCTGAGTGCTGTACAGAGACTTAATGAGAGAGAGAGAGAGAGAGAGAGAGAGAGAGAGAGAGAGAGAGAGAGTACCTGCCCTGAAAAGCTCACAGTCTAAAAAGACAAGACAAACAAAAGGTGTGAGGGGAAACAAAGGCAGGAAGTGATCACACAGTAGAGCAGTGGCAGAGCTGAAACTAGAACTCAGGGCTCTAGACTGCTATGTCCTGGCTATTCACCCACCCTGCCTTTCTGATGTTAATATCTACGTGCTAGTTAAACAAACGGGGTTTTGAGCACGAGTGACGTGTCCCAGCTTGACAGCCTTGGAGACTGTGAAGGCCTCTGTGCAACCGTTAGCTCAAGCCTTGTGAGCAGCACTGCACATCACTGATCAAATTTGCCACCAACAGAGACATCAAAACCAAATCTAACAGCAGTTAGTGACGCAGCCCAGGCATGGCATGGAGCATGAGTGTACTGGTTACAGCCAACACTTCCAATCCTGCGTGCCTAAAATCAGAGCCCTAAATCCATAGTTAGGCCCCTAAAGAGAAAACTGCTGAGCATCTGGAACTCCTGTGAACTTCTGAGGCCTAGGGATACTCAGTGTCTCTGGAAATAAGTCTGTTTCTATGTAGTGGCCTAAGTATGGATCTTAGGCACCAGATCTGAATATTTTGGTGCATGAACTCTGGCAGGCATCTTGTCCAAAGAAAATATTTTTTATCCCTTCCTTCATCATCCTCATCATCAGCTTTGTGACTAAGACTGTGCAAAACTAACGAACCAACAAACCACTAACTGGATTTCACAGAAACATGTTTGCAGTTTCACCCTGTCCTCTTGTGAAGCCCCAGAATTTTGCACTTTTAAAATACGTTTGTGCAGCGGCAGGTTTGGCACTGAGACAGTCACCCTTTTGAAATTCCACAGGTGTTCTTGCAGGAGGTGGTGTGTGGAATTTAGAAATGTCAGCACTTATTGAGCTTGTTTCTCACAAACCGGGTGAGCCCTGGACGAAAACTGTCCTCTCTGCTAGTGATGCAATGAAGTATTTAGTAGGGCTGCCAGGAAGCTGGATCAGTCTGGGTCACGTGGAGCTGAAGTAAGAAAGCCACAGGTTGCATGGTTGTGGATATTTCTCACAGCTCAGACAAACCACAGCATTTCGTGCATTCTCAGAGACCATCTCTCTCCTGGGATGTTAACACAGCAGCTGAGCTCATCTGAGGCACCTGTGTTGACGGCCCCCACTGGGTACAAGCAACTGGAGACTCTGTGGGGCAGAGCCTTCTGTTTGGGAGGTCCTGGGCTTTGGAATGTGTTTTCCCAGGGCTTGGCTTTGGTTGCCATCAGGGTGTCCTACAAGAGCCGGCTCTTTCCCAGAGCCCTTTTTGGGGGATGGAGGCTGAGTGACAGGAGAGGCTGGTGAGCTGACATGGTTAGAGGAGGCTGCACTGGGTGCTCACAGGAAGCCGGGGGAGGCCTGGTTCTTTCTGACGCTCTAAAGGTTCCACCCATTTCTGGGCACATTGCTCTGTCTTTTTAGCAACAACTCCTGCATTGTGCCTGGACCATGCGACAGGGCAATGGGGAACCTTTCCTGCCCCTGTGCCAGCCCCTCATATTGCTGAGGCAGCACCAACCAGCCTGAAAACTACCCCAAGGGGCAGCTGGGGGTTTCCTCTGATGTGGAAAACCAGCATAGCCCCCCAACCTTTCCTATTTCATGGGGTGGGGGTTGGAGTCTGGGGAGGGGGTTCAGGAGGAAGTTTGCTGGGGGAGGGGAACAAATGGGGCTACAATGATACCTGACGGCCAGAGTGATCTTCAGGGGATCGTTCCAGCCCCTAAAATTTAAAGCAGCCCTGAGGCTGTGCTAAATTGCTCCTGAGGCTGGCCCCAGGGTTGGGAAGGTGAGAGAAGGGCTCTGAGCTCCCCTGGCTTCAGCGGTACTAAGCACAGTTTGGCTGCAGCTGGAAGTCTTGCTCAAGGAATTTAAATTAATTAATTAAATACAATTTTCCATCCTAGTGCAATTCAGGACCCAGACCGCTGTGTGTCAGCCTTTGCCAACCAGAAACAGGCCACCTGCTTTTCCAGAACAGAGATAAAGTCAGTGAGATAATGTCTTTTATTGGACCAACTTCCAGAGCAGGACATTTTGCCTTTCCAGTGATTTCTTTGTGGGATTCCTAAGGGGGGGCTCTGAAACATATTGGGAGCAACAGACGCAAGGAGATCTTGTGCTGCAACACACTCAGGATCTGACCATAATTCAATGCCCAGGAAGACGGTGGAGAGACAATGGCGGCAACCCACCTGAGGTACTCTCATTTCTAGTCGAGAAATGGGCTGTATTGAAGCAGTGAAAGAAGCCGCTCAGGTATAACTGCTGCAAAGCCAGCTCTCCTACAGTGTACGCCGCAGCATTATTGTTATCCCTGTGCAACCCGCACTGGACACAGAGCCCTCACTCCATGTGCTGACTTTTTCACCCCCTGTGTGCGCTGTGGTAGGCTAATAAAAACATTAACGTTCAGCCAACGTTGTCACTGTTTCCCTCCCACCCGACCCAGCCGCTGCTGGCAGGACAGCAGAGTCTGCACTGGACCCATGCAGGACACAATCAGCCTGTGGTGCCATGTGTCCCAGGGAGACAGAGCCTGTGGTTCCCAAGGACAGCACCCAAGAAGTACTTATGGCTCAGGAGCCTTGTGTGTCTCCTCTTTTTAGCATGGCTGAATTTGGGGAACTGTAGCTTTGCTTCAGCTCATGCATCAACGTCAAGAATACATTTATTCTAACAGGGACACCCGTTGCCAGAGAGGCAGTGTTTCTTCGTGGATAGAGGACTGGACTGGGACTTGATTCCTACTTGTTGACCTTGGGCAAATCACTTTAGCTTCCTGTGCCTCAGTGGCCCCATCTATAAAATGGGGCTAATGGCGCTTCCCTCCTTTGTGATACACCGCGGGGTCTACTGATGAAAAGCATTAGATAAGAGCTAGGTGGGACGTTATTATTTTTTTTGTTCCTCAGCTGATGTAAATTGGCAATTTAAATAATCTGGACCCACAGCTTCCTGGGTCTCTCTTGGGATTTAGTGCTATTCTGTCTCCACGTATCGACAAAGGACAGTGAGCTCTGGCCACACAATATTGTACATGGCAGGGTTTGGTGTAGGCCCCACCTCCAGGCGTGTGTTTCGGATGGGAATTACTGTGGGCAGAGGCCGTAGGCTGCTGGCAACCAGCCACTCTTGGGAGCCCCAGGCTGTTACACAACGCAGCCCCTCTGTGGGCTCCAGGGTACTGGTTTCCTGACGGCGTTCCCAAATCCAGGGTTGCTAAATGCCACTGAGCAGCCCAGATACTGGGTGGCACATAAATACACATGATAGCTGGTGGCATCTGCCCTGCTGTACCCTAGTAACCATGGTATTCACAGAGCTCCAAGAGAGCTGCCTCGCTCCCACTTTTGGGCACCTTTTTATCGTTTACAATGAAAGCCTTCCAACACCACTGTGACCCCTATCGCATCTGCACTGCATTGTGGGTCTCGCCCAGCATGCCATACCATGAGTTAGGCAAGATAGCCTTGTGCCCAGCTCTGGCATCTTTGTCTGCATTTTGACTGAAAGCCTCTGGGAAATTCACTGTCATCATCTTGACTGGCAGAGTTAGTGTGAGGCGAGGAGGAAGGGACAAATACAGTGAGTCTGGGTGTGAATTGCAAGGAGCTGGTTTCACCGTGTTAATAACAGGCAAAGGGCTCTGAGGCCTCGGTCACTCTCTCACCTCTGAAATGAGGGTAACTTTTCAGGACTTTATTCAAGGAGAACTCATCAGCATAAATACTAACGTATCTTGTTCCCCCTTACATCGGGGCAGCCTCATTGACTTTTGCAACAGGAGCTGTGTGGTCTTGTGAGCATCCTTTACTGAGCATGAGTGACCCTCTAAAGCAGCTCACTCAGTAGACAGGAGAAAGAAGCCATGGAGGATGAGATGGGATTGCCATACCAAAAATGGAGGTACTGTGAGGTGGAGTTCTGATGCTAAGCCTTATGGGAAAGTATCTCTGTCCAGTATTTCCAGATGCTGTCCTGCCAACACTATCTGCATTTGGGACCTGATTCTACAGAAAAGAATATTGTCTGTAGCTCAGACAAACTCCAGTTTTACTCCACTTACAGGTAATTCACAGATATTCAATTACTTTGCCCTCAACCTGTTTCACTTCAGTTCCAGTGTCTCATCTTCACTGCTGTGGCCAGACCGACATGTTCCCCACCCATTTCTCCATGCCACCCAGCCCTGCTTGTCCATGTTATTTTGGTGACGTTATTTCCATAGACTGACAGGACACCATGTGCTAGCTATTCTCCAGAGCACAAAGACATTTGCGGATCCTGCTTGGGGATGAGCTCCACAAGAGATGGCAAATTATTGGCAAATTTTGCAGACATGACATGACAGGCGCTGGAGCTGGGCGTCCCCACTGACTGCCTGACCATGAACCTGGCAGTGGACCAGCTGTTTCCTTTCTCTTGATCCATTTTACTCTCCATCTCCTCCTGGCTCACTGCCAGGTGCTGGCTAATCCCGTATCTCTGACTGCCTGTCCTTTCATTTCTCCCCTTGTGCCCACAATGCCAGCCCGGAACTTCTCCACCACCTTCATTTCCAGTCCTATTTTGGAGCCTTCTCCCGTGTGGAAAATACCCTCTCTCAACCTCCTCACCCAGCCACCTCCCCACCCTCACTCAACTCTAGCTGCTGTCTTTGGCCCCAATCCTGAAACATGATCCACATGGCCAGACCCTTGTGCCTGTTGTGGAGTCCCATTGAAGTTCTACCAGAAGTATCTAGCACAATACATAGGGGTTATTCCTTTGTAGTTTATTACATGAATAAACATGAACTAATTACCCCTGCTCTGTCCTGTCTCCTCGGAGAAGTCTAAAAGTGACTATAGCACTCAGCACTATGGCTAGATTCTCAGAGCCAACTGAGAACACTTTGCTTCTCTCTAGCACTTTGGACAGCACCCCTGGACCATCCACCTCACCCAGAACTAGTGCTGCACTGGTTGTTTCCATACAATTCCAACAGAGAACAACTTTGCATGGATACAGAGCCTGACCCGACCAGCCAGACCACTACCTGCATTAAAGCTTGCTCTACTCCTGCACATCCTACTAGCAGGCAACGATAGTGTCTCTGCTGCAGTGTCTGTAAATGATGTGGATTTGACATCCTTTGTCTCCACTCAGCACCAGTCAAGATCCAAATCCTGGTTCTGATTAGATAATGGATGCTTTTTGCCTGCAGCACAAACCACAAGGTTCACAAAAATTCTAGTGCATGACCTAGCTGTCACTCTGTGCATGGTACAAACAGCATTGCTAGCAGCTAGAACCCCTGCCCCTGAAATGCATGACTGCTAGACTGTAGGCAGAACACGACGCAGGGTTACGGCTGGCCTCTCTGGGCCCGAATCACAGTGTTCACAAAGTTTGTAACAGGCAGACACGGAGTATAAAGATAATCCACAACACAGCCCTGGATTCACCCACTGGCTTGTGTGAAGGACTTTGCAGCAATGTAGAAGGCGGTAGCGGCCTGCATGGAACTTAGAGGGAAGTGCACAGGTTGCAGGAATGAAGGGTTTGGAGAAAGCACCAGGAAGTCAGTCAGTCTGTGTGCACATGGCTGCTGTTGCAGCATTGCTATAAATTCTTTTCTTACTAAACAGCCAGTTTAATTTTTCAAGCATGGAGTTCCCTCATGTTATGACTCAGCTCATGGTATGTGAAACACTGCCTGACACGGTTTGCTCCTTCCTGCTTGGAAATGTACAGAGGTAGTGTTAAGTAATTCCTCTCCCTTTCCACGGGCTATGATGTCTGAGCTCTCTTATGTCATTCATCTTGCTCAATGGCTATATGAACCACTTCAGCCATTTGCAAGACGACAGAGGGTGCAGTGCGACCAGGATGATAATATTACTCAGCTCCCTGTTTGCTTTTCATTGAGCCCCAATTCTACCATCTATTGGCCAGATCCTGAGCTGGTATAAACTGACATAGCTCCATGAAAGGCAATACAGCGACACTGAGTTTCACTGGCAGTGCATCTGGCCCTACATGATTCCCCAGTGCTTCACTAGGACCAGGACCTGGGTGAAAGGAAGCCGGGTAAGGCTCAGTTCAGACAAGGCAGAAGTGATGCTGGCTGGCTAGGGGGAATATCTGCAGGGCTGGGTGGGCGTAATGCATGTGCCTCTGTTGTTGTCAGGAGACTAGGACAGATCAGGAGTCATGCCTAATGGTCAGAACAGGCATCAGCATCTGAACGTCAAAGCCGAGGGTTGAGATAGTCATCCCCAGGAACCAGCGCCAAGGGGCAGAACCATCGTCCGAGTCTGAATGCCAGAGTCCAGGGGCGAGAGGGAGTCAGAGCCAGGAACAGGAGCTGAGGGTCAGAACCAGCTTCCCTGGAGTCAGCGAAAACAGGAGTGAGGCTGAGACGGGACTGGAACGAGGGCGGGTGCAGGGCAGGGTCTAGACTGGAGCAGAGCTTGGAGCGGGTAGAGAATCCGCAGTGTGTGCACTGAGCGGCCAATGAGCTACTGCTGCTGCTGGGCTAAGAACCGGCCTGCCGGCTTCCTCAGCCAGTCACGCAGGGCAGCCCTTCAGGCAGCCTCGTGGACTTGTTAGGCCAGCAGGAGACTGAGCGGGCGCAGCTGCAGGGCCAAACCTCCTGGCAATTGTGGAAGGACTTTAGCATTCTGATTTGTAGCTTGGGTCTTCGAGGATCCATCATCGCCTCGTCTTTCTAAGTAGCTGCAGAGGCTTCCATGGCCGTTTCCCCAAACCACGGGCTGGTTAGCTGTAACCTTTGGCTGCAGCCTTTCTTCTCTGAGTCTCATATTTCCAAGGCCCGTATCACATCCAGGCTGGATTACTGCAATGTGCTATACATGGGCTGCTCCTGCTACAGCAGCTCCTGATGGTGTCTTGCTGATACGTGCTGGTGCAGTAGTTCTCGGGTGACCATCATCATCATCAGTTGCTATGAAACCGAGCCAACCCTCGGTGTGACTTTCTGCGCTCAGCAGTTGCTGAGTTAACCATGTGGAAAAACAAAAGTAGTCAGAATTCTTATTATTTATTGTTATTTGCATTTTCTGATGGGAAAAAGTATTTTTGACCTCATGCTAAATCCAAAATTTTACACAGATTTTTAACACCTCCACTCCCCTCACCAAAAAAACCGCCCTGGTGACAGAATCCAAGCATGGAAAATTTCAGCCAAGGCCCCAGGAAGCTAGGAGAGTGTGAAGGCAGGGGGCTAGACTAGAAACTCTTTTGAAACCAGCATGGCCACTGAAAGAACAGTACGTGTGGAAAAGCAGCACATAATAGGAACTTGCAAAGAGAGTGCTGCTGCACACCCGGTGCTGTTGACATGCTGTGAACCACTGTCATCTTCTTTTGAGTGTGGTGAGCAGGGCAGACAAAAATTGATGATTTAAAAACTCAAATAAATGGATTTTTTAATTGAAATTTTTTACTTAAATTGGATTTTTTAGGTAAATTAAATATAGTATTTACAGTAAATATAATATTTAAAATTGAAATTGATAACCTATGTTAAGTCCTAAATGTATTATTATAGTCAATTAAAATCACTTACATTAAATACAAAAAATATTAAGTCATATATATTTACCGCCAAGTTTTAAAGAAAGTCAAATTGTTGAACTGGTGGAAGTCAGTGGCTAAGCATCTGGAAACAGTTTGTTGAAGTGCTAAACCAACTTTTGACAACAGTAGCCTCTTCTGCAGGTGCAAAGGTATGAGAGGAACCAGTTCTAAAACTAGTTCTAAAACCCTCAAGGATACGGTTACCAGAAATAATCTGTTACATTTACTTAATTCACTAACTACAGATAATACCTCCTTTGTTTAATAAATCAGTTAGTTTTAAATATAAAATATTTTGATAAACTTTTTCCCTTGTGCGTCCAGCACATTTAAGATGGTTTTATTTAATAACAAAAATGAAATATTTTTTTTAACTTCCAAAAAAAAAAAAAAGAGAGTCCTGTAGCACCTTAAAGACTAACAAATTTCTGCAGGCATAAGCTTTCATGGGCTGCAACCCACTTAGTCAGATGCATGAAATGGAAATCACAGATAGGAGGTGTGTATATACATCCAAGGGTAAGAAACAACAATGGGGAGGGCAAGTGCTAATAAAGTCAGTTCAGTTAGGGTAGATGAGGCCTATTCACAACCATTGATCAAAGGGTGAGAATGTGTGAACAGTGACAATTACTTCTTGTAATGAGGGAACCATTCCAAGTCCCTATTCAGACCCAGTCTGATTGTGTCAAGTTTGCATATGAGTTCCAGCTCTGCAGTTTCTCTCTGAAGTCTGTTTTTGAAGGTTTTTGTTGAAATATGGCAACTTTCAAGTCAGCTACAGTGTCCTGGGAGATTGAAGTGCTCTCCTACTGGCTAATGGAGGTCACCATTTTTTATGTCTGATTTGTGTCCATTTATTCTTTTGCAGAATGACGATCCGGTTTGGCCAATGTACATGGCAGAGGGGCATTGCTGGCACATGATGGCATATATTACACTAGTAGATGTGCAGGTGAATGAGCTCCTGATGGTGTGGCTGATGTGGCTAGGACCTGTGATGGTGTCACTAGGGTCGATGTGTGGGTAGGGTTGGCAACGGGGTTGTTGCAGGGATAGGGTCCTGGGTTAGTTCTTGCTGTACACAGTACGGTTTGCTTCAGGTTGGGGGGCTGTCTGTGAGCAAGGAGAGGCCTGCCTCCCACAGTTTGAGTGAGTGAGGGATCATCTGCTAGGATAGGGTGTAGATCTTTAATGATGTGTTGGAGAAATGTTAGCTGGGGCTGTAGGTGATGGCCAGTGGTGTTCTGTTGTTTTCTTTGTTGGGTCTGTCCAGTAGTAGGTGACTTCAGGGTACCCGTCTGGCTCTGTCAATTTGTTTCTTCACCTCTCCAGGTGGGTATTATAGTATTAAGAATGCTTTATGGAGATCCTGTAGGTATTTATCTCTGTCTGAGGGATCAGCGCAAACCCGGTTGTACCTTAGGGCTTGGCTGTAGACAATAGATTTCCATTCAAATAGAATTTGACATAATCATCATCTAGTAAACGCAAAATGCATCATTCACCATTTTCTACCATAATAAAAATGTAAAAATTAATAATTTGAATAAATTTAAGCTAAGCTATATAACTGCTTAAATAAAAGTTCCTGGGATACTGTATCCTCCTGGTTAACAAAAAGAAGCCCCCAATTTTAGTGTAAAGGCTATATTTAGTTGCAAATCAATATGTTTTAATTGTTACTAATCAGTGAGAATCACCTTTCTGTAGGAAAATAACTAAAAATTATGAATGTGCAACACAATTAAAGTTGATGATATAAATCAAAGTTTCTTAATTGCTGGTTTAAATCATGATTCAACTGTCCAATTTTGTCCAATTTTATCCATTTTATCTTTTCAAATCTACCACTGAGAAATTAAAAATCCAATGGAAAATCCCTGGTGAGAGAGAATTGCCACTGTTTAGGTAATATCCTGGAACCAGGCAGCCAGGCAGCTGTCCATCAAGCAGAGCACACAGGTTACCAAACAAATCCTCCCAGGGTTGGAATGATCAATCATTATGCAAGAGCACAAACAAGAAAGTAACAAACATATCTAGAAGGAGCTGTGTTAACTGATCCATTGAAGCCACGGCAGGAACAACAAACAAGTAAAAACTGTGAGATGGGAAAGGACAAAGTTAGTCATCTTATTTTCAAGCCTCTTTGGGTTTTTACAAACTAAAGCGTATATACAGAGAAGGTAGCTGTAAACCTAAAACCCTCTAGCTGGAAGGTTGCAACATAACACAATCTTTTTCTGGGAATTCAGAACAATAACACACAGGAACCCAAAACCAAAGAGAAACAGAGCAGGCTGCTCCCTGGAATTTTAAGCGTTAGGTTGCCAACTGGTGTGATTTTACAAAATTTCCCCCACTAAGCCTGGGCTGTAATTGTTTTGTGAGCTACATCATTACAGTGAGACTGCTGCCAGCGGGATGGCCAGTAGGAGCTGGTGGCCCTAAAAGCCACCATGATACCCTATCTTTCAGCCACATTAGTATTTATCATTAATTGTGTTTATTATGGTAGCGCCTAAGGACCAACCAAGATTGGGGCCCCACTGCACTTGGTGTTGCACAGCCATGGCGTAGCAGACAGTCCCTGCCCAGAAGAGCACACAATCAACATAGACCCGGGGCTGGGAAAGGGCTTGCACACACTAGCAGAGAGAACAGTGTGGTGGCAACATGGTAGTGCCGTGATTGTTGTTTTGGTCAGGTGGTTTTGTTCAGAGGGGATCAGCTGAATGGAATACAAGGGCAGGGAAGGAGGTGGGGTGGGGGTTCAGGGCAGTGATGTGTAGGGGAAGAGAAGGGGAGAGGAGGCAGTGCTTGGGTGCAATTTCCCTAGAGATGTGGAGGAGGGTCTCCCTTGCTGTTCTGGATCCTGGGGGTGCTGGGAGAAGGGGTGGGTCCCATTTCATCCTCTCCCCACCAGTGCAGAAGTCCCAACTGCATCTGCAGCTGCTCCCACAATGTATATTACACTCCCGTAAGAGCTGCAATTACATTCCCTGTTCCTTAATGCTCCCTGTCCCTGGATATTGTATAACAACTTGCGCTGCGTTACTGCCTCTGCTATAGTGTGACCCCTGCATGGCAGGGAGCAGTAGCGCTCTCTGCCACACGGGGACATGCAAAGTTGTCCCGACCGAGGAAGGGGACTGAGGTCCCTGCAAGAGGAGTAGTAGCCTCAGAACAAGGGTTGCAGGCGAGCCCAGAGTAACCTCCACCCCCCCACAGCAGGCATGGGATGCCCCCACAGTGCCCTTGTTTCCTCAGGCCCGTCAGCAAGCAGGGGCGGTTCTGAGGTCTACCTTCCTGGAGGGCAGTTGGGGATTTTTCAGCCTTAGGGAGTTGCCAATATGTGGTGTGGGTGTGGTTTTGATCTGGGGGTGGGGCTCAGAGCCAGGGTTGTGGCCCTACGGGTGCAGAGGTTGAGTATGGAGGGGGAGTTGACAATGCAGGAAGGATTTTGAGGGGTCCTGGCTCCCTAATTTAGGTGCTGCCTAGGAAAAAGGGACTTTCCCCTGGTGTTCCTGTGAAGAACAAACAAGTGTCAAAATGAAAGATCAGCTTCGCATAAAAATCCCCATCTACGATAAAGCCAGCACATCTCAGCTTTGCTGCGGGCCTGCCTGGCCAGCCCGGCACGCGGCACGCCCACTCGGCTGGGACGGCTGCCAGCGAGCCCACGGATGCCATGGCTAAACAGTGGCTTTGATAGCACCCAAGGGTGGTCTGCAAGCCTATTCCGGGTCTGACCTGGACGGTGCTTGAACGCATCAACTCAGGGCCTGCAGAGCTTCATGCTCAGCCAGCTGCTTCTCTGCCCTGGGAAGGGAATCAGTCCTTAGTGTGCGCTCTGTTACACTCGCCTTTTCAGCAGTTAGTGAAACAACAGTAGCCGGTCTCCCAGGCCCGGGTGTTTCCAGGAGAATGAGAAGCCAGACACCATAACACTCCCAGCAGTAGCTTAAAAAGGGGAGGCAGGTGTCTCCATTTACAAATGGGGAACCTGTAGCACAGAGCGGTGAAATGACTTGCCCAAGGCCCCCCCACAGAACATCAGTGGCAGAGCAGGGAATAGGATGCAGGGGTTTCTTGTTGTCTAGTTCACTATGAGCACATTGCTTGGTCCATTTTACTGCCCGTTGGGATTGGGCCAACGTAGAGGCTCTACCATGTATGGGAAGCCAGGGGAGGGGAAGAACACGGATTGCTGCAGTCATTTCCAGCTCCTGGTACACACACCAGTGCAAGCTCAGGCTTGTGGCATTTGTTACCTTGAAGTCGAGTCTCTGAGCTGTGTGCCATGACGCAAGCTGCCCACTTCCCATTTGGCTGTGCACACTGTTTGCCTGATTGCAAGATGGGTGAGCTCACTCTCCATTACAGGGTAGAAGGTGCATAGCTAAACTGGAGGTGGTGGGTGCTGGCTGGTGCAGTAAAGTGAACAGGTGCAGTTAGACATAAGAGTCAGGAAGCCACTGGATAGCTGAGCCATGACTTCGCCTGGCTACTCTGCTGCTTTGCTCGCTCCCCGGCACGAGGGATGGCATCATATGCACACAGCACTGCAACAACAGGCTCTTATGCAAATCCTCAGAGAAGATGACGGTTGTGAAATGAGCTTCCTCCTTACAGTTTGTAACATCATCCAAAGCTGGTGATGGAGGGACAGACTGGTAGTTGTGTGCATACCCTCTCTTCACTTCCCCTGTCACCACCCATCCGATTCCCACAGGAGAAGACCTGCCAACTCTGCCATCGTAAATCCAGAGATACAGGAACAGGGCTTGTGCCCTTTTGACTCCATTAGGGTATATAAAGAAGGCCTGAAAGGGATGCCAGCTTTCTGGTTTTCAATCCCAGGAAAATCAAGTCTTTCCTTTGCTGCGTTTGCAGCAAGTATCCTTTGGCAGACATGGAGACGTGGATCTGGAGCTTCTCAGCTCTTCAGTGACCAGGCCGGGGTGAGAGACTTTTAGTTAAATGGATGTTCAAAAAGCCCCAGACCAGAGAATTATAAACAATCTGAATAAACTTCACACCCCTTCACAGTTAATCTGGTCTCACTCACCTTGTGTCTGTGATGGCACAATCTTACTACGTTGTCCACGGAGTGCTCTAGGGAAAATGAGGTTGACAAAACCTGAATTCTAATGTAAAAAAGCCCCCTTTTATCCATTGTAAAGAAAAAAGAACCATACCCCAGTTTCTTTTCCTTTTGAAGGACTGAGGGCCTGATCCAATGCTGACTGAAATCTGTGGTAATTCATGATCTGACCTCAGTGGGCTTCGGATCAGTCACTTCTACCTTGATTGTAAACACTGTGCTGTCAGCTGAAACTTAGGTTACAGAAGCTGAGGTGCAGAATGACATTTTCATTTATTATGCAAAACTGGAAATACTCTATTCAGTCGCTTAGGCCTTGATTCAGAGAGTCCATCCCTGTTCAGAAAAGTACTTAGCCATGGGCTTCAGTGATTTGCAGACTAGAGATGGATGTAAGCCTGCAGAATAATATTCTCAAAAGCAACTATGAGATTTAAGAGCTTAACTCCCATTTGCAAAAGTCACTTTATTAATTTCACTGGTGCTGAACTGGGGCCTTCTTAACCTAGAGGATGAGAAACTGCATTTAAAAGTTGGGATGGGTGGATTAGATGGATTTTTGTTAAAGTTTCTTTACCTGAAAAAGAACTTTTTTTGAGCTAAACTGACTGTCACTTTAAGGGAAATGTTTACAGCCTGCTTGTCCTTCATGCAGCTTGGACCATTTGCATATTCCAGAAATATTTGTTTAGATAAGGAAAACGTTGTTAATGCAAATCACTTTCTGCAACCTTTGTTACTTAGGGTTTTGGGGGACTTTGTGTGGGCAGCAGCTGTACTGAAGCAAGTGTCTATCCTAGCTCATTCTGTATTGCAGAATCCGTAAGAACGCATGGTTATATAGGTGAGGGGCAACATTTTCAAAAGGTCCAAAGGGACATAGGAGTCCAAGTCCCATTTTGAAAAATGACTTAAACACTTAGGAGCCTCAGTTGAGTGAGACTTAGCCCAGTGAGACTTCGGCTCCTGAGTGTCTAAGTCACTCCTGAAAATTGGACGTAGGCTCCCCAAGTCACTTAGGACTTTACCCTAGTCTTAATTACTTTCTGCCAAGCTTCAGATATTTTACTTCCATGTTCTTTACCATGGGGGAGTTATTACCCTTGCTATCTGACAATTCTACTGGACGCAACAGCGCAACATGACCCCAGCCTGGGGGATGGTGTGACTCTGAGCAAGTTTCTGCCTCTCAGCTTCCCTCTCTGGAAATGCTGTTTATGCTCCACTCTCAAGTTCTTTGCCATCTGTGAGGAAGAAGTCCACTACAGGTGTTCGGTCTGTGCTGGGTCTCTCCTGATAGCTGGGATGCGTCACATGAGACCAGCCAAAGTTGGACAAGCTCCACCTAGTTTTCCATCTTATTCCATGTCCATTCATAGTTCCTGGTGCATTTCTCCAGGTGGAGAAGTTTGAGAAAGGAAGCAGAGATTGGCCTGCAGTTGTGATTCCCACTGTCCCCTCCCCTCATGGTCCTGTTATCTCCAAAGGCTGCTTTTGTGTCACTGACAGAGCTGGGCAGGAAACAGCTTTCGCATCTCACCAACATTTTTGAGATTTCAAGAAAATCCCCTTCCACATGGAAATGTTTGGCTCTTGTTCACAGGGCGCTCACCTGAGCTGGAGGGAATCCCTGCTCCAGTAAGAACTACATTATTTATACAAAGTGTAAGAGCTCCAACACTGAGATGGAGCCCCCACCCACAATAGCTTCGTGATTAGTGGACTCACTTGGGAGAGAGCAACCTGGCTTCAACTTGCTGCTCCAAATCAGACAGAGCAGGGATTTGAGTCTAGGTCTCCCACAGCCCAAGTGACAACCCTCACCACACGGTTATTGACTATTCATGAGGAGGGGGCGTGGCACACACTGATCAGAAGAAATTCCGCCCTGGACCATCAACATGGTTTTGTGACAAAGTTTTGTCAAAACTGATGTTCCTGTGAAAAGTTTCAGTTTTGCCAGATTGGCATTTTCTGACGAAAAACCATTTTGTAGAAAAATTCCTGACCGGCTCTTATGACTCCCTGGCGATTCAGCTTTCTCTAGAAAGGACAAGGAGCTCGCTGCCAGCAGCCTCCTCCTCTGAGATCTCTGCTACAGCTAAGCTGGATGGCAGATGCCACCTGGTGTGTGTTTTGCTTGTAATTCTTGTCACTGCAAGCTGCAGCAGCCTCCCTATTGGTGCACATGCTATGATATTATACCTCTCTGCTCTTTCTCCACATCCTTCCTTCAGACCTGAGCCCCCTGAACCAATACCCATGTTTGGTAATTTCTTCAAGCCTACGTACACACAAGGAAGCAAAGCACACAGGTTACAATATGTGCAGTAGGCTGGGTGAGGAGGTTGGAGTGTATTTGCAATGCACACAAATGGTGCATTTTTGCAGTAATTTGCAGATTCAGAACTGTTCCCTAGACATTGCCTGATCGGTTTTGATTAGAGATGGACCTGAACTGAAACCTCAGACCCAGACCCCTCTGAATTCAGGAGGTCAGATTTGAATCCCTACATCTGAACCTAGCCCCATATTTTTGGTCACAGCCCACACCCCCAAATCAAAAGGGGCCTGGATTCCAGTTCCAGTTTGGCTATGGCGTAAGATGTCAGAAATCTTCAGAGAACAGCTGATGAGATTTCAGTGCCATTGAATCTGTCCCCAAGTCCCAGCCTGACCCTTGTCTATATCTGGATCAAGCCACCCCTTCCACAGTCTCATCTAGCTGCCCTGATCTATTTTCTAAAAGACAAGTTCAAAAAGGCAGTTACACACTCAGGGCCTGTCTACACTGTAATTAAAAACCTGCAGCTGGCCCAGGCTTGTGGGACTCAGGCTGAGGGGCTGTTTAATTGTGGCATAGAGTTTCAGGCTTGAGCTAGAGCTGAGGTTATGAGGTGGGAGGGTCCCAGAGCTCGGGCTGCAGCCCAAGCCCAAATGTCTATATTGCAGTTAAACAGCCCCTTAGCTCAAGCCCTGCGAGCCTGTGTCAGCTGGCCTGGGCCAGTCATGGATGTCTAATTCAGTGTAGACACCCCCAGACTCTGATCCTTCAATGACCTCAGTGCGAGCACAGCCCTGAACCTGTTCCACGCAGCACTGACATCAGCAAAGCTCTGCTCAATCACAGCGACTTGCCTCCATGGAGCACAAGGCATGATCAGGGCCGTCAGCTTTTGGAAACAGTCTGGTAGATGCAGTGACCTTTGTCTCCGAGGGTTCAGATAAGTGTATTTGTGGGCAGTGTTGTTTGTGCAGAAGCATCACAGAGCATTGACTGGCTCTGCAGGGTTAGATGACTTGGGATCAGATTTTAAAAGCACTCCATGCTGGCCCAATCTGCTCCCACGGCAGTTTTTCCAATGACTCCAGTGAGCACAGAGCTAGGCCAATACTGAATGCTTGTGAAAATCCCACTCCATGGTGGTTAACACACCAGCACCTTATATGCATTGGAGTTTCCACTGTTATTTTCACTGGTGGAGATTTCTTGCAAATTGCCAGTGTAGACTCAGCCTCGAGTGCCTCTGTCCATGCGTCACTCCCTCTGTGTTAAATGGGGTACATGCCTGGTAGCAGTCATTTGCCATTGCACTGGTCTGGTGACTATGAACCAAAGGTGGCAGAACCCAAGCGCTCCAGAATCTACATCACTGGTGCAAATTTTTAACAGCAAGGGTGATTAACCATTGGAACAATTTACCAATAGCTGAGGTGGAGTCTCCATGATTGGATTGGTTGTTTTTCTAACAGGAATTAACTCAGGGAAGCCTTATGGCCTGTGTTATGCAGGTCAGACGAGGTGATCGCAGTGGTTTCTTCTGGCCTTAGACTCTATGACTATGAGTCACATGCATCACACATGTTTATTTCAAGTGTAATCAATGGGGGGGGGGATTTTTGCTCTCTCTTCCTTCTGCCTTTTTTTGAAATTCACTGGAATCTCACACTGAAACCTGTGTCTATTTCAGCCTTTGAGCTTCTTTCGGATTTTGCCACATGATGGACGTGCGGTCGCTTTCTTAAGAAAAACAAAAACCGCACGGAAACCCAATGCAAAATCCCTAGTTACTACACACCTTGCCAGCTGCGACTTTCTAAGCCCCAGACCCAGTGAAACAGCAATAGGAGTAGGAGACTTTCTTGAATGACGGCAGGGAAGGGGGCAAGTAGGTCACATGCCCCTTTTCCCCACCCTGAATGACCTGATTGTGTTGATAGGATGGCAATGGTCTCTGAAGACTCCAGATCATGGGAGTGTAGGGCTGGAAGGGACCTTGAGAAGTCGTCTAGTCCAAGGCAGGGCTGAGTATCACCTAGACCATCCTTGACAAGTGACTGCCTCACTGTTCTTAAGAATCTCCAATGTCGGAGGTGGGGCTGCTCTCTGAGGACATTGGAGAGGAGAATAGAGGGATCCTGAGTCACCTCTCCAGAGAGAGGGCTTAAAGCAAGTTGGGTGTGGCAAGGATGTAAAGGAGGGAGGAAGAGAGGTCTGCAGAGTAGCCCTAGGCTGATATATGCTGATGTCTGGATGTGGGGTCTGAAAATCAAGCCCCCAAATATGAATATTGTCTGAACCGGAATAGTGCAGCATCTGCCCATCTCTGATCCCAGGGGAATAACTCACTCAGGCAGAGAGTATCCATGACATGTGTAGTGGCATCGTACAGTGTGACACATCTGGTATCTCCAGCACGACGTTTGATGTCAGCGGGTGATGGTGCGTCTGCTCAGCCTCCAGTGTGAAAATCCTCGCCACTGAAACCCACCTAAGTCCATCTGTGCACACTTGGAGGAATTCCAGTAACCCTCTTCTCTGCTTCAATGACCTGGATTGGCCATTTGTCCAGCTTCACTTGCAATCCCTCCCCCGGGCTGGGCTCATCCTGCGTTTGTGCATTTCAGAGCGGGCTGGTTCTAGTGCTCTTGTTTCTCTTATTAATTGCACAGCACCCGGGCACTGTGACCAGGGAAGGTTAGCTGCGTGCCTACAATTCACGATGAATTGAAATAGTCATTTATTATTAGATTTGTCTGCAGTGGGCAAGGGGTATGAATATGGCCACTGCGAGGAGCAGCTATTGGGATTTGTGGGGCTGTGTGGTGCTTTTATATTGCCAGCACAGAGGTGCAGAGTCCTCGCGAACAGATTGGACAGAGACCAGCGGTCGGGACTCGGGGGGGAGATCAGACAAGGCGAACGAGGAAGGAAAGGAGACAGTGGCCGGTATGGGGCAGACACACGCAGAGCGGGCTCTCTGGGGCCGGACAGACAGCTGTGCTCGGTAGTTAGTGAACAGAGGAGCACGGGGCCGGGCAGAGGCGTGAGGGCAGCTGGATGTGCCTGAAGGGTGCATGCAGACGGACGGACGGACAGACAGCGCCGCGCGTATGAGGACAGACAGCGGCTGGGCGCGGGGACGGACGCACAGCGCGCGGTGCCATGTGTTCGGCGGGCGGACAGACGGGCGGACAGACAGGCTGATCTCTCCCCGCAGCGCCGGCTCGGCTCCGCGCCGCGCTCCAGGGCAGAGGCAGCCGCTCGGCCCGGCCCCGCCCCGCCCCGCCCCGCCCCGCCCGGCCGGTCCCGACTCTCTGCTGCAGCCGGCGGCGGCGCTTCGGCTCCATCCCGGCCGTGGCAGCGGCGCGCGGCGGAGCCCGGGGCTGCGGGCGGTAGCGCCGCCGCGGGACCAGGATGGCCGGCGAGCCCCGGCGGGCGCTGCCCGGCAGGTGGGTGAGCGGGGCCGGGCCGGGGGCCGGGCAGCGGGGAAAGGCCCGCGGGCCGCGTCACTCCTGGAGCGCGTTTTTCCGCCGAGCCGGGCGGCGTGAGCAGCTGCCGGGCCGTCCCGGCCGCGCCTTGGCTGCGCCGCGGAAACTCCAGGGGCTCCCAGCGCGGTCTCTGCCGCCCCAGGGGAGAGCAAGCGGCGACCTGCTCCCACCGCAGCAGGGTTTTAGAGAGGGGCCTGTCAGGGCAGGGTTGAATGCACTGGCTCCCCCGGCCCTGGGCCCCAGAAGCACCTGGAGAGGATTTGGGGCTAATGCTTTGATCAGTGCCGTCCTCACCCATGTGCCATTCTGCAGAGGGGAGCCGCCTTCCGCTCCAAAGCAGTGGGGGTCAGGAAGAGATGGGGGGGCACGGAAAAGGAGACAGAATCCATCAGAAAAATGCACACAGGGAATGGAGTGAGGTCCTGGACTCTGCCCTGAGGTGGACACAGGAGTAAATCATACCACTAGGATCACAGCGTCTAGAAGCAGGCAAGACCCAATAGGTCTTTAACATCCAGCTTCCTATCAGTGGAGGGTTGTTCCTGTGGAGCTCCATCCAGTCCAGTGGTAAATATGGACACCACCTCCCTTCACCTTTCTCTGTGGCAGGTATTCCTCCACTCTAAAGGAGCTACTCTCCTTTAGGGCCTCAGTCGCCGTCACACTTCACTGCAAGGATCACTTTTCCATAAAGCTGCGACTGGCTGGGGCCTGGATCCAGGCTGGTGCCTGTATTGCTCTTGCTTGTCCTGACCACCTCCTTGAAAGGCTTAAAGCAGACATTATAGAAGGGAAACGACTAAGTTGAGTGAACTAGCTGCAGCGCCAGAGATGCAGAAACAATCTAGCAGACCTTATTTCCACTGGCGCGTTTGTTAGCATTGTACACTGTGGCACAAGCACTAGTTCAGCAACGCTGGGTAATTCTCTGCAGTAATGTGTCCACTATCACTGCTAGCAGTGATGGTGCAACAGTTGTATCCTGATCTGTAGATTATATGTTGATTACTTAAGAATTCCCAGTTATCACTTTGAGGGTTGACAGTTTTTGTCCCAAGATCAGGCTCAGATGAAGGTTGGACTTGCCTACATTGCTGTGTAATAGTATCTCTGGAGCAGGGACAGTGCTGTTATTTAGTAGTTAGTTTAAAGAATATGTTTGTTTGTATATTCTGCAAACTTCCATTAGGAAAATGATAAATGCCATTATTTTAAAAAAGACGCTATTTCGGTCTTTTCACTTTTTTATAGTGATGCTGAGGGGGCTCTGAAAACTGGTGCAGAAATTTGAATACAAACAATTCCAGAGCATGAAGTAGTTGTATGAATTTCAGATCAGAATTTGTAATGAGGAATTTGGAAGGAAGGAGGATGAAAAGATAAAACTATAAAGGAGATTTGTATTAGGCACATTGTGATGTTATATAGTTGTAACATTAAGTAAGGGATATAAAACAGGAGGGTTCAAATTACAGATAGCTGGACAAGTCTATCTCCTGGAGTTGTGCTATATAATCCTGCTCTTTATGGGGGAGGAAAAGTGGCATGCAAAGACAACAGGTCCCAGCATGCAGTGCTCCATCTTGATCCAAGAGTTCAGCACCTTTTGTATGCCTGGCTACACAGCCTCTATGGATTGCACCTGTGAATTAAAGATGAAAGGAGCTGATCCCTGCATCTCTTCATGCAAACTTACCTTTTGGGCTCTTGGTGACATGCCAACACAATTGGGCAAAGTGTGGACATCCCTGGTGTGATGGGAGGGGACAGCAGGGGCCCTGAAGTTCTTCGCAAGCTACCGAAGAGAGAGGCTACATGGGAGGTAGGGGGAGAAGCAAAACGAAACTATGTTGTGGCTTCTACTTGACTTTAAAAATAAAGATTCAAGTTCTGTGATGAAAAAGAAGAACTGAATCTAGATGAAAGCGTCAGATGAAAATTACCACATGCTGCTCTCAGAAGAGCCTTGCTTTAAGAACTGCAGACCTAGTGGCCTTGACTAAACGCTGTAGTTGCAAGTGCACCAGTGGTGTAGCTAGTGGACACTAGCATAGACAAGACTAGGCATCTTTGTCACTTCGTCAGCTCTGTGATAAGAACACTTGCTTTTTTGTATTTTACAGCTACAGATCAACTGGGGCTAGGTTTCAACTTCTATACTTACTTATTGAATAAAGTGGACACTTACCTGCCTCTAATGTGTAGTGTGAATAATTTATGTCTTGGGGCTTTCCTTGTAAACTTTCAAGTGGAGAGGACAATGTGGAAGGCATAGTGGGGCAAGGAGACCATGGACTGAGCCCTGCGTGAGCATTTTCAAGCGTGCTCCTGGAACAATGGAGATTCTGTTGACTTTTAAGCTCTGCTTTTTAAATGCTTCAGAGCTCTGTATTTCCATTATCTGGAATAGGTGAAAGGATTGGATCAGGTTCCCATGGCAACAGGGGCTTCCCCAGTGGCTTCACTCCACAGGTCAATGTGTGGTTTTCATCACTAGCTGAAGCTTGTGTGGCTTGCAGAGCTATTTAGCTGTGGAGATTTCAGGGTTGGAATTTTCATCCTGATCGTACTGGGAGATAATATCATTCATTGATACACTCCATGATGGTCACTCACAAGCTGATCTCAGGCTTTTTCTTCTCTCTCAAAGAAGATTCCCACTCCTCTTCCTCAAAAGGCCCTGGATGTGGAGATCTTCCATTGCCAGGCAGATCCCACCAATGCCACCCTTCGCTTGATGTACAGCACTCCTTCCCCATCCAGGAACGGGGCAAGCTCTCTGTGCAGCATTGCTGTCCTTTGCCAGCCCAAGGATGGAGGGGCCAAGCCGGGGTTCCAGATGCATGAAAGTGTGATGAGTGAGCTCTAGGATTGCCACACAGGACATGCACCTCCTCACTGCTGCAGGTATAAGTGTGTGGTTTTGGTCAGCATACATCCGCATTGCTGTCTGAGCTGCTGCTCAGGCGAATGGAAGGGTGTTAGCAGTTGCATCCTTGACCAGTGTTCTGTGAATGCCATGCTGCAGTGACATGCTTAAAGGCACACAAGGGCTTTGCACGGGCAACTTGGTGTCATCATTGTGCTGTGCTGTTGCTCCCAGGTGAGGTGTTCCCCTTACGGAGACCGAAAGGGGACCCTGCTGATGATCTTTTCTTTGACTGCCAAGTAACCCCATGTGAGAACTTGTCTCTCAAATGGGACTCCTTGGGAGTTTTAATTGCAAAGTTTGAGCAGCCTAGCGAGCAATGAACTTGGAACGTGTGCTGTGCAGTAACGAAAAGAACCGGCTCTTTGGCAAGCCTTCCCTGGGAAATAAGGACACTGACATTGACTGGCAGGAATGCTTCTGAGATGCAATTTTCCTAATGAAAGCTATTGAATAGGTGGCCTCATGTGAAGAACAGGCTCTGGTAGGGCGCTGCCAATTGCTCCTCTGTAGTGTTAATTTTGTATTTCCTCTTCATTGTTTCTAATGCCCTCTTGGGAGCGTGAAGATAAATGCTTTGTCTTCCTACTAATTGTGTCCTGTTTGACAAGCAGTGGTTATAACACATGTACTTGGACTACATGAATTCCTCCTAGGTTATGAGTCTTTGGCTTCAGGCTATGCCATTTAAAAGGCAGCTTACATCTTCAGTAAGATGATCTAAGTTCTCAATATCACAATCTATCAATGATCTCCACTGAGAGATTCTACAGGCAAAAGCATGACTGACTTCGAAAATATATTTATAAGAATTGTAGCTGGAGCTCTCATGTGAAACTGATGTAGTTCCCCTGTGAAAAGGTGTTTTGTAAAAAATGGGTTGTCATATTTGTGTCTCAGTTGATTCTTGTGCCCAGTGTGCTCTATTTTCAAGTAATGTGGTTTACTTAAACGCCAGCCCTGAAAGCTCTCCCAGGATCTGAGAATTAAGCTGGGATCTGCCTCTTATGCCTGTAATAAAAATTCAAATTCTTTTCTGAGACAGCTGTGCAACCTTATTGCATGCATTGAATGCATACCTGTAACTAATTGGTTAGCTAAGCTCCAGTTAGTTTCCACAGTTGATGCACAAGAAGGAATAGACTCCAGCATGGTCTCTCTCTCCCAGTTGTGTTGGTTCTGCAGGACAAGAAGAGGAAAAAGCAGAACACATGTATTTTTGCCCCTAATGTGAGCAGATGTGACTGCTGTCAGTTGTCATAATTGTGTGTTAATTAGGAAAACAGCAAATGTCACTTGGCTAACTAAGTACTTACATGGCCGTCATTACTGTAGTATCTGAACGCCTTACAGGTATTAATGCCTTTATTCTCCCAGCACCCCTGGGAGCTATCATCATCTGTAGTTTGTAGTTTTCAGGTGCATAGCACCCATAGTTGGGTTTCAAGAGCTCAGCTTCCAGTGAAGTACTTAATAAAATCTAGCCCCTTCATTTAAGTGCTCAGGACCTGAGAACAACAGGCACTCTAGAAAGCTTGAGCTCTTCTGAAAAGTTGGACTTGCCCAAGGTCACACATGAAGAACTCAGGATTGAATCCATATGTTCTGAGTCCAAGTCCAGTTCTTTAACTGCTAGACTTTCCTTCTGGCCTCCATCATAGGCAAATCACGGCTTCTCTGTGCCTCAGTTTCCTCATCTGTAAACTGGGGCAATTTACAATGCCTACCATACCAGGTGGTTGTGAAGCTGAATTGTTTAAAGTTCATGAAGACCTCTGAGATCCACAGATGGAAGGTGCTGTTGAAATGCTACTGTCTCTATTACATAGTTCACAGTTCTCTTCCAAAGTTTTTTTCTCTCTAACTGGTACCAGCTTGTGATGACAATGTATGTCCCTTAACTTATTTCTTCAGTCACTGATGGTGTGTCTATTTAAACCATATCCTTAAGTCAGTGGCTACTCCACAAACAAGTTCTCATCCTTTCAGGTGGCATTTCCTTTCTCTCATTGTTTCTGACAGTCTGTATATGTGAAGCTGCACATATGTTTCTTCACTAGCAGTGCTTTTGTGCTTCTAAACTTGGCAAATAATGGCTCAGTGTGAACTGAGGGAAGGCTTAGCCCAATTCTTTGCTTCAATTCTGATTGAACATATTACAGCACTATAAATCATGTCTTTTTAATCCAATGAGGGTGCCCTCCTGCAATTGGACCCCCACAGAACCCTCTAGATATATGTGAGGCTCTGCTTGGGTCTGGCCACATAGACCCCGCTCAAGGATCAGGGCCTAAATTGCTGTTGAGAAACTTGAAAGTCCATAGGAGATTCTCCAGCAGGTTAGATTCATTTTAAGGTGGATCCAATCTGGGTCCTGGCTGTTACTGTGTGAAGGGCAAAAGACACAATCATGTGAAGAAGCCACAGGGGCACAGTGGGGTCCAAATAACAACTCATTGAACACAATATGCAGGGCCTAATTACTCAGGCACACTGCTGCTCTGGCTGTTTTTTTCCCTTCTAAACATAGAACATAGTAGGCTCATTAACTGTTTACAAGGTTTCTACCCTGTTCCTATGCACTGCAGCCCCCTGCCCAAACTGATGGGAATAAACTACCTCTATACAAGTTTTGGGAGGGCTGGTGGTGATGACCCCTGCTTCTAGGTGTTTGCAGAAATAGGCAACCTGACTGTTATTGTACTGTGTCAATCCTTCAAATTCCTGCCCTGCAATGAACTCTCTAAGGCACTCTGTGTAGCTCTCCACATGATAGTATGGACACCTCCCAGCCTCTGTGTGCGCCACCCCTCCCCCCAGCTTTTCTCCTCACAGCACACTGTGAGACAGGGTCATCCCCATTGTATAGATGAGGGACTTTGGGAAAGAAAGGCTAAGGCTGGGTCTGCACTGACGGCGGCAAATTCGCTGCCATCACATCGATTGCTCTGGATCGACTGAGTGGTCTGTATAGACGTGCTCAGTTGATCCAGGAAACGACGCAGGAAAACCACCTCGGTAAGTGGCGTAGCGCTGCGTCGAAGGGAGTGCTGTTCTCTTCAACGCAGCGCAGTGTGGACGGCGCGCAGAGGAGACGCTGCAAAGTTGACGGAGATACGCAAGTGATTTATGTCACTTGTGTATCTCCTGTCGACTGCCGCCGAATCGCAAAGGTAAGTGTAGACCGGGCCTCTATGTTGCAGTCAGAGGTGTGACTGCAGCACGCTTTGCTCCAGCTAGCTCCAATGACAACAGCGGTGAAGCTGCAGCTGCATGAGTGGTGGCATGGGCCATAGAAGCCGGTCCAGAACTCTGGCTGTGTACTCAAGCAACCAGTTCGTGTTGCTGCAGTCTCATTGCTATTGTTACTTGAGCTAGCTAGATCAAAGCTAGCATGGGTGCATCTCCATGTGCTGCAGTCACGCCCTTGCTGCACTGTAGACATACCCAAAGTGGCTTGCCCAGATCACTCAGGAAGTCTGTAATAAAGCAGGGAACTTGTCTAGGTCTGGCAGTTCCCAGCACTTTAACCACTGGGGCATCCTTCCTCTCTCCAGGTGTGTGCTTGGATCTATTCATGGAGATGACATTGCAGGACTGGCACCTTGGTGTATAAACGTGCTTCATTCTCTAGTTGTTCCTCCTGTGATGTTAATGTACTATCCAAAAAAAGCAGACCTGGGCTGGTAGAGACTCCTCTTGTTCCAGACAATTGGGTAACTGGGTGGATGCTGGGCATTAAAACCCACCCCACCTTTAGAAATTAGGAAGATCATGCTAACCCTAACCATCTCCAGGTCAGAAGGTGGAGTGACTTCATCTTCAGCTATAGCTTGTGGAGGTATTACTGGCAGATCCATAGTGAGAGTTGCATTCAGTTTTTTCAGGTGCAATTGAGTTTGTCAGCCATGAAAACAAATGCGGCTAGATCAGAGTCCCAGTTTTCTGTCAGGGTCCATCTATGCCAAGGGAACTTTTTGAAAAATTTCTCATGGTTGCTCACAGTGGCTTAGCAGAAGGCCAGCAATGATGGGAAACCCAGCGTGGAGGAGGTTTTGACTTTTGACATAGTTTTCAGCATCACTCGGTTTAACTTTGCTAGGAGAAAATCTAGATGATTGATAAAAATGACAGCAGCCTCCAAAAGAGTGTACTGTTTTGCCAAGTAGGGCTGCCTTAATAATGGGAAATGTCTGTGCAAAGGGCATTTTAGAAACAGGACCTTAGGGCACAGATTTGAGTTGGTTTTTGTTTGTTTTCATTTTTCTGTTAAGTTAGAAACAAATTTGTTTAGTGCCTTGGGAGTTTAAAAAAAAATGCTCAGGAACATTAGGGTTGTTTTCTTCCTGACCCTTCTGTCCTGCAGTGTCTCTGTTTCACACTAGCGAAATTAAGCAGACGCAGATCTAATCAAAATCACACCTGTAAACTAGCTTTCAAAAATAACTAAATTGGGCAAAGTCATCAGCAATGTCATTACTCGATAATCATACCATGAAATTCACTAGAGGGAGGCAGTGTGGAGCAGTGGATAGAGCACCGCACTGGCATTTGACAGACATGGGTTCTATTGGCCACTTGACCTTGGGCATGTCCCTGCACTTCCCTGTGCCTCTGTTTTCCCATATTGTCCTTTTAGGTGGTAGGCTCTTTGGAACAGGGATTGTCTCTTATTCCATCTGGCTGTGGGAGGGAGGGCTGCTGGGGACACTGGTGGCTCTTCAGGGTTGTAAAAATGATATCTGTGGCCCACAACCAGTCCCTTAGACTCTCTGGGTATTGGTTCTGGCCTTAGACTCTATGAATGGATTAGGGTCAGTTTTCAACATTTTTCCAGGGGGTCTGGGGTGCGCTCAGCATCCTGCAGCTTTCCCCGTCTCCACTGCTCTATGCTCCCCAGGTTAGGGAGTGTTGCTTTAGCAGGATAAGAAACTAGGTATTATAAAAGTGTCCTGGTGCTTTATCACTTCCTAAACAATTATTCCCTTTCCAAAACTCTGAGAGTAGCACTGGTGGAATTTCCATTGCATGCCAGTGGCTGAATGTTTAATCGCACAAGTGAAACTGTCAAACCCCTCCGCTTATCTCAATTGAAATCTTCCTCAGGTTTGATACTGAAGTTGTAGTGGAGAGTGTCATACTGACTGAAACTTTAACCTTCACTGCTATGATAAAGACTGATATGTGCTAAAATTAACTATTCCATCATGTGGCCAAGATGGGGTTTTTTTTGGTAATTGATTCCAGGAACAAGTGCATTTTCAGTCTGAAAAGTGAATATGTAAAACTGACCTTTATTTAATCATCAAATAAGATACATGTTCATATTTGGAATCATTGCTGCTGATCTCAGAGAGGAAAACAAGCTCCCCCACTGCCCTGTTCCTGGCTCGCATATCACAAACAGCAGCGGAGGAGTGAACTGGATTGTGTTCAACAGAATTGCTACTGAGTTCAGTGACACCTGTGCAACTCCATTAACGGCAGTGGGACTGCACAGGTATTACTGAGAGCAGTCACTGAAGACATGTGTTGCCGAGGCCACGATTTATGCTATGGGACCTTTTATTACTGGTTGAAAATGCTTGGTAAAGGAAGAAAGCAGCTTGACTTTCAGATCCCAGTTAAGGTTTTCAGACTTGACAGTTATAAAGAAAAAAAACATGTTTTGATTTGTAAATTGAGCACACTAGAATCTAGAATTACTGTGAAATGAAAAACAGGAAGCACCATAATGTTTTTATAAAGTTGCTTTTCAGAGTAGGAACTGCACTTCAGAAAGAAGAAATCCAGGCATACACTGGTAGCTTCTAAGTAACTGTAGATGAGACCTATTCGTTCTTTTCCATCTCCCACATCTAGCCCATTTTCTACCTTGTAGGAGCCAGTGCATATTTGTTCCTTATCCTACAATATCTTTTCCAATCTAGTTTTTAAATGTCTTGAACAATAGTCTTGAGCTTTCATAGTTTCCTTTGGGAGATTATTTCAGAGGCTAATAGATCTCCTCATTAAGATGTTAGAATGTTACCTTTATGCTATGAATCAATCTAAAGAGCTGAGGTCTATTTCTGACTGCCCTAAATTTTCGACACTTGTAACATTTGGAGGGAATCTTCAAATAAAATAACATGTGGGGGAGGGAGGTGGAATCATTTCTTCTTAGAAATGATACCTGGATTACTGAGCTGGGGAGAACAGCATTTGTCCATTCTGCATTTAGTTGCTCTCTGACATTTGGGTGTTGTATCTGTGTTTGTGATGTCCTCACTATTGTAAAAAAAATAAAAGCCATGAATCTCCCAACTGAAGACTGCACTGTGTTGCCTGTCTGGGAGATCAGCAAGTGATATATCTTGATTTTTAGTAAGCTTTTGACACAGTCCTGCATGATATTCTCATAAGCAAACAAGGGAAATATGGTCTACGTGAATTACTGTAATGTGGATGCAAAACTGGTTGAAAAAACTTACTCAAGCAGTCGTTCTCAATGGCTTGCTGTCAACCTTGGTTTGTCTTGTGGGGTTCCACAGGGCTCAGTCCTGGGCTGGTACTATTCAATATTTTCATTTCCACTTATAAAATGTATGGATGACACCAAGCTGGGAGGGGTTTTAAGCTGGCTGGAGGACAAGATTAGAAATCAAAACAAGCTGGCTATGTTGAAATGAACAAATTCGGTTTGAAACGAACAAGGTGAAATTCAACTAAGACAAGTGCAAAGTACTACATTTAGGAAGGAAAAATCAAATCCCCAATTACAAAATGGGGAATAACTGGCTAGATGGGGTAGTGCTGCTGAAAAAGATCTGAAGGTTATAGTGGTATGATTTAGTTGTGAAAAAAGCTAATATCATTTTGGGATGCAGTTTACAGGAGTGTCATAGGTAAGACATGGGAGGTAATTGTCCCTCTCTGCTTGGCACTAGTGAGGCCTTAGCTGGAATATTGTGTCCCGTATTGAGCATACACTTTAGAAAAGATGTGGAAAAATTGGAGAGAGTCCAGAGGAGAGCAACAAAAATGATAAAAGGTTTTGGAAATCTGACGTATGGAAAGGTTAAAAAAACCGTGCATGTTCAGTCTTCAGAGGGACCTGATAAGTCTTCAGATATGTTATAAGCTGTTATAAAAGGATGGTGATCAATTGTTAGTCATGTCCACAGAAGGTAGGAGGCGTAGTAATGGGCTTAATCTGCAGCAAGGGAGAGTTAGGTTAAATATTAGGAAAAGTTTTCTAACTATAAGAGTAATTAAGCTCTGGAACAGGCTTCCAAGGGAGGTTGTTGGAATCCCCATCTCTGAAAGTTTTTAAGAACAGGTTGGACAAACATCTGTCAGGAATGGTCTAGGTATAGATGGTCTTGCTTCAGTGCAGATGGATGGACGAGATGACCCCTTGAGTTCCTTTCCAGCCCTACATTTCTGTGATTCTATGTGGGTGGCTTACATGGAGGAGGTGTGTTTGGTCTGGTGGGCAAGATACAGATTTGTTACCTTCTGTGCTGGAGATGACTTGACAGAGCAAAATTAGCAGCCTTATTTCTCAGCAGGATCAACGTATCTCTTCATCGTGTTAGAAGGTCAGGCTGGAATCCCCCCTCTTTCTGTACATCAAAGCCAGTAATAGACCTCGTCCTGTGACAGTGCTAATACCAAGAAAGATGTTTTAAAAATAACCCTGGAGGAAGTCATAGTTTGCACATCTTCCTACCAACCATTCAGCAGAGAGTTCTGTCCTGGTCAGTACTACGTTGTGCTGAATTGTATATGGTTTCAATTTCTTCAAAGTCTTGCTGCGGACATCTAAAGCTAGACCTGTGTCCTTTGGTTAGTGAATCATGGGGAGGTTGTCTGCTAGGAAGAAGGTGTCCCCTGACTAATGTCTTTTAACTCCTGAAAGCCTGCAAATTCATAGTGAACCTGATGGTGCTTCTGAACTTCAGTAGTCCAGTGGAGAAGAAATTTCAGTTATGTCTAAACTCCGGTCTCTGACATGGAAGCATGTAGTTCCAGCAGCCAAAGCACTAGTTTGAATCCAGCTCAGGTCAATATAGATTTTTTTCTGTGTGAAAATGGGGTGTTGGCTCATTCTCACTCCTAGGTGGCAGGGGCATCATGTACCTTGGGGCCGTGATGCCCAAAAGTAATTACTGATTTTGGGTGTCCACTACGAGACCCCTTACAAAGGCCTGTTCTTCACAGGAGGACTCTCAGCACTTTCTGAAGATCTAGTTCTTTTGAGGCGTTTGAAGTTGGACGCCCGCTATCACTGGTAACTTCTTACGAGGTGACCAAAGTTGACAGTCTCATATAGAGGCCAAAGACCCAGTGGCCCTTTGAGAGAGCTGCTCTTTCTCACAGATGGAGGCACATCTGGTCAGGAGTGGGGCACAGATCAATGCTGAGGAAAGCTTGCCACAGGCTGTGCTGTGCCTGTATCGTAGCAAAATGCATTGTATTTCTCACCCATTGTGTACATTGCACCAGCCTCTCCAGGGTAATGACCAGTTGGTGACCTGTCTCTGATGCAGGCTGATGTTGAAGCTAATACAGTTGGCATCAATTGCATATTAAGAGTGAGATGAATGCTTAAACAACTCCCTTCCTCTTTCTCTTGCTGTGACCTCTTTCTTTCCTATCAATTTCCCACTTACGTGACTCTCTCTCCTTTACTTTCCCTCCTTCCATTTTCCATAGCCCTTTAGTCATTTGCATCGCTGTTGAGATTGTTCATGATGCTACTGATTGTGCAGTGGATCCACTGAACAGCCATCCATTTATACCCATTTTTAATCACTCACTCTTTCACAAAGCTGGGCTGGATTTGAATGGCCAGCCTAAAGGTGAATTCCTGGTTCCTTTGCCTGTGACTGGATGTCACCCAAACTCCTAGATTACACTGAAGTCTTGTCTTCCCCAATTGCCTTATATAATTGATCCTATCAGCACATATTGGTGAGGGTTCAAAATCAGAGTGTGAGTGGGGATTATGCTTTAGCCAAACACAAGTTATTGGCTCAATACAGGGGTAACTGGGTGAAATGGAATGGCCTGTGCTCTCCAGGAAATCAGACTGGATGATTAATGGTTCCTTCTGGATTTAAACTCTATGAATCTATGACATCGCTGCCCTATTTGACATCAATCCTGGACACTTTCTTGGGGAGGGAGATGCACAGAACTCTTCAATGTGGCTGTAGAAAGTGGTATCATTGCAAAATTCTCAGGATGAAGTGAATTTAAAAGGCCTATACCTCCTTTTGGGTATGGTGGTGGCCTGGATTTGTAGGAGAAAGAGATGATGTGAGATAAAGGATGCCTGGAAACATGAAGGAAGCAGCAAGAAAAACGGGATTGAAGTCAGTGAAGATGAAACGCAATATATAGTTCTGAGCTGATGAGAAAATCTTGGACAAGGTTACCTAGCTGTCAGTAATCCTAGATATCCACAATTTAGACCATTTTAAATACCTAGGAGCATTAATTACCCATAACAATTTGATGAAGGAGGAAATAAAGCATGGACAGGAACAGGAATGCCTATTACATTTCTCTGAAGAGAATATTCAGCTACCAACTACTGAGAAAGACCAAGTAGTTGGGGAAAGTTGGGTCAGTAAGGGAGAATGATATGTGGGGAAGAAGATCTAACAGGGAACTGTGGGAGCTCTATTAAGAACCAAGTATAGTAAAGGTAGTGAAATCCCAGCAGTTTTAGCAGATAGGGTTAGGATGATGAAAGACAGATCAGCTAAGATTCTCTTGGAAGAACATTCTTATGGTGTCTGAGCTCATGGCCAACCAAGGAAAAGATGGAGGGAAAATACTGAGCAATTCCTAAGAACTGTGATGTAAATTACCATCACTGGGAAAAATATGCCTTTGATGGAGAGTAATGAGGACAAATTTGTGAGAGCAACCAAGCACTCCCTGACCTCTAGAGCCTGGGAGTAAGTATTACATACTGCTAGATTTTCTGAAAATGATTTTTTGTAAAGATCTTGGTGGGTTTAACTCTTTGTATTTCATGAAGTGGCTTTCATTTTATCTGCAGCGAATTCCTACACAAGCCTTATCTGTTCAGTAATTAGAGAGATTTATGCCACACTCTGCAGATAGTCATGATGACATCATAGGTTCCTGTGTTTCACAGCCTGTTCTATCAATTGACTGTCAGTAAGCTCCACCCATCAGTGTGATCTCTGCATCTGTAGTAACTTGCAAAGTCAGAGTAGTGGGAGGAGATCAAAGGAGGGCAAAGCTGAACCGAAAGGCATAAAAATGTGATTAGGGTGGGCTGGCAGGGGACTGGTGAGGTTGGGTCCAGTAAAACTGTAACTGCCGTGCATCTGGGGTGTTAGTTATGAGTGGTGGAAAGGGCTTTAAGAACTGAAGTGGTGTTCTAAGGGTGTGAGTGAGTGTGCCTGAAACCAAAAGCAGAAGTCTAGAGTGGGAAACTGGCACAGGGTGGGGGTGAGGCACAGACTGTAGACAGTTCCCCTCCCCTACTCATGTTAAACTTCTTTCTGGTAAGTCCACTGCTTGATTTGCCTCCTCTCCTCTCGTTCACGCTCAGCCTTACACCTCCAACCCCCATGAGAGGGAAAATCTGTCCCTGATGACTAGTGACCTACCAGGACTAATGTTTACATGGTGCATTGCTGGCCTAGCATGTTATGAGTACATGGATTTCCTAGACAGCACCAGTTACCCCTTCATCCGCTGCTCCCACCGTGTGGTTGTGTCATGCACCAATTCCCCATCAGTTTAATATTGGGTACCTCAAAGGTGCCCAATGCCTGGGCATGTGGGTGCCAGGCAACGAGTGAGAAGCATCAAGCCCACAAACAGCTGGGCTCTCACACTTGAGAGGAGAGATCCTCCCTCTCTCATGGCATTTTCCTCCCCTCCCTCCTCTGGCCCCTGTGCGTCTGTCTGAGGGAGATGTTGTTTTGGGGATGGGGGGAATGTGTCTATCAAACAGTTGGGACTGGCATTTGGATCTCAGTTCAGGGGGAGGGTTGGGCTCAGTTTAATCTCCTCTCTATGGGCTTCTATAGCTAGGGGCCCTCTGCTGGGAATAAAGATCCTGCAGCTCCAGCTCCCCTCCCCCAAAATGTGGGGATCTAGCCCCATCCCCACCTTAACACAGGTAGGGCTCCAGCCCCTCCTAGTTCCTTCCAATTTCTTCCTCCAAAATGAAAAACATACTGTGTAGCCCGAAGGCTCTATCTGCAGGGAAGGCCTGTGTCCCTCTGAGCAGCTCTGCAGGTAAGAAACCCCACAGTGAGGTGCCAGCAGCGTTGCCCAGCCCTGGTTCATGGGCTGTTAACTTTAGAAAGACTCATGCTGCTGAGACAGAACCTCTTGTGTCATCCAGGGCTGCCCTTGGGTGTCTGGTGCGAGCCCACAGCTATACCATGGAAGTAAAATCCCTTTGCTATTAAAGCCAAGGGTTACCCCAGTGTAACTGAGAGCAGAGTTGGGCCCCAGAACTGGTCCTGGAGTAGGTTACACTTTTCTTCTGACACCTCCAGCTCAGTAGCTCCACTGCAAACAGAAATCTTTCTCTCTGACTTTCAGTTCAGTCTTTAGGGGAAGCATCCATCCTGACCCACCTCTGCAGTGACTAAAAACCCTAGAACAACCCCAGTGGCTAGTGAGTCTAATTAGTTGAATTATAATGTGAATGCATCTGTGCATTTTATACTAGTGGTTTTACTCTGAAATCGCTAAAATGGGGCTGTGGTCACATTTTGCTAACTTTTGTACAACCCCGCCTGCCTTTCTCTAAACTTTCCCACCAAGAAGCGAATGTGAGCTGTTCTGTGAGGTCAGGGTTATAGTCTTAATGTGTTGCTCGTACGTCACTGAATAGCTGCCCTTGAGGAACTGAGTGAATTAAGGGTATGTTGAGCCTCTATTTTTGATTCTGACCCTCTTGTAATTGGTAATTTTGCTGGTGGCCTCAACAAAGGAGTCAAGAATTGAAATGAAGCCTTTTTTTTTCCTAGAGGTGCTGGGCTGGCTGCTCCACTGTAACTAGCTCCATTGTGCTAATTGATTTACATCTATTGAAGATACGGGGTGAAATTCTGGTGCCATTGAAGTCTGGGAGTTTTGCCATTGAGTTCAATGGAGCTAGGATTACACCCATGGCCTGGTGTCCCTAGGGCATACACCTGTGACAGGGCCCATTGGGAGATGAAGTCTGCGCTGCTGTGCTGTTGACTAGCATTGTCAATCCAGAAACCGTCACCAGCCCTAGCGTCATATTTCATTTGGAATTTACTCACTCTTTGGTTTTGGCTGCTCTGTCAATAATCTAATACACTTGGTCCATGAAATACCTATTCAAAAAGTTGATGCTGGATGGTTATGAATCACACATTCTTCATGGTGAAAGTGGAACAAGCTTGCTTTTTTATGGTAGAAATCTGCACTTTGTACACTTCTTACTACCTGTCTGGTTCTGTGATTTATAGACTGCTCTTTGTTACATCAGCTGGATGCGTTTTTACGAAGTTTACTCCTTGCTTGCACCAAAGTGAAGGTATAGTGGAGACCCTTGGAGGGCTCTAACTGCTATGGCCATCTGTAGAAATGTTGGCTTCTGTTGCCATTTGTCACAAATCAAACTTTGCAGACACAATAAGTTAAATCGAAACCAGATGAATCTATCTGGTACACTTGTCTGCCCTGTTATCGTACTGTCTGAGAGCCTCCCAATGTTAATGTGTTTTATCCTCACAACACCTCTGTGAAGTAGGGGCCTGCTTTTATTCCCATTTTGCAGATGGAGAACGGAAGCACAGAGACTAAAGGTGGAATCCATAAGGCGCCCAGAAAACCCTAGGAACAGCACTGCGATCCACCAACCTGAGTTAGGTGCCTAGGCTTCCTGTATGATGACCAGGGAGAGACAGGCGCCTAAGAATGTGATCCACAAAAGCCAGCCTGCTGGGTAGGGAGCAGCCTAAGCCAGAGATAAGTGCCTAAATCTGGGCTTCAGGCAAACGCCTATCTCTGCTTGCCATTCATGAGCTGGTGGAGAAGTGGAGGAAGGCGGGTTTCCAGCTGCCTAAGTGGCATGCAGGAACTGAAACAAATGGGGCTGCAGGAGGAAAAGGAAGATCTCTCTCATGATCTTTAGCCTAGTGGATAGGGTACTCACCCAGGGTGTGGGAGCCTCTCGTTCAAGTCCTCCCCTATGCCTCAGGGGGAGAAGGGATTTGAACAGGGATCTGCTATCTCTCCAGTGAGTGCCTTAGACACTAGGCTATAGAGCCATTCCAGCTCTTTCTCTGGCCCAAGTCGAATCATAGCGTTAGAAGGGACTGCAAAGATCATCTAGATGCAGGATTTGTTGTGTCTAAACTGTCCAAAGATATATGGCTATTCAGCCTCCTTTTGAAAACTTCCAGAGAAGGAGCTTCCACGACCTTCTGAGGCAGTCTGTTCCATTGTCCTACTCTTCTTATGGTTAGGAAGTTTTTCCTGAGATTTAATCTAAACCTGCTATGCTGTAATATTTAAAAACATTTAAAGGTAATATTTAAGTACATCATTGTTTAATTAAAGTGGAACAACTTCAGTAGGCAAGATTGAGGGAGCCCCACATCAGAATTATCCAATGGCTTCGTGGCTGGGGCACTCACCTGAGAGGAGGCAGATCCCTGGTTAAATCCCATCTCCCCTTCCGGTGTAGGAGAGACCTGAACTAGGGGTCTCCCCAGCCTGGGGGAGTACCCTGTCCACTAGGTTAAAGGTTATAAGGCAGGGCTTCCTCCTCGCTCCCCAGCTATTCTGCGTGTACTCGCCTGAGGAACTTGATCTGGAAGGCATGCTCAGAGGCTGCCTGCCTGACTGGACCTGCACACACAACTGAGGCCGAATGCCTGTCGTTCTCAGTCTGTGAACAGCTGTGGGGCTTAGTTGGGAGACAGGTGCCTGGGCACCAAGAGGGAGGCTGCAAGGTGCATGCTGAAGGGAAAAAACGCAGGTGCTGAGTGGGCATATGCACCTCCAGGGTTAGGCGGTGGCAGAGAGGAGTTTTGTGGATTGCAGTGTTGCCTAAAAATGGGACTGAAGTACCTTCATGGATCCCACCTGAAGTAATTTGTCAGAAGTCCCAGAGGAAGTGAGTAACAGCAGGAAATTGAACCTGGGTCTCCTAGGACTGAGGGTGAGACCTTTGCCCCCTAGATATCTAGCATCATGGCCTTACACTTTGCTATGTTCTGTCTCTGGTGGAACAGCAGGTGCCCTTATATAGCCCTACCACCAGTCCTAGCAAACTCAGCACAGATGTTAAAAGCTTCCCAGCCAATTTTAACTGCGCTAATGGGGCATTGGGTGGCAATATATGGTCTGTACTGTCCATTAGAGAACTGGCTTCCAGGACATGTAGGGCTTTAAATATTTTTCACCAGCATCTTGAATGGTGCCCAGAAAAGAACAGGAAGCCTTTGCTGAGACTTGAGGATAGGTGGTGAGAATCCAGGGGCATCCCTGGGTCCAAAATCAGATAAAAGCTGTAACCTGCTTTGGTAAAAGGTGGATGTAGATGCCCGCAATAGATGGTGCAGGTGCAGCCTTGGCACTGTAAACTGGTTCCCTATTAACAAGCAGTAGTCCTTAAACCATCTGGGTTGAACTATAAAGAGTTCACTTTCATCTGGATCCTACTCTTGGCCAGGCGCTGAGTGAGCGAGTAGTGACACCCATAGTCTGGTTAACTGAAAAAGACGAATAAAGCTGGTTGGCAGCATATGGATGTTCGTGCAGTTATTTATCACAGTTATTTATCATCTCCCATAATGGCCTCACGTACACATTGAACAGCGGGGAGATCACAAAATGGAACCCTGCAGAACCTCAAGTTGGGGGATGCATGGAGAGGAAGGAGCTCACTTGGGAGCCACTTGGTCCATTCTGCAAGGTCTGTCCTGTCCAGTGGGAACAAATGTTTCAAAATGGGCTCTTCAATATATCAGAGAAAGGTCTAACAGGATCCAATGGCTGGAAGTTGAGGCTAGACAAATTCAGGCTGGAACTAAGGCAAACATTTTTACAGTGAGAGTAATTAACCATTTGAACAGTTTACTAAGGGGTCATGATGGAGTCTTCATCACTGGCATTTTTAAATCAAGATTGGATGTTTTTGTAAGGGATCTGCTCTGGAATTATTATGGGGCAGTTCTCTGTCCCGTGTCATACAAGAAGTGAGACGAGATGATCACAGTGGTCCCTTCTGGCCTTGGAATCGCCGAATCTGTCTAATTCTGTCTCTGAATCAAAAGCTAATAAAATCTTCACGTATCCTTACTTTGTCTGTTGTTAGAAGACCATAAGCAGTTATTGATATCAGTGCCATCTACCCTCCATTACTGATATGGGTCAAGAAAATGACCCATAAATTTTACTCAAAGGAAGGAATTTCAAGATGGGCATTGGCGTCATAGCATGGTCATGAAAGATGGCATCTTGAACAAGGGTCTTCTCGGAGCTTATGTAGGCATGACTGGCCATCACAGGACACAGTTATCAGTAATAGACACCTAATGTTGCCACTGGCCTTAATCAGCCATGAAGAACTGGCCCCATCTCACAGGTGGTCAGATGCACACTTTTAACCCTGAGAGACTACATGTATCAGTCTTTAGAGAATGTGGAGCCATTGAAACTGATGTACAGATGCACACTAATACATAATACTAGCAAGTTTGTGTACAGGCAAAGAAGTCTTCAGATGTTAACAAGACCATTTTGGGCTTCTTTAGCAGCCCTCACATCCACAATTAGCCTTGTGAAGAAGTATCAGATAATTGTTCTGAAAATCTGGATTCCAGTGATAACAGAAGTGAAACAGGCTGTGTTCTCAGCATGTTTCTTGGGAATCTGGCCATCCCAAACTCAGCGATAAAAGCTTTGTTTTGCACCCTGTATTCTGTACAGGTGGCAGGGACAGAAAATAAGCGTGCAGTTGGGAGTTAAGAGGTCTGCCTGCTTTACGGCCTTTTTTATGACAAAACCCTCATGTCTTTCAAGCATCTTAAATCCCAGGGCAGATTCTCATACTTCCCAATTACATAGTAGGACTGTGAATTACAGGTATAGGTTGTTGGCCTTGTGCTTGCTAATTAATACACTGTAATTCCTACACTGAAGAGTCATAGCGTGATTAGCAAATATTACCTCTAAAAATATTTAGATGTGTTAATCTGGTGATGAGGCTACAACAGTAAATTTGAAGCAGGGAATATTTTGTGAGACAAACATGACACACAGCTCTTCTGTGAAATGGTTTCTTCTGATGTGGCTTTGATGAATACTGTGGCAGGGAGAGAGCAAGTAGTAGTCCCTAGTAGGTAGAGGGAATCTACCCATCTGACTCTGGCAAACCTAAGTGACTAGGGTTGTGAAGAAAGTCTTCTCAGTGTCACTGAGGCAGTGATACCTGTCTGAGTCTGCAGACAGATAACCTGAAACAGCAGCGAGACCTGAACTGTCTACATTGATGGCGGCAAATTTGCCGCTGTCACATCAATTGCTCTGGATCGACTGAGTGGTCTATATAGACGCGCTCAGTCAATCCAGGAAGCAACGCAGGAAAACCACCTTGGTAAGTGGAGTAGCGCTGCGTCGAAGGGAGCGCAGTTCCCTTCGATGCAGCACAGTGTGGATGCCGCGCAGAGGAGACGCTGCAAAGTCGACGGGAGATACGCAAATGTTTTACGTCACTTGCGTATCTCCCATCTACTGCCGCCGAATTGCAAAGGTAAGTGTGGACCGGGCCTGAGACACTGCGAATCCTGGCCTCAGTGGTTAGGCTGAGCAGATGGACTGCGCCCTGTGGAATCCCTCTGGGTCTGGAAATGGAAGGAGTCTCATGGCAGGGTACCTCATGGCAGCCAATCTGTGGCTGCTTCTCCAATGTCAAGGTTGGAATAGACTCTGTGGGGAGGGTGGTAGATCCCTTTCCCCAAATCTCCACTGTCTGGCAACATGCACGGAGTGAGGGGAAACTGGATTCCTCTTACTGCAAGATGAGGATGTCCCTTTTGGCTCTCCAAATCCTGCCCTATCTCTATGTGGTGCAACCACACTGGTTCTACTCGAGTGGGGAGTATCAACAGCTGTGGAGGAAGGATGCCATTTGCATACATGGGGTGTTGGCTCTGAATCCTCTCACCCCCTGTGTCTGTATCAGTTTCATTCTCCAACCTTTGGCAGGTTTCCCCCTACTCTAAATGCTGCGTCCCCCTTGGTGGTGAGATGGATAATTCTCTTGGTGAGTAACCTGCTGGGTGATTTGCCTTTGTGATAATGTGGTTATTTCTTGGCTCTGAATAACCGGTGTGTGGTTTATTTTTCTCTCAAATGCTCTCACACGCACTCTCTCTACATTTCCTGGTACTGTATAGACTAGACCAAAGTCTTTTGCCTGCTAGTGACCACACAGATCAGCTGCATAGTGTGAAGGAATATCATGCATGGTTCTCAACAGTGGGAGGAGGGTGAAGTCATAGCCCAGAATAGGAAATTACAGCAGAACTTCCTTCTGAATCCAGAGTGCTTCCCCTTTGGGGTGATCATACAGAAAGGTGAAGTAAGAGGATCTTTGCAGAAAATGAAGAAGTGTAGGTTGCTGGTGGAAACCATTTTGAGCCAATGGGAGCTTCCTGTTGGGGCCCCGAGCCATTTGGTCCTTGGAGTGTGTGTTTGAGGATGGATTCAGCCACACAGCTTGTTGCTTCCTCTTGAGACAGGATGTCTATCTGTGTAAAATGAAAGAGGCTGAGAGAAACTGGCTGTTTTCTCTGAAGAGTCTCTTTCCATAATGCTGTTGTTGTGTCAGTAGGGAATTATTGGGGAAATCTCCCCACCTGTCACTGAACTGTGCCCTGAGTTGAGGACTTGCCTGCTGCAGTGTGTTAATGCCACAAGTTTATTCTGAACCCAAAATGGCAGCTGAGGTTGTGTCTAGATGAAATTACTATAGGGTAATTTCTCCCTCATCAAGGGAGAAGAGAGACGATTGGTTGACTGTGGATTGCAGTGTTTAGACAACAGTTTGTTCACCAGTGTTGCAACTGGGGAAAAGGCTGACAAATCAGGGTTTTTTGTTGGAGTTTAATATAATTTGATTACTCAGCTCTCTTTTCTGAGCAGCTGGTAAAAACAACACAGGGAAGTAGCATATGCAAATACATATCTGAACCATTGCATTCCAGATATGTGAGTGACGTACCCAAAGTCACACAGCCGGTCATTGTCAAAACCAAGATTAGAATTTGGGTTTACTGATTCTATAATACATGAGATTATGATTTCCTCTCCCAGCACAATGAAGCTGATGTGGTGCGTAAGGTTCATAGAATGGTAGAGCTGGAAGGGACCTCAAGAGGTCATCAAGTCCAGCCCCCTGAGCTGAGGTAGGACCAATTAAACCTAGACCATATCTGACAGATGTTTGGCCAACCTGTCCTTAAAACCTCCAGTGACCATGATTCCACACTGTCTTTTGGAAGCCTATTCTAGAGTTTAATGACTCTGATAGTTAGAAAGTTTTTCCTAGTATTTAATCTAAATCTCCCTTCCTGCAAATTAAGCCCATTATTTCTTGTCCTGCCTTCAGTGGACATGGAGAACAATTGATCACCATCTTCTTTAGAACAGCCCTTAACATGATTGGGTCTCCATCTTTTCTCAAGACTAAACATGCCCAGTTTTTTTAACCTTTCCTCATAGGCCACGTGTTCTAAACTTTTTTTCATTTTTGTTGTTCTCCCCTGGAATCTCTCCAATTTGTCCACATCTTTCCTGATGTGTGGTGCCCAGAATTGGACCCAGTGTTCCAGATGAGGCCTCACCGGTGCTCAGTAGAGCGGGACAGTTTCCTCCCATGGCTTACATATAACATGCCTATTAATACACTCCCGAATAATAGCCTTTTTCATAACTGCATCACAGTGTTGACTCATTATCAAGCTGTGATCTGCTGTAATTGCCAGATTCTTTTCAGCACTGTTACCATCTAGCCAGTTATACCCCATTTTGTAGTTGTGTATTTCATTTTTCTTTCTTAAGTGTTATGCTTTGTATTTATCTTTATTGAATTTCATCTTGTAGATTTCCGACCAGTTTGTCAGTGTCACTTTGAATCCTGGCCCTCCCAGCTTTGTGTCATCTACAGATTTTATAAACAGGCTCTCAATTCCATATTTCAGTCATTAATGAAAATATTGAATAGTACCAGACCCAGAACTGACCCCTGTGGGACCCCACTTGATATGTCCTCCCAGCTTGGCAGAGAATCATTGATAAGTATTTCAAGCACCCACCTTATCATTATGAGAATGTCATGTGGGACTGTGTCAAAAGCCTTACTAAAATCAAGATATAGCACATCTACTGCTTCCCCCATTCGTTAGACCAGCAAGCCTGTCAGAGAAGCAAATTAGGTTGGTTTGGCTTGGTTTGTTCTTGAAAAATCCATGCTGGTTATTTCTTATAACCCCATTATCCTCTAGGTGCTTACAAATTGATAATTAATAATTTGTTCCTGTATCTCTCCAGATATTGAAGTTAGGCTGCTTGGTCTATAATTCCCCAGGTCCTCTTTGTTCCCCTTTTAAAAGATAAGTACTATGTTTACCCTTCTCCAGTCCTCTGGAACCTCACCCATTCTCCATGAGTTCTCAAAGAGAATTGCTAATAGTTCTGAGATTGCTTCAGCTAGTTCCTTAGGTATCCTAAGATGAATTTCATCAGGCCACGCCGACTGGAGTATATCTAATTTATCTAAATCTTCTTTATGCTGTTCTTTCCCTATTTTGGCTTCATTCCTTCCACCTTATTGTTAATATTAATTGTGTTAAAGTTAATTGTGTTAACTGGTCATCACTAGTTAATTATTTTTAGTTAGTTAATTATATTTAGTATCTGGTCACCACTAACCTTTTTAGTGAAGAAAATTACTTTTAAAATTATTTTTAATTTTAGAAAATTGCTTTTTAATGAGGGAATGTATGTCAGGAGCATTTCCTGTAGTCGGCAGGTGCAGTCACAAAGGAGTTTTTAGTTAGGCAGGGGGTGTGGGGATCAGGAGATCCAGGTCCTTTGTGCAGCTCTGCCAATTGCCTGTTCTGAGGCCCTGGGCAAATCACTTCCTCACCCTGTGCCTCTGTTTCCTCTTCCACCTTTCGTCTTGTTATATTGCAACAGTAAGCACTTTGGGGCAGGGAGTCTCTGGCTACAACCAACTGTATACTGAAAAAGTATGCTGGCACATGGCTGTTTCGGCCCAGTGTAGCTGCAGTTACCCTGGCAAAGTTGCACTTTTGCTGGTACAGCTTATTTCACTTGGGGGAGCTGAAATAAGAGATACCACTATCAACTGTGTCCACAGTAGCAGCATTCAGTTTTCAAGAAAGTCTTCCAAGGGCTAACCCAGCCTCTACATCTATATGCCACCTCACACAATAGGGCCCTGATCTCAGCTGGAACCTCCAATGCTGCTGTTATCTATATAATATTGATGGACTCCAAGGGACTGATCCTTTCACCTCTGAACAGTTTCACAGTCAATGTTAAAACACTGTAGATTGGAGTCAATCCAGAAGAATTTTCAAATTGATTTTTCCCAGTTCCTAACTTCAAAGCCATTGGTTTACTGTTCTTCAGTGGCTTGTCTTGATATTTAAACCTCGGTGAAATCTACAAACAAAGCCAACCTCAGGCTATAGCTACTGAAGCTCACTTTCTGTCATAAACTGCAGTGTGGTAATGTATCAACTGACCAACTCTCTCTCTGCTTGACTTAGGGATTCTGTCCCACTGAGTTTGTAAAGTTCAGCCTAGTAATACCGTAATACTAATAATGCCTCTTGAGGGCTTGACTTCCCAGCCTTAATGTTGTGTTAATGATGATGTTTCGTGTGGATCAGAGATTGAGTTCCTGTAGGGGATGAGGTTTGCCATGTGCCAGAGTAAGGATTGGTCTTGTGTGTCTAGGTACTTTTATGGGCCCTATCACTCTTACTAATGCTGAGGGAGGCAAATAACTTGTCCAAGGTCAATCAGGTAATCAGTGGCAGAGCTAAAATTGAACCCAGGTCTCCTGAGACCCAGCCCAAAGCCATAACCACACTGCCATCCTTTCCCTTGAGTTCTCTTAGGCACATAGTGTCACATTCCAGTATTTTCAAACTTGAAAAGAAATTGTGACTTTCCTGCCTTGGGCAGCCTTTCTTTAAACAACAACTGTCTCTAAGAATTTAGGATCGTAATGCTGCTTTTAAAACAAGGCCTTTTTTTGGTCAGAATTTGCATTTTGTTATGTCCCCACCCACAAGCAAAATGCAGTTGAACTGTGGTGCCGTGTACAGCATTATTGGGGTGCTGTGATTTTCCCTACTCCTGTATGTAAGAGATGAGCAGATTTATGTGCTCGTGTTTTTAAAACACTAATCTTTTCTGCTGTTTTTCCTAATCCTTTGCTGTGCCTGCATGGTCTCTGCCAGGATCTTGCCTGAAGTAGAGTCCAGCCTGTTGCGACAGCTAAATCTTTTATGTATCTATTTGGCAGCATGGGGTAAAATAGCCAGCAAACTAATTAAACGTTTCTTTGTTTGTGAATTAGATTTCGTAAGAAGAGTGGTTGTCCTCACATTCTGCTGCTGCTGCAGTCCCCTGGGCAAGATATTTCTTAATGTATTTTCTTGGAAATCCATAGGTAATTCTTTCTAATAAGGTGCAAACCCCAGACGCATTTGAACTCTAGGGGTCAGATCCTCAGCTGTTCTAAGTTGGGGTAGCTGTGTGGATTTTAGGGGAGCTGCTATGTTTTACACCAGTTCAGGATAGCTTTGCATAGCATAGCTTTGCTTTCTTGGTTGAAGTTGTCTGAGCTTTTGTGTATTTGAGAGTTTAACCTAGTTACATGACTTTAAAGCGTCAGTCATTGGCATGTGCTGCTTCTGAGGTACCCCTTGCAGGATGTCTTGGTTAAAGCAAGTGGTTCTTGTGGGTTAGAAATAACCTCTATGAAATATAGTTTGTTTGTCTTTTTAAAAGAAACTTTCAATAGATGCACCCTACACCTTTTAGGGTCAAAGAAGGTTCTTTAGTCTCAATAAAAACATGGTGATATAAGAAAAATAATGCTTCTCATCTGTTACTCTTAACTAGCAGAGCCTCAGAGCACCCCAGTAAGGCAGGTAGGACGCTACCATTTCAAAGAGGAGGAAACTGAGGCACAGAGACATCACCTTAGCTTGTACAGTGACTCAGTAGCAGTTAGAAGAAGAAGCTAGCAAACTGAACTTTCAGTTCTCCTTCTAAACACTAGGAAACGCCATCTTACTGTAGCTATGACATCTGGACCGAACACTAGGTTGTTAGAGAGACAGCGTTAGGGGTTCTGGTGGTTTTATGTCTCTCTCTCTCTGTCTTAGGTACTTATTTTGTTCCCATTACGATAGCCTTGGAGCACCTCAGTCTTTCATATATTTATCTTCTGACCTCCCCTGAGAGCTATTGAAGCCCTGTTATTACCAATACCCCCACCCATTTTCCCAGGTGGGAAAGTGAGGCATAGAGAGTCAGTCACTTGCCACTGACTTCTTGTGTGACTTCGAGCCAAGCAGTGAATTAAACGTATCTCTTCAGAATCCCAGCCTAGTAGTCAAACCGTTGGATTATCCTTCCTCTCTGATGTGTCACCAAGTCCAGTTGATCTGCTGAGTGTGTGTGTGTGTGCATGCGTGCGCCTTGCAACGTAACGCTTTGCAGGATGGAGTGGGAGAGCTGCTGCTCCATATGATTGCCCAGGATTTCTCTGTACGGGTTACATCTAAACTCAGGTTAGGTTCGCAAACCACTGTGCGTTGCCTTTGGTCAAGTAGGCAGGTTGTGGTATTCAACCTCCATAGTTTTTGCAGTATCTGGACTCGATTGCCATGTTATTAGTGGAATTTCCTTGTAATTATTGGCTGATGTACTATAATAGCGGAGCCTTTGCTTGCAGCTGAGATGTGAGACTTGCTCTTCACTTGCTTTGGGAATTAAAATTAGAAGAGACTTCCCAAAGAGAGTAGTCCACAAACCCAAAGTTAAATCTTTACTTTGCAGCAATGTCAGCAGTATTACAAGCAAGCGTGGTCTGCTATCTGCGTGAAGCATAATAAGGTCGAGATGCTGAAGAGACAGTGTGCAGACTCCCGGATGGAGAAGTTAGTTGGGGTAAAAGAGCAGTAGGGGCTGGAGAACATATGCAGTCGAGGTATCGCAGGGTGTGTAATAGAGAGGGGCATGGCACATGATGAACATGTGTAGCTTTGTAGGGGCTCTTGGGTAAAATGCTGCTTACTTGTGCTGTTCTTCTGCAAAGTGTGCAGTGTTCTACTAACAGAGACAAGCAGGGCCAGGTCCTGGGGCAGGTTGCAGCTGGGGTGGGTATGGTCATCTCTGCAGCCATTTGCTTCCCCAGCCGGCTGCTCTGGTTCTACCAAGGAGCAGCCTCAGGACTGTGCTAATTTATGCCAGCAGCAGTTGCCATCATGCCAGGATCTATCAGTCAGGATCACGGGAGAGCAAAGGGGCTCTTGTCTTGACCCCTTCTCCAGGACTGTGTCTGGTGCCAGGGGCTGCAAGGTTGGGGATTGCGTAGACCTGGTTCTATGCCTCTACGCAAGGGGAATCCTTAGCTGGCCATTTCCATGAGCTTTAAGCCTGCTCTCCACTGTTGGGGTGGCACTAGGCAGGCTGACGATCAGCCTGTAGGTTGGGATTTTCAAAAACGACTCTTGTTTTGCTATTCAAGACCCCTTCAGAGGAGCCCGATTTTCACAGAGTGGCGCTCAGCACCCATAGTCCCTGGGCTCTTTTGGAAAATCTTAGAGAGAGACCCTAAGATGTGGCCTGGTCTGCTGTTGGGCCAGCCAGTAAGGATCTTCCAAGGAAATGACCCCTCTTATCATGTCCCCCAGGTTCGTATGCAGCGTCACCACTGCAGCAGAAGAGGGAATTGGAGTAGTTGCTGTATGCCTGATTATTTATCAACAATCAAAAAAAAAAAATCCTTTTGTCACATTCATCCTGCTACTGACTCATTTTGAGGCTTATTTCTCCCTTCTCTGGCTGAGAGCAAGAACAACACCTTTGGTAATTAGAGGATAGCTGAATTTGTGCTCATTAAGGAGGACAGATGGGGAAATTCTCCCTCTTGGGAGGGCCAGCCTCAGTGCTGATGCAGTTACTGGAATGAGTTTTGCAGATGAATGGTTACAAACTGACAAAAGCTGTGACAAAAGCAATTCACATGAAGCATACCTGATGTAAGATCAATTTCTGCCAGAATAGTAAATGGCTGTTTGATGTAAACTGCATGTGCTAAGGACTTTCTTTGCTTAAAGGATTGGGGATTGCAGGAGCTAATTAGTTCAATCCCTATGCAATCTCACAGTTATTTGAAAAGCAGGGCGTGGTGCCACATGAACAACCCCAGTGTAGCTACCTTTGTCGATTTCATTGAATTTTGTGATATTTATTTGGTGTCTTTCTGGTAGCACCAGTGTTTATCAACACGAATATATGAGAATCTGACTTTTTTTTCTTTTTAATGGAAGTTGAGATTCTAACCCTCCTGGTTGTAGAGAAAAGCTGGAAAATGTAACCCCTAAAGGCTCAAACACCAGAAGGCAAATCAAATCAAAAGACCCGAATGTTGTTTGTTTTAAAATCGCTTTTGGGACACTGAGTGGGAAAAGGCCTGATTTATGATTTCTGAATGCTTGGGGTTGGTAACACTGCTTCCTTGAGCCTCCTAGATGTTGTGTTGCAAGAAGACACAGTGGTTCTGGTGTGCAGCAACTGAACTATTTACTTTTTTGAGGAGGAGGAGTAAGAGGAAGAACAAGAATGCAAAATCATATGTTTATTCCCTTTATTCAAACAGGAAGGATGGCCCAGCAATTAGGCCATGGTGGCCTCAGGTCTACCAGACTTGTCTACCACAGACTCTGTGAGTGACCGGAGGCAGTTCCCTATCTGCAAACTGGGGATAATATCACTCTCCAACCTCACAAGGGTTTTCTGAGGATAAATACATTAAAGCCTGAGGGGTGCTTAGATAAAACATTCATTTAAAAATGTCCAGAGAATCCACCACAATCCTCTGTAAGTTGTTCCAACAGCTAATTCCCTTCATTATTGAAAATGGGCACCCTTATTTCTGTTCTGAATTTATCTAGCCTGTTACACCTTTGTCTGCTAGGTTGAAGAGCCCTCTATTAACGAATGCAGGGTAGGCAGGGCAAGGAGTTGAAACATAGCAGGAGCAGAGGGACTGTGCTGAAGAGATGCTGGTAGGGAGCCCCCAAAGATTCTCAGGGTCTGGCACCCAGCTGTAAGTTCTGAGTCCTGCTCCTCTTGTGGGAGACAGCCGGGGCTTAACTTAGCCACAGCTGTGATTGTGGCCGGTGTTTGTGGACAGGTTTGCTTTTTCAACAACTGAGCAGTTACAGCTCTTGATGTGAAGGGTGAGGTCAGTCTGTGCCCCTAATTTACCTGCCTTAGCAGGATTCTAAACTGCAGTCTGTCTAATTGTCTGCCAGGCTAGGGATTGGTGGTGAGGGGGATGAGACCATGGACAAGAGGGACCTGGGGAAGAACAAGAGTGAGCCTTGACTGTATAGCATGTCTGTGGGCGTGAATAAAGGAGAAACCCTGCTGAGCTGTATCTGCCAGGGGTGACTGCTGGCTGCATGGCCAGCCGCACTGCGACGATCCTGCCCCAGGTGTCAGTCAGGGTGTTTGCCCGTCCCTGCCTACAGAGAGAACGCCCCAGTGGTGGGTCCCTCTGCACTATGCTGAAGTAACTGTAGTTTCCACCATTTCAGCTTTTAAAAGAAAACCCTGCCAAATTAGACAGCAGGGCTGGTTCGCATGTGCTGTCAGCAGTGCATCGGCTGGCAGCACTGCATGTTAAACAGAGTCTGGTGTGTTCCTTGCAATGGCAACAACACCAGTGATGGGCAGTGGGCAATAACAATAATAGCTGGCTGTTGTAGAGCACTTGGCATTAGTAGATCTCAATGCGCTTCACAGTCTTCAGTGCATTTATCCTCACAGCACCCTGTGAGGTAGGGCAGGGCTGTTATCCACCTTTCACAGATGAAGGCTGCAGTTGTAAGGATGAGTTGCTTTCCAGTAATGGGGGGTGAAGAATCCTACAAACTCAGACATATGAAATCTGAGCTTGCCCGTTCACATCGACAGCCTCTTGCCGTCATTGTGGCTTTAGGGCCATATTCATCCCTGCTGTAATTTCATGGACTTTTAGTGGACTTACATCAGAGATGAATGTGTCCCTTCAAATCGAAATGGTCCAGAGCAGCTGTCGTCTGCTCTAACGCTGTTAAAGAAACCTGCCTGGTGTTATGGCTTTTAGCTGTGATCTGAACCTGGTTTGTTTGGATGTCAAGGCTTCCGGTCTTTTATGAGAGAAGGGAAGTTGAAAACCCAAATGTATAACCTCTTCATGTTTCACAGCAATCCTCCTCCCTGCACACTATTTATCACCAGCGCAGCAATTCAATTTTTGGAACAAAGACAGAGAAAAGAGACAAAGCTAAAAACAGGAACTACTAGATACTACTCTCTGGTAGTGAGCTGAGCTTCTTCCTGCCCTGAGACATCTGTCGAGGTAGCAGAAGCTCTCTTGGGAGCTGACAGGTTTGCAGAGTCTCTTCTTCAGGTCTGATGATGTTCATTCTTGTAGTTACATCTTTCCCTCCAGCCACAAAGCCAGATGGTTAAATGACTGAAAAGTTCTTCCATTCATGAGAAGTTTTAAGAGCATTATCTTAAGTATAGACTTAAATATAATCCTTCTGCCTGTGTACAGGAGATGGTCAGGGTGCTAGAGTGGGATGTGGAGACCCAGCCAGTTCCCTGCTCCTCCACAGACTTTCTGTGTGGCCTTGGGTAGGTCAGTTAGGCTGGGTCTACATGGATGGCGGCAAATTCGCCGCCGTCACATCGATTGCTCTGGATCGACTGAGCAGTCTGTGTAGATGCGCTCAGTCGATCCAGGAAACGACGCAGGAAAACCACCCCAGTAAGTGGCGTAGTGCTGCGTGGAAGGGAGTGCTGTTCCCTTCGACACAGCGCAGTGTGGACGCCGCGCAGAGGAGACACTGCAAAGTCGACAGGAGATACGCCAGTGATTTACGTCACTTGCGTATCTCCCATCGACTGCCGCCGAATCGCAAAGGTAAGTGTAGACCAGGCCTTAATCTCTTGCTGCCTCAGTTCCCTAGCTGTACAATTGGGATACTGCTCTATCTCCCAGGGATGCAATGAGGATAAATCCATTAAAGGCCATGAGGCTGTCAGGTACTACAGGCATGGAGTCAGGTAATACCAGAGACAGACATTCAGCATGATGTCTTGAATCCACTGTTACAAAAGAATTCTATGGAGTCTTTAGGCTCATGAGCCTGGTTTCTTTATCAAAAGGAACATAGGAAGATTAAGAAAGCAGTCCTGGAGAAGAGAGAGGCCTAAGAAACCGAGGAGAAAAGAAAAAAACAACAACAAAGGATGGCCATTATTATTTGTGTTACAATAACAGCTGGAGACCCAACCAAGATTGGGGTGCTGTGGCTACTAGGCACAGTACTAACAAAATGTGAGACAGTCTCTGTCCCAAAGAGCTCACAAACTAAATAGAGAGGAAATATCCCATTTACAGAGGCACAAAAAGCCAGATTTCAGAGGTATTTAGGCACCTAGTGGGATTTTCAAAAGCACCACTGAGGCACTGAACACCCAATGATTTCATTGCATCTTTAGGTGCCTAAATGCCTTTACTAATCAGTCCCAGAGGCTAGAGTAAAATTTTCAGAAGTGCATGTAGCGTAATATCCATGTAGCCCCCAAGTAGCAGTGTAGACAGTGAGAAATGAGTAAGTAGTGGTAGAGAAGAATAAAGACACACCTGAAGGATGTGCATGTGTACTTGAGTACACGCTCTGCACGGCCCAGCCTCTGCCTTTCCCTACCTCAGGAACAGGCTCTGGCAGCAGGGAAAGGCTTGGACAACTGCCTGTTCCTGGAGGCTTTCCCTGCAGCCTCCCCTCTGCCAGAGCCTTTCACTGACACATGTAGCTACACAGCACAGTGTGGATGCGGCATGTTTCACGGCGGCATGTAGCTTCATATATACTACATGCCACTGCCCATGTAGTGTAAATGTAGAATGAGGCCATTGAAGTCCATGGGATTTAGGCTCCTAAGGCACACAGATGCTTTTGAAAATGTTACCCTATGTTACTTGCCCCTGGCACTGGTTTGATGCCCGCTGGACAATGCAATGTGAATGCTTCAGCCCACGCTTAGGAAGAACAGGTCCACAGGCATGAGTCCTACAGAGCCGGGTTTATTGTGCAATGTGGCCATACCCACAGGGAGCCTATAGCAGAGCTTGGTGTTGAACTCTGTCCTCCTGAGTCCCAGGCTAGGTGCCTTAACCATGAGACCATCTTTGGTCTCCCGTCAGTCCAGATAGTGTGCAGGGAGCGTTCATGCTTCAGAAATGTCCTACATGTGTTTACGCAGCTCAAGGGACTTGACTAACCTGGGGCTCGGATCTTTCAAATGCTTTCTACCGTGAGTGACCTAATTGTCTTCTGTGCTTCATTGCCCACCCTGTCTAGTGTCACACAGGGAAACTGTGGCGAAGTCAACTGTTGAACCAAGATCTTCTGGCTCCCTGGAAGCCACATCAATTTCTTGGGTATTTGAGTTGATAAGCATGTCTAGTTTTGGTTTCACGAGGTTGTGGCCCCTTCAATGTACAAACCCTAGCATTAAACTGCTGCTGCTGATGCAATTAATCTCCAGGGGGGAATTAGGGAAATCTTTTAAAATAATTCCAATTTTCTGCAGCCTGAAAGGCTTGGAGAGAGGAATTTATGTGGTGGTGAGATTTCTGAAGCAGTTCTCGGCATCCTGTGGGCTTTCTTTTTTGATCCCCTTATCTGTGGTACTTTGTGAAAGCTAAACAGAAGAAACTGTAGCAGAGGAAGTTAGGGGAATCAATCACACATGATGAACACATTCAAAAGAGCCAGCACTTTGCTATCAAGAGCTGGAAAATTAGTCACTCTGGTTCACTGGTGTGTGTTTTTTAAATATTTATCTCCAGCAGCTGGTAACTCTTTAGGAAGTTGCTCTTTCTTCTGTATTCTGTGTAATGGGGATATTTGCACTGTACTGTTCCGGTTCTTTTGCAGGTCAGTGTACTTGGACAACCCTTTCTTCCATGATCACAATAGATTTGCCTGAGGAAGAGCACCATTGATGTTTCCTTCAAAGATAGCTCATGCTGAGTTCCAATACGTCCATAATATTGTGTTGGAGACAATTCCTAGTCAGTCCCATGCCTCATTCTGATGCTGCAGTGATCCACATTACTGGTGCAACTTTCTGCCTTTACGTTTCTATAGCACATTTCATCTAGATAGATAGCAAAGCACTTCACAGGCTGGTGTAGAATATGCTGCAGGGCTTGACTATGGCCAGAAAAGTAATGTGAAGTGGTAAAATGTAACCCACCATTAGCTAAAAGATATCCCATTGTCAGTATTCATTACAAACTGGAGAAAAGCAGAAGCATAGGTCTCTCTTTTGCATAATGGAAGGCAAGGATTATTGCATGGTTATTCCACACTGTGCATATGTGTGCGCACTTTGTCCAGTTCAATCTTAAATATTCCCAATGATGGGACTTCCATTGCTTCCTTGGAGAGTATAATTACTGCTTGAAGAGTTGTTGCTGTTGGAAAGTTTTGCTTGTATTCTAAATGATCTATTTCTTTATTTTCCATCCCGTTATCCATTAGATATATAGGTACACCCACGGTCCTCAACCCTGAACTATGTTATTTCTTTCCATACTTGAAGTGGGATTCTTGTAGATGGCCACTCATGTGCCATATGCTTAGGTGTTGCTTAACCAAGCCGTACATCCTTGGCTCACGAAGACCTGAGAGATACTCAGCAGCCTCAAGATATTAAAGGCTTCATGCTCCATTTAGGAAGAAAGCATGAGTGAGTGGCACCTGCTGCCGTAATTGGGATGGAGACAGTAACCTGCTTATAAACTTCTCTGTGGCCCATGTAGTACGAAGTAGACCAGTAGTATGGAGATGTGAGACGCAGTATGGTCTTGTGGCGAAGACACTAAACTTGGGCTCAGGACATCTTGGTTCAATTCTTGGCTTTGCCACAGAGTCCCTGTGTGACCTTGGGCAAATCTATTAATCTCTCTGCCTCACTTTCCCCATCTGGAAAATGGGGACAATGATCCTTCCTTTTTGTCTCTTGTCTGTTTGGGTCATAATCTCTTTGGAGTAGGGGAGTGCCTTTTTCTATGCTCATGTACAGCACCCATCACCATGGAGACCTCCTCTTGGCTGGGGATCTATAGGCACTACCCTGTTCAAATAATCATCTCATCCTTGCTGCATAGCTGCGAAAGATGGCTCAGACGGTCACACAGTGAGGGCTCAGTACTGCTCCTGTTGACTTCAGCAGGAGGTAGGTGAAGTCCAGAGGTGGGGTCAGAAGAAGACCCAAGAGCCATTGATTTTCAGATTTAGGCCTTTATTCTCAAGCTCATGCTGTCTATGCTATTATAAACAGACCAACTGGGCCCAGACAGCCACTTGGTCACTTGGTTTTTACATGGTGAATCAAAACCGGTTCACACTTCTCTTATTTCTAGAGATACTGTCATGTGAGGCCTAGCCAGTGCTTGTGAGCAGTGCGACCTCAGTCCCAGGCTCTGTTAAGGGCTCGGTTTGTGACTAGAGGTAGCCCCTCGCCATCCGCCGTGGGCAAAGACCCTCTGATTCTGTGACAGATGCTGGTTTCTCCTCTCAAGTCAGTCTGGAGTCTCTAGTGCCTTTAGGCATTGGGATCTATGGGCACTTGGCTTCCAACAACATGAGCATAGAGGGTTGCTCCCAGTCACACTTCCTGGACTGAAATACATGCTGTTGTCTTCTATCAGCCCCGCTGTGTGATCAGCTCACTTCCTACCCCGCAGGGCAGGAACAGCTGACCCTATAAGGAAATAATGTTTACGGCCTGGGTGTTTGGATGGTTCACCTTCCTTTGCGAGCGGATGTTTGTCAAACCTGTTGCTTTCTGGATCCTTTGATATGCCACCTTTGTGGGGTTTGAACGAACTTCTTATCTTCTTCATCTCCCTGCCCTTTGATGCTCTGTGAATGCTCGAGTATAAACACAGATGATGGCTGTGCCTGAGCTGAGAGGATCTTAAGAAATGGTGTTTCTCCCTGCTCTGCCCCAGATCCTACAAGAAACATCCTATGGCAGCTCAGTCTTTCCACTCAGGGGCTCCATCCTTTAACCCTGGTACTTAGGAATTTGGTGGAGAGAGGAGACCCTAGAAGCTGGGACATGAAGAATGGCAGAAACTAGAGCTTCCTCTGTAATTGAAGGGAACACGTGGGTGTCCTAGGAGTAAGTTCCACCTGTGCAGGACTAGCTGCTTGTAGCACATGTGTACACACTCCAGTGGTGCTCTCCTTGTGTCACAAGCACAGGTCTAGAAAGCCAGGATGTTCTTACACCCAAGAGGGGACTCCTAATCAGAGTCAGAAGGATCCAGGGCTGAGGCTAATACAGTCTTCAGTCGGTGGCGGCTTTAGGCTTGTGTCTCAAGGCGTGATCACTGACACTAGCTCTTCTTGGGAGATGGCCTGCTCATGCTGTAGGGAGCTGAGGCCTCTCATTGCAGCCTCCGGTGGACATCTTGGTTTCTAATCCCTGCAGGCTGGCTTGTGAAGCGAGAGAGCTACCAAGACAATCCCTTGCTTCTCCACTGGGGCTGAGTTTCCAAATCTCTCTGTGGGAGGGGATTGGGTTTGCTGTGCTGCTTCAGCTTCTGGTACCGCATGGAGGCATTGATCCATGTGGACCTACGTTCGGGGACGTCAGCTTGTTCCTGCACCTGACCCCTGATCCAGAGCGAAATGGGAAAGGCGGAGAGATGAGAAATTGTCAAAGGAAGAAAATGAATTTGCTGTTGGTTCTAAATGGCATGTTCTTGGGCCTGGGAAACCTTAGATATGAGCTGGATGCTTTTAATTCCAAATGATATGGCTGCTACTGCAATTCTTTTCCCACCCAGCAGGCCCGCATGGATTCCTCTGTATCCATGGTTTGGTTTAGTTTCCCTCCTTTGGCTCAGATAATCCGAACCTTTCCTCTCTCACTCGGGCTGGGTGAAGAGTGACAGCTTTGGAGGAGCACTCAGTGAATGAGATGCAGGGCAGGGAGCGTTTGTAATCAGGCTCACACGTAGGTCTCCACCCATCGGACTTCCCAGTGAAAGCGAGTGTGTTTACAAACTGGTCCTCTGCACTGTGCATTTTTTTCCATTTCCTACTTTGAAGTTGCAGCCAGCAGCCTCTGAACAATTGGGGTAGGAAGGGCTACTATTTGCCATGAATATGCCCGGGAGGCTTCCTTGTGTGACCTGTATGCTTGGATTAAAGACCTTGTTTCATGCCGTGGGTTTTCCCTTCACTGAAGGAGATGATTGCAGGTACTCGCTGGGCTAGCTCCTTTTTGCATGTGCGTGTTGGGGAGCTGTTGCTGGGACTGGATGCAATGGAAGGGGAAATCTCACACTGTGACACGGCTGTCTGTGTTTCCTTTCTTGGCCTTTGGGGGGGAAACGGAATAGAAAGAGCATTAACGTAGCCAGGACGCACAGGACTGTGCCTTCCACAGACGTCTTGTTGGAGCTGTCTGATTTATTTGAAGATGAGTGGGGTAGGGAATTGCCCCTTGTGGGACAAAAGTCTGTGTAGCCTAAGCAAAAGCAGCAGTCTTAAAGGGCACACTCCATTCGCTGCAGTGGCGCTGCACTCATTCACATCAGCTGGGGATCTTCCCTTTATGCTTGATTCCCCTCTCATTTACACCTGGCAGTGCAGCTACTCCTGATCCCTCACCGGTGCAGGAGGTGAATCGGGCCCTATATAGGTAGGATGTACTGTATGCATTAGACACCTCTGATTCCGGATAGGCTCTTTTCCTATGGGAAAGCCCGCACACGTTTCCAATATGTAGCATACCTTGCCCTATTCACGCAGGAGCTGTGAGATTTGACAGCCTAAGCCTCCTGTCCATCCTTCCAGTTCTGGGCTGCTCCAGGGACCTAACTTACACAGCCCTAGGGGAGTGCCCAAGTTATGGCAGCCTGTCCGGCTTCCTCCCAGAATGCCCACAGAGCTATGAACTGTAACTGTACTGCCCTGTACACTGTGGCTTGCAGCAGTGGCCCTGTAGGACTGCATACATTTCTCTTACCCAAAGCCTACAGCAGGGGAATTCTCCCTTTACTTGCCCTTCGACACTTCCACAGTATTAAAGGGCTGTAGCGAATGGGTGATGCCCTCGCCTGATGGTTAACCTGGGCATTCCCACCTGACTATTTCTGCCATGTTTTCTGGCCTGGCTAATAGAGCTGAAACCCCTTGCTAATAACTGAAAGATGGCCTCGAATTGCATGGTTCAGTCTAGAACTGGGGAGGAAACTGTTTTCCCATCCCATGAGGCTTTTCAAGATTTTGAGAATTTACCTGCCCTGGACTTTAGACAGTCAAAATCTCAGATCTGTTTTGTGAACAACCAGTCCAAAAATCATTTTGGGATGGATCAGTCAAATTGTTTCCTTTCCATTTTATTTATTTATTTATTTATTTATTTATTTATTTTACTATAAATTAACTAAAATTTTGAACAAAAAGGCATTTTGTACCAAAAACCATAACTCTTTGGTTCAAAAAGCTTGAAATCTTTTTCAAATTGGGAAACGTGTCAAAACTGACCCTTTCCTGCCAACTGTTTCAGTTTTGACTAACCAATATTTTCTGATGGGAGAAACAATCATTTAGTCAGAAAATTCCCAACCAGCTCTATTCAAATCCAGACTCTTCCATGGTGAGGCTTAGATTGGCTCTTACTCTGCTTTGGGGCCATCTACACTTCTATCCGCCACACGACATCTCTCAAAAACCCAACAAAAACTAGCAAATGTATATTTGGTATTCGAAAGAAGAATGCCACAGTGAGAGGCAACATGGCTTTAGTTTGTTGTTGCCGCTATTAAAGACATTTAAAATGCTGATAGAAGCAAAATTTACTTTCTTGAGATCCAGCATCCCTGTTGATTGCTTTCCGTGAACTGAGTGCTGCTACTTCGTAATTCACATAGTTGATGGACAATGGCTGTATATGTCTCTGTTGTCCTCTCATTCTCAGTCTTGATTAATAAGAAGCCACTTCTTTAATGAATCTAGTTGCGTGGTGCCACTCATGGATGGGGAAGAGAGAGGCTGGTTCCTTATTGTAGCATGTATAACAGTAGATGTTTGTCCTACCTGATCAGCTACCAGAAGGTACTATGGTGATGAGGTGCCCTAGAAATCTCTGTCTAGGTGAGATTATCTGTTTTCTTTCAGAAGTCCCAGCGCTGTTCTGGGTATGGAGGAAAGATGGCTTTGGTTAAAGCGCAGGACGAGGAGTCAGGAGGCCTGAGTGCTGTTCCCAGCTCTCATGCAGATTCACTGTGTGATCCTGGGAAAATTACTTTAACCTCTTTGTGCTTCAGTTGCCCTCCCTGTAAAATGGGGCTGATTGTGAGACTGAGATCATTCATACTTGTGAAGCATTTGGAGATCTTTGGATGGAGGCTGCTATCAAAAGGCAAAGTTCTTAGATGGGGAGATTTTATGCCACAAAGGGAGACGTGTCAGATGCTGCCTGGAGTCCCCTGCGGACTTCACTGTCGATTTTACAGGGAAGGTACTCAGAGACTACAATGATGGGCAGCAGTATAAACCCTGACATCTGGCTCATGCAGCACATGCCCAGTTTGTGCTGAATAGTTGAGGCAGTTGATCTGAAACCTACCCTATTCCATATGCAAGTAAATTCTCTAAGGAGAGACTTGGATTGCCTTGTTTGAGTGGAGTATTAGTACCCACAACCACCACAAAAACAACATTGCTGTTGCTTCCTCGCCTCCCTCCTGTGCTCTGGGCATGGCGTCTCCAGAGGCTAGTGCGTGGAGTGAATGGTACTGACATGCACTATTGCTTTTTAATTTCCACACACAGCCTGTTCTGTACAGGCTAGAAAAGACACCCTGAATCTCTTAGCTGTCTTGGTCTTTTTCTGGGGCTTTCCCTTCTTTTCCCTTCCTGGAAGACCCAATTCCAGATTTCAAGCCTCCACCGAAAACTCATAGACTCATAGGTCAGAAGGGACCAATATGATCATCTAGTCTGACCTCCTGCACAAGGCAGGCCACAAAACCCTACCCATACACATTTATAACAACCCCGAACCCATGACTGAGTTATTGAAATCCTCAAAAGTGAGATTTGAAGACCTCAAGCTGCAGGGAATCGATCAGCAAGCGACCCATGCCCCACGCTGCGGAGGAAGGCAAAAAATCTCCGGGGCCTCTGCCAATCCGCCCCTTGTCTCTGCCAGCTCTTGCACAGCTTTCAGTAAGGCATTTTCAGACTTGCTTTGGGACCCTGGCTGAGCCACAGCTGCAGGACTTGCTACAGGCGGGAGAGCCCTTCCATTGTAGCATGGCGTTCTGCTCAGAAATCTACAAAACAACACCAAGGTGTGGTGACGGAGCTGCTCAGGGGCTGTCGGAGCAGGACTGAGACTTTGGGATCAAGTGCTCCGCAGCACCACTGTGGGCAATTCACTATGCATGCTCTTAGCTCCCTCAGCCACTTGCATCCAGGGGCACTAATGTGCTAGCATAGATTTCCAAAATTAGCTAGTGATTTGGGGTGTCTCCATTTTTGGGGGCCCAGCTTGAGAGACATAAAGAGGGTCTTTTTCCAGAGGGTACATGTTCAGCTCTTAGAGAAAATCAGGCCCCTTTTAAGGTGTCTCAAGCTGGGCACCCAAAAAGGAGACACTCCAAATTACCAGACACTCTTATAAAGCTTAGCCTCAGTCTTCAGCTTCCTCTTGCCTTTCTGGGAGTAGGGCGTAGGGAGTAGGGCGGCAAGACAGGGAACATCTGCACTGCAATGCAAGATGTGTGATTGCAGCTGTAGAGTTACTCGAGCTGTGTTTAATCCAGCTGGTGTGAGCAGCAAAGCTGCAGCACTGTGGGCTTCAGCACAGGCCACTGCCCGAGTAAATACCTACAGTCTCAGGTAGGATCGTACAGCCTGCATCTCTGCTGCTCCCAGCTCTGAGCTAACTAGAGCAAAGCTCGCTCAGACATGTCCACCATCCTCTGCAATGTAGACAGACCCTGACCTGAGCAAGGCAGCTTGACAAGTCTGACCTGCACGTTCCAGTACTTTCCCCTGTAAAGTAATTTTGCATAAGCCGTGCGTGTTTGCGGAGGGAAGGAGGTGAGGGGGATGAAATGTTGCCAGTTCACCATTCTGGACACATTCCAATTCATTTTTCCACTGAAGTTTCAACAGACTTTGTTGCATATGCCAAGACTTCTATACGTGTGTGGTCACCACAGGCATATTAGGAAATTGACAGAAGCATCTGTACTTTGTGGTTTTAAAATTACAGTAATGAATTTCCCTTCATGTCCCAACGTCAGTTTCCTATTTAAAAATCAAGGAGCCTGAGAGAGGGAATTCTGCCATTCTGGGACAGTGCTTTGCAAGTGGTTCAAGCGCTTTCAACAGGCAAGAGGAATTTCCTAGTCTTCCTTTGCTGAGCGCTAGACTAACATTAGCTTTTCTTCTGCTGACCCCACTTTGTTCTCAAACAAGCTGACATGTAGGGTTTGTATTTTTATGTCCTGTAGCAATGTGTTGGGTGATACGTGAGTCATGCCCTTCTTAGTCACCGTTTTCCTTCTGACGCTTGCCACGAGTCATGATCGAAATGCCAAGCGGATCTGAAGATGAGCACACGCACACTGTCTGTTCTCTTCGGACACTTGTGGCAGAATCTCCTCCCTGCGCTGCCATAGCAGAGTCAGTCTGAGCGGTGTACAATACTTGATAGGAAAACAACACGGTCCGTGGCAGAGTCCAATGCCATTGTGCAAAAGAAAATCTTCACCTCACAGTGAAGCGGAGTGCTGTCACCTGCCAGGCCTGTGTGTCAGTGCCACTTTTGCCTGGATGCCCATGGGAGGATTCTCTGAAGTATGGAAGAGGTAGGAATAGGGGCTTGATTCTCTGACTTGCCATGTTCAGTTTGGGAACCGAAGGCAGCTGGGGGCTTGCATTAGAGATCTTCCCCTGCGCAGGGTAATCTCCATCAGCATATAGCTGATGGTGTCGCTCCATGAATTGCTAGGCCAGCTCTGCATGCCAGAACCCCTTTCCCATCCGCTGACTAAGGGAGGTAGCGAGTGAGGAGGAAGGAGTAGGGTGGAACATGGCTCTGCTACACCAGATTCTGTGAGTTAAGCTGTCCCCAATGGCTGCAAATCAGGGAACCATGATGACCGTGCACTGCTTGGATGCACTGGCGAATCAAGCCAAGACAGATGCTGGGATTCTCTGGATTCAAGTTGAAACCTTCGAGTATCTTCTAGGATCCTAGTGTGTAGAGAATGAATAGAAGGCTGCTCCTGCCATCCAGATACAAAGGCTGCACTGGCAATCCCTTCTTCCCAGGAGAGATGGATTTTAGATTTATTTTATGTATTTATTTATTTTAAATCAAGAGGCAAGGAAGCTCTCGGTGACCCCACTGAGACCACTGGCTAAAGAAGGGAAGGTGCGTACCGAATAGGAGCCATCTGGATGCTCAGCTCTGATTGCAGGGGAGGTATCCTTAACTCAGTAGTCTCTTGATTATTTGCAGTTGTAGAAGATAAGTGGCCATAATACTTAATTGAAAGGCTAGTTTTCTTACCACTAGCGTGTCACCTGCCACTCCCTTGGGTTGGATGTAATGCTATAAGGTGGAGGATACCTCGCCATGTGTGACTCGTTGTGTGTTGGCCCACATAGTGGGGTTTGATTCCTGAGTAGTAGGGGCAGAAGGGTATTTTCCATACAGTCTGATTGATTGTGAAATGTGTGTGCAATCTGCTATTTCAACATGGCCTTGATGATTCTGCATGGTGAGGCGCTCAGTCGTGGCACAGATGCCATGACTATGCATGTTTCCTGTGTTACCCCAATAGCCTCTTGGCCTTTGCCTTATGTTGGCCAGTCAGCAGCAGGGGATGGCTGGAGAAGACGGCAGACTCAGCTCCCCTTTGCAAGTTGTCCAAAACTAGGACTGTAATCTGTGAGCAGAGGCATTGTGGGATAAATCCAAAGCCACCAAAAATGTCCATCATGGTCACCAATTAAATTACATGCATGCACTATGGGGTGGAAAGAACTCTGAACCATCTGCTCCCTTTGCCACCTAAGCTGTGAGACTTCTTTAGCTATGTTACATTGAGGCTCTTTGCAGGCGTCTAGCCACTAGACTTCATCATCATTGCAAACATATGAGCAAATCTTGCTCTCTCCAGCAGAGGATAGTGGTGAGAATACGCACGTGCATGTAATTCAGACTTGAAATTAGACGAAGGTTTCTAACCATTAGGGGAGTGAAGTTCTGGAACAGCCTTCCGAGGGAAGTAGTGGGGGCAAATGACTTATCTGGCTTTAAGACTAAGCTTGATAAGTATATGGAGGGGATGTTATGATGGGATAGTTTAATTTGAGCAATTGATTTGGATTATTGGCAGATAAGTCTGCTCAATGGTCTGTGGGAATGTTAGATGGGATGGGAACTGAGTTACTGCAGAGAATTTTCTTTTGGGTGCTGGCTGGTGAGTCTTGCCCACATGCTCAGGGTTTAGCTGATGGCCATATTTGGGGTCGGGAAGGAATTTTCCTCCGGGGCAGATTGGCAGGGGCCCCGGTGGTTTTTCGCCTTCCTCTGCAGCATGGGGCATGGGTCGCTTGCTGGTGTATTCCCTGCAGCTTGAGGTCTTCAAATCTCACTTTTGAGGATTTCAATAACTCAGTCATGGGTTCGGGGTTGTTATAAATGTCTATGGGTAGGGTTTTGTGGCCTGCCTTGTGCAGGAGGTCAGACTAGATGATCATATTGGTCCCTTCTGACCTATGTTTCTATGTTTCTATGTAATGCGGGTTTGGAGGATCTTATGCCACCTTGACACCACAAAGAGACCTTGCAGTTCCTCTTGATTGAGTTGCACATGTCTCTTGTTTTGCTGACAGTTGCAAAGATAGGGGACGACAGGATTGGCAGAAGATTACAAGGTAGCAATGACAGTGGCTGAAAAGGTCGGGAAAAGACTCTTAACTGGGTGAAATTTCAAAGCAGATTCCTTTCTTGTCAAGACTTTGAGGGGGTTGTTTTGTGTTCTCTGCTCAGCATAGACTGCCCCTGGGTACGGCCTGGTGATACTAACTCTTTTGTCTCTCTCCATTTAGGAGATGAACTAAAATGCAGCACACAACATGCACAGAGGACAGGATCCATCATGCACTGGAAAGATGTCTCCATGGGCTTAGCAGAAGCGCAGCCCCCTCTACCACATGGACCGGTAGGTGACCCAATGTTCATGTGCTTCCTGAAGGCCCAAGGTATCTTCACTAAATCTTGTGGCATAAATGTCCTGGGATCCTTCCTGCCCTTTCTGTTGATATTTGCATGTCTTGTCCTTCGCCTGGTAACATTCTGCCCAAGCAGTGGGAAGGTAATGTGGTTAGGAGCTACTGCCCCATTCCTCTACAGACTTTGGGGCTCAGAACCATCTTCCCTTCAATACATGAGTAAGAAAGGGGTCTACTTACCTACTTGTGCCTTCCCAAGTCCTTCACCTAGCTCATAGACTCATAGACTCATAGGTCAGAAGGGACCAATATGATCATCTAGTCTGACCTCCTGCACAAGGCAGGCCACATTTATAACAACCCCTAACCCTAGCTGGGAGATGTGCCAAGATGTTGAGAGATTTATGTTAAGCTTCAAGTAGGCGGGGGTCCTAGTAGAAGTGCTAAGGTGTATGTGAACTGGTCAGAGCATGGGTTGAAAAGGATAGGCGCCTCCATTCATCACAAGGGATGACCCCTGTTCTTTGACTACCTGGTGCGGTCTTGCTTTGGTGTAAACGCAGCTCAAAGCTATATTTCTGAGGGGGGTGGGTTCACTGCACTGGGAGCCGAGTTCACTCAGCACTGAGTCTTCTGGCAAGCCTACCTCTCATTTCGTGCTGGGGGTTGTGACCAACATTCAGTTAACTGGGGGAGTGGGTGTTCTGTTAACCAGAGATTAAACCGTCTCATGGAACAGTAGTTACATCATCTCATTAAAGCATTCCTCGTCATTCATTCGCATCAGGCAGCATCCCTGAAGACATTGAGACTGCTTGTCGAGTATGGTATTACTCTGTGTGAGCAAGCATGTTGGAAACTGGCCCTTAATTTCTGTCTCGCTAGTGGTGCCTCTGTGCTGTACTCACCAGTCACTGCAGTTCTGGGGCCGTCTGTCTTTGCTACCCTCGTTTTCAGGGTTTTATAACGTATATATCAGTAACTGGATTGAGACCTTAGAGCCAGGTTTCAGCCTGGGATAATTACATCCATTCTTTACCAATTTCTTCCATTTCCCCCAAGATGACCAAATATTACAACCCTTTTTTAGCCAGCTGTGTCAGCCATATTTAAATGAGGGGCTGGAAAAATAATGGGTGTGTCCCAGCTTGGGTGTGCTGTGTTTGTGTATGTAACTTTCTTGGCTTGTTTTCGATGTATGGCACCTTTGTGTTTCTAGATGTCTCCTTGTCTGCAGCTGCTGTTTGGTAAGGCTAAGCTGATGCAGCTGTAAGGAGTTGCACACAGCATGCTTTCGTGGAGACATTCGATTAATAGATTTTTAAGGCCAGATGGATCATTGTGATTATCTAGTCTGACCTCCTGCAAAACCCAGGCCAAAAATGCTCACCCTGAAAAGTCAGCATCAAGCTCATATCTTCTGTTAGAGCTAGAGCATATCTTTAATTCAAAATTGGTACCTTCCTAAAAGACTTCAAGTGATGGAGAAACCCTAGGTAAATTGTTGCAGTGGTTAATGACCTTCCTGTTAAAAAGAATTGTGGCTTGTTTCTAATCTGAATTTGTCTAGCTTTAGCTTCCAGCTATTGGATCTTGTCAGGCCTTTATCTGCTGGATTAAAGATCAGACTGTCAGAAATCTCTTCCTATATAGATATTTGTAAACTGTGATCAAGTCACCTCTTAACCTTCTCTTGAATGAACTCAATAGATTGAGCTTTGTTGGTTTCTCACTATAAAGCAGATTTTCCAGACTTTGTGTCATTCCTGTAGCTCTTTTCTGAATGCCTTCCAATTTTTCAGCATCCTTTCTTAAGTGGGGACACAAGAACTTGGCATAATATGAAGTAATGGTCTCTCTAATGCTGTATATAGAAGTAATATCACATCCCTACTTCTATTCAATATTTCCTTCTTTATATATCCAGTGATTGCTTTCACCCTCTTAGCTATAGCGTCATGCTACAGCTAGACTGCAGTTCTGCAGAAAAGGACCTGGGGGTTACAGTGGATAAGAAGCTGGATCTGAGTCAGCAGTGTGCCCTGGTTGCCAAGAAGGCTAATAGCATATTGGGCTGCATTAGTAGGAGCATTGCCAGCAGATCGCGGGAAGTGATTATTCCCCTCTATTCAGCATTGGTGAGGCTGCATTTGGAGTATTTGTTCCAGTTTTGGGCCCCCCACTACAAAAAGGATGTGGGCAAGTTGGAGAGAGTCCAGCAGAGAGCAACAAAAATGATTAGGGGGCTGAAGCACAAGACTTACGAGGAGAGTCCTGCTTGGAGCAGGGGGTGGACTAGATGACCTCCTGAGGTCCCTTCCAACTCTAATATTCTATGATTCTATGAGAGGCTGGAAGAACTAGGCTTGTTTAGTCTGCAGAAGAGACGAATGAGGGGGGGATTTGATAGGAGCCTTTAACTACCTGAAAAGGGGTTCCAGGGAGGATGGAGCTAGGCTGTTCTCAGTGTTGGCAGATGATGGAACAAGGAGCAATGGTCTCAAGTTGCAGTGGGGGAGGTCTAGGTTTGACATTAGGAAAAGCTTTTTCACTAGGAGGGTGGTGAAGCACTGCAATGGGTTACCTAGGGAGGGGGTGGAATCTTCATCTTTAGAGGTTTTTAAGTTGTGGCTTGACAAAACCCTGGCTGGGATTATTTAGCTGAGGATAGTCCTGCTTTGAGCAGGGGGTTGGACTAGATACCTCCTGAGCTCCCTTCCAACTCTAATATTCTATGATTCTATGCTGAGAGCTCATGTTCAAATGGTTATTTACTTTGGCCCCTAGGTCATTTAGTGTCACTGCATTCCAGGAGACTGTCCCCCAGCTTGTAAATGCGTCCTATATTCTTTGTTCCTTGTGTGGCCTTGCATCTGGCTGTATTAAAACACGTTCAAATAACCCCATTTGCCGAGCAATCCAGGTGGCTTTGTATAACTACCATTATTTACCTCTCTACTCTACCAATTTTTGTGCCGTCAGCAAGTGTTATTAGCAATGATTTTATATTTTCTTAGTTCACATTAAATTGAACTTAATTGGACCAAGAACAGATTCCTGTGGGAACTCCCCCACTGAATGACTCCCCCGTTTAAAATTACTTTTTGAGAACTATCAATTAATCAGTTTTTAATCAATTTTAATTTGGACTACGTTTTTATCAGAATGTAATGTGAGACTAAATTAAATGCCTTACAAAAGTATAAGACTGTTATGCCAACACAGTTACCTTTTGCCAACCAAACTTGTGATCCCATAAAAGAAGACATCCAGTTTGACAAGTCCTATTTTCCATAAAACCATGTTAATTTATTTTGTTACCATTCCTTAATTGTTTATCGATTTGCATCCCGTATCTGAAAACCCAGTGCTGGGAAATAGCTTGGCAAGACCCACTCCCAGCCAAAGAATTGAACCTCTTGTCACAAGTCCTGTGTCCTCTTACACTCTACCCATAGCATGTATTAAGCTCCCTGGACTGGAGAGCCGTTAATACACAGCTCTAGGCTGTTGGTTAGAGATCTAAGGAGGAAGGGAGGGTTGTGAAAGCATTGGACTGGGAGACAGAGGATCCACATTCAATTCTCAGCTCAGCCACAGACTTGATGTGATCTGGGCAAGTCACTTAACTCTGTCTCGGTTCTCCATCTATGAAAGGGGGCTAATAATCCCCTGCTGACCTCAGTGTTATTACAAGAATAACAGAGCTGCTAGTGAAAGTGTTGTGCTCATGTGCTGTGGTGATTAAATACCTGGTTTGCCTATGTATTGTCATGAGCTGCAAATATAATGCATAAGTTTGAACTAAAAGTGTGGGGGAAAACCTCCTTTTCTCATGCTTTAATTATATTTTCAATGCTAATTGAGGGTGAGGGGATACGATTCATACATAAATATAAACAAAATTAATAATGGAAACTGAAATCCTCAGATAGTGTAAAGACTGGCTTGGTTTTGGTAAGTTTCCTGTGGTGTGTATATTGGCCTATTCTGGGGCTACCTCTTGATACAGGGGTTACTGCCATTCTTTTGTTTAGATCAAAGAACAAAGCCCACTGAAATGGTTTATTCACGGTGAGGCATCAAATGCATAATGGAAACAAACTGAAAAAAATAGACAATGTTTTTGTCCCTGGCAACCTGTGTCTGTTGTAGTGATCCTGGGTGTCACTTGTACCAGCTGGCTACGAGTCATCTGGCGAGGTTGGTTTATTATTTTTTGTAAGTTGACAGTTGTCCCTTTCGACAAGAAGCGAAGGGGAAGCGTTAACCACAGCAGCAGAATTCAGGAGGTAGCAGCCGCTGGAGGAGGGCTGCTGATGCTAAGTACTGCAGTATAGTTCTGAGAAAAGAGACTTTTAAGCCTCATCCTTTCTAGCCACCCCCAGCGATATTGGCCAGGCGGTTGCTCGATCTAGACAGGATGGTGTAATCTTTGTTGACACTGGAGATCAAAGCAGAAGCTTTTCAAGGTGTAAATGCTGCTATTCTGCTAGTCCAAACTCAGTGTTCATAACATTTATTGGTACTATGGTAGCACCCAGGAGTGGACTGGGACCCCACTGTGCTAGGCACTGTACAAATAGAACAAAAATTATTGTCTGCGCCCCAAAAAGCTGCTTGTTAGTCTCTGTGTCCTGCTCTAAAGTGAGATTTCTCTGGAATTGGCTGTCCCGTCACATGGTGTTGGACTTTCTTGTTAATTTCTGTGCTGCAAAAAACAGGTCGGCCTATACTGACATGGTGTTGGAGGCATGTTGAGCTGTGGTTTAGTCCCAGTTCTGCCACTGACTAGCAAGGTAAACACTTATCTTCGGCAAGTGACTTATGACTTTTTTTTTTTTAAATGCTGAGCTTGTGAACTACAGTGGGACTCAGGAGTGCTCAGCACTTCTGAAAGCCAGGCTGGTAACGGCTCTGTCTCCGTTTTCTCACGTGTAAAGTGAAGATACTTATTTACCTTCTTATGTACCTGCCTACTAAACTCACAAGAGCTCTGTGAGGGATTGATTCATGTCTGTGAAGTAACGTGCATGTGTCTGGTAGTGATAACCTTTTCAGTCAAGACCAGTCTTCTGACTGGGCCAGTGTCTAGTTCTGTGGTTCTGAGCCTCTGATTCAGAAATCAGTGAATGCAGCTCCCTGTGTGCTGTTTCCTAGGAAAGAGGCTGACAAGTTGACTTGCTCAGTACCCTCTGAGGTTGCTGGGAATGGACCCTGGGAGTTCCTGGACGACACTATGACCTGATGCTACTTTATTTTTGTAAGGAAGCATTTAGGGTGCAGTAAAACTGCAGGAGAGGCCAAGATTTTAAGTGATCTTTCTCCCAGCAGTGCCTTCATCCCGCAGCAGATTATCTCCGCTGGAGCCAGTGCGAACTGTTCTGGGAGCTCCTGCATGTGAATACTCTGGACTTGACAGTGAAATTAGCAAGCGATATTTTGGAATGGACAGCTCTGTATAGAACTCTCGCTAAAACATGCTGCTGGGCTGCGCTGGTTTCACCAGAATGCGTGCAGAGAGGGAATAGGCAGAACAATGGGGTTACAGAGCTACTGGGATACTACCTTGTTGCCTGTATAACTGTCTTAATTCTTTTGTGTATGCCAGAGTGATCCCACTGCAATGCACCAGCTTGGTGAGCGTGGCTGATATTGCCCACGGACAGGCTATAGGGCACACCAGCGCTGTTCCAACTTCCCTGGTTTGGGTTCTTCGATAGCTCAAGTGGCAGAGATGTGGGGTTTTTGAGCAGAGGGACAAAGATATAAAAAGGCTGTCATTGCTTCAGATTGCACAGGGTCAGTTGTCATCTAGAGGGAGAGAAATAGCTAGCTCACCTGATTGCCTTAGAAAAAGGAATCAATGTTTTCCTTTAGGATATTAAACTGGCTTCGTATTTAACTTTCCGGTACCCGCAGCTGGCAAGCGCCTAACTCTGAGCTGGGTAAACCCTGTCTCATTAATGGGCTTAGGTTAGTAAGGCAAGGAACGTTCACGCCACCGACTCCAGGGCCCACACTGTGCCTTGGCTGGCCTTCTCCTGAGAACAAGGCTTCATTAAGAATGACTCAGAGTTTGCAGACATACATTACCCGTGTGCCTCATTTCAAGGGATGTCCCTCATTCCAGTTCCAGAGTTCCATGCACACCACACACATCTGGTCTCCCATCATGTGTGATGTTGAGAATTATTTACATCAGAAATAAAGAACCATGGTGCAAAAGTCAATGAGATACACTAAAAGGATGGTCCCACAGCATTGGAAGTTTCCTGCATGAATAATTTTTGTGTCCCTCATTTGGGGTCTTTGTTCATCCTGCATTTGGAGTACTGCAGGCTGAGAGATTCATGCATTTTTATGGCCAGAGGGTACAATTAGATCATCTAGTCCGACTTCTTCTATAACACATGCCATAGAATTTTACCCAGTTACTCCTGTATCGAGCCCAACATTTGTGATTTAAGGTGTGATTATGGCATTCGCTGCTGGGTGCAAAACATTGTCACTGATTAACTTCTGGTCATGTGTTTGTGGCTTTGTAGGGAAAATCACTGTGTCAGGTTTGGTCTCTTGCCTAAGGTGATTTGCTCCTCTTAGAAAGTTTGAGCAAGATCCTTTTGGCCATTCAACTGAATAAGGAGAGAGTGGAAAACCATTCCTCCAACCCTAAAACAAAACAGGTCTCACCATGCTTTTAAAATGGACTTACTAAAAACTGGCTGAAGATCACGCCATGGCATGGAACTAGCCCTCAGTGAGGAGCCAAGTGCTTGTTCTTGGCTTCATGGAGGTTGGAGACATGCAGTTTGAGAGAGAAATGCTGCATATGTGTCATGAAGTCATTGACAAATCAGTGTCTTTCCTAAAGATATCAAGAAAGCATAAGGCAGTAAAATGCTTGCCGTCAAGGCCGTAGATGAGCAATGTTTACTGCCTTGGGGAATGATCAGGTGCACCATCTGTCACGTGGTTTTGGAATCAGCTTTCAGTATCCAGACTAGGAAGTGAGACCTCTGAGAATTTGCAGGATTTTCTCCTCCCTGATCAGGAAGAGGAACTCGAGGCCTCCTGGTGCCTCTTAACTGCAGTGCATAAGATGCATTTATGTACCCTTGTGTGCCTTCATACTGTGCCCTTCAGACCCAGACCTGCTCTCATTGAACTCTGGGGCAAAACCTCCAGCAGCTTCAAAAGGACAGAGACAGCCCCTGAACTAGCTAGGCGCTAGACCTTGTGCCTAGCTTCAAACCTGCTTGAACACTGGGCAGCAAACTGGATCCCTCTGGGTGAGAGAGAGACGAGGATTTAAGTTACAGGGTAGACATTGAGACTCTGAATATCTTTGTGAAACGCTCTTAAAACATAGGGGCTCGAAATCACCCCAGCTCCCCTCCTCCACCTACATGTGGTGCTTAGCCAGTCAGAGGGTCTTTTCTAACGGGCACATTCTAAACTGCAATTTCATGCAGATGTAACCATGGTGAACCCAGTGTAACACTTGTTAACACAGAATGAGACCCTGTCCCCTTCCCACCCAACTTGCTGGCCTACATAAGTTGGTTACACCTGCCAGTTGGCTACACCTGGCTAACTAACATTGATAAGGAAAGCAAAGGGACACAAGGAGAAATCTATATCCAGCAGAGTTAAGGACAATAAGAAGGAATTTTTAAAAATATATTATGAACATAAAGAATCTTGACAATGGTTTTGTTCCATTACTAGATGGAAATGAATTATCAATTATCAATAATATTCCTGAAGAGGCAGAAGTGTTCAATAAATATTTCTGTTCTGTATCTGGGGAAAAAACCGAGAATGCAACATATTGGTGATAACACTCTTCCTATTCCACTAGTATCTCTGAAGAATGTTAAACAGAAGCTCCTAAGCTTAGATGTTTTTCGTCAGAAGCTCCAGATAACTTGCATCCAAGAGTTTTAAAAGAGCGGACCAAGGAGCTCACTGGACAAATTTATGCTGATTTTCAATTAGTCTTGGAGCACTGGGGAAGTTTCAGTAGAAAGCTAATATTGTTTCTGTTTTTAAGAAGGGTATGTAAGACAAGCCAACCAATTGTAAGCCTGTCAGCCTGACATCAATCTGGGGCAAGGTAATGGAGCAGTTGATACAGGTTTCCATTAATAAAAAATTAAAGAAGGGTAAAGTAATTAATGCAAATCAACATGGGTTTATGACAAATAGATCCTGCCAAACAAACCTGATATCTTTTTGGATGAGATTACAAGTTTGGTAGATAAATGTAATTGCATTTGAAGTAATATTCTTCTGTAAGGTGTTTAGCTTGGTATTGCATGATATTGTGATTTTAAAAAATTAGACTGATATAAAATTAACACGGCATACATTAAATAGATTAAAAACTGGCTAACTAATAGGTCTTAAATTGTAATTGTAAATGATAATTGTCATTGAGCTGGTGTGTTTCCAGTGGGATCCCACAGAGATTCGGTCTTGGCCTTGTTCTATTTAATAATTTTGATCAGCGAACTGGAAGAAAACATTAAATTGTTCCTGATAAAATTTGCAAATGACACAAAAACTGGAGCAGTGGTAAAGAATGAAGAGGACAGGCCACTGATATAGATCAATCTGGATCACTTGGTGAACTGGGTGCAAGGAAACAATAGGCTAAATGTGTATATCTAGGCACAAAGATTGCAGACCATACCTACAGGATGGGGGGCTCTGTCTGGGAAGCAGGGACTCTGATTTGGGGTTGTGATGGATAATCAGCTGAATGCAAACTCCCAGTATGATGCTGAGGGCAAAAGAGCTAATGCGATCCTCAGCTGCATAAACGAGTATCTTGAGTAGTAATAGAGAGGTTTTTACCTCTATATTTGGCATTGGTATGACAACTGCTAGAATATTGTGTCCCATTTAGGTGCCCACAAATCAAGAAGGATGTTGATAATTTGGAGAAGGTTCAAAGAAGAGCCACGAGAATGATCAGAGGATTAAAAAATATGCTTTATTGTGAAACACAAGGAGCTCAATCTATTTAGTTTAATGAAGTGAAGGTGGAGGGATGACTTTATTACAGTCTATAAAGATCCACATGGGGAACAAATGTTTAATAATGGGCTCCTTAATCTAACAGAGAAAGGTATAACACGATCCCATGGCTGGAAGTTGAAGCTGGTCAAGTTGAGACTGGAAATAAGGCATACATTTTTAACAGTGAGAGTAATTAACTTTTGGAACAACTTATGAAGAGTCATGATGGATTCATTACTGACCAATTTTAAATCCAGATTGGATGTTTTTCTCAAATCTCTGCTCTAGGAATTACTTGGGGGCAGTTCTCTGGGTTGCATTATACAGGAGGTCAGACTAGTTGATCATAGTGGTTCCTTCTGGTTTTGGAATCTACTGTAGCAACCCATGCTTTTTGAGGTCCAGAGCCCCCAAGTTCAATCCCCAGAGAAAACTCCTTAGGGGCTATAACACTCGGAAAGGCAGAAAGCTGACTGAGGAAAGTGGGTTAGAATGGGGAAATGGGGGCAAGAATTCAGCCTTAGTTTTAGGCAACAAGTTAGTTAATTATCTGGAGATGGAGCAATTGTCTGACATGTGCTGGGTGCTTGTGGCCATACTTTACAGGCATGTTCACAAGAGTTGCAGAAAGGAGCTGCTGTTGGCATGACTGGGATGTGTTGGCTATGTGTTACCGTGGATACATCTCAAATTACAGGACACTTAATTGCTTTACTCTGTGTTTCATAAAAATCCCCTCCCATGGCAGTGGTGCTGAGAGGTGCTCTGCTCTCCCTTTTCTGCAGACTGCATCGCACCCCACGATGACATCTGCGGAAGGAAGGAGAGGAGTTTGTGGCTGAATGACCCATTTGCTTTAAAGCTGGCCTATGATCTTCCGACCAATCCACATAGTCAGCATGGCGTTCATGTCTCTGTGTAGCTGTAGGGAGGCTGAAAGGGTCATGGATCCAGGACACTCTGGTGCACGTCAAGGCCCTGGAAGATGAGCTCCAAAGCCCCGATGCTCAAAATGCAGAGCTGGCTTGGAAGTAGCATGGTGATGGTGGGTGGAATCAAAAATTCCCACTGAGATCTGCAGTCCTGAATCCATACGGGTACTGTAATGCTTCACTGGGCCGTCTGATCCTGACTTGCCATATCTGTGGATTTCAGAGCCAGAATGCTTTTGCTTAAATATATTTTTAACAGGAACACAGCACTGCCTTGGCTTACCAAACTGTGGTAACTGAAGGCTGAAGATGTCCCATGGGGTTATGCAGGCGTAAGCTCTTGTCTGCAGCTCTGCTTATGCAGGACGGAGGAGCTCTGTGGGAACTGACCTCTGCAACAGCTGACACCCCCGCCTGAGCCATCTGAGTTTCTACTATAACAAGGAAACTTTGATTACCCCACCCCCTGATTTTAACCTATATCTAACAGAGGATCCACTCTATTTTATGGTGTGGGATTTAAATATCGTGTGGCACGTCAGCATGAGTTTGGCTCTAGGTAGATCACAAGAATGGCCCATGTGATCTCAGGCCAGTTTTGCATCTCTGATACTTGCCTTAACTCCTCCTTTTCCCTCTCCTTTCTCACCTTCCCTGTTGACCATTTTCTAAGAGCTTGTCCAATCTCTCCCCCTAGAACGGTGGTTCTCAACCTTTCTAATGCCGTGACCCCGCAATACAGTTCCTCATATTGCGGTGACCCCAAACCAAAAAATAATTTTGGTGGCTACTTCAAAACTAATGACGTCAGCAAGCGCCGGACACACGTAATGCGCTGCTATGGACTGTGGAGCGTTCCCCCCGCTTTCCCCGCCCCTTAGGCCCCGGACGGATGATGCAATCACGTCTGCGCATGCGCGCAGGCATTCAGTTTGGAACGCGCATCCATAACGGTGTGCGTTCCAGCTGAATAGCGCTGCTACAGATGGTAGCGCGACTTCTCAGCGGCTAAAGCCATCGGAAATATGTATTTTCTGATGGCTTTAGGCGACCCCTGTGTTTTGGTCGTTCGACCCCCGCCGGGGTCGCGACCCACAGGTTGAGAACCGCTGCCCTAGAAGGAATCCAACCCCTTCGCCCCCATCTCATTCAGACCAGAATAAAGCAGCCAGACATCATTGTGCTTTCCTGCTGCCTTGCTAGTGACGAGAGGAAGGAAACAGCATGGTTCTTGTTCGGCTATTTGTATTTGGGGCTGTGCTTGCATAGGAAATGGAGTTCTCCTCATCTGGCAATTAACCAAAGTGTGTTTCAGTCCCTGCCGCTTTTGCAAATCCCACTTTGTTGCCTTGGATTTTCCCTTTTCCACCACAAGACAGAGATTCTCGAAGGCATCTCTTCTAAATAGTCTGATTTGCCTTAGTGATGGGCAAGCCTGCCTGTGCCCCTTTGCCCAAATCTCCAGCTGAAGGCAGTGGTGGTTTGCATCCAGATCAGTCTAGTCCTTGCCCTGACCTGTCCCCTGATCCCAACATCCTTCTTGCTTTGCCAAAATCAGCCAGTTCCCAGCAACTCTAGCCATGTCTGCTGCCTGGGACAGCTTCTTTCTTGAAAAATCTCATGTGTCCTGGGACTTTCCCAGGAAGGTACTGCAATCTGCATCTGCATCGGAGGAAGTGGGTTACAACCCACGAAAGCTCATGCCTGCAGAAATAAAATGTGTTAGTCTTTAAAGTGCTCCAGGACTCATTGTTTTTACTGTATACAGACTGACACGGCTGCCCCCCTGGGACTTTTCAGTGCAATCTAGGTTGACCGTGACCTAGGGAAGTCCCACGACCCGAAAGATTTGATTCCAGTGACTTACTAAAGCCCAGCAAAGGGAGTAGTGAAGTTCAGGAAGTGTGTACGGCAGATCTGATTGGCTCCTGGGAGGAAAGCCAGTCAGAAGTACTGTTGAATGAAAACTGAAATGCTGTTGAATTAACTACTGAGCTGCTGGTCATAGTTCCATAGTGCACCGCAGTTTATATGGTAACAATGCAGCATGGGGAGCACTAACATTGTAAGCAGAGTGTCACAAGTCAGGAATGGTTACAAGGTAAGGTTACAAGTGCAGCTTTATTTATCTCCCTTAGGTCTTTAGCTGTGAAATCACATGTTGTTGTTTCTGCAGTCCCCTTGCCTGATTCAGGGCGTGGTGAATGGGGCAGCTGTTCCGTATTTATTTGCAAATCACCTCTTAGATTAGAAGAGGGAAGCTGCACACCCCAGTACAATCGCTCTGTCAGCCTCAAGGCAGATACAAACGGAGTAGAGATGCTCGGAAAGTGTGGGTTTTGCAAAAATGCTTTTTCTTGACCCAGCCTTCCCCTCCTAAATCTTGGGCCTTAACGTTGTGACATCCTGCCCAGCCAAACCATGAAGTAACCTGAAATCCACAGCCTGGAGTGTCTTATCTCTGTTATCACCCATGGAATTGGTGCTTAAAAGCAGGACAAACCTGTCTGGCTTGTGCAGTTACTGACATAAGCATAACCAGGGCACTGCGTATTATAATGTGATTGTGCAGCCACATTAGTTAACATATAATTGTCCTCCTTGCTGGCTATGCAGAGCAACTGTCTTCCACACTCAGCTTTATGATTTATTAAATGTGTGTAGCCTCTATAGGCTGTGAAGAAAACCTTCGAAATGTGACCCAAGGGCAATGACGTGATGCTGCCTGTATGAACCTTTTGAAACAATAGAGCTAAGAGGTGGGAATTGCCCCAATAATCTCAGTTTAGGGAGGGGTGTTAGTTCTGAAGGCTAATGATATAGTTAATGTTGGCATTTCAAGTATTTCACTGCTGATCATTTTATTAGAAAGGTCAAGCTAATATATTTGCCTCTCAGTTGTTGGAAGTGGAAGCAGATATTGTAGAAGGAAGGCTAATTGTTATTCAGCTTTGTTGGGGGGTGGGAAACAAGGAATTCAGACTTTCCCTCCTTCAAATTTGGAGTCCCCTCTGCCCAGAAAAGGGAGGGGAAGAGGAGCTGCATCTCCCTCTCCAGTACCAAAAAACTTCCGACCACCCCCCACACAACCCAACAACCTCTACAAAGCAGTCCACTGTGTTCAGTGCAAAACATCTGCAGCCGCTGACAATTTCAGCTGACAATACAACTGAATTTGAATTGCAAAAATAAATGACTATTGAGGGAGAAATGAGTAATGGGGACTTATCAAAGCAGTAGGTGGAAGAGGGATTGGTGGAACAAAGTGCGGCATAGTTCAGGGGTTCCTGCCACATAGGTGCCTGCTGCAAAATGTAAACATCATGTGTTGCATTGGACTTCGACTGTAACCTCATTGGCCTCCAGCCAGTCACAGTCCAGTTATATCCAGCATGGCACTCTAAACCCTTATGGTGCTGTCAGATGTCACTTAGGGCATAAACCACCATCCCTGTCTATCCTGGGCTGCTCTTTGCTTGTCCTCCATGTTGTTAAGTCCCTGAAGTTTTTCCTCTCTCCGACATAGAGATTCTCTTGGTTGGCCTGTTTTGCACATTCCCTGTCCAATGGCAGATGGTCTGGCTTCATTGTTAACATCAGATATTTCCATCTTTTCTGAGTAACTTTAGAGATGAGATGGGTTGTTGAACAATCTGATGGATTTCGACATTTGCTATAAACTCATTCAGTTTAATACCAGGTATTTGTATTTAATACCTAAGGCATTTGCTTTAGAAGCCATTGAGATGTCGGTACCTTTTGGAGGATTTCTAGCTTGCCCATCCATGTGTTAAGGTGGCAATGACATTTGAGTCAAAAATTTGTTGTTTCGTTTTTAAATTATAGTTTTCAATGACTGAATCTTGTTTAAACTGTTGAATTGCCAGGTTGTGACATTATTTGCCTCCTAACGTAACATGCAAGGTGGGAGTTGCGGGCTTTTCATTAGATTGGTGTTTTTATAACTGATTATTAAATCAGCCTTTCTTGCAGTACGGGGCCGTCTGTGCTGATGTTTGTGCTGAGCTGTCATTTAGAAGGTCAACCGCAAACCCTAAATTTCTTAAAGTAGTGTAGTTAACGCGCATGAGGCTTGTATAGTATTCATCTGCACGTCTCATCGTGAAGTCGGGTCTTGACAAATAGGAGGGGTGAGAGAATGCATCTTTTTTGACAGCTGTTTATGTCAAACCAGATATTCAAGCCATGCCATGATAAAGACGAGAATTTCTGGTTTGAAACAATGGACTATTGGAGCATTATGACTGAACTGTTCAAATTCAAAATTAATAGGAACGGGACGTCTTTAGGAAATCTCAGCCGCTGAACCCTGTAACAATGTGCAAAGGTTTCAGTTAGAACGAGGACTGCGTAGGCTCCCTTATTCTGCGCTCATGCAGCATTCAGAATCCTACCTGCTGACGCTAGAAACCTTAATAAGTTTTACTGCAGTTAATGTGGTAAAGCCAGTGCAGCTACTGGGAAGGGAGCTGGAGTTTTGTTTGGTTTGCACATTATTTACCGAATTACATAACTCAGTTCCTATGGCAGCATCTTTCCTTCTAGGGTTAAACATGCACAGCTTAATCACAGTAATAATACACCACAGTTGGGCCAAGGTTCCTAGCAAGGATGCATGAGATTGAAAAAAACAAACTTGACTTTCAAACTTGCAGGGTGAGCTGGCAGTTAGGGAAGAAATATATTTTACTTGCCAGCTGATCACATTTGATCCAGAGCCAAAGTGATCCAGGAGTCTGGCTGTACTCCTTTTCAGAATAACCTTGGAGCAAGACTGCGTTTTGAAAGTGCACGAGTGTTTCTCAGTAGACCAGCTACACTGCCCGATGGTCCAGGTAGCACGACCAACCGAATCTTAATGGTTGACATCATGAGCAGGAATAAAGGACTGGCAATGAAAGGGTTCATGCAGTGAGTTCTGATCGATGGTGTTTCCAATCCCTAAGCAGCTTTGCTCTGTGGGGCTGTGTAAATGGTCCTTACAGGTCGCAGGGCAGGCATTCTCCAGATGTTCTCTTGCAGCACTTGTGCTGCACCAGTTGCTTTCTTTGGAACCACACAAATACAAAACCAGCCGAGCCAACAAGTGAATCTCTTCTCCAGGGACCACTCCGCCAGGCATGCAGAGGGGGAGCAGGGGCTCTCTTAGCACTGAGTGTTTCCTCCACAACCAACTGGGAGGAGTTGGGAGCTGAGGTGACCCCCGATCGCTTGTCGAAACAAGGGGAGCTAAGGAATGGAGATGCCCTGCATCATTTCAGTGCCAGGACTGTGAACTGACAACGAAGGGTGCAAATATCAGGAGATGTATTTTACCGGCAAGGACGTGCACGATGGGGGGCAAGCAGGGGCAAGGGCCCCCCAAATTTGTGGGGTCACAGATCTCCTCTGGGGCCAGGGTGGGAGATAATGTCTACAGAGCCGGGACTACGGGAGCAGAGCCAGCTCCACTGGTCGTCGGGGCACAGAAATTGCCCCTCCAAAAGCGGCCTAATTTTTATTCCTGTGCACACCCGTTTCCTGGTGATGTAGTTTCATTTGGTCTGGATGGAGGCTTCTTTTCCTGCCCTCTGTGACCTTTCTCCTCGCTCTGTGTCTCATTAATCTTGCATCCTCACCTCCAGAAATCATGTAATACCAGGGCAGAAGAAATAAATTGTATCCAGACCTCTGTGAAGGTGGTTAGCTGAGAGCTGAAATGTCTTTTTGAGCCTCTTGGCTTTTACTAGTGGCAGTATCCATGTACTTGGCATCCTCTGTCTGAGGGACTGTCTCCTCAGCTCGCTCTGCTGCTCTTTACTGTCTCTAACTTCTCTGCCCTCCTACATTAGCTATACAGGTGGGAGTTGTGTGGTGATAACAGTGTAAGACTTGGAATGGATGGATATTAAATCCCTGGCTGACCAAAATAGGAATTATTTGCCTCATGACCTCTGTACCCCAGATGTACCATCGCTTTCAGGCCAAGTTCAGTCCTTCAAGGTGCTCAGGGGCCAGAGTGTAGAGCATCTAAAAGAGCCTAAATCTCCCAGTGAGGATTGTAGGTCAGAGCTTGACAAACCCTGGGTGCTAGGTCGCCATGGCACCTAGAAATTTAATTCAGGTGCCTAGTGTTTCTCTGGGGGGTAGCAGCTGCCACGCTCCGGCCAGAGCACCACTACGTCCATGTGGCAGGGCCAGGAGGGGGGAGTGCAGTGGCTGCCGCGCTCCACCTAGGGCGCCCCGCTGCTAGGCCGATGTCTGGCTCCTTAATTTTTGGGCTGGCTCCTAGCGACAAAGCAAATTTGTTGAGCCCTGGTGTAGATGACACTGCCACTCCTCTGCCACAACAGACCTCTCTACCACAAGGGTAAAGCTCATCTGTGCGGGAGATGGAGATTTCTCTGGGCCAGTCCCGGACTGTGAAACAAACTCCTCCAGGCACTAAGGACCATCCCAAACCTCCCAACCTTCCACCTCAAGTGCCTTGTGTGCGCTTCCCTGTGATATAAACAGAGCAGCGTGGACACTGGAAACGAAGCCCAGACCCTCTCAGAACGATTGCCGGATACTGTGGCAGTGGGGGCAGGATAAGGCCCTTGTCGAGTAGAATAGAATGAACATGCTGGGTTTCTAGCTCTCGCTGAAAGAAAGTGCTAGCTCCATACGCGTGTGCTGTCAGTTCCGTCTGCACACTCCCGCTGCCCTCTCCGGAGTGTCTGAATGTGGTTCTCCTTCCTCCTTGACAGCTGGGCTGTGTCTGAACTGCTGGAGCCTGCAGGAACTGGTCAGTCGAGATGCAGGAAACTACCTCATCCTCCTGGAGAAAATCCTGCAGAAAACCAAAGAGGTAAGGCCCGGCCAGCGAGAATGAAGGCTGCCCCAGCAAGGATGGTGCGTTGTGGGCACTGGGGTGGAGTCTGGCGGGGTCCAGCTCAAGTCTCCAAAGAAGCCCCTTCCCCTGTGCACTTTATCGTTTGGCTGCACGTGTGAAGGGTTTGAGACATGGCTTATCTGAAATGCTAGGGTAACCCAAGCTTCCAGCTGTGCCCAGGCTGCAGAGGATCTGAGTCCGTTACAGCTGTCCCATGGCAGTGCTGGCTCTGTAGCTCAAGACACAGCCGCTTGGGCTTTTAGCTAAGGAGGTCCCAGGTTCAAGGTTGGTGCTGTTGCACTGGCCTTTGTGCTCCCTGCCTTCGCTTTGGAACCTGATCCAAACCCCACTGAGACATCAGTGGAAACACTCCAGTTTGGTTTCAGTGGGTTTTGGGTGAGGCCCTTTTCTTATATCTTGTATCCTCTCCCCCCACATGTTGTCTTTTTGTCTTTAACAGTAACTCCTTGGAGCTCTGTGTGTGTGCATGTGTGTGCGTACCCAGCACCTAGCAGAATGGGGGCCCTGTCCCTGACTGGAGCCTTTGGGCACTGTTGTGTTACTGGAGATAATCTCAGAGAACACTGGAAGGCCTAACTTGAGCGCAGTTGCATCATTCCTGGTACCAGTTCCTTCCCTCCTACCGTCCTGCTGGTGCTAGGTTATTTCACAGAAATGAGAGGCAACTGTGTGAGTGAAACCCCTTCCAGAACAGGGAGTGCACTCACCCCACTTGTCAGACCAGAGGCTGGGTCCAGATCCTCCACAGTATTCAGGTGTCTAACTCCCATAGATGTTAGGTGCTTAAATACCGCTGAGGGTCTGGGCCTTAGTGCCTGCAGCAGTGCTTCGTGGGATAAAAGCAAAGGGTGTTAGAGCCACGTTCGCAGATCTCTCCCTCCTGTTAGCAGCAGCATGGCTCTGTAATAAGTTGGTAGCATGGCTTGAGACTGGAGCCAGGTGGTTGATATTGGGGAGGTGGGGGGGAAACAATTCTCATGGTTCTGATAAATCCCTTTGAAGGCATTTGTGTCCCTCTTGTGATCTCTCCCCGTGAATATTCTCCCAGAGCTGCTGGTAGGAAAGTTCACAGGAAAGGTGACTTTTAAGAGAATGTTGGAAAATGTTGGCAGAACATGAATGTTGAATTCCTCAATGTGAATCCTGGCATCTGAAACCGGATTCTGAGAATTCTGCACATCCAGCCAGGAAATGGAAACATACCAAGTGAGTTGTGTCCAATCAGAATTAACCATCACAGCTTCAAATACCAAATAGTAGTATGAGGCATTAGTAAACAGTGCCTGAGCAAACTCCAGGTGACTGCAGATAAAGGCAGAATAAAAACTTAACTATGATCTTGGTGGGTTTTTTGCCTTCCACTGCAGCATGTGAGTGCAGGTCACTTGCCAGAATTATCTGTATATTTCTTACTTAACCATTTGCCTGCCGTTGTGGGGGCCCTCCGGCACGGTGCACCTCGGTTCCTACTATTCTTTGTCAGTGGCACATAATAGTCTGGTCTCCTGTGAGCTGTAATACTTGTGAGCGGGTGCAGGTGGTGGTGGTGGTGGTTTGTGATATACAGGAGATCAGGGTAGATGATCTGGTCATCCCTTCTGGCCTGAAACTCTATGACTAGACTAAGAATTGCTGTCAGGAATTACTTGGCAAATAATTCAAATAATTCGAGACGCTCGGAAGCTGTTCACAAGTTGCCTGCAAATAGGAAGCTGCTGTGTGAATTAAATACATTAATCCACCTGAGTGGAGAGATTTGCCCCATCGCTACCTGTGGACTGCACAGAGTGCATGATGCCAGATGTGCTGCCAGATTCTAAACAGCATCATGTTCATTTAGCAAGGTCTGCCACAGCAGCATGGGCAGGGCTTCAGTGCATGGGAGACTGGAATCTGTAGCTCAGCCTGGCTCCTGTTGCCAAAGCCCTTGCAGCTAGATCTCTTGGTGTCCGTGGAGGAAGCCTTAGAGAAGGAGGAAGTCTGAGCGTTAGGCTGGGTGAAGGAGCCGCTGGTGCCCGACATGGAGGCTTGCTGGAAAGTTGGCCAGATTCTCTCTCAGTACCTGAGCTGCCCAGTTCTGTGCGATCGGCCCCAAGCATGAATCTGATTTACTGTGAGTTGGCTCCGTTCCAGCTTGCCCGCTCCAGTCAGCTTGCAGAAGGGTCGCCCCTGAGCCTCAGGCGACCGGAATTTTGCAGTTTTGCTGGTATCATAGTAACACGTGACTGAGCATCTGCACCGGCAGGCAGGCAGGCTGGCCTGAGGTCAGACCTCTGGAGACCAGTTTCTGGCATGTGGGAACTGCAAAGAAAAGGGATGTGGCAGTGCACTGGGAAAGAGAGCAGACCTGACCAGCTGCACTTTGAATAGCATCACAAGATACAAGGAGAGGTTTCCTACTTCCTGACGTGCTGCTGTGTGCATGACTCCAAGCCCACAATAGTGACTGCCCTCCGGTGCACTTGGGGAGAAGCCTGGCTTCCAGTCTCCTTCTCCATTGTGTGCTGCCCATTGTGCAGGGGGAAGCTGGGGGAGGGAGATCCCAGCCATAAGGTTCCCGCAGCATGTTCCCCATGCATGTTTCGAGGGGCAGGGCTGCAGTTGGTTTGGTGCGCTACGATTTATGGGGCTTGGCTTCCTGAGACCCTCCCTTGTTGCAAGCTTTCCTTTTTTTTGCCTGTCTAATTCAGAAGAAATTGATGGCTTCCTGCTATTTTAATGGAAGATTTGCCTGGGCTATTCTGGGTTTGCTTTGTAACCAAAAATACACATGGAACTTAGAGGCGTTTTTGAGCAAATGCCAGCAGCCGTAGTAAGCAACAGACTGCTCAGGTTGGCTGTGCCCAGCTGAGCATGGGAAAAGACGGGTCAGAGGTGCTGCTCCATTAACCTTCAACAAGTCCATCCTCTGATGTGAGGCCATCCGTTCCCCCAAGTTAAGCAGCAGCAGGACTTGGTGGGGAGACCTTAGCCTGGTGCTGGTGGCTCTGGAGTACAAATGAGCACACAGCGTTGCCAACACTCACGGTTTTATCATGAGTCTGACAATAGTTGATGTTTTTAAAAGCCCAGCTCCTAAGCTCATGGCAGCAGATGAGAATCTCAGCTTTCTTTTTTGTAAAAAGTTTCTAGCCTTCCTAGTTAAGGAGAAAAGCTTGAAAACATGACCCAAACATACCTACCCTAAAGACTCAAACCAGAAGAAGAATTAAAATGAACCGAAAATGTCTTTCTAAAAAAAACCCACCTACTTTTATTTTATTTTATTTTTTTTTTGGAGACCTGATTCATAATTTTTCAATATATGGTAACTAAGAAGTTGATTATATTTAATTTTTACTCTCTCCCCCGCCTTCTCCAATTGTTTATGAATAGATTGCACTATTCCTGTGTAGGTTATAATCACTGGTGAAGTCCCTCAGTGAATAATTCTTAGTCTGCAGATTGTCCACAGTTAGTTTATGGCAAATTTTCACAGTTTGCCTCTGTTGCCTAGTGACATAAATTGACTGGTGTTTCTGTTATCCGGTTGCATGACTTATATTCAATACACAGCACACATTGCAACAAGTGTGAATAAAGATCAGTTACTCAGAAAATGTAAAGGGTCACAAACTTGGCTGAATCTAAATTCCCTTTTGAATTTGAATAGTTGCAAAAATATTTTCCATTATTGACTCTTGTGGTGCTCATTCCTGGAAGGGGAAATCTAGGATTGGCTGGCGCCAGCTAAGGCACATTTTTAAACATGACTATCTTGTCCATGCTGGGTGCTAAGTAGCATTTGATTTAAAGATTGTAATAAACCCATTTTCTAATGCTCCTCACTTTCCTGGCGTAGACAAAGTTGGATGTGCTGAAGCTAGTGGCCGGAGCTACACTTACAAAGCTAGGCTGACATAACTGTGTTGGTTAGGGGTGTGAAAAATCCACGCTCCTGACTGACATAGGTGCACCAACCTAATCCCCAGTGTAGATGTGATGTAGGTAAGCCAACCTAAGGCCAGGTCTACAGGACAGGCCTATATCGGTATAACTACATTGCTCGGGGTGTGGAAAAATCCCCATCCCTGAGTGATGTTGTCATACTGATGTAACCCCCTGGGTAGACAGCGCTATATCGATGAGAGAGCTTCTTCTGTCGACCTAGCTACTGCCTCTCAGGGAGTTGGATTAACTATGCCAGCAGGAGGATCGCTAGTCAGCATGGTAGCATCTTCACTTACACACTTCAAGTGTAGCGCTGTACATGAAGACAAACCCTCAGTCCCCATGTGTCGACGGAAGAATTCTTCCATGGACCTAGCTCCCACTTCTTGGAGAGGTGGATTAACGAAAGCGGTGGGAGAGCCCCTTCTGCTGGGCTAGGTAATATCTACACTGAAGTGCTACAGAGGCGCAGCTGTGCCGCTACAGCATTTTAAGTGTAGACAAGCCCTAAGTAAGCTGCATTGTGCCACCCTAGAATTTGCCCTATAATTTCAACTAGATACAGAATTTTTCTTCGCTACTTGGCCAAAACAGCTGCTTACCATTGCAGTGTGCTATCAAACGTCAGCTGTGTTCTGTCACACTGGTGGGTAGAGTAATCTCTGGACATGTGGTTTGTAAAACACTTGAGGAGAGGTGCTGGATACATATACGTAGTTACCTGTAGAAAACTGCGAGTGGATGAGTTTAATCCCGTCCGTCTCACAGTACAGTGGCAGATGAACTAGATGGGCACTTACCACTGTAATCAAGGTTTTCTGGATGATGGGCAGATTGCTCATTGACCTGTGAGTCCACTCTAAAAAATACAGCTTAGGGCCTGTTGAAGTCAATGGGAGTCTTAGCGCTGATGCAATTGCGTGTCATTGGGATAGGACCTTCTATGAGCAATTCTTGTTGTTGGCTGGTTTCATGCAAGCTTCCTTCGATCTCCTTTGGGATATTTCTGTAACCAAGTAGCATAACTGATCCTCTTCTCATGTGTGTTTTCTGCAGGTCCAAGAGACATGCAACTATGACCTTCTCACTCCATTGGCTCTGCTCTTCTATTCTGCAGTTCTGTGTGTAAGTCCTAAAGTTTTTAACCACTTGTAACTTCAGCTTCAGGGCTGGGCTGAGAATTGGAGCACTGTCCTAGCTGACAGCAGTATAACATCATTGAATGAAACATAAGAACTGCCATACTGGGTCCATCTAATCCAATAGCCTGTCTCTGACATTGACCAGTACCAGACGTTCGGGGGAGTATACAGAACAGGTCAGTTCTGGATAGATGCACTCTAGCTTCCCCTCCCAGCTTCTGGCAGTCAGGGATTTTGGGTTGCCCTGAGCATGGGGTTGCATCCCTGGCCATCTTGGCTAATAGCCATTGATAGGCCTATCCTCCTGGAATGTATCTAGTTCTTTTTTGAACCTAATTATACTTTTGGGATGTCCTCACTTAAAGTCCTGTGCTCTTCCCATCTCAAAAAAGATCTAGCAGAGGTGGAAAGGGATCAGAAACAAGCAACCGAATATCATAGGTCAGAGACACTGAAAAGTTTGGGTCCATTTAGGTTGAGAGGGGATGTGATAGAAGTATACAAAATAACATATATACAGGAGGTGAATCTGCTCCATTTTCTCTTTCTCATAATAAAAAATAAAAGGAAACTTCTAATGAAACCAAAAGACAATACATTTAAAACTGATCCAAGGAAATACTTTTTTAATACCACGCATAATTATCCTGTGCAACTCATTGCTATGAGAGCCAATGGAGGCCAAGAACTTTGCAGGGTTCCTAAAAGGGTTAGACATCTACAGGGATGAGAACATCCATGGTTGCTTAGAATATCTTTTCTTTAATAGGAAAGAAACTCTCCTGCTTTGGAGCATAAACCACTAATTGATGGAGCCTAGGAAGAAACAACCCCATTAGACAGGTTCTTCTGTAGATGTCCAGAGAGATGGGTGTCTTGAACCTTCCTCGGAAGCATCCAGTGCTAGCTGCAGTCAGAGCCTGGACTGCATGACAGCTGGTCTGATCTAGTCTGAGAATTTGCATTTTTCTTATCCTCCCAGCGCCAGTCCACATACCTGCTTTCCCATGATGTTAATGGCCTCTGAGACTTCCTCCTCTTTTACTTGGGCTATCGAGTAGCTCAGTGTGGGAGCGTACTTGGGGACCCAGGAAGATCTGGATTTGTCTTGGTGTTGGGGTGCAAGGCCGAAAGGGAAGTGCAGACCTCCATGACTGCGTCCGTGACCCACCTTGAATTGTAATTCTCACGCTACTTCTATTTCCCCTGTAGACGCCTCATTTCCCACCAGATTCTGACCTGCTTCTGAAGGCCATTAGCATCTATCACAGCTTCCTCACCTGGCCTGTGCCCTATTGCAACATCTACCGGGAGCTGCTGACCTTCATCACTGATGAGCTCAAGGCCCCAGGTAGGAATCCAAATGGTCCATCATTTTACAGATCCTCTCTCCCTTAGTGTTTGTGGTGTTGGGTGCAGCTAACTTCGCCTCAGAGGGTTTGAGTCAAGTATTTTGGTTGTTCTACATGCCAATCCAGAAATGCTCACACAATGGCTTTGTATACACAGCGTTCTCTCTGAAATTCTCTCAGGGTTGCTCTCATGCACACACATTGTGTTTAAACAAATCATGCAAAGCTCACGAACAACTGCCATGCAGCAAACTGTGGGTCCATTTGCTATGCTCTGCTCCTTCAGAGGTGAAAAGCTGAATTGGCAGAGTTAGGTTTCTAGGGGCATGTGTTTAGGAACCGCATCACACGGCACTGGGCGTTTCCCAGACATGCTGATCTTCCTGGATTAACGAAGCGGATGAGCTTTTCCTCTACAGCTTCTTTGTTCCGGGTGGTAACTTTTGCATGGCAAACCAGCTTTGGCTGCCCCCTGCTGCTATTCCAGCAAACCCTGAACTTTGATTTGAGAAGGACAGTGACTCAGCAGCACAATTTGGTTAAATAACAGTGAATCCATTCATCCATATCAAGGTGGCTTTAGTCTTTGAGTGCACTGCTTTGTAAAAAATTTTCATACAGTTCGCTGGAACTCCAGCCACTTCTTTGTGGCCGAGGTTCTGTCTCTGTGTAATGGGACTTTGGGCTCCGCTACCGCCAAGACCTGCGGCATGTTATAGTATTTGTCTTTACGCAGTAGGATCTTCTCAGTCAGCCTGTGCTGGTGGATGGCCTGTTGATTCCAATTAAGCAGCTATTCCAGTTAAAAAAAGAGATAATTTAAAGAGAGTCTTAAGCATTCGGATGGGATGCAGAGAATCATTTTTATTCAGTTCTGTATTAAAGCAGATTGTAGAATTTCACACCCAGTTTAACATCCAGTTAATCATAGCATCACCCCTTGGCACCTTTGGAGTGCTGATGCCGGATTAGATGAGCTCCAAGCAGGATTAGGGGACATCCTGTTGAAAACCTGTGTTGGCAATTCAGTGGTCCCCATCTATGCGAAGGCTTTGGCTATGTCTACACTGCAGTTTATGTCAGCATAATTTATGTCACTCAGGGGAGTGAATAAACCACCCCGCTGAGTGACATAAGCTACAGTGACATATGCGCCGGTGTGGACAGCGCTATGTTTGTAGGAGAGTTGCTCTCACCGACATAGTTTCTGCCACTCACGGAGGTGGTTTTATTATGTGGATGGGAGAGACTTCTACTTCTCCCCTGCTTCTTGGTGATGCTACCCAGGGATCCAATTTCTGCTGGTGACCGTGAATGGCAACAACTGCAGGCTAATTATCAGCAATTATCAGTATCAATAACGATTCTTCAGCCAGTGCTGAGGGGTTAAGTAGTGATTAGCGAAGTGTTAAGTGGGGGCAAAATTTCAGAGGCACCAGAAGTGGGATTGGATAAAAGATGCTTCTGAGGGAAGCAAAAGGATAAAAAATCCTCTGTAACTGCTGTCATGTGAGTCAAAGGCAGGAAGAGCCAGTTACATTGGCCGCCTCGATGAGCAGCTCTTTGTGGGTGGCTGGTCATGAGTGTCCCGCATCGACTGAATGCCCTTCTGGTGCTCTGGTTCAAGGGTGAGGCTGCTGGGGGGTGGGCGGGGGAAGCTTGTGTGACTGCTGCCTGCACTGCAACTTGTTCTATGGATGAATAAAAAGCCTGTGCCCAGGGCTGAGAATGCAGGTTGGTAGCGACTGACATCGCACACACAACTTGCGATGACTTTAAAAATCATGATGGGGAAGGGAAGTTATGGGGCACCAGAAAGAGAGAATTTTGTCTCCACCCGAACCTCCATCACCTGGGATCCGTGGTTCCTAAAGCATGTTCCAGACACTGAATGAGTTAACTAATGTATAAGTCACAGAAATAGGTGAGAGAAAATCTCTGCAAAGTCCTCATTTAAATGAGGCCTTGGGGGTGGCCTGGAGAGGCCAGTGGAAGCTGGAGGTGGTTGCTGGTTGCAGTTCAATATAGACTCATAGACTCATAGGTCAGAAGGGACCAATATGATCATCTAGTCTGACCTCCCGCACAAGGCAGGCCACAAAACCCTACCCATACACATTTATAACAACCCCGAACCCATGACTGAGTTATTGAAATCCTCAAAAGTGAGATTTGAAGACCTCAAGCTGCAGGGAATCCACCAGCAAGCGACTCATGCCCCATGCTGCAGGGGAAGGCGAAAAACCTCCGTGGCCCCTGCCAATCCGCCCCGGAGGAAAATTCCTTCCCGACCTCAAATATGGCGATCAGCTAAACCCTGAGCATGTGAGGAAAATTCCTTCCCGACCCCAAATATGGCGAGTCTTAGTGACATAGGAAAACTTCCCCTGCTTGTTTCTCCCCGTGACTGTTCCCATGAAAGTCAATGGAGTTGCCTCACCAGAATGGACATCCTGCCTGCGCTAGCGACCCATGTCAAACCCTTCAGAGACAGACTTGCACCCTGGTAGAAAGCCACTTATTTTATCCTGGTTCCCCATGGCTGACCTGACTCTCCTCCACCAGTCTAGAGACTCTTCTTGACACTGATGTGCAGCGATGCTCAGCGCTGCTGGGCCACCCAAGTGGGCTTCCTGCAGACTGGTGCAAACTATGGCAGAGACCATGCGGGGGGCAGATTGGTGAGCTGCATGGTCACGTGATCCCAGTGGCCTGGGCAGCGCCCAGTGCAGGGCACAGCCTGGCCTGGGCAGAGGGATGGGTTTTCTCTGCTGTGTGTTTCTTTTACTTTTTCTTCCCCGCCTCAGCCCTCCATCACATTCCCTGGCTTTCCCTTGTTAGCTGAGCGTAATCTAGACTTGCCTTCACGTCTCCTTGGGGTGCTGCGGCTTCAGAGCCTCCTCCTCTTCCCTGCATCTGCTCCCACCTCTTCTGCTCGCCAGCCTACCTTTCAGATCTTGTATCCTTGTCTTCCCCACACCCTTTGCGCTCTGCTCCTGTGATCTCTCCCTCGGCCTTGTACTTGTCACCTCAATCTCTCTTGTCTCATGCTCACCTCACACCCAGACCACCCCTCTGATTGCCAGACACCTCATGCATCTCCTCCATGCTTTACATGAGCCCTCCAACCCTACATCTGACTTCCCCCTTGCCCGTTCCATGCTTACAGTTGGCCTTGTCTCCATCTCCTTTGGTTTCTATCCCACTCTTCTCAGGCCCACATTCATCCTTGCTTGGTCCTGACCGCCCCTCTGTTCTCTCTCCAGAGCTCTTGCATGCTTGAAGTAGGGCCGGTAACGCACCACCAACATGATCTCTCCTATCATTTCACCCTACCCTGTGTTCCCACCCACCCAGGGTACAATCAGTTCCACCTGGAGAGTTGGGTGAGCCTCTGAATGCAAGTTCCCTCAAAGGCCTTGTTTAGGCTAGGACTGAAGATGTGAAGTTGGTGTGTGGTGGCTGATACGTTTTAAAGGCCAGGCTCCCTCCTGGTCTTTACCTGGTCAGTTCAGAGCATGTTGAGAAAACACGGCCTGTCCAGGCTTGGTGCCAGTAATTTACTGGCTTCTCTTGCTCCTGTGTGGTCCAAGTTGCTGCTGTTTGTGAATTGCTCCTTTCTTTCCCTGCAGGGATTTCATACCAAAGGCTGGTGAGAGCGGAGCAGGGACTGTCCGTGAAGAGCTGCCAGAGCTCCACCATGTGAGTGCCGCTGTGGGGAAGAAGAGGGGTTCGACAGGGGCATTTTAGTGTGGTCTAGCTGCAGGTGGCCCTGGAACCACCCCCGCTCTTTCCATAGAGCCTGTAAGCAGCAGGCAGAGGCAGAGCTGGGCAAATGGCTGCTAGAATGCCACCCTAGACGTAGCCATGGCTGTGTGTGGGTTCGGGGCAGTGAGAACAGCATGGAAGGAATGGTTACGGCATTTGGATAGAGTGGAAATCCCAGCATTGCCAAAGTGAGCATTCTCGGGGTGTGTAAGTATCTTTGCTATCACCCCATGCACCTCCTGGCGATGGAAATGCATGGCCTTGGCGAGGAGAGGGTAAGGAAAAGAGGGCTGATCTGCCGCTGTTGCCCACAGAATGCCTGGTCTGATTTCCATGCGTGCTGAGAGCAGAGACCATCTGAGGTGACCTGTGTGTGAGCCATCGGGGGAGAGGTCAGAGGGAGGGGAGCAGCTTTGCCCTATTCCAGGCAGGAAGTCTGACAGGGTTCATGCTTCATCAATAAAAGCGCATTCTCATGACAAATAAACCAGCCAGCACATAGACATGAGTGACTGAGACAGGGAAGGAAGGGGGGCCTTATCTGGTCCTTCGATCCCTTCCTCCCCACACTATCGTCCTCATCTGTAAACATGAACATCTGAGCACAGAGCTGATCTCTCCCTAGCCTGCTGTTAGCAATGGCTGCCGCTCGTGTGCCCTGACGGTGAACATTTTTTATTTTGGGCTTGTCGACACACATTGTGCTGCTTTAAATAGGCTGGTCTGGTTAAAATGGTACAATACTGCACTGCCCAGTGCGGATAAAAATAAAGGCTAGCTATCCCTGCATGGCAAAGAGACCAGTGATACTGGCATTAGGCACGTAAATATTGGCAGAACCACATCCATGCTAGGAGCTGTATCAGGATACCTGTACTGGTAAAAAAAAAAAAAAAAAATCACCCCTCCCACAACCAACATAGTTATAGCAGCACCAAACGTGTGTGTGGACCCGGCCTGGGCCATTGCCCGAGCCTCAGCATATTGAGGCCATAGGCCCGCAGGCCACCGCAGCACGTGCTCAGCGTTAAGTCCTGTTTGTTCCAGTGGGACTGGTCACCTGCTTAAAGCTGAACCCCTGCTAACGTGCTTTGCCGGACCAGGGCATTCCCAATTAACGTGCAATTAGAGGATGCTCTGAGCCCACTGTGGAGCATTGCCTTGGGTAAGGAGCGCCCCGCGGGCCCCCACTGCTCTGCCTCAGGCTGTGCGTTGTGTCCTGATGGTTAACAATCTCTGCCTCTGGTGGAATAGCCGGGAGCCCAATTCGAGGTTCAGGGGCCTTCCTCGGAGACCACCCACCCAGATGTTTCGATCTGAGTTTGAGCAGCAGCAACTGCACATTGGGAGAGAGATGGGTCTTGCGTGGCCTAAACCCTATCATGCCGAAAAGATCAACATGGATATCTCCAATCACACCTGGAAGCTATCAGGGATCTGATGCATCTGCCGACACCCTGTGGACCTAATAGCCAACCCCATTAACCAAGATGCTGCCCCAAGGACAAGCTTTGTTTTCCTTGTCTTACTCCCTCGGCCTTTTGTCCTTCCCCAGTGATGTGTGATCCATCTGATTTAGACTGCAGGCTGCTTGGGGCTGAGATGCTGTGTCTGTCTGATGAAAGGGCTGTAGCGCTGGGTGCAGTCACAAAATTCCAGATGTGGGCCAATGGCAACATAAAAGTCCTGCTCTCTGCCCTGCCTGTGTATTGGTAAAACAGCCTGCTACCTGGCACAATTGGCAGCTTGTGCTGATGGGAAGCCCAGGGAACCTGCCCATCCCTCCCCTGCCATCTACCAAGCACCAACAGAGCAAAACTGGTCTGTCGATGCCATTGCTGATAACGCCTAAGTGTGCACAGGGGGAAGAGCTCACCAGTGCTGTGTGTGTACATTAAACTGGGGTAATGAGGTGAAGAGCTTCTCCCAGGCTCCATGTTCTTGCAGTGTGGAAAGATCTTGCCATCTGGTGGGAGTCTGATGAATAGTTTGGAATTGATTGAATGTCACCCAAAGCTCCAAAGTTCCCTGCTCCCCAGATCTTGCTAGCAGCACAACTATTATTTGTCCTAGCTATTTCCATGTCAGGGCCCCATTTGCAAGATTCTGTTTAATTAACCCCAGAGCTGCAGTGAGTTGGTTTTCTCTAGGCTCACTAACGACCATCCTGTGTTGCCCTTAGCACGGTTCTGCTGCTCAACCCTTCTGAGGTTCACAGCGAATACCTTTCTGTCGCCAAGAAGCTGAGCACCATGGAGCGCACACCGCACAGCACCTTCGTCATGCTAATTGGACACATCTACCAGGCCGCTTTTGGGACCAAGTGTGATATAGGCAGCTTACAGCACGTCCTGAAGGTAGAGTGAGCTCTGCATGCTGCATGGACACCTTTAAAGAACAGCGCAGCAATTCTGTCCTGGAGCACATGGTGATTTTGCTGTGCCCTGTTAAGCAGCAGTCTCCTCCATCCCAGAGATGGCTGCGTTTCCATGCCAGGAGGAAATGACCCTGTGTAATTCACGGATCAGTTTGGTTGCACAGCTTTTCTGGAGATGGCAGGTGCTGCATGAATGTAAATTGTCACGTGAGTTGAAAGGGGAAGGTGAGATCTCGCAGCAGATCAGTTCAGAAGGTAGAAAAGTATTCTTTCCCATGCAATGATGGAAAGCTGTGATATTTTATAATGCAATGATGGGAAGCTGCAATGTTTTACAATGCAATGATGGTTGAAATGTCCACCAAAACTTTTTAAAAGTTCCCCCTTCCAAATAACAGGGTTTCAACAATGATTTCTCATTGCTATCATACTTTTTTGTTTAATGACATTTAGAATGAAACATCTTAAAATACTTATTTTGAATTTCTTCCCCCATCCCTCAAAAAACTGGAAATTTTTAAATGAAATTAAAATATTTTTTACCCAAAAACTTTCACGAGGATCGGGGGAAGGAGGGGGATTCACCTAGCTCTGACTAGGAGTCTTTCTAGAAGAAATGTGTTAAGCTTTGTGGAGAGACTCACATCTCTATCTCTGAATCTTTGTTCTCTCTTTAGTCCAAGACCTTAGAAGAGCTCTCAGAGATCCACGCTAGTGCCACAGATGCTCAGGAGATGGCAGCTGTTAACAGCGACCTTGCTTCAGCCAGGGAACGGCTGCAGTCCATGCTGCAGGACATTGGGAAGGCGGCAGGCTTCCCTAAAATCACAGGTGTGAGAGCGAGTGGGGTTGTTCTAATCTATATGGTGTTCCACTTTTCTTTCTCTAGCTTGGCCTTTGCATATAAGTTAGCTGCTCTATTCTGAGAGCTTAGGAGTGAGTGCTATGAAGTATAAAATCCTTGATTGGGCTAAGTTTCAAAAGTAGAACAAAACAACTGTTCTGGCTCACTCCCTCACGATGAGTCAGCGTTTTTTTTTCTTGCTTGTTTCTTTTTCTGATCCAGAATCTCAGCTTGTACTTTAAAAAGAGTCTCTAGTCATTAGGGTTAGGAAGAAACCATTCAAAACACAACCTGACTGTGACACTGATGTCTGCCTGAGTCTGCAGAGCGCCTGAAATTATAGCTCGGAGAGCGATGAACTGCCCCATTCGTCTCAGTGTATCAACACTAATGCCTAGCAGTGATCACTTTAAATGTCATCATTGTGGACTTTTTAACTGCTGCCGGAAGCATGCACACCAGGAGAAAGGCTGATTGTATGGTGAAGGTCTGCGTGACCAGCTGTGAGCGATGGCTCATTGTGGCGTCATGACTGAACGTAGCAGGGGTTGTGGGCAGAGTTTGGGAGTATCATTACATCCGTATCCCAGTCTGATCTCTGGACCCAGCAAGCCAGAGGGGAGGACTGGAGCACAAAGCAGCATCTCAGCCCTATTGAGAGGCAACAGAGTCCAAGGAGCCCAGCTGAGCTTGGCAGAGGCTGTTTTGTTTAATGCATGCACCATCTATGCGGAGAAGATTCTCAGGTTGCTGCCCTGCATGGGTGGAGCTTGGTTTGTGGGAGGAGCTAGGGAGAATTCACTACTTCCTCCCCACCCCACGTTCATCCCTGGTTCTTGGGGTGAATCACCAGTGGTATCACTTGCTGGAGAGGAGGGGGGGAGTCATGAGTGGAAGAGGGGCCTTGGTGCTGGTGTTTTCACTTCGGTTTCAGCTTGTCTGAGCAAACCTCAGCTGGCCACAAATAAATTGAGGCTGGAAATGAAAGAAGCTTTAAACCATCAGAGCAGAGAGGTTCTGCGGTGGCCCTTCCAATAGGAGGTGTGGGGGCAAACCGCCAACACGGTTTTAAGAAGGACCTGGATAAATTCACGAATGGGTTTATGGGATGGGGTGGCCTGTGATAGCAGGGCCTGGACTCAGTGACACAGGAGCTGCTTTTCCCTCTATTCCTAACTTGCCATTTGCTCTTCTCAGGGGCAGCCCAGTCATGTAAACTCCACACGTTCCCCATTCCTGTTGCTCGATGCTACGCATACAGCTGGGACAAGGATAATTTCGGTAAGGCAAATCACTCACAGCTTGGCTGAGGAAGAACTCCGCTGGCCCCGTGACACAGGCGTCGTAGGGAGTTTGACTTCCTCAGAAGCGGCTAATGGTGGAGGCAGATTCTCGAACCAGAGAGGCTTTCAAGCCCCGCTCTTGCAAGCACGTATGTGCTTAATTTTCAATGCATTGAAGTCAATGGTACTACTTGCAGGATTACAGTTGAGCACATATGTAGGTGTTTGCAGGACTGGGGCGTTGCTCTGGCTGGTCAGGCACCTTCCTCTGTCCCTAGAACATAGATAATGTCAAGCGAAATAGTGAAAATGTACCTTGCTAGAACCTGGCCTGTACTTCGATGGGACGCGCCCTGGGGCAGGGGCTGCCCTTCTGTTCTTTGTGCACAGCGCTCAGCACAGCAGGGACCTGGCCCGTGACTGGGATTCCTAGGTACTATCGCAATGCAGATCTCTAATAATAATGCAACTGTAACAGGGCAGCATGCCCCCTTAAGGGACAGGGAGCCTGAGGCCAGCCATCCCTGGCTGATCATCAGACCCAGCTGTGGAGGGGTCAGAGAAGGGCTGAAAAGACTTAGTTGAGGAGGGGCTGCAGGAAGGCAGCTGGCTCCTGGCAAGCTATGGATCATTGGGAAGAGACACAAGGGGAAAGGCCCTTGGGTTCCTGTCACCTGCTTTGGTCTGGGAATGACTGTGTTACTTGGCCAGTTCTGTGTTCCAATTGATAAACCACGCCCTTTGGCAGGGGTCTGAAAGAGACGTGGGGCACAGCATCAGCCTTTTCTGGGCTGGGCGGACAGGCCAGCTGTCCTACAGCAACCTTGCCAAGTTTTACTGGCCCACTTGGCAGGAGCGAGTTGAACTTCCTTTGCGGAAGGCTACACTGGAGCTGGAGGTGCGAGTCAGCCTGAGGAAATGTCCCCGCGCTAGGTGCTAAACAGACATGCAGCCGCCACAGGCGGTGTGGTTGGAGGGCTAGCCACCCTGAGTCCGTGCCTCTGGTCTTGGATGGCTACGTACTCGGGGTGGCTAACCCTCACACAGCAGCGGTAAAGCTCTGTTTTTAGTCGCTAGCTTGATGAAAGCTAGCATGAGTCCATCTCCCTGAGCTGGGAATTACACCTCCAGCTCCCATGTAGGCGTACCTTTTGGGCAATAAAATACTAAGGTCTTTCCATTAGAGTCAGGTGAGTGAGGTTTTCTGGTGGTAATTTCCCTCCCCCCATGGTAGTTGTGCAAGCAAAGCATCTACTTCTCCTTTTCTCTCAGTCACTGCATTTGCACTGTGCATTGGCAGACGCTGCACTCATTGCCAGCAGGCCCCAACAAGATGCATCAGTTCTGTCACTCTGGAAGACTGTTGGCCCAAATGTCCTCAGCGCTTGTCTGTTTCGCTCTTCTCACGGAGTACATTTGTGCCAGGGAGACAGTCACCATTAGGTGCTGTAACCGCTCTCCTCCCTGGCTGGCTGTGTGAAAGTTGGTGTCTTGGTTAGTATTAAAAACATTTTTAACGAGGGGCGGGAAGCATCAGGAGAACTAGCTGAAAATCCAATTTGAAAGGAAGTGAAACAAATGTTCGTTTACTTTGCTTCTTGAAAACCCAAATGAAACACACCGTCCATTTAAAAGGAAACAGATTTTTGTTTCAAACTTTTTTCATACAGATTTCATTGAAATCTAACAGTGTTCATGAAAGTGCTTTTAGATTTTGACAAAACAGGGATTTTTTATTTTCGTTTTTTACCAAAAACGTTTTGTTGGTCAAAAAATGTTGACGACCTCTATTAAGACAACTTCTGGGCACAAGTGCATTTGGTGTTAGAATGTGGGATGGCCGCAGGAGGGAAGTGATGGAAGTTCCAGCGCTGGGGTCATATAGGCTGGACAAGGTACTGGGGAACATGCTGCTGAGGATAGCCCTGCACTGGCCCCGGGGTGGATGACCTGGGAGGCCCGATACACCCCTCTCATCTTTCGTGGTGTGTTGTTTTGGATTCTGCGCTAGCTCTGATTCTTCCTCTGGTGCCTTTCAGACATCTTCAGAGACATACTCGATAAGGAGTGCGATGTCCTCAAACCAATGCTCTTGGAGGATGAGGAGGAAGAGGAGGAGACGGAAACTGATAGCTGTTCGCCAGAAAGAGACTCGGTCATTTCCCGCATCTCAGCGATTTCCAAGGACTCTGTGTACTCAGCGTTATCGGAGGAGGCGTCAAAGCATTCCCAAATGTCCCTCTTCTCCACCGCTTCGAAGAGCTCCATCACAGAGCTGTCGGTGGTCTCCAGAAGGTCTTTGAAGTTCTTTGTCTCCAGCCTCAAGGACTGCATGGACAGTGGCTATGCGGAAGACAGTGATGAGAGCTCTCTCGATCTGGTAGGGAGGCTGGACCCGAAGGAGGAGAAAACGCTCCACAAACAGAAGCAGAGATTGGCCAGCAAAATCCGCAAACTGTTCAAGAGCAAAAGCCAGCTGGTCTTGCGGAGAGACATAAGGGACTACCCCAACACAGGCTCGCTCTCCTTGCCTCTGCGCCGGGCTGAGAGCCTGTGCAATCCGGAGGCCAAGCAGCACATCCCAGCACGCTCCCGGAGGGCTCACTCCCTGCCCCAGCACGTGCTGAGCCAGCGGCTTCCTCAGCACCACCCAGCACAGAATGTGTGTGTCCAGCGCAGGCCCTTCCTGAGCTACAACGAGGACACCACGGTCTCCACGCTGCGTGTTGTGGTCTTTGGGTCAGACCGCATCTCTGGGAAAGTGGCCCGGGCGTACAGGAACCTCAGGTGAGTGGGACAGGGGCAGAGGACACCGGCCCCCTTTCACCCACCAAATGCCACCGTCTGGTGCCCAAGGACCAGAGCTGCCGATAGCATCAGGGGATGTAGCTCTATTGAAGACCATGAAAGGTGGGCCCCAGATCCTCTGCTGCCTCCTTGGTGAGGCTGGCTGGGCCCCAGCGCAGCTGTGCTGTGAGGCGATGATGGGGAATTGGGGTCCCTCTGTTAGCCTCCAGGAGTGTGACATGGTGACATTCCTTCCACCACACTCTGCTGTCCCTTGGCGGTGCACGTCGCCATGTGGCAGTGCCTCCTGTGAAGATCTGACAGAAGGATGGTCCATTCCCTGGCGAGCTGACAAGCTGTTACAGCTACTGCGGTGTCTGTTCCCCTCACCGTGCACACGACGGTTTGTGTGGGGGCGGGGACCGCGTATGTGCTGTCCTGTCCCTGACGCTGGGTACCTTCGCTCCCATACATTGGGCTCTCTGCAGTGCTTTCCTCCCCTCCCCATTCTAGACTACAAGAAATCGATTGCCCATTACTGACAAGGTACTTCAAGCTGCAGTTTTTCTACATCCCGGTGAAGAGGAGCCACCTTACCTCATCTGCACCACTGACACTTCCTCCTCCTTCTCCAGGAGACCCGCAGCGAAGAGCCTCGGGGCAAATGGTACGTGCAGTGCCTGCCCTCAGACAAGCTACTAGGGCAGAGCCCAGCGTGTCGCACATGCAGCACCAGGCCGGTTCCCCTTGTGGCTGGCTCAGCAGACAGGCCACGTACTGACCAGGCTGAGTGCACCTGAAGCTGGCAGGGTTGGGGCTGTGTGGAAGGGGGGCTTGGCCTGTCCCTGTCTGGTCCGTAGGCAGCCTGCCCTCTCCAGGACCATCAGTGCCACGCTTTCGGCCATCTCAAAAGTCACATGTAGTAAGAAAAATATATGAAAAAACCCAGCCATTGAGGGTACGTCTACACTGCAGTTGAATGCCCACAGCTGGCCCATGGCAGCTGACTTGATCTTGGGCTACAGGGCTGTTTAATTGCAACGTGGATATTCAGGCCCGAGCTCTGGGCCCCGGCTCACAGTGTCCCAGAACCAGGGCTCAGCCCAAGCTGGAACATCTACACTGTGGTTAACAGCCTCACAAGCCCAAGTCAGCTGACGTGGGCCAGCCACAGGTGTTTAATTGCAGCGTAGACGCCCCTCCGAGTGACTCTGTCTGTCTGGTTGCAGGAGCCTGGCTCAGCTGGGGCACAAAGCAGCACCAACGAAATCTCCCATTACATTGGGATGTTGGACCCGTGGTACGAGCGCAACGTTCTCGGGCTGATGAACCTGCCCACAGACGTCCTGTGTCAGGTATGTCTGGGCGCTCAGGCGGAAATGAGCTTGGCTTTGGGCCCTTGCCCCACTGCCCCCTTCCGTGTGTGGGCATGAGGCGGGGGAAGGGCCTCCCCCTTCGTTTGGAGTATCCCCCATCAGCTGCTAGTGCAGGAGCAGGTGGGCCGATGGTTGGAGCCAGTAGAGCAGGCCCTAGGTAGTTTTGAGCTCTCCTGAGATTCAGATTGGGAGCCACCTGGAGGATCTCCCGCTGCTGGGCCTGGCCTGCCTCTGGGCAGGACTGGTTCCAGCCTGGCCCCCAGCACGTGGGAGGCCAGCACCCCATCAGCCTGCTGTGCACTAGGAGACTGAATGGCCAGCAGCGGGCAGACTCAGGTGCAAATGATGTTCTCGCTATTACTCCCCGTCCTCTGCACACCTGGTCACCCCTGTGGCACCGTTCCCAGCAGAGAGGCTGAGGGGACCGAGCTGGGCCCAGCCAGGGGGGGAGGAGGCCTGTCTGGGGAGGAGCTCGCCCCGCCACTGCACCTGTTTGGGGTTAGTCTCCAAGCCTGTGACCTCCGCGCCGTGCGGAGGGAGGTTGCAGAGCGGGCTCCCATTTACCTCCTTATGCCTCCACCAGCAATCCGCCAAACTCGAGGTGGAACCTCCGGAGGACTCCAGGGAACAGCTGCCCATCCTGGCTGACATGATGCTTTACTACTGCCGGTTCGCTACTCGCCCGGTGCTGCTGCAGCTCTACCAGACAGAGGTATTGGGGCTGGGCCTTTCTGTCCCATCTTGGCATGGGGGATCTTCTGTCTCTGCCTGGGTCAGCTCAGGACCCTCGCACCAGTCTCTGCAAGGCAAAAGATCTCTTCAGGACTCATACGTCCATGATGCTCAAGGGTTCAGCCTGTCCACATGGTAGAGCCTGCTAGATGCAGCGGCCTCTACTGGCATTAGCTGACAGCCCTTGGACTTGCCGACCCTGGGGATGGCACTGATGGTGGAGGCTCTTGGGGGATAAGGCCGTGCAGGAGCAACTATTAACCAACAGCGACCTCTAGAGAGACCGATTGGCTGCTGAATGAAGTGGTTCCCAGCTCCCAAGGGTGGTTGCAGTGTCGTGCAGATCACACCATAAAGTCTCCAACTTGCTTTCCCCGCTCTGATCTCTCCCAATGCTCTGGTCCTTAAGAAAGGATGAGCGTCCCACAGACAACTTCTCAGCCAGCTTGTGTTCCTTTCCCCATATAAGTGTGGTTCTCCCTGTGCTAGCAGTTGCACACATGGATAGGAATTATTCCTACGCTTTGCTTTCTGAAATCCCTCTGCATCCTGCCAGGAGCCTGTTCTCCACAGCCTGCTCTGTCATCCCGGAGCGCTGATAACAGGGTGATGGGTGTGGGATGAATATGTAGGCAGTGATGATGGCAGACATTTCTCAGAGTAGGAATGCTGCGGTCTGGTTTCTGACTTGCCCTGCCGGGATTGTCTAGGTTGAGTGGTTCTCTCTCTTTGCACTGCTTCACTTAAAGGCATTGGGCTACTTGGAATATGCCCAAACACCCCCATTTTGCATGACAACTCTCTTCTCTCTCTCCCCTGACAGCTGACTTTCATTGGTGGTGAGAAGAAGACTGAAGTCTTCATTCACTCCCTCGAACTGGGTCATTCGGCCGCCACACGGGCCATCCGGGCATCGGGTAGGTATCATATCTGGACACAGATTTCTTTGCCTTCCTAAAGTTTTATGCATTATAGGTTCTGTAGTGATATTATGGCAGCTTTAGAAATGGGGGCACAAAAAGATTTGATGGTGGATGCTTAATAACCTTAGAGAAGCTGGAAAAACCCAGATGAAATGCGCAGGGAAATCAGATCGACATTTGGGTGGATTGCAGGTGACTGGGAAGAAAGTTGATCCAAATAAACTCTGCAGTGAGCTAGGAAATAGAAAGGGATTTTCACAAACCTGGAAGTTAGAGTATTGTGAAACCTACATTTCCCCTTCAGTAACAGCCTGTCTGAGCTCTGTTTCTCAAGGAAGTTTGTAGTTGCTTTTACCTTGATCCAAAGTTAATTTATTTTAAGGTCCTGGTCTTGGAAGCTACATTTCCTTGTTTTGTTTTGTTTTGTTTTTTGTTTTTATTTACTTAAAATTTCTCTCTTTCTGGAGCTTTGTCTTGAGAATCTTTGTGATTATATCTTCTTAAGCTTTAATTAGGGAAAGAAATGGAACAGAGACGCTCATTTTGCAGAGACGTGGAACCCATCCCGATAGATGGATTCACAGATATTTTAAAACAGGAAATGTTGTTAAATAGAAAACAGCGACAGCAGCAGACATACAAGCAGGCGTCCACATAGCTTCAGTTCCAATTTTGTGTCACTTGCGTACCAGAGACCACATCCTGTGTGGAGCTCTGTGTCGCAGACAGAGACATCTAGTGGCTGAATTATATACTGCAAGCAACCACAAAATTTATTTTTTCTTTCTGCGCTGATTCCCTTTCTGTGCTCTAACTTCCTGTCTCCAAGCAGAGCTTACAAAGCGCTCTCTATTTAACTTGTTGGCCTCATCCCCATAACTATTGTGGAATAAAAATATAGGTAGAAGGCCTTAGACTGGAACCACACTAGTAATGCAAACTGGTTGAGTTATCTTATAAGACAGTAACTGCTTTTGCAGCCACTCCCCGCCACACCCTGTCAGGAATTCCTGCAGCTACCAAAGACTGTATGTGCCTCAGGACTTACTGGCACCAGGAGAATCACTGGGACGTACTGATACCGGGAGAATCCCAGCGGGATGTATAAGTGCCCAATATGTAGTAAATGACTTGTTAAGTACTGGAAAACCCACTATAGGGTCCTGTCTGTAATATGTAAACTTTGATAACCCTAGATAAACCCTCTTTAACTTGAAACCAGTGGAAGTGCCAGAGTTCAGCGCAGAGACGTGCTGCCTGGGCTCCCCTATAGCTATAGCCTTCTAGGTACCTGGTAAGATTAAAAGTTCTGCTCGATCCAACCCAAACTGAATGCTGCCTGATTCTTTCCATGACACTATGGACTGAACCATTTTATGCTTAACACCCATTGACCACTGTCATCTTTAAACACTTAGGACATGATTTTTAACTGGGCCTCTGGTTTTGATGATGCAGTTTTGTACCCACCCGCTAGTATCTGCAGTAATTTTGCCTGAAAAAAGCATCTGTGGACTTCATATTGAAAGTTTCAAGCCCAATTTATTATAGGTATAAATCTGCAAAAAAGGAGGCCCTGTTAGTAAACCAGCTCTTTACTGCTTCGTATTTTCCCCAAGACCCAACGCTTACCCAACAGCTGCTGCTAATTTAATTTAATTTTTTCATTCTGTGGCGATGTCTCCAGCTGCTTGTATCTTATGCGGAAAGCCCTCTATTCGCTTATTCACGTCAGGCAGCTTTTAAGCTAACTTTAATTTTCCTGTTTGCTCCTGTCACATTCCCATAGAGTGGCAGGCATTTGACGCAGTGTAACAGACAGGTTAACACTGATCCCTCCCCAGCTCTCACAGGTTACTGAACAGCGCCTGCTGATGCAGTAATAATTTGTGGAAATGGGAATGCCTGTCAGCCATGGAACAGAATAGTAGAGCCCCTAGAAGACCAGGGTTCGAGTCCTGCTGAAGTATTTGGTGCTCTTAGCTGTACCCCAATAGTCAGCAGCCTTTCTCAGCCAAACCATCCCCCGCACTGAGACGAGCGCCTGCTTTCCTCTGAGCATGTAGAGATGATGCCTAAGGCCCCTGTTCTGCTGTCACTGGGACGTGTGACTTGAGATCCGAGGAGAGACGGGGCAGCTTTTCCTACGCTGGGGGAGGGGGCAGCTAGTGTGAACATATATAAAGAGCGGGGAGAGAAAAGGCTGTTGTGTGACTGTAGCTTCTGTTTGTATTACAAAGGTCCAGGCAGCAAACGGCTGGGAATAGACGGCGACAGAGAAGCAATCCCGCTAACACTACAAATCGCCCATAGCAAGGTAACCGCATGGTAGCCACATGGGGACAGAGGTGCAGAAACTGCTTCAGTGTTTGCAGACCTCCACGGAGTCCGAGACCTGCATAGGGTTTATGAAGGAAATCTCTCCAAGTGGAGAAAGAAAGAAATATAACTCCAAGAACTGCAGTGGGCATGTTTAGTCTAGAGAAGAGAAGGCTGACGGAGGACCCGATGATAGTCTTCAAATATATAAAGGACTGTTCTAAAGAGAACGATAATCCACTAAGAGCAGGACAAGAAGCAATTGGCATAGTTTGCAGTAAGGGAGATTTAGGTTAGATATATTAAGAAGACTTTCTAACATTAGGCACTGGAGCAGGCTACCTAGGGAGATTGTAGAATCCCCATTAATTGAGATTTTTAAGAATAGATTGGACAGACAGCTCTCTGGGATGGTCTAGGTTTATTTGGTCCTGCCTCATAGTGGGGGGATGGACTAGATGCCCTCTTGCGATCCCTTCCAGGCCTACATTTCTATGATTCTATTATTAGGATAGTGTGTTAATATCAACTGATCGGGGAAGGGGGACAATATCTTGTGCTTCAGGGTAGGAGCTGATCTTTCCTGTCTGCGGAGTAGGGAAGACATCCATCCCCATCATAACACATTGCCAAACAATCAGGTGCATCATGGAGGTTTTTGCTTCAAGTATAAGTCGTGCATGCAGTGAGAGAGCTGACTAGGTCCCGTGTCTGGGAACCTGGTTACAAGGTGATTGCATTTTGCAGTGTAGACAGGACTTTAACCTTAATGCTGAGCTGTGGTGCAGCCCTGGAGAGTCTGTGCTGAAACCAGGTCCCCACACACTCTTCCGCTTGTAGTGCAAAGAGGTTCCTAATGGCTCTCTTGGGAGGGGAATTCTTTATGTTAATTGATTCTGCCTGGTGGCCCTTTGTGAACAGGATGGGTGGCTATTTAAATGACAAGAATATAATCCCCAAGAAGAAAAATTAATGAAACATCTCTGTTCATATCTCACCCTCATCTCCTCCATATGCTGGTTTCCGGAACATGCAGGGAACCTCATCAGGGACAGAAAGAAACCAAAATGTGGTGGTGTGTGAGGCTATTCATGGCTGAAAGATAGTGCCAGTTTGCACTCGGCAAACCGTACCAGTGTTTGCTGCATGTCAGTAGGTCCAGCAAATTTCTTTGGCTGGTGCTTAACTTTAAGCTCATGAGTTGGCTTCAGTGAGGCTAGTCTGGTGCTTACAGTTAAAGGTGTACTTAAATGCTTTGCTGGATCCGAGCCTAAAGGAGCTGAGAGCACTTTGGCTGACTGGCCTCTGCTTTCATCTTCATTCGTTGGCATAACCGATGATGGCCCCCAAGTGAGCAGGAAGTGTGGTAAGCCTGATACAAATCCTGGCTCGTATTTCATGCTGCTGGATTTCCTTACCAAAATAGCAAGACTCTGAGAACAATCTCCTCCTGGTTATAACAGCCCAGTTGTTGACGATTCAGCACCCTGCGCAGGTGTCGAATGTTCCCTATTATCGGAATGGATGGGCATCTGGCAGCTGGAGTGCACAGCAAGTCGTTTAACTGGTGCTAAAAGTACTGGGCCCTCCAGCTCAAAGTAAATCCAGTTCTGAGCTATATCAGCCCGAAGGGCAGGGGCGGGAAGAGCAGTCTCAGGGTGGAATGTGACCCATCTCCCTGACTTTTGTCTGGTCTCTGCAGGCAGCAATCAGTGGAAGGAGCCGCTGGAACGATGTGGAGAAGGTCTGCACCTCTGTCAACCTCAGCAAGGCCTGTAAAAAATATGAAGAGCTCGGTGAGTGGGAGAGGAAGGAAGGAGGATAATGGCGGTCTGGCATGGCAAAGTGTAAGAGTGTGTGCGTGTGTGTGATACGCAGGAGAAGATACATTGGAGATGCTCTATGAGCTTTGGACCAAAACAAGACATGCCATCCTGAATTTGGTCCCCTTCACCTGGAAGGCCATTTCGGGGGTGAAAAGGCATTGGACTCTCTGCCTTCCACAAAGGGTGCCATTCGTTTCTCCATTAGGAGCTGGATTGAGATCAGCAACGCATCTCGGGCAGGAACAGAGCAGCCATCAGAGGCTGGCAATCTGTGCTGACCTGATCTGAGATGAAGCAGGTGACAGAGGTGTTGGTTCTGTGTCCTATTATCAAACCACAGCCAGGGCTTAAAAATTGTTTCCAAAACTATTCTGCCTGGTGGACAGATGCACACAGGGTAAACATACCGCATGCCTGGGGCAGACGACAGAGGCCAGGAATGGGATGTTGCAGAGGACCAGGACATTGATTTCTCTAAGCAGTTTTTTTGCTGTGTGTCTTGTTGGCCAAAATGTTGTGTTGTGAATCATTATGTTAGTTCCTTTGTGAGAGCCCTGGATTCTGACCCTCTGCCCGGCTGGCAGGAGAGCCTGTGCAAACCTCGGGAGAGATTGCAGGCCTGTTGGCTAAAGCACTTGACCCCAAGTTCTGCCCTCGGCCACGCAGGCCATGCCCTGGATTAACGTTGTGTCGGATCCTTGGAGTGAACTGGGCCCCTGCTGTGCCTGGAGGCAGGGCCAGGGCTGCCTAAAGGACTGCGGGGTGAGAAGCTGCTGCGGACGTTGCAGGGGTGAAATCTGCCTAGTAGCCATTTCCTTGCCATCCCTGGCTTGCTTGATCTGAAGGGACCTGACCCATGGCTGAGGAGGAACAGTTTAGTGACAGTTCAAAGCCTGCCACACTGCCTGTCACTAGAGTGAGCTGCCAGAGGGGAAAACGGGACCATCCCGGGAACTGCCAAGTTCGCAGAGGGCGCAGTGTCCCTGAATGCATAGGTGCTTTTGTGACCTTCCTTCCCCTTCATAGCAGCAGACAGCCCCACAGCAACAGGGGGCCTGGGCCTCTCTTCAGGATGTCCCGGCTCAAATCTGGTCCCCCCGCCAGGGCTGGTGTGACCCGGCCCACTCCACGATGAATGTGCTCTCGGAGCTGCCATTCAGTTCCTCGTACGCAGCTGTTCATCCTAGTCCACTTGAGCAGCAGGCAGCCTAGCAGACTCGGTGCTGTGTTACTGACCTGATCTCAGATATGGGTCAGATCCCTTCAGATCAGGCTCCGACTCCATGTTGCTGAAGCAGCTTTTTTGCCCTGGGAACATGGAAGTGTTGCTGCTGCAGGGGGAAAAATGCAGCTTGAGATGTGCCCTGCTGGTTTCTGCAGCTGATTAGGGGGTTGAGCATGTCGCTTCAACAAGAGCTGCAGTTGAGACTCGCGGTGTCTGGGCTGTTGGACAGCCTGTCTGACCTGGCCAGTGCAGGTCTGAAATTCAACGTACTGTCAGTTTATAGCAGCACTCAGCTCTGTCATGTTTCAAAGCCAGGCGTAACCGTAAATCCACCTGTACATTACACCGACAGCTAGCCTATAGAACTCTCTGCCACAGAGATTAGCAGGATTCAAAATTTATTGCACACTGATATCTCCAATAAATAATATGAACAGTAACATCCTGGATAGAGAAGCAACAGCCTACAGCCTGGGGTTAGAGAGAAACCTCCCTTGTGGAAGTTTGCATAATGTTCCCCACTACAGAATTTCTTGTGCCTTCCTTTGAAGCAGTTGGTACTAGCCAGTGTTGAAGGCAGCATGTTGGACTCGAACCAGTGTCTGACCTACTCTAGCAATTCCCCTCAGGCAAAGCTTGTGCCCTGGTTCCCGAAAGGTGGAGGTGGGGCCTGGCTCAATCACCCAGAGCTCTGGAGGTGTTTGAAATCCGGAGCATCTCTGATCTGTTGGCAAGAGCTGGACTTGTGACCGTCGTTGAACCCAGCCTGAGTTTTGGGGTTGTATCAAACACATGAATCTTGGTGAGTTTGCTCTGCTTTGGGGTTTCTTCACCAAAGATGACTAGAGCAGAAGTTTGCTGCAGTAGAGATGTGGTCGTCGGTGGCTGCACAATACCTACATAGACGCACAAAAGAAAATAATGCTCTTGTAGGTGCAATGTGAGAACCAGGGACATGTGAACTTTGACCTTTGTCTGTCTGTCCTGCTGTCCTTAGAAACTGAGCCTCTTCAGTCGAGTTAATAACTGAACTCACAATAGGTCAGTGATTTCATTTCCTCCCTGCTCCCCCAAGGCAGTTGGTCTATCTCTTTTGCTTGTTAAATTTCTTTCTTTAGATCCTCTGGCAGTACAGTTTGTCCTGAGCCACCCTGTTAAATGTTTCAGTCCTGTAGTCTTCGTAATTAGAGGTTATGGCTCTTCTCTTTGCTTGAAAGCAACACTACTTCAGCAGATGGAATAGATTCACTTAAGAAGATCTTACATTATTCCATTTTGCTAAAATGCTCTATGTGGTGTGCCTGGCACATGTCAATTTGCTATAAAAGTAGCAGTTGGACCAATCATTCGGCTGGATCCAGAGCCAGTGAACTGGAGCTTCTCAGAGCCTGTATATCTAAAGCTCTCCCATCAACTCAGACACCTCCCTCCCTCCCCCTTGAAAAGCTAATGTGTTGCTATTGCTTATTTTTTGTTCACCACAACGAGGTTGCAAATCTTACAAAGGTGTATTTTTCTGTCCTAATTCTCTAGCTTAATCTGCTGGTCTGCCTGCAAACTGAGTTCACTCTGTGTGTCTTTCTCCAGGCAATGCAATATCTAAGGAGAGGTTTTCCCATTGCACTTGAATTTCCTACATGCCACAGAAATCTGGGATTATCTCTTGGTTTGACAGTGAGGGCATGGGCCTTTCAGATTAACTGGTTTGGCCACAGGATGTCACGGCAGCTCGAGACAGCTGTTCACAAAATAGCTGAAAGGTGTCAGGCCTTCTGTGAAGACAGGAAAGTTTTTAGGTCACTTGGCCTGCACCAGTTACACTGAGAGAGCTAGAATTTGTTCCAGCCAATGTTGCAATAGTCACTTTTGTAGATCCAATTTTTGGAGCCCCTAATGAAGCTAATTGGCTTTCAGCGGAACATCTGTAAAACTGGATAATGGTTGAGGCTGGATAATGCTAAGTATTTCTGCTTGCCTTTTCTGGTCTTTCTCCTCCTGTGTGCGTGTGTGAGGGATGTATGCGGGCTGTATAGCTGGAGGCTGTTGTAGGTGGCAGCTGAGCAATGTCTCCTTTTGTACCCTTTATGCTAAGATAATTAATTAACTCCATAGAGCTGGGATTTGGGATCTTGTAGCTCACAACCACTGTGTGCTACTATGTCCAGCAGGGGCTTTCCAATACAAAGTTATAACAATAATTATAATCACAGAGTCAGGACCGGAGGGGGTCTCGGGAGGTCGTCTAATCCAGGCCCCTGCGCTCAAGGCCTGTTCTGAGGTTCAGGTGTATTCTGGCCTCGTGTGAGATCCATCCTGACAGCGACTGATCGTTGTTAAAGATAACTGGTGGGGAATGGGGTCGAGAGTTCCCTTCTCTGTCCCTTCAGAGACCTGAACCTGCAGTTGGTCAGGCACACCCGGAGGCTGCTCCCTGGGAGTGTGGCAGTTCTGTGCCCTGGCTGCCAGAGAGACCATTTCAATTACAATCCAAACCCTTCTGAATACGCCAAATAAACCCCGCTTTCCTGTGTTCCAGACTCGAAAGCGGAGTGTCTAACTTTAACCATCACCGAGGTCGTCAAGAGGCAAAACTCCAAGTCAAAGAAAAGCTTCAATCAGGTCAGTTGTATTTGCCATGTTTGCATCCTTGTCTGGGCTGGCGAGGGGAGAGTGACTGTGGCTCATTTGCTGCTGGGGGAGGAGACAGTTTGAGAGCCATGGAGAGGACAGTAACTTGCCCCCAGATCCCATCTCCATGAACTCTTGGGCCTCCCCTTTGAGATTGGCAGAAAGACCCTGCGTGTGCCAAGCAAACCTGGCGAGAGGCAGCTGGTTTAGGGAGTCGTGCCTAAGAGGAATCTAGTAAGAATTAGCAGACCACGTGGCAGAGGGAAAACCCTAGGCAAAGCTGCAGCTGTTGTGTAGCCAGGGCTGTGTCAGCGCTTGGAAGCCAGGGTGGCAGAGGAGCCCTGTCAGCACAGCACATGTTCAGGGGGTGATGCACTGCCAGCACGGTAGCTAAGCTAGTCGGGGAGTTGTGGGGAACGACTGCTCTATGCAGATGGCTGAGAATTTTGTCTGTGAGCATCATGTGCTGGGAGACTGGGCTTTGATGCTGTCTCTGGCAGCCGAAAAGTCCTCAGAAGAAGCTGTTGAGTGCTCAGCCCATTTGAGAATCAGCTCTCTTTACGCAGGTACCTAAATAGGACTGGGGAGCCTTCTTATGGGCCCCCACCTCTGAAAATCTTGGCCACAGTATTCTGAAACTGATCAATTACTTTAACAGCTCAGGTGGGAGAGTCTGAACCCTCTCTGCTTCTATCACCCAAATATATATGTACATAAATCCTTCTTTCAAAGCATTTTGCGAGGCTGGATAAATTCCCGTTTGTTAGCGCCTAAGGCCCAGCAGTTTAAATCCCCGAAGAGGGCATTGGTCATAAGTGGGGATTGAACCGGGGACCCTAGAACTATGAGAACGAGTCACTACTCTTGTGCTAAAGGACAACATCTCTTAACAGACTCGTATCCTCAGTGGACTGGACACAGAGGTGGGTGTGCAACACCCTCGCCCCTCAAGCGGCAGGTTATGCCAACACAGTCTCCCAGTCTAGTTTGTTGTTATAGAGTAAGGAAGACAAATGTCTCTATGCATACGTGAGTGTCCAGGGTGTCTCTTACCCCATGAAATCCTCCCTCTTGAATTGCCCACAGCCTGCCCCCCCCCCACCCCCAGGGCCAAGCCCTGACACCAGGGCTGTGAGTCCCAGACAAACTAGGGCTGGCATGCTAAAAGTAGGAGTGTTGCTGGGGTACACAGGCTAGCCACCTCTAGTGCAAACCTGCTGCTTTCAGGCAGTTTGTATTGGGCACAGCAAGCCCGTATCACTGCTGCCTGTGCTCCCGCCTGCACTACTAACTCCATGAGAGCGAGTCTGAGTACGTTTAGGAGCTGGGAATCGCAGCTAGGGCTAAACACAGACGTACCCTAAAAGGTGCAGCACACAGTGAAAGAGATCCTGGCCCCTTGCTGCCCATGCCAGAGGGCCAAGCTTTGCTGGCTGAAGACCACTGTGTTTCTCTTTCTCTCTTTTGCAGCAGATCAGCGTGTCCCAGATAAAAGCAGACAAGGTGCAGATCATTGGGGTCAACTGTTCCTTTGCCGTGTGCCTGGATCAGGATGAGCAGAAAATCCTGCAGAGTGTTACAAGGTAGGAAACAGCCAGCATGTGTCTGTTGCCATGGCTAGCCCTCCTCTGGTGATATGCTGTGTGTAAGGCACCCCCGAGTCAGGTGTGCCCTGAGGGGACGAGACCCAAACATGCTGCTTACACTTCTGACCCTGTGTTGGCTGGCTGTGGCCAAAGCTCCAGTAAACATGCAGAAGAGGGGCTAGGTGGCCCATATGGGGCTGGAGGGCTCTGCACAATACAGCAACGCCCTGGCACCTCTCAGACCCCAACAGCTGCGTGCAGACATGGGTACAACTAATTCAGCCAAGCCAGAGCAGAAGCTCAGGCCTCTGTCCCAGGATGGATCTGCACCAAGGCTCCCTGCTGTTACCAACAGCCTCCCTGCTTGTGCAGCCCCTCTCCAATTCTGCTCCATGCAAGAGGCACGTGGAGACGACTTTTAGCAAGAGGTCGAATGTTTGAAATAAGATCTCCAGTTCCTAACATTCAGGAGCCCTCTTAGGGGTATAGTGCGGTCAAGGATCTCCCAGCTGAACAGGATCTTCCCGCAGGACCAAGCAGTAAACCAGGGGAAATCCAGGCACAATAAATCCTGTGACTAGAAACTGGGCTGAGCACATAAACAGAGCAGACGGATTCTGCCCTGGTATCGGGACACCCAACCCAGAAAGTCCACGTGACTTCAGTGGGGAGGCTATGGGGGAAAGGCAAAAAGACAACTGACTTTTTCATTCATGAGCGTAGCCTAGAGCATCATCTTCGATGGGGTACTAATCCTCCTCAGAGAGGACCGAGCTGTATTACCAGGGATGAGATTGGATGACATGACACTTGGGCTCAATAAAGAGGTAGTTGGGTGAAATTCTCTGGCTGCAGGTCAGATTAGATGATTGAATGGTTCCTTCTAGCCTTGGAATCTATGAACATTTAATTTGATTGTATGAATGTTGGAGCCCATGTCAGTCCCAAGATATTAGAGAGACAAGGTGGGTGAGGTCAGATCTTTTATTGCACCGACTTCTGTTGGTGAGAGAGACAAGGTTTTGTGTGACACAGAGGTCTCTCTCAACTACTTATGCCCCAGCTCTTATCTTAATTCCTTTATTGTTGCAAGATCCAAATAAGATCATTTAAAAGTTTGATACAGAGAATGCAAAAGAGAGAGTGTTCCACGCTTAAATTCAGGAAATGCAAAAGTTTTGTTGGTTTGGTTTTTTTTAGGGCGTACATTTTCAGAACTGCCTATTGCTTTTGGATGCCTCCACTTCTGGGTCCATAATCTGAGCAATTTGAAAGGGGTTGGTGGTTGTTCAGGTGCTCAGAACCTGTGCAGATCAGGCCCCTCTCTAATGGAATGTGTGGTCCCTGTAACTTGAATTCCATGGCATACGTCCTTACTGCTCTCCCAGCCTTTCGATCTCAGCCAGCCCCAGATCTGTGATTTCCATTTCTCACGTTATCTGCAGGTGCGAGGTTTCCGCATGTTACAAGCCCCGGGATGGTGAACCCTGCCCGCCGAGGACCTCCTCTTTGGATCACCTCCCCCAGGGCCTGCCTGAGTTTTGTTCTCTTCTGTGCTTGCCCATTGCCACCTTCAGCGGAGCACTGCCATAGAGGAACCAGCAAGGGCAGGGGAATGTCCAAGGCCCCATGCGCTTCCACCACATACACCTCCAGCGGATCCCCATGGTTGCAAAAGCAGGCTCTGGCAGAGGAAATTTACTGCACTTCCTTGAGTCGGGGAACTAGATAGTCCTGCGCCCAACCTTCTGCACCTGAAGCATTAGCTCCCTGGCTGTGTCTAGCATGCCCGTGAAATGGAGCAGCCACTCCAAAGCTCTGGTAGTTGTTGCAGTTTCTGGCCTCTGGGAGGGAAGTGGGTTCCTTGTGGTCTCCAAATGGTGCTGTGGTTGGAAGGGATGGGACAAGGAGAGGAGTGCCACCCACTTTCCTGATCAGCTGTACTTGGAATGAACTTACAAGCAGTGTAGATACTGGAAAGACTGTGACGGGTGGATGTTTTTTAGGTCACACAAAGATAACGAGGTCTTTACTTGCTGGGGCATAGCGAGTCACCTCAAACTGCTGGAGAGTTTCAAACTATCCTGCTGACAATGTCCTGATGATGCTTCACCTAAAGCAAATTTTGGGATCTCTGTTAGTTACAAACTCTTTGGGGTCCAGGGCATGTTTACTCTGAATTGTTCTGCATCTTATTTGTCCTACAAGCCAAGCCACAAAGATGAGGGCTGCATTTAGAGTAAGGAGGAGCCAAATGCAGCTTGCAGACCACAGCTTGGGTGCCAGTGATCTAGTGCAATAGGCAGTTTATAGCCATATGTTGTTCTATGCACCATGTTACATTTACTGTAAAACCAAGTCACCCGAGTGATCAGCCTCTACTTCCTGCTAAATCTCTGAAAGCCCAAATTCTGGGGGAGACACAGGCTCTCCCATTCAGTGAATGCTCCTGTGGCTGGCTTCCCTGTACCGAATGCTGGGTTAGAAACACCCTGGAGAGGTAAGCACATGATGCCGATGGAATCACACTCGCATTTCATGAGGGGAGGAAGGCGAGTACTGGGGGCTGCTGTATCGAGCGGGGTCAAATTTAAACATACCAGCATGACAGCATTGCTGCAGGAGGCCCGGGAGCCAAAACACTAGTGACACAGTGGTTCTATGAAGCCGAGGCCGCCAGGAAAACCCCTTTCCCCACCAGGAGCCCGTTCAACCCTTCTGTCTTGTTCCAAGGCTCTAGGTGCCAGGAAGGTGCAATAGCTGTGGGTATGCACTGGCCCACAATGCAATGAAGGAAGAGCCTCGTTTGTTGCTGTTTGTCACGAAGCTATTTATTAGTGTTTGTTGCCTTGCTGCACTCTGACGGACCTGCCAACGCATACAGGCCTCTGCTGCTTCCCGTGGGCACGGGCAGGCCTGACGCCAGGTGGGCTGAGCCACTGGCCCCTAGCTAAATGCCCTCGCCAAGCCAGAAGGGGCTCGCTGCACTGATGCTTCCCCTGAGGCTGCCGGCAGTGGCCTGAGCCACTTAGAAGATTCAGGTCTGTGTTGCTTGACTGAGAACAGTCGGCCCTTGCGTGCCCCTGGCGTGGCTGGGCATGAGATTGGGACCCCTGTTCCCTAGGACGGGTGGCGCTGCCACATGGCTGTGAAGCCCTTGATCTGGATATTGAGATGGCCTGTACTTCGAGGGTTAAATCTGTCCTGCACATGCCAGCTGGCCGCTTTTTGCCCTCTGCTGGCTGAGAATTGTAGCCCAGACCTGTGAATGCAAAGTCCTGCTAGCCCTTCCCAGAGGGCTCATGCCCAGTGGGCCAGGAATGTGCCCTTTCTCCCACTGCACTTCAGGGGTGCGCAGCTCCTGAGCCAGTTGGTTAGTGGATCCCCTTTATACCCGCTTAGCCAGCTGGGTGGTGATTTACCTCCCTGCAGTCTGTGTCAGCCTTGAGGTCTGACGAGCTGCAAGTCCCCATTCACCCAAAAGGCCACCAACATTTGTGAAAAACGTTCAGGGTTGGCAAAGAAAAGTACTGCAGAGCTTTTGTGTGTCCTGCTGAGGTTTTCCCTGGCCACAGCTCAGAGGAGAGCAAAATGCACCCAGAAATCAGTGTGTGTAAATGGGGGGGAAGGGAGAGGGGTTAGCATGGCCCCCTTTCAGTTCTGCCCTCTGTTTACTTCTCACCTCCAGCACCCCAGGTTGTAAACTGCAAGCACCTACGGGCAGCTGGAGTGGGGCACTGCTGAGAAATGGGAGCTCAGTCTGCAGCCATCTGGCCCCGGGGACACTGAGGGATCTTTTCCCGGCTGACACTAGCCCACTGGTCTGGTGTGGCCCTGGCCCCCTTCATACATGATGCTCAGTAGATCCAGCATAGAGCACAAAGCCTAGCCCCATCCCCACCTGGGCACTGGTTGCTTCTGTGTATGAGTGCTGGCTGTGGAGACGGGACCGGAAATGAGAACTGAACTCTAAATCACGGCCCAGGGACAGAAGGGGGGGCTTGGGGTAGCAACTCAAACCATCTTCACCAGGTATGGATCTGAAAGCGATGCCTCCTCCAGTGACCTAGCGTGTTCCTGTGTTTGGCCCCCCCATGCAGCCTCCTCTCAGCCCAAACACCTACTCTTAGTGCATGAAGATCATCTGACGACTCCTTCCCCTGCATTTTGGAGATGCCTCCCAATAAAGCCCTCACAGCCTGAGGCTGGCATTCCTCTTTCTCCTACTTGAATGAACCAGCACAGGGATATCCTTGGCTTGCAGCGCATGGGGTTTGGATATTTTTTTAAGCAGGCACCTGCATGTAACAGAGTGGGTCTCGAACCTCCACTGCCCCGTGGGGCAGCAGGAATTTATGGCTGGGGGGGGTGCTGTCTGGGCTTCCACAGCCGCCTGCCGGCAGAGGCATCTGCTTCCCTCATCAGCCCGATGGACCCAAGAGCTTCAGAACCTTTTATTTAATATTTATACTTCGTTTTGTTCTCAGCAGTGACTCAGTGAAACTGCCAAGCCAACCTGGACCCGCAATGAGAGGGGCAGGAGCTTTGTCCTTCTGGAGGGGTTAGGTTGTTTCATAGCCACGCGCCATCGAAAGAGCTCAGGGGTCGGGTGATGTGGCGTGCTCACATACACCAGCCCACTCAGATTTAAAAGTAGCATTGGGAGGTTCCAAAATGGAAATCAAGGTTGTCAAATGGCCCTTTCATTTTCTCCTGTAAAACAGTCGGGGCGGGGGGGATAGGGGGGTATAGCATTGCACTCTAAATGTTCTTCCCACACACTTAAAAAAAATTTCCCACTGACTCTTCATTTCATGGCTAGCAGATCAGTGTTTGTCTTTTGAGTGGAGTTGCAGATGGAAAGCCATTTTTTGTTTAACCCTTTAAAATAGCACCTTATCCTCTCACAGTGTAATTTGTGAGCTTGGCCTCTGTGACTAAATAGATCCTTACCCCTCTTAACATTGTAAACACTGATGCTTTCACCGGTCATACAAACTACTGGAGAACAGAACTGCCCTGTGATAAAGAAAAGCAAGCACACAACTCTAGGATTGTATAACCCCATTAAATTCTTTGGGCCTGCAATGCTTTTTTTAAAATGATAGAAATTTACATCTGGTTGAACTGTACATATGCTGGACATCAGCAAGTTTGTATGTCTGGGCTAACTTGTAAAATATTGTTCAAAGAACTTTTAAGAAAACTGTAAAATATTAAATGTTGATTTATTTCAAGAATAATGTGAGTGCAGAGCTCGTGTCATAAATAAAAGGTGACAAGCAATTCCTGAAAGGGGACTAGTGAGGCCTTGGAGTTGTGTCCTTTCAAATGCTGTGATGGGCAGACCTGGGTGGTTTGTAGGGGTTGAAGCCATGACCTGAAGTTGAAAAGAATTCACCTCGACAGCCTGAGCTGAAGTATTGGACATATTACTTGAGGACAGGGACAGCTTATCCTAAGCATATCTAGTCAAGCCACTAGAGGGAAGTGAAGACCCGCACTGGGTTGGGTAGAGTTACATATGCTTTTCCATAAAAAGAGTGGCTGTATACAGTCTGTCTGAAATAGCTTTCCGTCAGATTGAGGAGAAAGAATAAAAGTAAAGTCTCCAGGAGAGCACATGTGTTTCTGTGTGTTTCTTCTATAACACTCTGCAGCCATCCCTGTTTTGCAAATAAATAAGGGATATTTTTTCCAGGACTGTAAGTCTTGCAGCTCTTTAGGTTGTAAATAAAGTTACACCAGATTGTAATGTGATACATCCAAGCAGCAGGATTTCAGAAGAAACTACAGTCCTAGAGTGAGAGGCTCTAGTATCCACTCTGGTAAGGTTAGCACAACAGCTATGGATCTGGGATATGTTTTCTTTTCACCTAGCACATCTTGCATTCTGGTCTGTGCCTTTGTAGCCAACACTATACCCCGCAAACTCCACATAAAAGCAAATAGTTCCCCAATATTACATTTAAAAAAATAATTGTTTGAAGTGGGTTCACAAACAAAATAATTGTTTGAAGATTGCTTTCGTGGGTTCGGATGCATCTGACGAAGTGGGTTAAAGTCCACAGAAGCTTATGCCTGCAAAAATTAAATTTGTTAGTCTTTAAAGTGCTACAGAACTCTCATTTTTGCTGAATACAGACTAACATGGCTACCCCTCTGAATCTTTCAGGAATTAGCCACCCAGCACTATTTTCATTCTGATCAGAGCTGGTTGAAATTTTTATCAATTTTTAATTAAAAATGGCTTTCTGAAGGAAACACATTTTCACTCTTTTTTAATTTTTCAAAAATGAATTGATTTTTTTCCAGTTTTTGGTCTTTTAAAAAAAAGCTTTTCCTATCTTTCTCTCTCTTTTTTTTTTAAAGGGAGAAAAGGGAAGGGGGGGGGGGAATTAAAACCAAACCAAAATGGAACACTTTTGTTTAAAAAAAAAAAAGTTGAACAAATTGACATATTCTTCTTTCATTTGTAACTTCCCATGGAAAATACCTGCCATTTGTCAGCCAGAACTAATTCTGATCCTCTAAACACGGTTAGATAGCTTGGTTTTATTTTTATGTAGTGCAAGGGATTTAGGAACGTTTGCCATTAAAATGACTAAGGTCAGGTTTACACTAGAAAATTCCTGTGTAGCTTTATCAGTAAAACCTCCAACTGCAGAGATAAAACCTATGCCAGCAAGAGAGCGCTTTTTGCCAGTGTAGTTTATGCCAGTTCCCCCAGCATGACCAAAACTTTTATACTGGAATAATTGCATCTATGCTAGAAACTTCTGCTAGTGCAGTAATATGTCCAAAAAAGATGTCTATAGATCACACTTCTACCCCATGGTACAGTACCGGCAAAAGTTTCTGCTACAGACTTGGCCTAAATTCCCTGCACTTCTTTGAACGGCTCATCCTCTTTGTTTCTTCTGCTTTGTGGAACTGAACCCCATAAACTTCCTAAAAGTGTGCCATGGCTGTGTCATCTGTTCCTTTTCTCTCCGTCCATACACCTGGATGGCATTTGTAAACCAGGATTTCTCTGAATGGAGACTGCAGTACCTTCAAAGCGCGTGCCACCTTTCCTATGAGGAAACAGCAACCTAATATACTGATGATAGTACATTACAGCCCTGCCAATTGGCTAGCAAGAAGCAATTACTCCCTCACTCAGGGCTGGTCTACACAGCACACAGCTAGGTCCAGGTAAGCTGCCTTATGTCAGTGTCCACACTACAGCCTTCCTCCCGCCAAATGCAGTGCCCTACTACGCCGACGACATAACTCTCCCTGCACAAGAGGCGTAAGGTTTATGTCGGTGTAGTTAGGGAGGCAGTATCTCTGTAGACACTGTGTCCCTTTCATCAGCTGTTGGCTGTCTTGTCAGTTTGGTGGCAGGAGCCTTGAAATTTACAAGAAAGCCAGGCAGCTAGAGCCCAGCTGTCCCAGGCTCCACTGGAGAGCTAGGAGCTGGACCCAGCTGGGAGCTGGGGCAAGAAGCCTCAGTGAGCCATGAAACTGACAAGGTTGCCAGGCTAGGAGAGGGAGTGGGGAGGACCGGAGCTCAGACAGCTGGGACTCCACTTGTCTATGCAGGGAAAATTAACAAGCATAGCTAAACTGGTATAATTGGCTAGCTCTGCCAGTGGATTTCCCTTTGTAAACAAGTTCTTATGCCACAAAGTTCCAGGAAAATTTAGCTAAATGATCATTAAAAAGCCCTAAACTTTTGGCCCTGGGGCAGAAAACCTTGGTGAATGAAGTTCAGATTGGTACCTCTACCCTAGTGCAGCCTCATTTCCCTCTCCAGATCACAGCCCATCACCATTTAGGAATAGATGTAATACTCACTCTGTTGTGTCCAGTGTCCTGTTCAAAGCCATGTAGGACTTGAGCCATACAAAAGCCTTTGCAAGGGGTTCACTTGTCCTTTTAACATATGGGGTGCAGAAAAGAAATTAGCCTTTGGGAGGGATTCATTGTCATTTTTAACAATAATAATGTGGGGAAGCCTTGGAATTGAAAGGCTTTGCCTTCTGTTCTGCAAGCTCAACTAAGCCACCGCACCTGCTTGCATCCCATCGGCTTTTATAGTCATGCAGGGACATGCCAGGTCAGGGTTTGGATAAGAAAATCTGGGGAGACCAAGATGGTGCAGCAGGTGTTTTTTATGTTGTTTAGGTGATGGACCAACCCGCATGGAAGGATGTTTCTGCTGCTACCTTGGTTAATGGGACTTGGCTTGGTGGTAGGTAGCTCTTATTTCCCACTTGTTTATTCAATGTAATGTTTCCGATCTCTTTCTCGGGCTAGGTAAGTTGTTCTCATAAGGTTGAAAGGTTCTTTCTACTTTATTTCTGCTTCCTTGTAAACAAGGTGGTTTGTGGTTTTCAGACGCAATGGGCAACATGCAAATAAATTCTGCCTGTTAGAAGGAGTAAAGGAAATGGTGTCCCAGCCATGGTGTTAATTTGCCAGGGCTAATCCACAGAATTAAGTTCCATTGAGCTGAGTTTTGCTGCTGTTCATGGAACATTTTATTGGAATTGTTTTCAGATATTTAATCAGCTCTAAACTGTAAGGAAAAAATAGCAGAAGAATGACTCAGCGCTTCTAGCCATGTTAAATGTTTCACTGCTTGTGTTTACAGGATTAGAATTAACTACATCTTAATGCACAATTGGTACAAATAATTCATAAACCCATAAAGGGACTTCAGGAGGTCATCTAGTCCAAACCCCTGCTCAAAGAAGGACCAACCCCAACTAAGTCATCCCAGCCAGGGCTTTGTCAAACCGGGTCGTAAAAACCTCTAAGGATGGAGATTCCACCACTTCCCTAGGTAACCCATTCCAGTGCTTCGCCACCTCCTAGTGAAAAAGTTTTTCCTAATATCCAACCTAGACCTTCCTGAGTGCAACTTGAGACCATTGCTCCTTGTTCTGTCATCTGCCACCACTGAGAACAGCCTAGCTCCATCCTCTTTGGACCCCCCCGCCCTCCATGTAGCTGAAGGCTGCTATCAGATCCCTCACTTTTCTCTTCTGCAGACTAAATAAGACCAGTTCCGTCAGCCTCTCCTAATAATTTTTGTTGCCCTCCTCTGGACTCCCTCCAATGTGTCCACATCCTTCTTGTAGTGGGGGACTCAAAACTGGACACAATACTCCAAATGTGGCTTCACCAGTGCCAAATAGAGGGGAATAATCACTTCCCTCGATCTGCTGGCAATGCTCCTACTAATGCAGCCCAATATGCTATTAGCCTTCTTGGCAACATGGTCTCGCTGTTGACATAACGGGCTTCTTGTCCACTGTAACCTCCAGGTCCTTTTCTGCAGAACTGTTGGTTAGGCAGTTGGTCCTGTAGCTGTGCATGGGATTCTTCTGTCCTAAGTGCAGGACTCTGCACTTGTCCTTGTGGAACCTCATCAGATTTCTTTTAGCCCGGTCCTCCAATTTGTCTAGATCACCCTGTATCCTATCCCTATTCTCTAGTGTATCTGCCACTCTCCCCTGCCCCCAGGTTAGTGCCATCTGTGAACTTGCTGAGGGTGCAAGCCACCCTATCCTCCAGATCATTAATGAAGATGTTGAACAAAACCAACACCTGGGGCACACCACTTGATTCCAGCTACCAACTAGATCGCTGCCGGAGATCGCTACCTATTGAGACCGATGATCTAGCCAGCGCTCTCTCCATCTTATAGTCCATTCATCCAACCCACACTTCTTTAGCAAAGCGTTTGATACAGTCTCCCACAGTATTCTTGCCAGCAAGTTAAAGTCAAGGTATATCACATCCACTGCTTTCCCCACATCCACAGAGCCAGTCATCTACAGAAGGCAATCAGATTGGTCAGGCCCTTGGTGAATCCATGCTAACAATTCTTGATCACCTTCCTCCCTCCAAGTCCTTCAAAATGGATTCCTTGAGGACCTGCTCCATGATTTTTCTGGGGTGAGGCTGACCACTTTGTAGTTCCCCGGATCCTCCTCCTTCCCTTTTTTGAAGATGGGCACTAGATTTACCTTTTTTCAATCATCCGAGACTCCCCCCATCACCACAGTTTTCAAAGATAATGGCCCATGTCTCTGCAATCACATCAGCCAACTTCCTCAGCACCCGCAGATGCTTTGCACCCATCCCCATGGACTTCTGCATGTCCAGCCTTTCTAAATAATCCTGAACCTGTTCCTTCAGCATTGAGGGCTGCTCACCTCCTCCCCATTCTGTACTGCCCTGTGCAGTGCTGTGGGAGCTGACCTTGTCTGTGAAGACTGAGGCAAAAAAATCATTGAGTACTTCAGCTTTTACCACATCCTCTGTCCCTAGCTTGCCTCCCCCAATCAATAAGTGACCCACACTTTCCCTGATCACCTTCTTATTCCTAACGTATCTATAGAAACCCTTCTTGTTTCCCTTCATGTCCCTTTTGCGAGCTGCAATTCCAGTTGTGCTTTGGCCTTCTTGATTTCACTCCTGCATGATCAAGCAATATTTTTATGCTTTTCCCTAGTCATCTGACCAAGCTTCCTCTTCTTGTAAGCTTCCTTTTTATGTTTAAAATCACCAAATATTTCTCTGTTAAACCAAGCTGGTCACCTGCTATATTTGCTATTCTTTCTGCACCTTGGGATGGCTTGTTCCTGAGTCCTCAATAAGGTTTGAAATAAGGAAATACCTTCACCTCTTGACTGTGTGCTCAAATTGTCATTTTCTCAAATTAATTGTTTGAAATTAACTGAATAATTCCTGGGAATAATTCTGTAACTGGAGCTGAGTGAAACAAACTTTTCTTAACTAAAAAAATGCAGAATTGGCAACACCGCTTTGTGAATTCATGTCTGTTTCACTGAATTGTTTTGGTTGAAAAACAAAAAACAATCAGAAGAAAATTAAACACTGCATTTTGACACTGTTGCAATGAAAGCTTTTGGGGGCTTTTTTGTTTGCAATGACAGTTTTGAAATTTCCTTCAATTTTATTTTAAAAAATAAAGTTACAAAAAGGCTCAAACTTTAAATTGTTTTAACTTTTTCAGCATTGCCTGTGAACCAAAAAGGCCATTAGTCACATAGGTCTCTCCATCACACCTTTGCAATCATGTTGCAGAATGGACTATTCATCAGATGAAGCTGGAGCTGTTCTGCTTGGGGGACAATCTCCAACACCCCATATAATGGACCCAATGGCAGGATTAGACTCATAGACTCATAGACTCATAGGTCAGAAGGGACCAATATGATCATCTAGTCTGACCTCCTGCACAAGGCAGGCCACAAAACCCTACCCATACACATTTATAACAATTGGGATTGGGACCGTGCTGTGTTCTGGAGGAACATAACTCTCCTGTTTGAATACTCGTGATTACAAATTTAGCATTTGCTTTTCCTGAATGCTCTCTGGTTTTCGCGGTTCCTTTCAGTAAATACGTTGACTGGAACGTTCACAGAAAGCCAGTTTGCTGGGTTCAGAGCACAGATGGAGCAAATCCCACTGATTATCATGGATCACTTCTGCAATATTTGCTCAGTTCTTGAATTAACCCAGGCTAATACTTGGCATTGTAAGACTCTCTGCCAAGAGTGGACTGATATTACCAAGCTTTTTCACGTAGACCACCAAACACGTGCACGTGGCCCTGTGCAGCAGAGTGCGAATGTCCAGAGTGGTCACAACAGAGCATTCTGGGATACCTCCCGGAGGTCAATGATGTTGATTTTTGTTGTGCTCTGCCTACACTGATGCTCGTTCAACCCATAGAATTCAACTTCCATGCTACACCACTTGCAGAGGTGGTTTTATTAAGTTGAATTTTACTGCTATTTAGGTTGGCAGAACTGACGTGCCAGTGGAGATGCATCCTTTATGTGGTTGATGTAAGCCACGTTATGTCGACCTACACTGTCAGTGTAGAACAGGTCTGAGTATGCCCTGCTTTGCATGGTACTTTGTCCCATATTATCTGTGGTGAGGAAAGCCAGAGAGTGAAGCTGGTTGAAAAATTAAAAAAACAATTTCATTCATGATTTCAAAGTGGTTTTTTTGCAGTGGGCTTGAAAATAACCCTCTTTGTTCATTGGCTTCCCAATTTTTGTGTGTGAATTTTTAAAAATAGTTTTTCATATATCCTTTTTTACTTTCCATTCTGTCTCCTTTTTCCCCCTTTTTCTTTGCCCCCATCATTAATTCCCAACCCTCCCCCCATGTTTGAAAAGGACTAGGAAAATAAGAGAAATACAAAGAAAAACTGACACACACTGAAGTTAAAAAAAATTACAAAACATTTTACAAAATATCTTTAAAAAATAGACTCTTTTTTGCAATAAAAAGTTTTTTACAAGCCATAATTTTAAAAAAAAAAGTCTCTGAAACACATTGACCAGATCTCCCAGTGACATATTGGAGAGAGCTCCTTCAGCGATATTCATTGATGGAAAACATATGTCAAAAGGGGATTCTTCACAAGATGATATGACTGTAAACAAGAGAGGATGGGAGATTTCCCCACAGTACTTTCGTCTCTCCTGGATGTGACTGTGGACCCTGCATTGTACATTTCAAGGTCACTAAGCCCTTTCAGGTGACCCAATCTGCTCCCACTGATGTAAACAAACAGAACTCCCTTTGATTCCAATGGAAGGAGGATTTGACCTGAGGAGAGGTAGATCTGGGATCTATTCCAGCCTCTACCACTGGCCTGCTGAGTGAGCTTGGGCAGGTCATTTGACTGCACTGTGACTCAATTTCTCCATCTGTAAAACGAGGATAATCATACTGACCTCCTTGATAAAATGCGTTGAGCTCTACTGATTACAAGGGTTGTGTAAGAGCTAGGTATGATAGTTACACACAGCAGGCAGCGATCTTACACAGAGGGGGTGTCACTGCCACAGGGACAGCATTGCTGACGCATGTTGCCTGACAAATCAGGCAGGTGCAGTCGTCTCTCGACGTTTAAGCAATGAACTTGTGTTTTCTCTGGCTTATACGTCGGCTTGGAAGCTTGTGCAGTGCCTCTAAAGTGCTGGTGACTCAGAGACTGACAGTAAAATGGCCCTTCCAACACAGGTAATTTGTTCCCTGGGTGTCTTTTGAGCTAATTTACTTTAAATGAAAAAGTTTTTTGCATATTTTATTTCTTGCAGAGCCAGTTGGAGAGCAAGCTGGATTTGCCTCCACTCCAAAATCATCACCTACATACCACGAGCAGAGTCTTTATTCTCCGTGAAAAGGATTATAGGTGGAGTTTGTAGTGAGGGCACTTGAAAAATATAGTCCTTGATTTAGGTAAGCATAACACATTAGCTCTCAAGGGAAGTCCCAAGAACCCGGAAAAGTTCTTTCTGCTTCTCAGACTAGAGGTCTCACTTACTGCCCAAACCTGTACTCTTCCTCTTTAAGCTCCTTCATTACCTTTTGTTTGTGGCTCATTAATTGGCATTGGTTTTGTGTGATCAAGCACATGATTGAATTCACCAGGACTCGGAAGATTAGAGATTAGAATGAAAAGCTGGTTCCTTTACCAGAAATCCCCTAACTGGTTTCTTCCTGCTCTTTGGAGCAGTCCCTTTCAATTCATTTGGATTTCCCCTCCTTTTATTAGTCTGTAGGTGAGCAGTTATGTTTCCTGCTTTTACTTCTGGTACATTCCGTTTTCAAAGGATATTAAGTTTGCACTCACCTCAGTGAGAGGGACGTGACTGGAGTCCCAAGCTCTGCTTGGAACTAGGTAGGATTTTTTTCCCTGGGGAAAAAGAATGTCACCAGAACATTTTTCATTGGCTTTTGTTTTCATTTATTTATTTATGTTAGATTTTGTGTGGGGCATGTAAAAAAAAACCCAATACAATCCCCAAAATCCTGGAAATGTTTCTTTTTTCAGTAAATGAGATACAACAGTTTTCAGTTTTGACCAAATTGGACATTTTTCCTTAAAAATTCCATTGTGGTGAAAGTAACTTTCCTGTTGAAAAAAATGTTAAAGCAGAGTCTGCCAGAAGCTGGACTGTATGATGTGGGCCAGATCGCTTAATAATTGCCCTGTTCTGTTCATTCCCTTTGACACTGGCCACTGCCGGAAGAGAGGATACTGGACCATTTATCTGACCCAATATGGCAGTTCTCACATTCTTATATAGATTTTTCAACCAGATCTTCTCAGAATTGTTTCTCCTATCTTGGCCGATCCGCATCCATACACAGGCACCTGGGCTGGGTGCCTGCTTTAAGGCTGCCGTGCCGTGACATTTTTAGTAAAGCATGCAACCCTATACTCACATGCAAGGTGAAACCTCACCACCATCTGTGTGAGATCACACTGTGCAGAAGGCACCATTTTGTGCGAAGGGCATACTGTGCAGAGGGCGGTGTGATATGAACATCCACATTGCTGATCTTGTCCTACCACTTGATACGCAGCAGCTGATAAAGATGGTGGGAACTGAAAACATCAGTCCACCACTCTTCAGCCGGCTCCTGCACCTGTGTTCACCTGTGACAACTACAATATCAAAATAATGCATAGCTACAATCCATTTGCTTGGATACCGCTGTCAGGATGGAAGATGTAGCAGTCAAGAGTTTTCTACACTTCAGGGCATAAGGACTAGTAAGTACCCTCTTCACGGCATCTGATCTATGGTTTCCTTGGGGAAAAGGACTCAAATCCCTGTTTTCTCCTGTCTCCAGAGCAATGTCCTGGGTTTACAGCCCTGCACACCCACATTATTTACCTCTTCATCTGACCAGATCCAGCAAAGCTCCTTCCTTCCTGCTCCAAAAGGACAACCTCAAAGGGGGAGAATCTCCATTTGACTTTCACTCCTTGGCTTCTCTGCTGATGGTGCCCACCGAAGGGCCAGTTATATTAGTGCGAACTACAGTGGTGGTGGTTGTGACAGAGAACCACCTCCTCATTTCACCCGAAAGCCCCACAGGAACCATTGGACAGCCCCCATGTGTGCAAAACTCTCCTCACTGAAGGGGATGCAAGTGAAGAGTCCAAGTAAATGCCTGATGTGGAGCATGGTTCTCCAAAGGGTTTCATCAATCTCAAGGCCAAAAGGCACCCCTGTGATCATCTCGTGTGACCTCCTGGATAGCACAGGCCAGAGAACTGCCCCAAAACAATCCCTAGAGCAGAGCTTTTAGAAACACATCCTAGCTCGATTTAAAAATTGCCAGTGATGGACACTCACCACGACCCCTGGTAAATTGTTCCAATGTTTAATTACGCTTACCCTTAAAAATGAACATCTTATTTCCTGTCTGAATTTGTCTAGCTTCAACTTCCAGCCATTGGATCAAATCAGACCTTTCTCTGCTGGATTGAAGAGCCCGTTATCAACTATTTGTTCCCCATGTAGATACTTATAGACCGTAATTGTCACCCCTCAACCTTCTCTTTGTTAGACACAAGGAGCTTAATCTAGTCAGTCTATCCCTAGAAGGCAGGTTTTCTAATACTTTAATCATTCTCATGGCTCTGCTCTGAATCCTCTCCAATTTATCAATATCCTTCTTCAGCTGTGAGCCGCAAAACTGCACACAGGATTCCTGCAGCGGTCACAGCAGTGCTGAGTACAGATGTAAAATAACCTCTCTGCTCCTACTCGAGATGCCCATGCTTACACATCTCAGAGCCATATTACTCTTTTGGTTACATTGAGAGCTCATGTTCTGCTGATTAGCCACCACAATCCACAAATCTGTTTCAGAGTCCCTGCTTCCCAGGGTAGAGCCCCCTGTCCTGTAAGAACGGCCTGCATTCTTTGTTCCACAATGTACACATTTACATTTAGCGGTACTAAAATGCATATTGTTTGCTTGTGCCCAGTTGACTAAGTGATCCTGAGGGATGTGGTCAGCCTCTTGGGCTGAGGAGCGGGCAAGAATTCCATGGAGAGCCACTCCTCTCCTTTTCCCTCCAAAACACCACAGAGCCTGATTCCCACAGAGCCCTTGGAGAAGGGTTTCCATGTGGTCATATGAAGGGTGGGGAGGCAGCTATATCAACGAGGTGGCAGACTAATATAATGTGAGACAGGTTGGCACGCAGCTGCCAGTAATAGGCATTCTTCAGTCTTGAGAGACCATGGGTACGCACCCCTGAGAGGTAAAAAATTTGCTCAGTTGGTTTTATGGCAGCTGTGGTTGTGGCTGAAGAGACCCGTTTGAGAGAGACAATCTCTGCCGCATTTGTCACATTTAAAGGGGGGGTGTTTTGACCCTTTGGGCTCTGCCTTCTGTGAGCTCTTTCCTCCTCTGCTAAGATGGACTGCTTCCTCTCGTAGCTTTGGAGACCTTTATTGAGCTCTTGTTTCCAAAGACTGCAGTCTTGAGTGTGATCTTCCCAGTTGTCCAGACCCATGTGCATTTCTTTGAGGTCTCACTTGCACACATCCTTGAAACACTATTTTGGGTGTCCTTTAGTCATTTTCCCAGATGCCAATTTGCCGTAAAAGATGTCCTTTGGGATGCACCCATCATTCATTCAGCACACGGGCCCAAGCCAGCAGAGGTGTCTCTGTTCAAGGACTGTTTGCATGCTGGGTATGCTGGATTTGTTGAGCACTTCAGTGTTGGTGACTCTGTCCCTTCAGGAGATCCCATAAATCCAATGAAGACAATGCAAATGAAAGCTGTTGAGCCTTTTTTCCTGATGAGAGTAAAAGGTTTGTCTCGTTCCCATACAAATATGCACTGATAACACATGCACAATACCCACAGAGTTTCACTTGTTCTGTCACTTGTTGTTTTTCCATTCCCTCTTGCGCAGTCTAGACATTGTTGTAGCAGCTTTTCCAATGTGGGTGTTGAGTTCCATTTCAAGTCAAAGGTTGTCGGTGATAGCGAAGCCCAGGTATGTGACCTTGTTCACCACTTCAAGTTCGTAATTATGTATATGATACCTTTAATATTTGCCATGAGCCATTGAAGATCTGGCCAGTGACAGGGAGACTCACTGAAAGGGAGGAAATAGAGTGAGGGGAAATGCAGGGCTCATTAACAACTACTGCTCTATTTAGATGCCTATGGTCAGAGCTCTGGGAAGAGGGGTGTTCTGGACCATCCCTCTCTGGCTAGGAGGATCATTTTCTTTAGTATGGCACAGCTTTCCCTTCCTGGTTCCTCTCCCAAGCTCATATTTACCAGAGATGGGATGAAATCAGAATTTTAACTCAAATATCCTTGAATTTCAGGTGGTGGTATGGGGAGATGGGAGATTCAACTCTCTGGCTCCAAAATGGCTCCCGAAATCTTGGGCTTAATCCAGCTTCCCTTCAAGCCAATAGAAAAACTCCCGTTGACTTGACTGGCACATGATGAAGCCTTTGGTCTAGTCTATTTTCTGGTTCTGGACTGGATGCAGCCCACGTCTTCCAGGAAGAGTTGTTCAAGCAGCATCTTTTCCTCTCTCAAGAGCCTTCAGCTCTCATCTCAAAGTCAGTGGCCTGGTGGGTCTGTTATTAAAGGAGTCACACAGCGACATACATTATGGTAGGGAAAACAAAACTCTCCATGAGCGGCAGCCGAAGCACAAATGTGATTCCAGGAAGAATTTTCCCCAGGACAGGAGCCCTTCTTACTTGAGCACATGGTGGGGGAGAGGCGTACGTGCGTGTGGCTGTGACCAGCACAGGAGCTCAGCTCCTACAAGCGGCCTTCACTCCGGCTTCTGACCTCATTTGCTATTAGGGATTTTGGCAACACATCCTGGTTGCTGCAAGTCCAAGGGTAGCCATAAACACTCCTAGAGCAGTGCTGCTTCCAAGGAGACTGAGCCAGCTGCAAAGGGCACTTGTGTTAAGGGCTGAGAGGGAGGAGGAACTGGGTGTGCACTTCACAGCAAACAGTCTGCAATCAGCATAGCTGGGAACAAGCGAACTGGAACAGCAAGGCCGGTTACTAAGCAGGGCAGGGTCTAGCTAATCTGTAGTGCACATGCTGTCAGGGGAGGCATTATTGTTGGCAAAAGCATGTAGCCTCATATCTTCAATGTCTATCATAGGAGAAAAAGTACAGCACACTGCTGTAGGGCAGGAAATCTCCTTTCTGTTTGATAATTTCCCCTTTGGTCTGAAAAATCCTTCTTGAACAATTTCTGAGGAGAGATCTTCATGTGTGCCTAAGCTGTGGGGAGATCTGTCTAACAAATTAGGTTCAATAAAACTGGTCAGAATGGCACCAGAGACTTGTCGCAGGACTGGGAATGCGTGATTTATTTAGATACGCAACCATCTTTGTTAATTTGTTTTCCATATCACAGCACCTTTCAATCTTGAAGAACTCTGTTGTCTTCAGTGGCAGAGCCCCATTCTGAGTTCAGTGTCATATATATTGCACAGAAGATAAATGCTACGTGTCCCTCAGCCATGGAGACTTGACTTTTGTTCTTTCTTGTTTTTTTAATCTAAACTAAAAGTAATTCTGACTGGTTTCACTTTGTCTCATAACAAAACCTTTCACCTCTGGGTTGTCAGTTCAAATCCAGCTCAGGCAGGCAATGAATCAGAGTTGTCTAGGAGCTGTTTGGTGGACTGTATGAAATGATTTTGATGATCCTCAGCCTAATTCTCAGGCGACAAATGTCCATATCTTAAAACCTAACACCGCAACTGATGCTAATTGGCTAGCTCAGCAGAGAGGCCAGGGAGGAACTAATTCCATCCGTTTGGTGATATGTATCACCTACAAAAAATATGAAGCCAAGCAGATAACCTGAAGGCTTGGACTGAAATATATTAATTTGTAGAGAATAGAAATCCATGGTATATGTAGGTGCTATCCACTTTTGGGAAAGGCTCCCAAATATGATGTGCATGGCTTCCTTAATCTAAATGGATTTCATGGTGGGGGAAGTTTGGGAACTGACAGAAACAGGGATGGTAAAATTCAGGAGAGGAGGGAATTCCATGGAGACAAGCCAAAGGCTAGAACGGCCAGTGGCTGCAGCAATATGTATAGGTCCTGCAGTATTGCACAGGAAGCCTCTGCAAGTCAGGGTTGCCAGCTGTCAGAGTGTGAGCAGGCCGATGGGGAATGCCAAGTTCCTTCATGCTGTAAAATGCCAAAATTTGCCACTTCAGATCTGTAAGGGAAAAATGCAGACCTGCTATCCGCTGCTCATAGGGAAGCTGCTATGAACCCTTCAGCAAGGAGGAAATGTGTTGGCAGCTCAGTTCAAATGATAAGCTCAGCTTCTGCGTTCTGAGCCCACAGCAGTCACCAGTGCCACAATGGTGCTGCGCTCCAAATGTAACCACAGGGCCAGCAAAACTGAGTCAGACATTGACAGATGGAACAGAGCTGCCTTGTCAGTAACAAAGGAAACTGGCGAGCTCACTCAGGCCCGGTCTACGCTTACCCTGGCGATTCGGCGGCAGTCGACGGGAGATACGCAAGTGACGTAAATCACTGGCGTATCTCCCGTCGACTTTGCAGCTTCTCCTCCGCGCGGCGTCCACACTGCGCTGCGCCGACGGGAACAGCGCTGCCCTTGACGCAGCGCCACGCCACTTACCGAGGTGGTTTTCCTGCGTCGCTTGCTAGATCGACTGAGCGCGTCTACACAGACCGCTCAGTCGATCCAGAGCAATCGATGTGATGGTGGCAAATTTGCCGCCATCAGTGTAGACCCAGCCTCAGTGTCCTCCTCCTGGTCTGACCTTGAGCAACCAACTGAGCCTTGGAAAGTAAATAATGGGGAAGATGAAAGTTCAGAAATTGGAAATTGTGGGTGAAAAGGGAAGCCTGAAAATATCAGAAGGAGTGAAAGTGGCCAGAGTATTTCCGGTCAGAGGCTCCAGCTCTGAAATCTGCTGAGTGGGATTTATGAATCAGCAGGTACATCTGAAGGAATAGAAATGTAGGGCTGGAAGCGACCTTGAGAGGTCATCAGATCTAGCTCCCCACACTGAGGTGCAGGACCAAGTGAACCTAGACCATCCCTGAGAGGTGTTTGCCCAACCTTTGTCTCACAAACCACTAATGATGGGGCCTTCACAACGTCCCTTGGAGCCTATTCCAAAGTTTAGCTACCTTTCGTGTTAGAAAGTTCTTCCTAATATTTAACCAAAATCTTCCTTGCTGCAGAATAAGCCCATTACTCCTTCTCTTACCTGCAGTGGCCATGGAGAACAATTGATCACCCTCCTCTTTAGAACTATCCTTAGCATATTTGAAAACTGTTTTCAGGTCCTGCCTTGGTCTTGATTAACCACGCCCAGTAGTTTTAACCTTTCTTCATAGGCCAGGTTTGCAAACCTTTTATCCTTTTTGCTGTTCTCCGCTGGACTCTCCAATTTATCTATATCTTTCCTGAAGTGTGGTGCTCAAAACTGGGCGCACAACTCAGGTTGAGAACTCGCCAGTGCCAAGTAGGGATGTCAAAGAGTTTAATTAAAAATCTCTTTAAACGTTCTAAAAATCGAACATTTAAACTGTTAAGGGGCGGGGTCTAGTGCCAAATGAGAGATGCCTAGGTGTGGCCCACCCCCTCTGTGCATGCAGAGCCACAGATGGGCAGCTCTCACTCACTAGGAGCTGAGCCAAGCCCCCCGCTAGGCTCCAAGCCTCCCTGCTAATAAGGGCTGCCCAGCTGCTCTCGCTCAGGAGCTGAGCCCAGCTATGGCTCCCTTCCCGCACTCCCGGTTTAAACAGGAATCAGCAGTAAAACGTTTAAACAGCTGGCTACTATTTAATGGTTACACATTGACACCCCTAGTGCCTAGCAGAGTGTGAGATTTACCTCCCATGTCTTACAGACAGTGTTCCCATTAATACACCCCAGAATAATATTAGCCTTTTGTGCACTGACATCACGTTGTTTACTCATAATCAGTTTGTAATCCAGTATAACTCAGCGCTCCTTTTCAGCAAAATCCTTTCCACATTTTGGAGGTGTGCATTTAAGATTTCCTTCCTAAGTGTTACACTTTGTGCTTCTCTTTATTAAATTTCATCTTCATGATTCCAGACCAATTCTCTGATTTGTGCAAGTTGTTTTGAATTCTAATCCTGTCCTCCAAAGCGCTTGCAACTCTTCCCAGCTTGTTTTCATCTGCAAATTTTATAAGCATACTCTCCACTCCGATATCCAAGTCGTTAACAGTACTGAACCCAAGAATAACCCTTGCAGGGCCCCACTAGAGAAACCCTCCCATGTGGACAGCAAACCATTGATAATTACTCTTGGTCTGGTCTTTCAACCAGTTGTGCACCCACTTTACAGTAATTTAATCTAGACCACATTTCCCTAGTTTTCTTATGAAAATATCATGTGAGAATGTGTCAAAAGCCTTACTAAAATCAAGATATATCATGTCTACAGCCTTCCAGCATCCACTAGGCCAGAAAGCCTGTGAAAATTAAGTTGCTTTGGCTTGGTTTGCTCTTGACAAATTCATGCTGGCTATTCTTTGCAATCCTATTTTCCTCTAGATGCTTACAAATTGATTGTCCCAATATTGATCCAGGTAACAAAGTTAGGCTGATTGGGCTATAATTTCCTGGGTTCTCTTTTCTTCCCCCTTTTAAAGCTAGGTACTATGTTTGCCCTTCTCCATTCCTCTAGGACCTCACCCACCCTCCATGCATTCTCAAAGAGAATTGCTAACGGTTCCAAGATTGCTTCCTTAAGTAACCTAGGGTGAATTTCATCAGATCCTGTTAACTTGTATACATCCAACTTATCTAAATATTCTTTAATTCTTTAATTTAACTAAATTAATTATTGTTCCCTATTTTGGCCTTTGTTCCTTCCACTTTGCTGTTAATATTAATTGTGTTGAGTAACTGGCCACCATTAGCATTTTTAGTGAAGACTGATGCAAACTGGCATTAAATACCTCTACCTTGTTCTTAGCTCTCCTTCACAGCTAAGAAGAGCATGCCCACTTTTGTCTTTCTCTTGCTCCTACAGAGCTGCCTCTTATTACCTTTTATGTCCCTTACTTTCTGTATCTTAGCCTTTCTCTTTTGACCCCACGTGCTCATGCTATTCTTTTGTATTCATCCCTAGCAATTTATCCATGTTTGCACTTTTGATTTTCAAGTCATTAAAGGACTCCTAATGGAGACATATTGGCCTCTTCCTATTCTTCCCATCTTTCCTTTGCATTGGGATAGCTTGCAGTTGTGCCTTTAATATTATTTCCTTGAGAAACTGCCAGCTCTCTTGAACTCCTTTATCCCTTAGATTTTCTTCCCATGGGACCTTACCTCCCAGTTTTCCGAGTTAAAGTCTGCATTTTTTGTCCATCATCCATATTCTGTGGCTCTCACTCCTTCCTTTCCTTAGAATCATGAAATCTCTCATTTCATGATCATTTTCACCCAAATTGCCTTCCATCTTCACATTTTTGCAACCAATACCTCCTATTGGTCAGAATCAAGTCTAAAATGGTTGCCCTCTTGATTACTTCCTCCATTTTCTGAATAAAAAAGTTGACCCCAATACATCCCAAGAACTTACTGGAAATTTAGTATTTTGCTGTATTTTACTTTTCCAATAAAAGTCTGGGTAGTCCCCCATTACTACCAGGTCTTGAGTTTTGGATGTTTCTGTTATTTGTTCTAGAAATGCCTCAGCTACCTGCTCTGTCTGATTTGGTGGTCTATAGTAGACCCCCTACTACGACACCAACCTTATCTTTTACCCCTTTTATCTTTATCCTGAGACTTTTGGACCTCAGAACAAAGCTGAATATTTTTGTTGTATAATGCAACACCTCCTCCCTTTCCCCACATCTATACAGAGAAAGCTGGAATCATCAGCTTTCTAGTAATTTGAGTAGCCAGTGCTCAGTGCTGTGGGAAAAGAATGCATTGCCAGCTCTGAATCAACCAGCACTGGGGCTGACACACCAAAGATAAAGCCAGTGAGTCTGTTTCTCAGCTCTGTTTCATGCCAGCATTCAGATAACAAATGATTTATTTACTGAAGTGCCTGCAAAAAGTGGACGTTTCCTGTAAATCTGGGAGGAGACAGATACTCCATGAAATATTGCTGCATTTATGGAAAGATGAGGGGATCATTAAGCAGTTCCCAAAACCTCAGGCCAGAGACCTGGCAATCTAAACATGACACTGATTGGGGTGCACGACTTCACCCTTTGCAAACGATATCACACAAGTACGTGCAATAATTAAAATTGCCAGGCGGATTGTCAGCAACAGTAATGAGAAAGGTGATGAAGACTTGGCACTAATGCAGGTAATACATAGAGAAGGGCCAGGGTACATGAAAGCACCCTTTGTAAACAGCAATGCACATGTACACACAGGGAATAGATTTGGAGTGAAGGTATGACCAAAATAAGACCGCAGTAAATTTCAATCCGTGCCCCTGACAGCTAGTCTGTGTGGGTGTATATTTTCCCCTCGACATTCCTGCCTAAAGGACTGGCCCACAGGCAATTAAATGAACTAGGCAAGAATGAAGGCATGGTTTTATAAAGTGGCCCGATCACATCCAAGCACTATTACCTGGTGTGACAAGCTAATGTGTAAGACAGCACATAAATCGAGCCTTTGTCTTTCTCTTTCAGTCAGGAAGGAAACCATCTATTTTTAACTCTGGAGCCCACTTCTGCAACCAAATATATTGTTCTTTCTAGAGTAAAAGACATTATTGATCTGCAATATGCTGACAATTGTGCTATGCTTGCGCCTACAGAGAATGACTTTCTGTCCCCACTGGATTATTTTGCACAAGCCCACCAAAGCCTAGGCTGGTCACTAATGTTGAGAAGACTGAAATATTCTATCAGCCTGCCTCAGGCCTTGCACATGATCCGCCACAAAATACTGTCGAGGGACAGACTTTGGAGACAGCCAAGCATTTCTACCTTGGTAGCCAACTCTCTCAAAATGCAAAAATTGACAGCGCAATTCAGCACAGGACCCAGTGCTTAAGTGCTTCCTTTGGGAAATTGCTTTGACAGGTTTTCCTGGCTCATGACCTACGGAAGGACACCAAGATCCAGGTCTATAAAACAGCTGCCATCCCTATGTTCCTTTATGGATGCGAAACCTGGATGACCTCCTGGCACCACCTTACGCGTTTGGAGAGGTGTCATCAACGGTGCCTCCGGAGATCCTTTGCATCGAGTGGGAAGATCGTTGCACTAATACCAGCACCCTCACTGAAACCGATGTCGCCAGCATTAAAGCAGTGATTCTTACACCCCAACTATGCTGGGTTGTGTTAGACATGATTGAACAGGTTGTCCCTGGGGCGGGTTGGGGAGATGGCACCCTGTATCGCCTGCTCATTCCACCTCCACGCCGTGAGTGAGCCACAAGGGGTTACTTTACAATCCTTTTACCCGTAACAGTATGTAAATGTATGCATTTCCAGCAACTCCCGGAGACCCTTATTGGGTTACACTAACACCTATAAAATGAATATTAACAATTACATAATGAATAGAATTATACCCACTCCTGTTTGTTGTTTACATGATTACCATACAGAGGGCAGGCACATCACCTTAAAACCTATACATTTTACACTAACATTCTTTGAAGTAAAGGCATGCTGGGGGGGAAGAAAGAAGATAATGTTTTCTTCCCATCAAGGCCTTACACAGGAATGGTGATAGTGATTTTATTAGCCTTATTCCCAGCTCAGATGGCCAGGAAGGGAGGAAAAGAAGAGAGATAACAAACTCTAACTAAAATTCATACCAATTAGCAAAAACAAGGTTTGCCCTTGCCTTGAACCCATTCCCTGTAGTTTAAGCCTGACCACTTACTCAGCTTTTAACTCTTTACTCTCTTTATTCTTTACTCTCCTACAGCTTTCTACTCTCAGCTCACCTATGGTCAGAGATCTCGTTGGGGTCAGAGGAAACGCTGGAAAGATACATTGAAAACATATCCCAAGAAAACTGATGTGGACAGTATAAGCTGGGAGGAGCAAGCCACCAAAGGTCTTCAGTGGTGCCATATCCTCCATCAGACAGTGGCCTGCTTCGAGGAGAAGCATCTTGCGCTTGAAGCTGAAAAGAGAGAGAGAAGGAAGAAAAAACTTTCTTCCAGCAGGAGTTGACCTGCTAGGAAATGTTTGTACCTATAGCGGGCTGATCTGTGGGATTGGACTCCTGAGTCATCTCAGAACATATATGTAAATCTGTGGTAGAGACCATCTGATGCTGCCACCGACGAAATGAGGCAGAACAAGACGTAACATGGACTACCTATTCCAGTGGCCTGCTCATCACAGGACACTCCCCTTCTTTCCCCCATCCATCCTCTCCCTGAGAAAAATCAAAACCTCAATGACTGGTTTGAACTCTTAAGTCATTCAGTCAAGGAACAGCAAAAACACCATGTGACTTAAAGGAGCGCTCTTTCATCTCCAACCATGAATCCTGATCAGCAAAGAATCATGTTGCCTCTGTCCCAAGGCAGAAATCTATTGGTATAAATGATTCAGTGAATAGCTATGAATAATGACTCTATTCATGAAGGCTGGGACTTTTTCATGCATACTTCGCTAGCAGAAGAATGTGCTAAATTAACCAGATAAGTTATTAGCTACAAATAATTTAACGAGCTCTAAAACTGAACTGAACTGAACCTTCCTTCTATTTAGATGTGTCACCTAGCAACAAACATTCATCTCATGTGTTTGGGCACCCTTACCAAATGTAAACTTCACATCAGACCCGTTTCTATCCCACACAAACACCACGCAGTGGACTGCTCCACCCAGGCATGTCATTGTGATAGCTGCCAAACCACTGATCACTAAGACTACTGAAAAGTAAAGCAAGTCCTGCCTCCGTCAACCTGAATATTAGGTAACTTAATCCCATGCCACATGCTACACAGGTTAACACAACAAACCCCAGCCAGAAACCCCCAGGCAGCCAGATTAACTCACACAGCTCTGGCGCCATGTGCTTGTCATGTGATACCCTGTCCATAGACCAGCGGCTGAGTTCTGCACTAGCTTGAGTTTTTAAAAGGACTCAAGATGTGGATGCATCACAGCAGCCTAGTGTCACAGTGGCGAAAGCATGAACAAGTGTAGCAAGGTCAGCACCCAAAAAACCCCAGTCACACTTATCTTACCCAGCACGAGTAGGATTAAAAGGGCTCCTATGGCTGAAGTTTGGACATCTAACAAACGTAGGGGGTCCAGCGAGACACCCATGCCCCCTCCCTCCCAGTAGTGATCCTGTGTCATTGTTGGTGGTTGCACACCCTCAGTCAGGGGCGCTGACTGAATTTTTGCCAGCCCGTCTGGGTGCTTCCCACAACGTACCAGTAAGATCTGTCATCCCTACTGAGCCTCAGCGAGCTGGCCTTAAACAATCTCTAGTGTCAAGCGAAGACTCTGCATATCTGTCGCGCTGCAGTAGCCAGCTTGGGTGAACTGGACACTCAGACTTGGGTGTTGTCCCCAACACCTCGCATGGCTCCGATTCACATTGAACGAAGCAGGTGAGCAGCTGCCCATAATTACTCTCTGGTCACCTCGCAATTCACGCTGAGCCGAGTGTCTGGCCAGAGCAGGTGTGCAGAAGTTCCTGCAGCCATGTCTTGGTTGTACTTGTGAAATCAGATCCCCTCACAAATTGAGAGTGGTGAGACTTTACTCACCACGGATCAGAATTGCTGTCTGCCCACAGCCAGTGATCCTGGGCCAGGATCCACCTGGCCAACCCCGCGGAACCAAAATTTGAACTTGGCTTCTACCGACCAAAAGTCCTAAAGTCCCCTTGGAATTTCCTGCTTTCTTTGCTTTTGATCATTAGCCAAAGGACCCATGTTCCCACAACCAGGCACCAGCTCCCCAGCTTATAGCAGTGTTCTCCTACCTGCTTGGTTATCAGATGAATGCAACAGCTGCAGACATGTTCTAGAAAAGAAAAATCTTGTGGCCAGGCTGCAAAAAGCATCTCACCCACCCTGCACCATTCTACCCTTTCATAAAATCCCAGCGAAGCCCAGGATGCTTGGGAGCTGGACTTTGTGCAATAGGGTATGCTGGGTCACCACTGCACAGCGAGGCCAGCCAAGTCCCTGGTTCATGCTCTGGGTGGAGACTGAGCTATGCAGCTAGACAGGAGAGCTGGAAGAATAGCCGTGCATTGATCAGCAACATTCTTGATGTGTGCACGCTGTATATTTAGCATGGCTTGTTTGTCTCAGACCCTGTCTCTTTCTTAGCAGAGTGGCATCACGATGGAGGTTCCAGGCACAGCCTCTCAGTGGGGAGAGCCGACACACCCTGGAACTGGGGCACAGGGGTAGAGCCAGCTAAGTGACTCATGCCACCTACTGTTAGTTTTCGCTCAGCCCACAGTGCATGCAGTCTCCACCTGACCTGAACGTTTGTTTAGTTTCTTAAGATTAGCAAAGTGTAGCAATGCTCGGCCCTTCCTCTCCCTCCCCTGGGCCCTGCGAGATGCCAGAGAGATAACAAACAACAGGGCTCTCTCCTTGGGAGACCTCTTAAATGAAAGAGGAAGTCGTCTTGAAATAACACAGGCACTTCCCTTTTCACTGAGACCTTTGCTGACTTTGAAACATGCAGCACAGACCCTGTGAAGGCACCAGCAGGATGTTTTAGGTTGCACGGGCTGCCCTCCTGTACAGTCAGAGCAGGCACGGAGATGGCTTGTCAGGGCCAGTGCCCTGCTGCCGTCGTTCGGGATGGGACCTCCGGTGCACGTGAGACTGGCAGAGTGCCCCAGTGGCTGTTCTAAAAGAAGTAGGTAGCTCTTCTTCTTCCGTACAGCAGGCTGCTCCTGAATGCACAGCTTTGCTTGCAATGAAATGTTAGTCTTGTCAGATCCCTGTTGCTTTCTCAGCTCTTTCGGAGGGGGTCTGCAGTTTAGATGATTGCATCATTCAGCAGGTGCTTCTCTTATCAGGTTCCTTGCTGGCAACTTTTCTGGAAAGGGGGACACACAAATGACATTGTGTCGCTAATGTGCTTATCACTTCGGGAGTGTTGCAGATTTTAGAAATTAGAAATCCATGCTGGGGTGTGTGGGTGGGTGGGTGAGAGAAAACTCTAACCCTGGTAGAAAAAGGCCTTGGAAATTGTCCTAACAGGATATACATGGTTTCCTTTTTCTAAGTGAATTTCATGCTGGGGCTAGGTGGGAGACTGACAGCCCTGGAGAACAAAACTCCCTACTTATCCACAGGATGGGAACATCATGGGCAGCAGCAGTGTGAGCTTCCCCCTGCTTCCCAGTCAGCATGCTTGAGCCATGACCTGGAGTGACCTCCCCTAGGGCCAGTGAGAACCCATTCAGTGGTCTCTGCTACAACTGCCAGCAAGACGGATAGCTGGTAATTTGTGGGTTGCAGAGGTGCAGTGCTGCTCTGAGACCCACCAGCTCGTTGCACACGCAGACCCCCCCAAGCGGCTGACAGATAGTGACCACTTGCAATTTCTTCCCACCCCAGCTGGAGTTCAAGTGAAATTCTCCTCACCACAAAGTTTCTGTATTTCGTCAATATCTCTTGTTTGTTTCTACCCCATATAAAACTGACTCTAGTCCAAACCTTCACCTTGTGTCCCAGCTAGTCAAAAGGGTCACTTTCCCGTCTCACCACTAATGTGGGCCTCTCTCCCCCGCTCAGCCTGCTGATTGTGTCTCCCCTTAATTTCAGTTTGTCAGGTCTTGGGAGTGTATCTCACTCTGTGATGTGTGCAGGGCCAAACACATTGGGGCCCTGATCCCTGGGGGTCTGTGAGCACTGCACAGCTAATAAACAACAATCAGAATGATAAAGAGCTGGAAAGAAGAAAATCAGTGCAGTCCTTCCAGGACAGGAAACTGAAAAGAGGTGAGTTCAGTGTTCAAGCAAAACAAAAAAGAGAGCTAAGACAGTGCAACATTCAGCCTTTTTTCCTTCTGCCACATGTACTGTCCTCCCTCAGCAAGCATTTTCTGACAATCGAGGGCTCTGTGTATTGCGAGGTTACCCTTTACATAAGCATGCTATCATACTATAATGTCCTTTGTCACGAAGTTGGAGGTTCCCGGAAATTTGACAGTAAATCCTGGACCTGAATTTCTTGGGGGTGTGCACTCACCTCTAACATGTAATTATTACTGCAAGCTAATACTGAATAGGAAGGGGAGACTGCACTATTTGCAATTATGGCTGTGAAAAGGTACCTTCCAATGTCCATGTGGCTTGAAAAGTAGGATCTTAAATCTGTGAAATGTTGCTTTTCCCCCAAGAAACCCCTTAAAGAAAATCACTGAGTGTATTGTGTATTGTGTACCCTTGTACAGAGAATCCTTGCAATCAGCCTGTTTCATCCCAGGAATATGCCTGGATTTTCCAGACAAAGATTTCCCCTTTTCTGGATCATCCAGGATTGCTTTGCAGAACCGGGCACCAGCTGCCCTGACTTCCCCCTCAGGTAAAAGGGCTTTGCTTGGCTGTTTTTATGAGTAAATTTGGCAATGGAGTTGGGAATTACTTTATTTTTTCCCTCTGATTGTTTTTCTGAAGCTGACTCTGGGAATGGAAGTAGAGATGCTAAATTTAAAGAGCCGATGCTTCCTGAAAATTAGTTTCTTCCCCTAGAAGTAATTGAAGGTGACGTGACTGAGGAATTCTCCATAGACTTATTAGTAACCAGGAACTAGCCTGCATTTCCCACTCCAGATTTAGCAAAAGACTTTAGAGTCTGTTGGACCCGCTAATGGGAGCTGAGCGAATGCTGTGAATAAGTTTCTTAGGATTCTTAAATGAATTGGCTTCCTCTGTGTTCCGGTCCATCTTGTATTTGCTTTCTGCAAGTACGAGGCTCCTGGCAGGGACAATTTTCCCAAGGGCAGTGAACGTGATGCAGACTGCTGCTGGGAAGCTAAGTCTGAGCCCCTACGCCCGTAGGAGTGGCACCCACGTGAAAGCATCTGGTTTCCTATCAGAACCAGCCAAAACCACAAGTTACGCCAGGTTTGAGGTGAAACCATAAATCAGCCCCAACTTGTTCCAAACTGGGCCCTGTCTCTCTTTCCCTCTTTCTTTAGAGTCTCCTGCACCTTAGTGAACCATTTAGTGAACCGAGGTTGAGATTTGAATCTGTAAAATGGAACCTGGACCTAGCTACATTTTATGTGGTTTTGGGGTTTCATAATGAAAGTTTTGCTCAGTTGTAACTGTGACTTCAGACTCAGAAGCAAAGCACCTAAAAGCCTCCTGGTAGCACCATACCAATGTCTGTCTGCACCGTCCTTTTCCTGAACTATTGTTCAGTATCTTCGAGTTTTTAAGTCACCCTCTCCCTGCTGCATCCAGATGGGGCAAGTTCTGGAAACGTATACACTGTGTTTATCCCTGGTGTGGTTTTGATTCTGGGGACTGTTAGCAACAGGCATACTTTAGAGCAGTCCTTGGACTGCTATCATTTATTGCATGGAGAGCAAATCTGCACACAGCGGCCCCAGGACTGGAGAATGTAATGTATGCTTTATACCAGTGGCTCCCAATCTTCTCAGACGACTGTGCCCCTTTCTGGAGTCTGATTTGTCTTGCGTACCCCCCAAGTTTCACCTGACTTAAAAACGACTTGCTTACAAAATCAGACATAAAAATACAGAAGTGTCACAGCACACTAGTACTGAAAAATGGCTTACTTTCTCATTGTTACCATATAATTATAAAATAAATCAATGAGAATATAAACATTGTACCTCCTTTCAGTACATAGTATATAGAGCAGTATAAACAAGTCATTGTCCATACAAAATTGTAGTTTGTACTGACTTTGCTAGTGCTTTTTATGTAGCCTGTTATATAACTAGGCAAATATCTGGATGAGTTGATGTACCCCCTGAAAGGCCTCTACGTACCCCCAGGGATACGCATACCCCTAGTTGAGAACCACTGTGCTTTATGCCACTTTTGTACATCTCCACTCCCTCCTCTGTGTTGCATACTGTTTAGCCAGACCCCAGGATCTGGCCGTAAATCAGGAGTAACTGCATTGGAGTGTAAAACCGGCATGAGAGGAGAATCTGCCTAGTGAGTGGGGAATGCTGCTGTAGTATTTTTATCTACCCTTTGCACAGGTGTAGCTGATAACACAAGGTGAAGTGTATAGAATCAGGCTCCCATTGCTTGCAGTTGGCGGAGTCCCATGCACACAGAAAAATGTCACAAGGGGCTTTAAAGCAGCAGCAGTGAGTGGCATGGGGTAGTTAAAGTCTAGGGGAGAGCGAGGCAGGCCACGGCAGCACGTCTCAGAGCTCAGATCAGCTGACCCGCTGGAGCTAAAAGTAGCGTGTAGACGTTTGGACTCAGGCTGGAGTCTGGCTCTGAAATCCGGTGCGGGGGGCGGATCTGCCTGTCCGTGGCTGCTTTACTTTCTAGTAAACAAAGGTTCCTGAACTCACATTTGATACGTTCTGCTCCTGCAGCTTTCACTGGAGCTAAAAGGAAACTCCAGCTGGGCAACCACCAAGTGAGAGCTGGTAACGTTAGACTGAGCGTGTCGTGTTACTTTCATAACTGATCTCACTCTGAAGTGGCTGTGGGAGAGCAGGGGCAGCAGTGTAATGCGAGGGGGTGGTGAATTCAGACCCGCTCCAAGGAACAGCTGTCATCTTGTGGCGAGACAGCATGAACACATGTTGCTCATGCATGTTGTCTTAGGGCTGCAGGCTCACCGCCTCACCATGCAGGATGGCTCGGGACCGATCATCTGTGACGGTATTTGTACGATCATTCTTCACATTGGTAGCGAGACAGGGTTTTGCTTTCTGAACTGAGATTAGTGCTTTTGGACTGGAGCTGTAATTGACAGGGAGGAAGTGGAGGAGTGGGGTGTCTTTCACACTCTGTTCCCAATTAAATTTCCCTTGCAAATGTAGCCACTTGTGTTGATAATCAAGATAAATGGCAACAGGAAAATACCAAATGTACTTGGCCTACTGAATTTGTGTAACTAAATACAATGTACTTGGCCTGAGAGTGGCTTTGGAGTTGGACTATATATAACTCTCCTAAAACGTGTATGTGCATTTCACTGGCAGTGCCTGGCCCAACTTGGTGACTTCTACGCTTTGGTTAATAGAGGGGTTTAGAAGAGAGAATATTTTAGGTTTTCGGCACTTGACTGCTCCCCGCACGCTCCAGTCTGCGCAGTTTTGACTCATAATTTGACTCTCAATGCTGTGAAAACCTCTTCTCGTCACTTGTCTGTGTCACAAACTAGACAGTGGAGAGGTCGGTGACAGGACAGTTGCTTGAGCTAAAGGGTGAGACTGTATAGTCCAGTACTTCGAAAGAAAGCCCCAAATTCACTGCTGGAACACCGACTGTCGCGCCAAGTCAGGACAGGCGTACGTCCCGGGGACTCTGGGGGTAATCACGGCAGTGCTGTATCTGTCAGCAGCCCAGGGGATGAAATCCTCGCTAGCCAGAAGCCAGGGGGAGTTTTGCCATTAACTTCTACTGAAGCAAGATTGAACCCCTGGTGTTTAATATTCTGTGTGCAGGTTTCTTTAAAGTCAGCGTGTGCACAGACGTTTCTGGCAGCTCCTTATGCCTTGGTCACACTTACTAAATTTACTGGACCTTCTGTGTAAATTCACTTAGAAGCAAACTAAGGGAACATGCCTTTTCCTGAGTTGTATAATGGGAAAAGCTGAGAACAGGCTCTTGTGCCTTTTCATTGACCACTGCGGCTCTATACCATTCAAAGGCATAGAGAAGAGCAATAAAAAAGGATTAGGGATATGGAACAGCTTCTGTATGAGGAGAGATTAAAAAGAGTGGGATTAAAAGGTTTGGAAAAAAGATGACTCGGGGGCTATGACAAAGGTCTATAAAATCCTGACTGGTGTGGAGAAAGTGAATAAGAAAATGTTATTTAATCCTTACCAGAACACAAGGACTAGGGGTCACCCAATGAAATTAATAGGCAGCAAGTTTAAAACAAGCAAAAGGAAGTATATCTTTGCACAGTGAACAGTCAACCTGTGGAAGGAACTCTTTGCTAGGGGATGTTGTGAAGGCCAAAACTATCACAGGGTTCAAAAAAGAACTAAATAAGTTCCTGGAAGATAGGTCCATCAATGGCCATTCGCCAGGATGGGCAGCAATACAACCCCATGCTGTAGCTGTCCCTAGCCTTTGTTTGCCAGAAGTTAGGAGTGGATGGCTGGGGATGGATCACTTGATAACTGCCTGTTCTGTTTATTGCCTCTGAAGCACCTGGCACTGGCCACTGTCAGACGACAGGACACTGGGCTGGATGGACCATTGGTCTGACCCGCTATGAATCATAGAATCATAGAATAGAATCATAGAATATTAGGGTTGGAAGGGACCTCAGGAGGTATCTAGTCCAACCCCCTGCTTAAAGCAGGACTATCCTCAGCTAAATCATCCCGGCGAGGGTTTTGTCAAGCCGCAGCTTAAAAACCTCTAAAGATGGGGATGCCACCACTTCCCTAGGTAACCCATTCCAGTGCTATGGTTGTTCTTAGGTTCTTTTGTTCACTCTCACTGAGACATGGAGTTGGGGTTGGTCCTGCTTCCAGCAGGGGGTTGGACTAGATACCTGCTGAGGTCCCTTCCAACCCTGCTTTTCCCTGATTCTATGGCCCAATCCTCTTCCGAGTGTGATCCTGACACACTGTCCGTGGCTTGAAGAACAGGGAAGAAGGCTCCCACTCACCACTGCCAAGTTGTCTCTAGGTCCAGGGGCATCTTGCTCTGCCTTTTGTTCATGCACTAGCTTTAGAATCCTAGAAGTGTAGGGCGGGAAGGGACCTTGAGAAGTCATCAAGTCCAGGCCCCTGCACTGAGTCCGGACCAAAGAAACCTAGTTCATCCCTGACAGGGTGTCTCTCCAACCTGCTTGTAAAACCCCCGCTGGTGTGGATTTGCTTTGATCTTCCTGTAACAGTGGTAGTGGCTGGGGGCTCAATCCTGCAAATTGCTGAGTGCCTCCTGCTGGGTGCTGCGCTTCTGCAAAACTCCACTGGGAGAGGAATAAGCTCCACAACTCCCAGGGTAACAGCAACCCAACACAGTTCTTCAGCCACAAATCAATAGGTGTGGCTGGTTAGGAGTGCTAACCAGGAGAGTCCTGGTACAGAGGAGGGCTGGGAAGGGCTGGGCATTGCCAGTTCAGACACCAGCTAGCTGATGAGGGTCAGCATTGTGAAAGGAAATAGCCACAGCACATGGGAGAGGATCCACCTCCTTTGCCTCCATTGGTTACTGTTACAGGCATCTTTTGCAGTGGCTGACAAGTTATTGTTATTTGATGTGCCGGGCTGTGGAGACAGGAAATCAGTTTCTGAACCACAGGGTCTCAGGGAAGCACGTGCCTGGGTAAACGCTAGTGAATCTCTTTTTCTGATGTTGCTACGTGCTCTGTGAATTTGCAGGGGGTCTTTAACTTTCACTGGCAAAACACCAGCAGTCTTTTTTAAATATGTCTCTCTATAGGCTACAACTATCTAGGCTACAGCTCTTCTAGGAGGACTGGGATGGATCAAAGCAGTAGTTCCCAACCTGTGGCCTGTGGGCCAAACGTGCCTAGCAGAGTCTTTCAGAGTGGCCCACAGCTCGCCTCCCACTGGCTGCAGAAAGGACCCGCTGCCGAAGTACCCACACGGAGCGCGTTGCTGCAGGCTCCTTGCTGCAGCCAAGGGGATGGGAGATCAGTGCTCTGCTCCCCATGGCTGTAGCAGGGAGCATGGCAAAGTGCTCTGCCTGGGTCCATAAGTGCCGGAGTCAAAGGGAGGGGAGCACTGATCTTCTGTTCCCCTGGCTGCAGAAGGGAGCCACTGCCTTAGTGCCCAGGTGGAGTGCACAGTTTCCTTGCTGCAGCCAGGGGGATGGAAGATCCTCCTTTCTGAACTCCTTCCCTCTGGCTGCAGTGGGGGCAGAGGAGGGCTGTGGTGGAGACTGGTGGCCCTTCAGGGTTGTAAAAATTATATTTGTGGCCTTCAAGCCAAAAAGGTTGGGAGCCATTGGATTAAGGAAAGGAAAATGTAGGTAAAAAAGCAGGCAAACCTTCTTTAGACTATGGAATAGTGTCCCAAAGGAAGTGATGAGAAGCCTATTGCTTATATGTGTTAAGAGCTGGTATAAAGAGCTGCATATGCTGGAAGCCATTTGCAGCTCACAACAACAAAGGCATTGGTTCTACAAAACCTACGAACAATGCTGCACATACATGAGAACCACTGCCGGGACCTTGTCTGTTACCTAGCCAGTTACACAGAATCATAGAAATGTGGGGCTGGAAGGGACCTCAAGAGGTCAAGTCCACCCCTGCACTGTGGCAGGACCAAGTAAATCTAGACCATCCCTGACAGGGGTTTGTCCAACCTGTTCTTAAAAATCTCCAATGATGGGGAGTCCACAGTCTCCCTTGGAAGCCTGTTCCAGAGTGTAACATATCTTAGAGTTAACGTCTTTTTAGTATCTAATCTAAATCTCCCTTTCTGCAGATTAAGCCCATTACTTCTTCTCCTTCCTTCAGTAGGCATGGAGAACAACTGATCACCATCCTCTTTAGAACAGCCCTTAGCAAATTTGAAGGTTGTGATCAGGTTCCTCCTTAAGTTGTCTTTCCTCAACACTGAACGTGCCCAGTTGTTTTAACCTTTCCTCACAAGTTGGATTTTATAACCTTTTATCTTTTTTTTTTTTTTGCTCTCCCCTGGACTCTCCCCAATTCATCCACATATTTCCTAGAGTGTGTGCCCAGAATTAGACACAGGACTCCATTGCTGGGGCCTCACCAGGACCAAGCAGAGTGGGACAATTGTTTCAATGTCTTACATAAGGCACTCCTGCTAATACACTCCAGAATATTAGTTTTTTTTCACAGTTGCATCACACTGTTCTATTGTTCTGCATGACTCATGTTCTATACAGACATCTCTTTTATGGCGCACTGTCGTAATAAATCCCTTTGGAACAAGACTGGACAAAGCATTGGTGAACATATTGCGAGGATCTACGATCTGCCACTATTATTTATTTGTATTGCCATAGCACCTAGGGGCTGCTGTCATGGACCGGGACCCCACTGTGTTAGGTGTTGTACAAAAAAAGAACAAAAGGATGGCCTCTGCCCCAAAGAGCTTGGTCTAGTGAATGTACTGGTTAGGGGATGGACTAGATGATAGAATCTCAAACTGTGATCTGTCAGAAACTGTCTAGTCACATGGGCCTTACCTCGCCTAGCGCCCAGCTGGTAAACTGCATTAAAAGCAGTTAAAAAGGCATTAAATCTAAACTGCTATCATGTTCCCATGTCAGTCATCATTGTAATTACCCTTCTGGTGTTGCGTGATTCTAAAGTGGCGGGTGGGGGGAGGAGGGATCTCTATTCATGGTCCAGACTATGAAAAAGTTTGAGAGCCCTTGCACTAGAGGCAATTGCTGTAACTGAGAGTAACTGAATGGCGCACGAGTGAACGGAGTCCGTGCCTGTTTGAGAACGCCATGGGGAGTCCCACAAGGACAGAGGGGGAGTGGGAAATTGAACATGAGATGGTGGAACTGTTACATATAGGATTCAGGCCCTTGTGTTTACTTTCATAATGAATCCAGTTTAATCCTTCTAGCAGCTTGCTTACTTCACTCAAAATACAGTAGTAATCCATAATAGAACAGCTCTTTTCCATTTATAATGTCTCTGTCTCTCGTGAACTGCCCCACTCTCTCGGGATGGGTAGCAGAATAGCCATCCTTAACTACAGCTATTGGCCTAACCTGAATCTTTGCAGCTCAGCTTACAAAAATTTCAGTTCCTGAAAGCTGAGAGGTATCTAATGTAGATCCTTTCTGATGAGTTTAGCCATACGGAGTTTTGTAGGATTTAATGCTGCTTAATTTATCACCTTATAGATTCCTGGATTCCAGACGAGAAAGGACCATTGTGATCATCTAGTCTGACCTCCTGGATAACCCAGGCCATTTAATTTCCCCAAGATAATTCCTAGACCATATTTTTTAGAAAAACGTACAAACTTAATTTAAAAATGTTCAGGGATAGAGAATCCACAACCACTCTTGGTAAATTATTCCAGTGGTTAATTACTCTCACTGTTAAAAATATGCACTTTATTTCCAGTCTGAATTTGTCTAGTTTCAACTTCCAGCTATTGGACTGTGTTAAACCTTTCTCTGCTAGACTGAAAAACCCATTATCAAATATTTGTTCCCCATATAGATTCTTATAGACTGTAATAAAGTCACCCCATAGCTTTCCCTTTGTTAAATTAAACTAGCTGGACACCTTGGGTCTATCCCTACAAGGCAGATTTTCTAAACCTTTAATCATTCTCATGGCTCTTCTCTGAACCCTCTCCTATTTATCAACATCCTTCGTCAATTGTGGACACCAGAATTGGACTCAATAGTCCAGAAACAGTCACACCACTGCCAAGTACAGAGGTAAAAGACCCTCTGTACGCCAACTTGAGATTTCCCAGTTTGTGCATCCCAGGATCACATTTGCTCTTTGGGCCACAGCATAACACTGGGAGCTCATGTTCAGCTGAATATCCACCATGACTCCCAAATCTTTTTCAGAATCCCTGCTTCTGAGGCCAGAGTCCCTCATCCTGTAAGCGTGGCCTCTTTTCTTTGATCCTAGATGGGCACATTTACATTTAGCCAAATTAAAATGCATATTGTTTGTTTGCGCCCAGCTTACCAAATGATCTAGATCGCTCTGAGTCAGTGATGTGCCTTCTTCATGATTTACCACTCCTCCCATTTTTGTGTCATCTGCAGGCCTTTATCAGTGTTGATGTTATGTTTTCTTCCAGGTCATTGAGGCAAACATTAAATAGAATAGGGCCAAGAACAAATCCCTCTTGGACTCCACTGGAAACATACCCACTCAGTTATGATTCCCTATGGAACAGTTACCATTCTGAAACCTATTACTCAGCCAGTTTTTAATAATTTAACGTGTGCCATGTTAATTTTATATAGCTTTAGTTTTTTAACCAAAATGTCATGAGGTACCCAATCAAACGCCTTACAGGAGTCTAAGTATATTACATCAAACTATTACTTTTATCAGTCAAATTTTTAATTGCATCAAAAAAGATATCAAATTAGTTCAACAGGATCTATTTTCCATAAACCCATGCTGATTTGCATCAATTGCATTACCTTCTGAGCTGCCAAACGGACCCATATATATGCTTTAAATTGCTGAGAAAGATGGATTTCAGTTTTCTAAAATAGAATGATTTTTTCAGTGAAAAATTTACTGAAAAATTGAAGAAAAAAATGTTTTCAGCAAAGTTTCCTTCAGCCCTTCGCCAAAAAAAATGGCATTTTTTCAAGCCGTTCTCGATTGCACAATGCACTTGCCTAGCTGATGAGTCATAGAAGGTTGTACGGCTAGGAGTAAAGAGAACTCCAGTGGAATGGAGAAGAAAATCTCATCCCCATTTGTATCAAAGAGAACAGCCTGAAAAAACCCCAAAATAGCTACAAAATTTTAAAATATGGCTCACATTGAATGAATAAAAGAGGATTTGCTAATCAAACCGGGGTGTGAGTGACAGGCTAGCTAGGTGCTTGGGGAAAGTCTCTGGTGGGAGAAATGGGAATGAGGATGTCCTGTTATTTGGGGGTAACACTGCTGCCTTTGCTGTCGTCTCATGGTTTCCCCATCAACTCAGCAGTCATTTCCTTGTAAGTCATGTGCTGTCACTGGGGTCCATGGGCCCTTCCTGCTCTTGGACGGAAGGGCTGTGGTCACCGACAAGCAGTGAGTTTAGAGCTCCCAGACAGAAAAATCAGAAGCGAAACCTTTCAGGCTCTGCGAGGCTTTTCACTTGGCTGCTGATGAAAAGGCTAGAGGCGCTTTGGCATATCCCATCCCTCCTCTGCCTGATCTCTGGACTAACATGGACTGTGGCGTGCACACCACACATTGCTGAGCTCTGCCTCAGCCACCAGCTCCTGTTCCTCTTTATTTTCCCTGAGATGCGCATGCTGGGGGCACTGTGCTCTGGGGAGAGCTTTGCACCTAGAAGCCAGAAGAATCCAAGGAAGGTAAGGGCAGTCTGAAGTGGAGTGGGATGTGACAGAGAAGAGGGAGATTTTACCCTCAAAATGTGGGGCAATGGCTACCTTTGGCAGAATGTGGTCAATCCTATAAAGGGACTGGCCCCCTAGAGAGCATGGCAGCCCTGGGGACAGCTTGGATTCACCTCCAGAACCGTGGGGCCCCTTTTGCCCCCAAATCCCCGTTGGTGGAATCATGGTGGGAAGGAGTACGTGGGGCCTGCTGCATCCCCTGCTCTCTTCTTGGCTGTTGCTTGTGGTGGTGCAGTGCTCTGCCAGCAGCTCCGCCTCCCCGGGCGGCATGTCGTGAACGCTTCTGCTGCTTTTTTTTTTCTGGCTCTGGAGAATGAGCAGGGCCTTCCCTGCTTTCGATCCTCCCAGGAGAGCATGTGGCCATCCTGGCTCGGAGACTGTGTGGGACAGTTCTAGGGCCTGCTCCCACTCTGTGACATGACATTCCCTGTCCAGTGCGTGAGGGACATGCCCCATGCCTTGCCTGTCCTCCTGGGCCTGAGAGGGAGTTACCCTGACTCCAAATCACAGGGCAGGGAACCTACATAATGCTGCACATCTGGATGGGTCAGTAGCAGCAGGGATGGAAGGAGGGACCTCTGGGTCTGAAAGCAGGCGCTTTAGATGTGGCCCAGTCACCGCGAGAGGGGGACACAGTGCCCTACAGAGTGGGTGACACATACAGGAGCTCAATCTCACCACCCCATCGCTGCTTTCTGGCTGCTCGAGGTCTCCTCCACCTTCGGGAACTCAAGGTGCAGCGCATGGGGACAGTGGGAAGTTGGGCCTTTCTCTCCACATCAGTTGCAGAGGGGGCAGGCCATCGCCCCGTGCGGCTGAGATCAGAGACCGAGTCAGCAACCTCCCGAGAGAGGACAGAGGCAGAGGTGCTCTCCCAGCAGAAGGGCAAGGGAGGTAGGGGCAAGGCAGGGTCCACCCCCACAGACTCCTCAGATGCCATCTGTCCCCTGCCAGGTGTGATGGTCTCTTTTCAATTAGCGGTTGGTATCTGAGTAGCTACCAAGCCAAGGGCTACAGTTGCTTGCAAATTTCTCATCAAAATGGTTTTCTGCCAAAGAATGCCATTTTGACCAAGCCAAAATGTTTCAAGAAATCCTATTGGTTTGGATGAAATTTCACATGAAAAAAAGTTGGTTTTGAAACAGAAAGTTTTCAGACTTTTGCAAATATTTAGTTTTGTTCTGATTTGGAATGAAAACAAATTTCAAAACGTTGAAACGGAAATTCTGCTTTTCAGCCAGCTCTTCCAAGGGCACTAGTTCTGGCAGCATCTCAGCTCTCTCTGGAGAGACCCTGTCCCAGCCCCTCCATTCATCTCATGCACCCCGAGTAGAGCCCTGCACGGGACTATTTCTTTAATCCCGCTCCCGGCCTGCCCGGCAACACCCACTCCCACATTGTTTCTTGCATTTTTATCCCCCTCCCATCTGAAAAAACCTTAGATCTCACAAATCCCCCATGCTACTAAAAATAAAAAAGATCAGATAAAATATTATATATATATATATAAACACACACAGGAAAGAGAAACACAAAGAAAATAATTAGCAATTTCCCAAATAGGCTACTCTTGTTAAACTGATGATCGATTTAGTGTTTTCCCACAAATTACTGCAGCCTGTTCTTTTTGCCCACCCAATTGCAGCAAAGTACATTTTACTCGCTCCTGATATTAAGTCACTGGGTCCTGCAGGACCCGTGGGATTCCCATCCTTTGCAGGGCTCTGACCTCACGTGCTCTTCTCTTTGAGTAGGTGCTTCCCCCTTCATCTGTATTGGTGCTGTAGGGCTGCTTGTATTTACTTGTTTTTCATTTAGTAACTCATAGATTACCTTACCCCACATTAGCATATGTGAGTATGCATTTGTCATTGTGTGCGTGAGTGTATGTATCCATGTCCATATGTGTGCATGTATGAATGTGTATTTGTGCATATGCATGCACGTTCATATGTGCACACATGTGCATGTACATATGCATACGTATGTGCACATGCATGTTCATGTATATGCCTGTGTGCATGTGTGTTTGCATGCAAGCAGGCACATGGTGAGGTAACTCACACAACTGGAGCACTGCCATGGATGGGTATAAACTGTTCAGGAAGGACAGGCAGGGGTGAAAGGGTGGAGGAGTTGCACTGTATGTAAGAGAGCACTATGATTGCTCTGAGCTCCAGTGTGAAACTGGAGAATAGCCTGTTAAGAGTCTCTGGGTTAAGTTTAGAGATGAGAGCAGCAAAGGTGATGTTGTGGTGGGTGTTGGTTATAGACGACTGGACCAGGAGGACGAGGTAGATGAGGCTTTCTTCAGTCAACTAGGGAAAGTTTCCAGTTCACAGGACCTGATTCTCATGGGGGACTTCAATCACCCTGACATCTGCTGGAGCAGAGCACAAACAATCCAGGAAGTTTTTGGACTGTGCCGTGGATAACTTCCTGGTGCAAGTGCTGGAGCAACCAACTGGGGGCCGTGCTGCTCTTGACCTGCTGCTCACAGACAGGGAAGATTGGGTAGGGGAAGTAGAAGTGGGTGACAACCTAGGCAGCAGTGACCATGAGATGGTCGAGTTGAGGATCCTGACAAAAGGAAGAAAGGAGAACAGCAGGATACTCCTGGAGACCATGGACTCCAGAAAAGCAGACTTTGACTTCCACATAGAGCTGTTGGGCAGGATCCCCTGGGAGGCTAATATGAGGGGGAAAGGAGTCCAGGAGATCTGGCTGTATTTTAAAGAAACCTTATTGGGGCCAGTTTTGTTCAGCATCTTCATTAATGATCTGGAGGATGGGGTAGATTGCACCTCAGCAAGTCTGCAGATGACACTAAGCTGGGGGGAGTGGTAGATACGCTGGAAGGCAGGGATAGGATACAGAGTGACCGAGACAAATTGGAGGATTGGGCCAAAAGAAATCTGATGAGGTTCAACACGGACAAGTGCAGAGTCCTGCACTTAGGATGGAAGAATCCCATGCACAGCTACAGACTGGGGACCAGCGGGCTAGGCAGCAGTTCTGCAGGAAAGGACCTGGGGGTCACAGTGGACAAGAAGCTGGATATAGGTCAGCAGTGTGCCCTGGTTGCCAAAAGGCTAATGGCATATCGGGCTGCATTAATAGTGGTGAGGCCACATTTGGAGTATTGTGTCCAGTTTTGGGCCCCCCACTCCAGGAAGTATGTGGACAAATTGGAGAGAGTCCAGCGGAGGGCAACAAAAATGATGAGGGGGCTGGGGGTACAAGACATATGTGGAGAGGCTGAGGGAACTAGGCCTGTTTAGTCTGCAGAAGAGAAGAACGAGGGGGGATTTGATAGCAGCCTTTAACTACCTGAAAGAGGGTTCCAGGGAGAATGGAGCTAGGCTGTTCTCAGTGGTCCCAGATGACAGAAGAAGGAGCAATGGTCTCAAGTTGCAGTGGGGAAGGTCTAGGTTGGACATTAGGAAAATCTTTTCCACTTTTAAATTAGTGCATCCTCTCAGAACAAAGGGGAATTCTTATTTGTAAAACTTTTTGGAACTCTTTTCTAAATCAAGAAGCCCGTGGTTTGTGAGTGCGTTCTAAATTTGGCCAAACACGCTCACCCACCCAAACTCTGTAAGTGAGACTTGAATATGGAAAACCACCAGCAACATTAGCAATAATTGTCATTCTTGATAGATCCTGTCCATGAGCACCACATGGCCTGGAAAATCCTCTAGGGGGAAAAGGAAGTAAGAGGTCAGTGGGGCAGCCCATTGGTGTAGGAGTATGAAGAAGACTTGCCCATTCTGTACCAAGAGCATTCGAGTCTGCTGGGCTGGTGGGCTGCCACCTTTTCCAGCAGTAACTTCACTTTTAAAAAATAGAATCATACAGAAGAGTGGTGTTGCTAACTCTGGGGATTTTATCACAAATCTTGCAATGCCAAGTGTTTTTCCTGAAGCCCCAGTTCCTAGAGTCATGCAACTATGGGAGAATCTCCACTTAGAAATAAATAAAGTGAGTACATTTCTAGCCTTTGTGGTTGCACAGAAAAGCCTGAAAATGTGACCCAAGTGATTTTGGAAGGGTAGGATCTTGTGATATTGGAAGCACCACTACAGCCCAGAGCCCACAGTCCTAGAGCTAGGTCATGGGCACCCATGTGCATAGAGACTGAGCCATGTATTTAACAAGGGATGGGAACTTATTCTTTGGCCAGGTTTTGTGAGACTCTCCTGGCAGTGGGAGGGTGCAGTGGGACTGCAGGGCAGTCCGGCATACTTGGAGCGAGGCTATATAAAGTGGTCTTTGTGTGACCAAGGCTAGGTAGAACAGTTTGTACAGCTAGCTGGTTCCCCCAAAGGGCTTCTGACTGTTTCCAGGTAGTGGAGAGGAAGGGGTGGTTTTAGGTCTCAAGTTGGCTTCCATGGGATGGGTCCAAGGAGATTTTGCTGATTGCTGTCCCGTGTTAGGTCTGTGTATTAGCGGGGAGGGAGAGAAGCGAAGCCAGTGCATATTTAGCCTATGCACTGCACGTTTCTAGACAGATCTGAGCAGCATGAGCTCAAGAGGCTCGGGGTATTTGTTGCCTCCGTGGTCAAAAAAAGAGTGAAGAGGAAGTAGACGTGGTATGGTTCACTGTACACACTTGACGAGTAGTTTAAAAATAGAACTGAGGAAACCATTAAGACAGCAAGGGTCCCTTGGCATTCATCACTGGTTTAAGCCCACGTGTCTTCTGGTTAATGACTCACTCATTGGACATTTATTTTTAACTCCTGAGACACATATGTAGCCAGAGGAGTGACTCTGAAAATGCCCCCATGAGCTTCTGCTCCTGTTTCAAGGATTAGGTGCAGGTCATTAGCCTGGCCCCTCTCATTGGGTCCACCCAGGTACTCTTAGGACCGGACTGCACAACTCCCGAGCGTGTTGCCTGTAGGCAGTGTCTCAAAGCATTGAACTGTTATCAGATGCCTTCAGTAACGCTGCTTGCAATGCTGCTGTGTTAGTGATCTGTGGGCAAGGGGCACCTCTCTTGTCCCCGATCACATTTCCAAAGAAGGAAAGAGAGAAGTAGAAAAAGCGAAGTGTGCTGTGGAGGCTGGCCTGAGCAAGATAAGGTGGAGGGATGGGTGTGGGGCAATGCTCTCGAGAAATCTGAAGAGAACAGCATTGTGCACTCTCAGGAAGCGCTGCTGTCGTCAGAGACCTCCTTCCAGTCGGGGCTCGGGAGAGGCAAGGGCTTGTCTCACTTAATAATAACACTGAGTTTTTTGGTTCCAGGGAGGTCGCCGTGTTAGTCTCAATACAGTAAAAACAAGGAGAGTCCTGGAGCACTTTAAAGACTAACACATTTTATTTCTGCAGGCATGAGCTTTCAAGGGTTGTAACCCACTTCGATAGATGCAATGAATAGAAATCAAGTAGAGGGTGTATATATGCATCCAGGGGTAAGAAACAGCAGTGGGGAGGGGAGGTATTAGCAAAATCCATTCAATTAGAGTAGATGAGGCCTATTCACAACCCTTGAATGGATTTTGCTAACACCTCCCCTCCCCACTGCTATTTCTTACCCCTGGATGCATATATATACCCTCTACTTGATTTCTATTCATTGCATCTGACAAAGTGGGTTACAGCCCACAAAAGCTCATGCCTGCAGAAGTAAAATGTGTTAGTCCTTAAAGTGCTACAGGATGCTTGTTGCTTAGTTTTTTGCCTTCCCTCTGAGGATCTCACAGCACTTTCCAGACATTAATTAATTAAGCCAAGCAACTGCCTGTGTGCAGGGGGAATAATGTTGTTCCAACCACGTTGATTGGGAAACTGAGGCACACAAAACCAAAATGATTCCTTCCCTGCTTTAGGTCCTAGCCCAAGCTGCCAGCCAGCCAGCGTAGAGAGGGATGGTATTTATTAGAAACTGAGCCCAGGAAGGAGCTTTTGCCTTATTTTCTCTGCTCTTCCATCTGCTGCTGAAAACAGTGCATGCTCCCATCAGCATTGGAAGACCCCCACTCCAATGGAGTGTGCTCCCAAAGCTATGCTAGCTGCTTCCCAGCTAGCAGCGGAGGTCAGCATGAATGGCAGAGAGCCAGGTCTTGTTACCGGTGCCTGGAACCAGGAATAGAGGCTTGTGGGGGATGAGATAGATTTTGCAAACCACAGCTTTTGCAGGAAACGTTTTCTGAATTGCACACGCTCAGTGAGTCATCGCATTGATCGAGAGCGGCCCAGTGCCGCATGGGGCTCACTCCATGGCTAGCCCCATGATGGCAGTAAGCACTTGGCTTGGTAGTAATTGTTCACAAGATTGGGCCCTAAACTATAATTCCCCCTCCCCAGTTCCCTTGGCTGGTTGGAGCTCTCCAGGTTCAATCTCTTGGTGATGTTCCATCTGTCTGTTTGTCCTTCCCCAGTCCCTCAGTGACGCTGCATTGTGAATTGAGCAGTTATCACGGTCTCCAGAGACCAAATGCTGTTGATTTATTCCCCAATGGTGTCAACCTGAGATCAGGTTCCAGACAGCCTCCTGCTGCTCGAATGACAGTGGTAACTGCTGGGGTGACATACCCCGCTGCTGCCAGGATCCCTTGGCTGTGGCTCTCTTTCTGCCCTTGGACAGCAAGCTCCTAACCCATCCTATTTCCATGACCAGCTATAAGGCTCTCTCTCCTTAGACCAAGTGCTACAGCTGGATTGCTGCTTGCCGGTATCTCTCTGATGCTGACACTGCTTGGCCCTTTGTTTCTGTGCAATGTCTTTCATGTGCCTAAATGCACAATGCTGTAGATGAATGTAGATGAGAACAGAGGTTCTCAGCCTGGGGGTGGCAGACAGATGCCAGGGGGCTGTAAGAACATTGTCTTTCCTGTATTGCTTAATGGAAGCAGGTCCCAATTTGGAACAAGCGGGAACCACTGACATGGGGCACTTATTCCTTCTCCACACCCTGCTGTACCATTCAGCACCAGGGGAAGACACATTCCTAAATGCCCTCCCGCCGCCTCGCTGCTGTGCGCTTAATGTGTCAGCAGTAGAGCTGAGCAGAAATCAGAGGTTCCACCCTGTGGCAAATTCTGACAAATTCAACCATTTTCTTCCTGAAGCAGGATGAAATGTCCACATTTTGGGCAGAGTGAAAAAGTTTGAAAAATATAGATTTGGAAATGGCAAAACATTTTGAGTCATCTGACATTCAGCCGCAAGCTGCCATGGTTATGTGGCTCCCATAATTCAGCACGTGGCCCAGGCAGAGGGGAGGCTGTGGTGCATTATGGGAGACATATTTTGGACTAGGAACCAAAGGGAAAAATGGGACCATGAGGCACCTTGATGTCAGCTCCCACAAGGCACTGCAGCACCAAAGGCAGATGCAGTTTAATGCCAAACCAACCCAAAATTAAATATTTTGCTTTGACTAAATTTTGCAAATTTGAAGTTTTCCCATGGAAAATTTTGATTTTGCAGAAACTTCCTGCCCAGTCGCTTCATTGCCATCACCAGTTTGCTGCGGGGACAGCCAAAGACTGGGACCTATGTGCTTCCAAGCCAACTGGTTCCATGGGGATGGACCACTAGTTGAGAGACGATCCAGGCTGCGAGCCTGCTGGCTCTTAGGCCTGGTCTACACTTACAGGGAAATTCTGCGGCAGTTGACGGGAGCTACGCAAGCTGCGTAGAGTAGCTACCGTAACTTACATCTACTTCCTAAATCCTTTTCTGCGTGCCGTCTCCACTATGCTGCACTGACGGGAACTGCATGCCAGTGACATGGCACCACGCTTTTTGGGGAGGTGGGTTTATCGAATCGGCTTCTGGATCCATTGAGCGGGTCTTCACTTCCGCTCAGTCGATGCCGATAAATCGATCTGACGGTGGCGAATTTGCTGCGCTCAGTGACGATGCACCCGCCCCGTGTTAGTCCTTGGGTGAGGTGTGTCAGGCCTTCCCTGGGCAGGGCAGCTGCCCGGGGGGCAGTGCAACAGGCTGTCTTTGAGTGTGTGCAGGCCTGTGCGACCGCAGTACTTCCACACCTAGAGCAAGACAGTGTTCCTACCCTGACACAAACATAGCTCCCTCTCCGGGCTAGCTGGCTTGCAACTGACGTGTTCGGCAGTGCCAGGAGCTTGTGTCTGCACGGAGAATCCTGAAACTCATCTGTGACTTCCCCCAGCCCCTGCCCTTGGCCTTCTCACGTGCCCTCCCCGCCATCACTCGCTGTCCTGGGACAGGCGGGCTGGCATGTGGAATAAGCTGCCAGTTGAATTCCTTCTTTTCTCCCCTTCCCTGCAGCCAACCTGCTATCTCCCTTTGTAAGAGCGAGTGGCTGACAGCACGCAGTGAAGGGATCCTGCCCACACAGTTACCACTGCCCTCAGTCCTGCCCCACAGCCTCCCCGCTATCGCCTTCCTGGGCTCTGCCAGGGCTCCCCACTCTCAACCCCTGCCACGCCAGCCCTGGGCTCCCCACCCCCACTCTGTCCCAACCCAGAGCCCCCTGCTACGCCAGCCCCGCTCCGGCCCACAGCCGGGCCAGTGTTCTGCAACCCGACCCGCTAGCCTCGCCCTCGGCCCTCCTGAACCGCGAGAGCCAGAGTGAGCACGGCAGCATGACGCAGACAAGTCTCCCTTCCTTCCTTTCCCACTTCTGGTTTTTTCCCGTCTCCGAAGAGAACAATGAGGCCACAGTGCCAGGGGAAGCCAGGAGGCTTGTGGCTGGCTCCTCTCTTGGTGGCCTGCAAACCCAGCTGAGCACAGGAGACGCTGTGCAGACAGGTGCCTCGCAGCCCCTGGCTCTGAGACACTGAGTGTGACTCGGAGGCGTCTGATGTGGCCAGGGCCGGTGTTGCTTCTCCCCAGGTAATGTGCCAGCAAGGGCAGCCTCCCACAGCAGAGGCCTGGCTAGGCCAGGCGGCCCTCTGCTGCGCTGTTAGTCACAGATCTAGTTTGTACATTGCACGTCTGGCTGGCTGCAGGACAGCGTGCCTTGGGGAGGTGATGTATAGGCAGCAGGGTGGGGGCAGGAGGGATTTCACCCCCCAGTCATTTACATCCTGCATGGGCACCCGACAGCAGCTCAAATCCAGGGGCAAAGAAACACTACAAGGAGCTGAAATAAAGCTGCTCAATTTTCAAAGTCAGCTAAAGCCCAGACCGCAGATATTGCCCTCACGGGGCATGTGCTGTCCTGGCGGGGGCATGAGCGTGGGCACCTGGACGCGAGGGTTCAATGCCTGGCTCTCACTTACTTCTTGGGCTGCTCTGGGGTGGGCAGTTAATCGCTTTGGATTTCTTTTTCCCCACGTATAAAGCAGATGGTGATATTCACTCAGGGATGGGCTGACATAGGGGACTCACTGAAATCCTCCACCCCACTTCTTCTGGGAGGAATCTAGTATCCAGAGAGCATCAATTCATTTCTTCTCCCTCAGTCAGGGAGCAAGGCAGGGCCCTCTGGCAAACAGACTGTGAGTGGCACTGGCTGGAAATGTCTCTGAAATGCACATGGAACAGGTTCTCCTCTAACAAGCTTGTGCACCAGGATAACTCTACTGGGCCCCACTCGCCGTTGCCCTCTGCCATCATTTCCACCGGTGCAAACTGTCTGGGATGCACTAGCAGAGCGGGGCGGTAACATTGGCACCTGCATTGCACTCGTGTGAACGACTTGGCGAGGTGTCGGGCGAAGGGGACTCAGCCCCCTGGAGAATCAGCCCCCACTGTTGAAGACCTTGTGGGGCACTGAGCAGTCTATTTACCATGGGAGGTTTTTGGAGAATCCCTGGGCCTTGGTGCTGCCAGGCCCCTTCCGAAGGCACAGATCCGCCCTCCGGTGTGTTTCTATGAGACGGCCTCTCTGGAGCGATGCAAAGGCAGTCGCCACGCAGGGGAACTCCCTTCCATCCTTCCCTTCAGTCTGGGGGGGAGCGTGGGGCAGTCCAGAGTCAGCACATGAGAGACCCTCTGAGTGAGCGCTTCCATTCGCAGCTGGGAAGCCTCCTTGCGCAGAGGGACGGAGCTACAGGAGTGGCCACGCTAGGTAGCAGTCTTTGCCATCCTGTAAGGGGAGTCGGTGCAGTGTACCCTGCTGGGTTTCATCGAGGTGAACGAGCCCCTCTCAGCCCCTGTGAGCAGCTCACTGCCTCGCTGGCTGGTTGGCAGCTAATTCATCTACAAAGCTCAGCTGGGGAGGTGTGGCTGGCGGCCGGGGGCTGCCCGGGAGCGGTGCTCCCAGGGGAAGGAGCTCGGGGTGGGATCTAGCTCCCAGAGAGCTGCAGGAGGCCCAGCCTGCGAGGACGTGGCAGGAGGGCCCTGGCTCAGGAGGGTGTCCTGCTTGGGAAGGCCTTGTGGCCATAGGACTGCCATGCTCAGCTGGCGTCTGTCTCCCTGCTCAGGAGCTGGGTGAGGGGCTTTCTTATGGTTCTGCTGAATTTTCCGTTAGTGACCCAGACCCTCTAACGAGGCCCAGTTCAATCAGTGTTGGTCGTGCTGACCTTGCTGAGGGCCGAGTCAGGGAAACTAAGGCAGGGTCTGTCCGGAGTGCCGCGCCTGGCTAAAAGGGCGCAGCTTTTGCACTTCCATTGGGCTGTGTGTGGAGCTGGGCATGCGCTGCCCGCCAGTCTGACTGTGTCAGCTGCAGCTGCTGCCCTGCTGCGTTGGCAAAGCACCCTGCCATGCCCAGGAAAAGGCCCCAGGGTTTGCAGAGGCATTTCTCATTGTCTTCCTGTCACTTTCTGCTCCATTGAACCTGCTTCTCCTACAGGTGCCAGCCTGCCCGAGTTACCTGCTTCTATTGGGGCCTCCTCCTCCTTTTCCAATCCTCCAGTTCCCCCGGGCCATTCCCATTGAACGAGCTGTTGGTGGGCCATGCAGTGTAGCTGAATTCTGGGGGCGAGGGGGGCTGACACTAAAGGCCTGCCCCCAGGTGAGGGAGGAGCCACAGGACCCAGAAGCCAGCTGATTGCTTGGACCCAAAATTGAGAAAATGGGAAGGGACCTGCAGGTGAAAGGTGTAAAGCCAGGGTAGCAGAGGGGGGCCCCAGCAGAGAGCCCCAGGCAGCACCACTGCTTGGTGAAGGAGGCCAGGGAGCCTGGGGGTGTCGTCCAGGGATGAGGAACTCGGTCTGGGTGTGTGCTACGAGCAGGAAATGGAAAAAGGCCCTGCAGTCGCACAGCAGCCCCCGTCTCCCATTGACCTGCCTGCTCCCGGGCTGGGGATGGCCAGTCTGGGCAGCGCGGGCGGAGGCTGACGAGGAGCTCTTGCACCTTTGTGTGGCCGCGGATGGGGAGGTGCGTGCACAGAAAGGGATGTGGGGAGAAGTGCAGCCAAAGCCTCAGCAGGAGGGTCTGGAGGAGCCAAAAAAGGGGCTGCAACCCAAGGCAGGGTGGCAGGCGTTCGTCCGGGTCCCCCTCTCGCTGCAGAAGGGGCAGGGGTCCAGCATCTGTGAACCATGCCAGCCACACGGCCATGCTCAGAGCTCCAGGCAGGCGCTACCAACTAATATCCCCCGCGGCCGAGGGACCGGGGTGGAATAAAGGCTGGTCCGTGGGGGTTCCTCACCCTCATGGGGTGGGAGAACATCTTGCAGCTGGGTTGGGGCGGGACTTGAGGGTGAGGAAATGCAGGGTAGGGGCATGAGGCCATGGAGATGGTCTCTAGGCATTCACAGCTGGACTGGGCAAGTCTGACCCCACCGTCGCCTGCGGCTCTCTTGTTTTGCAGGCGAGACACAGGACATAAGGCCATGCAAGTGCTGAGTGAGAAGCTTCCACCCGCTCACCCCGCTGTCCGAGACGTGCTGAGACTGGCACGCCTGTCCCCTGCCCACTCATGGAGAGCACAGGTCTGTGATCATCAGCGTTTCCCTGAATGAGTGAGGCCGCTGGGAAAGGCAAGCTGGCCCAGCCCACTAGGCAGCCCTGCTCTGTTCTGCAGAGCGAGAGGCGGGGAGAGACGTAAGCCCATCTAAGGACTAGGGAGGTTGCCCAGCTGCACTGGGGCAGGGGCGGGAAGCTCATCAGCAATTCTGTCCAGTAGGCCCAGGGAGGAAGGATGGTCGTACTGCTAAGGCGCAGGGCCAGCAGCCACAGAGGAAGGCTGTTTGTGGGGCTGGGTTCTAGTCCCATTGCACGTCCTTTCACTGTGTTTTAGTTTCCCCATGTGTAAACTGGAGATGGTATTTACCTACCTACCTCACAGGGGTTAATACGCTTTCTAAGCAGTTACTATCTATATGGCTGTAGCATCTGGAAGCTCCAGTTTTGATCAGGACCCCTTTGTGCTAGGCGCCACACAAACACACAGTGGGAGACAGGCACTGCCCTGAGAGCGCACTGTGAGATAGACAAGACAGAGAAAGATGATTATCCCCATTGCACAGATGGAGGAACTGAGGCACAGGGAGACTAAGTGACTTGCCCAAGGTCATGCAGGAAGCCTGTGGCAGAGCAGGGGATTGAACACAGGTCTTCTGAGGTCAGCTCAGTATATTTACAAATCAAAAGAGCATCTAAGTGAGACTTACATAATGCAAGGACTTTCATTAACCTTGAATGGTCCCTTATAATATCTGCTAACTACTTATGCCAAACAATCTGTTCCACCTTGCATTTAACTGTGACTCTGGGAGTACCTTTTGCAGCCCAGAGCAAGAGCTCTGTGTGGCTGGAAAGCTTGTTTGTCTCTCACCATCAGAAGTTGGTCCAGTAAAAGATATGATCTCACCCCACCTTGTCTCTCTTATATCCTAGGCCTGACACAGCTATAATTACACGGCATACAATATTTCAGCAGGAACTTTTGGACAAACTATTACTTTTTTTACTTGATTAAAAAAACTGAACTGTTTTTATTCAAATTTCCCCAAAATATTCACCTCTGAGCTGGGGATAAGCATAAGAAAATCTTCAGTTCGCCCCAAAAAATCTGTTTCAGAAATGTTTGAGCCACTGAAAAAAGAGGGTTAGGATTGAAACAGCTTCTCCTTCTTACCTAGAGCATTGGCAGGTAGTGGCAGCGACACCAATCTATGCGCACTCTAGTGACAGGCTCTCAAAGTGCTCCAGACTATGTAAAAAGGCGTGCAAAAAATTGGCTGGGGTTTTCTGAGAATGAGCCACTCTTCAACTGAAATTAGATCCTGCAAAGGTTTAACTGAGGGCTGATCTGTTCACATCTCCAATGTAGTTAAGCCAGCCTATGCCCTGCTGCAGACACTGCTTGGCCAACAGAAGATTTCTTCCTTCAACCGAGATACCACCTCTCAGGGAGGTGGAGTTAGTACATCAATGGAAAAACCCTTTCTATCACTGTAGCACATGGCTACCCTACAGCGCTCCAGCAGCGTGGCTGCAGTGCTGTAGCAGCTGTAGTGTAGACATACTTTAAAGTATGGCAGTGTGTGTGTAGACAAGGCCTTATAGCACACTCCTCCATGTATTGTGCCATGCATTACTCACCCACCACATAGGAGCCTGCTACACTAACGAGCCATCCCACCTTGCGACTGAGGTAAGGAAACCCTCGTGTTTTCACATTTTATTTTCTACATACAATCCACAAACAGGTCCCTCCCCATTCCCAATTCCACCAACCTGACTCTTCATTCACAAAACCTGTCCCAGACACTCAGTCATCGTTCTACGTAAACCACAATGCGTCTTCTGCTCTAAAAACTAGAAGCACCACTATCGTCATCATCGCCACCTTCCTGATGTGGTTCTGAGATCATGGCAAAATCCAGCATGACAAAATCCACTCTGAACATAGAATCATGCAAGATTAGGGTTGGAAGGGACCTCAGGAGGTCATCCAATCCAACCCCTGCTCAAAGCAAGACCAAGCCCAACTAAATCATCCCAGCCAGGGCTTTGTCAAGCCGGGCCTTAAAAACCTCTAAGGATGGAGATTCCACCCCCACCCTAGGTAACCCATTCCAGTGCTTCGACAGCCTCCTAATGAAATTTTTTTTCCTAATATTCAACCTAGACCTCCCCACTTCAACTTGAGACCATTGCTCCTAGCTCTGTCATCTTCCACCACTGAGACTAGCTTAGCTCCATCCTCCCTGGAATCCCCCTTAAGATAGTTGAAGGCTGCTATCAAATTCCCCCTCATTCTTCTCTTCTGCAGACTAAATAAGCACGCGTCCCTCAGCCTCTTCTTATAAGTCTTGTGCTCCAGCACACTAACCATTTCCGTTGCCCTCTGCTGGACTCTCTCCAACTTGTCCACATCCTTTCTATAGTGAGGGGCCCAAAACTGGACACAATACTCCGAATGTGGCCTCACCAATGCCAAATGGAGGGGAATAATCACTTCCCGCGATCTGCTGGCAATGCTCCTACTAATGCAGCCCAGTATGCCATTAGTCTTCTTGGCAACCAGGGCACACTGCTGACTCATATCCAGCTTCCTGTGTACTGTGACAGATCCTTTTCTGCAGAGGTGCTGCCTAGCCCATTGGTCCCCAGTCTGTAGCTGTGCATGGGATTCTTCTGTGCTAAGTGGAGGACTCTGCACTTGTCCTTGTTGAACCTCATCAGATTTCTTTTGGCTCAATCCTCCAATTTGTCTAGGTCCTTCTGTATCCTATCTCTCCCTTCCAGGGTATCTACCACTCCCCCTAGCTTAGTGTCATCTGCAGACTTGCTGAGGGTGCAATCTACCCCATCCTCCAGATTATTAATGACGATGTTGAACAAAACTGGCCCCAGGACCAATCCCTGGGGCACTCTGCTTGTTAGCAACTAGACATGGAGCCATTGATCACTACCCATTGAGACCAATGAACTAGCCAGCTCTCTATTTACCTTATAGTCCATTTATCCAACCCATACTTCTTTAACTTGCTGATCAGAATACTGTGGGAGACCGTATCAAAAGCTTTGCTAAAGTCAAGGTATATCATGTCCACCGCTTTCCCCTCATCCACAAAACCAGTCACCTCTTCATAGAAGGCAATCAGGTTGGTCAGGCAATGACTTGCCCTTGGTGAATCCATGCTGACTGTTCCTGATCACCTTCCTCTCCTCCAAATGCTTCAAAATGGATTCCTTGAGGACCTGCTCCATGATTGTTCCGGGGACTGAGGTGAGGCTGACCGGTCTGTAGTTCCCGGGATCCTCCTCCTTCCCTTTTTAAAAGAGGGGCACTAGATTTGCCTTTTTCAGTTGTTCAGGGCCTACCCTGCTTGCCACAAGTTTTCAAAGATACTGGCCAAAGGCTCCACAATCACATCAGCCAACTCCCTCAGCACCCTCAGATGCATTGCATCCGGCCCCATGGACTCATGCACGTCCAGCCTTTCTAAATAGTCTTGAACCTGTTCTTTCAGCACTGAGGGCTGCTCACCTCCTCCCCATTCTGCACTGCCCAAGGCAGTAGTCTGGGAGCTGACTTTGTCAGGGAAGATAGGAGGCAAAGAAAGCATTGAGCACTTCAGCTTTTTCCACATCCTCTGTCCCTAGATTGCCTCCCCCATTCAAAAAGGGGCCTACACTTTCCCTGACCTTTTCTTGTTGCTAACATATCTATAGAAATCCTTCTTGTTACCCTTCATGTTCCTTGCTAGCTGCAACTCAAATTGTCCTTTGGCCTTCCTGATTTCAGCCCTGCATGCTCAGGCAATTTTTTTTATACTCCTCCCTAGATATCTATCCAAGCTTCCGCTTCTTGTAAGGTTCCTTTTTGTGTTTAAGCTCACTGAAGGTTTCCATGTTTATCCAAGCTGGTTGCCTGTCATATTTGCTATTCTTTCTGCACATCAGTTTGGTTTGTTCCTGTGCCTTCAGTAAAGTTCCTTTAAAATACAGCCAGCTCTCCTGGACTTCTTTCCCCATCATATTTTCGTCCCAGGGGATTCTGCTCATCATTTCCCTCTGAGGAAAATCTGCTTTTCTGAAGTCCAGAAAAGTGACAGAAAATTTGGTAATTAAGTTAATAATAAAAGAAATCCCAAGAGGATGGTAAATTTCAGCCAGGTTGTGTGGATAACGCTGTGAAGAGCGACAGAGCTGCTTTCAGTTCCATAATTTAGAACATAGAGCTCCAGGATTATCACAGGCTGCAGTTCAGGCCATATGAGTGAAACTGGATGCATGTTATGGCCCAAGTGAAGAGAACAAAACTGTTGTATTCTGAGTCAGAGAATGTTCTAAAAACTCCATTCTACATTTTTCTAGAAAGAGGAAAAAGTAAAAAGACCCTTTGCAAAGAATTAAACATGGCAAATCTGAAATTATCTTTCGTTATTTTCATGCATTTCATTTATTTTATATATATAGATGTATTTTATTTTATTATATTTATTTAATAAATTAATAAATAATCAAATAAATTAAATAGCACTAATAATGAAATAAAATAAATTAATAGTCTAATTACTTACTTAATTAATTACTCAATTCAATAATTTCATTATTTTAATCTCCTTTTAATTAATTAATGGATTATTTTAATGAAGAGAACGGCAAGATGCCTCTGGGTTTCTGGAACAGGATTTTACAGCTATGGAATAAAGCTGCTTTAACCGTTTTATCTGAAGCTTATTTCTCTTCTTTCTTCATATCTGCCTTCTCCCAGCCGTTAGTAAATTGGATCTAGATAATACTAACACTTACTAATCTCCCCTGAAGCTGATGCGCAGTTGTCAGACTGTCAGACTGGTTTTAGAACAGCACATAGTTTAAATTTTGGCTAAATTTATGTTGCTGTAGGACCTGCTCCAAAGCCCGTTGAAATTAGTGGGAGTTTTTCCATTAACTCCAATGAGCTTTTAATCAGGGACTTTTTCCACCCTATTACTTTACTCACTTACCCAGGAGGTCCAAACATACTATCCTCCTGGGAGTTCCTTGATTATTAACTTAATTATCAGATTTCCTGCCCAGTCTTTCTCCTGTACTTAGCTGTTTCGTGGCTTCCTCTGTACAGAGCCCCCTCTATCAGAGCCCTTAATTCCCCATGTTTCAAAGAGATGTTTGGGGGAATTCATTGCTGCCCTGTGGCTCCTCTGAGTTTATAACTTGCCTAGGAAAATGGGGTACTTTGGATGTCTGAGACACCATGTGCAGAGTGGATGTTGCCAGGCTGAGCACAACATATGGTTGTGGGTCAGTGTTGCAGTCTCAGAACCACGTCGGGAAGGCGACTAAGATGGTGATGAGGGAATTCTCGTTTTTAGGGAAGAAGGCGGTTTGATATGGAATGGGGATTGGGCGGCTGGGACAGGCGTCATGGAATTGTGCGTGGGTGAGGGAGTTGTTGGTACATGGAGATAATATGTGAAAGGTTTCTTGACCTCAGTCAGAAGGTGGGATGGCTCATAAATTGAAGGAAACAGGCAAAATGCTAAGGTGGGTGAGAGTTTCTACTTCACTCAGTAAAGTGAGGCAGTACAGTTGTTATTATTTGTATTTTTGCCTAGCAGCACCAGCCCCAGTCATGGACCAGGACCCTCTTGTTTTAGGGGCTGTCCAAACCCAGAAGAGAAAGATAGTCCTTGCCACAAAAAAGCTTCTAATCTAAGTGAGAGTATATGTCTTTTATTTGAAGTGTAGTGGCTGCAGAGGTGCCTCATGGAGATAGGCAAACAGATAGGGTGGGGAGGACAGCATTAGGATTTCTGAAAGGACCTTAACTCTAAATTTCCTGACTTTCCAATATCACATTTGTGAATGACACCATTCTGCCAAGGTTCTCTACAATACATTACACCCTGAACTGTGTCTGAACACAATTGGTTTGCTTGGGAACGTTCCACCCCAGCCACAGATTCTATTCCTGGCCGACCCCTTAGTGGTGCCATTGCTCCACTAAAGCTAATGCTACTCCAGAACACGAAGGAGTTTCTGTTCTTCATTTACAGATGGTCTGTTGCCAGATCATTTTTTTCTGCATACTCTCAACAATTCTCTGAAGAATTTCTGTTGCATCAAAACCTCTGTATAGGCCCTTTGTTTCTTATACTGCTATATGGCTTTGGGAATTCAGCGTGGATTTAGCAGCTTAGCCATAGTTACCAGGTCTGAACGTTTTGGCCTTGGTCTATTGAGACCATCTCTGAGGTGCACCAGCTGTGTATCTTTGTGAAGTTATGGAACTTTCTACCTACACTAAACTAAGGTGATAAAATGTAGGTGGGAGCTGGTCTATTCCACATGCTAGTATTTATCTAAGCTGTGCTGCTTGCTCATGTCCTTTTCCTCCCTTTGCACTAGAGGTGGAGTCAGACATTCTCCGCAGCGTGCATGCCCTCCTCCGAGAACTCGACGGACACCATCCTGCCTTCCAGAGCGAGCGAGGTAAGACAGGGCCCTCCCTCAGCAGGCCAGCCAGCATCTCGCTCCTGCTCTCTGTGCCTCAGGCTGGGTCAGGGTCAGAGATTCCCCTGGCTGTTTATTCTGGTTTTATTGGGATCAGAAGGTCCCAGAACATCGGTGCCTGAGTATCCTCCCACCACATTTAGGCTGAATCACTGGCAGATGCTCTGCACCATTCTCATCTCCTTGATGTGTGCACTTGGCTTCTGAGGGTCCAAAAGGGACTAACATTTTCAACCAATTTTTGGTTCTGGGCACGCATTTTTCCCTCCGGGAAATCTCCTTACCCCTTCACCATAGCTACTCTGTACGAAGCTTCCAAAGCAACTCTAGCCAACCTCCTCCAACCTTTAGCACACGGTCTCCAGTAGCCCTCATTAATCTGCAGGGCTGGATGATTAGACCAGGACACTGAGAGACAGAGATCATGGGTTTCATTTCCAGCTATGTCACTGACTCACTGTATGACTTTGGGCAACTCGCTTAACTTCTCTGTGCCTCAGTTTCCTCATCTGTAACATGGGAACAAAACCCTTTTATGTAAAGTGCTCCTCAGATGAAAGGGGCTATTTAAATAACCCAGGTACAGAAAGTCTAAACCCTGCACTATCTGTCAAGCAACTGGGTCCAGAGCTTCGGCAACCGGAATTAAAGTAAAACAGATCTGATTTGGGATGCACAGAATATGTTACTGTTGATTAAAATTAGATTTCATCCTGAATGAATGCTCAGTATCTGCAAAACTGAAATGGGTGGGTTTTATACTTGTTGCTATTATACATTATCTGCAGCTAGTGTGTCAAATAACGTGTGCGGGAAACCACAGCAATCTGAATGCTAGATAGACAAGTGAATCTGTATAGATGTGATGATAACAACACCCTCTGCCCTTCTCTAGTGCCACATCATGAAATCATCACACACCCCATCTCCTCTGTGAGGGGGGGCCTGTGTTGTCATCTCTATTATGCAAGGCTCAGAACCTGGGCACCGTGTTTGCTGTGTGACCATGCACAAGAGGCAGAATCAGGACTAGGACCCTGGAGTTCTGATTTATAGTGCACCTCTGTAAACACTAGGCCATGAATCAAATTCCAGTGGAGTGTTCTGGCACTAACTGAAGTCAGCACAGTTACTCCAGCTTCCTGCTAACATGCGTGAGAGTAGAATCTGGGTTTGTGACTAGTAGTTGCCAGCTGCTTGGAAAATGAAGACTATTACAGTCTCCACATGCAGCTTTCACAGTGTGTCCCCAGGAGCCTGTCTGTCAGGAAGATAAGGCCATTGTGGAGAAACTAAATTAATTCTTTGCATCAGTCTTCACAGCTGAGGATGTGAGGGAGATTCCTAACCCTAAGCTGTTCTTTTTAGGTGACAAATCGGAGGAATGGTCCCAAATTGAGGTGTCATTAGAGGAGGTTTTTCAATAAATTGATAAAGTAAAGAGTAATAAGTCACCGGGGCCAGATGGTATCCACCCAAGAGTTCTGAAGGAACTCAAATGTGAAATTGCAGAACTACAGCAGTGGTATGTAACCAATCATTTAAATCAGCTTCTGTACCAGATGACTGGAAGATAGCTAATGTGACACCAATTTTTGAAAAAGGCTCCAGAGGTGATCCCAGCAATTACAGGCTGGTAACCCTAACTTCAGTACCAGGCAAATTGGTTGAATCTATAGCACAGAACAGAATTATCAGACACATAGATGAACACAGTTTGTTGGGGAGTAAGTAGTCAACATGGCTTTTGAAAAGGGAAATCATGCCTCACCAATCTATTAAAATTCTTTGAGAGGGTCAACAAGCACGTGGACAAGGGTGATCCAGTGGATATAGCATACGTAGATTCTCAGAAAGCCTTTGACAAAGTCCTTCACCAAAGGCTCTTATGCAAAGTAAGCAGTCATGGGCTAAGAAGGAAAGTCCTCTCCTGGATCTGGTTAAAAGATAGGAAACAAAGGGTAGGAATAAATGGTCAGTTTCCAGAATGGAAAGAGGTGAATAGTGATGTCCCCTGGGGGTCTCTATTGGGACCAGGGCTGTTCAACAGATTCATCAATGTTCTGGAAAAGGGGTAAGCAGGGAGGTGACAACATTTGCAGATGATACAAAACTACTCAAGTCCAAAGCAGACTGCAGAGTTGCAATGGGATCTCACCAAACCGAGTGAGTGGGTAAACAAAATGGCAGATGAAATTCAGTGTTGATAAATGCAAAGTAATCCCCAAATAGTCCCAACTTATACATGTAAACAGTGGGGTATAAATCAGCTGTTACCACTCAAGAAAGTGATCTTGGAGTCACTGTGGATAGTCCCCTGAAAACATCCACTCAGTGTGCAGCAGCTGTCTCGAAATCTAAAAGAATGTTGGGAATCATTAGGAAAGGGATAGATGAGACAGAAAATATCATATTGCCTCTTTATAAATCCATGGTATGCCTACATCTTGAATACTGCGTGTAGATCTGGTTACCTCATCTCAAAAAAGATATATTGGAATTGGAAAAGGTACAGAAAAGGACAACAAAAATGATTAGGGATATGGAACAGCTTCCATATGAGGAGCGATTAATAAGTCTGGGACTGTTCATCTTGGAAATATTAAGGGGGGCTATGATAGAGGTCTATAACTGATGTGGAGAAAGTAAATAAGGAAATGTTACTTATTCCTCATACCACAAGAACTAGGGGTCACCAAATGAAGTTAATAGGCAGTAGGCTTAAAACAAATAAAAGGAAGAATTTCTTCACACAACGCACAATCAATCTGTGGAACTCTTTGCCAGAGGATGTTGTGAAGGCCAAGACTATAACAGGGTTAAAAAAAGAACTAGATAAGTTCATGGAGGATAGGTCCAGCAATGGCTATTAGCCAGGATAGGCAGGGATTGCTGTTTGCCAGAGGATGATCACACGATGACGACCTGTTCTATTCATTCCCTCTGAGGCACTTAGCATGGGCCACTGGCGCAAGGCAGAATACTGAGCTAGAAGGACCATTGGTCTGACCAGTGTGGCCGTTCCTATGACTGTCAAACAAAACAGGTACATCTAATTCTACCACTCGATGACGCATGGGGCAGACATTCCCAGCTGCTGCTTGGGAAGGTGCACAAAGGACGTGGTCACATCTCAAGCCAGAAGTCTGAGCCAGAGCCTAGGTACCCAACGTCTGCCCTGTCCAGTGCCTTACTGATCAAGTTCCAGCAGTTTCATTTTCTTAGAACTGATCACTGCCCTCGTTGCTACACGCAGACTGCAGGTCCCAGCATGCACTGTTGCAGCTGAGTCCAGGTGACATTCCATTGCGAGTTACAGACCGGGGCCGCCAGGGGTGCTGTGTTCTGTAACATCACGGGTTGAGCTCGGCAGGCAGGTTGCTGCGGAGCCATCCCACATCTTTGCTAGACAGTGGCTCCTGCCTTGGAGACGTGTGGAAACAGCTTTGTTTGGCCAGCCCTGTGGAGCATGTTTCATGGATAAATCCAGTCCCGTGTCGGGGAGTTAATATGGACTTTACAATTTTTATAAAGCAAGGCGCACATCGCTCCAGAGGGATAGGGTGAGCTGGGGGACTTGCCTTGCTGCACACTTTGTGCCTTGTCTGTTCGCTGGGCACGTGTAGGCAGCTGGCTGGCTCTTGGTTTCTTTCACTGGGACGCCTCAGCCTTCATTTAAAAAATCAAGACCAGAACAGCTGTAACGAGCTGAAGTCATTATTACGTAGCCATCTGTTCATCACAGCAGTGTTGCTGTTGTTCTTGTTTTTATTTTGTGTAACTGTAGCACCTCTGAGCCCCAGTCATGTCCCAGTCCCATTTGTGCTAGGGGCTGCACAAAACAGGGGGTGGCATGGGAAGACTGTCCCTGCCCCAAGAGATTACGGTCTAAGTGTTGCCAACTCTCATAATTTGCTTCAAGGCTCCCGATGTCTGTCAATGTCCTTAGAGCCCCAGCTCCTGGGACCAGGAGATGGCATGAGAATCTCTGCTAGTGTTTTTTTTTAAAAGTAAGTTTCCAGCCCTTATGGTGGCAGAGAAAAGTGTGAAAATGGGACCCCAGTGCCACCTATAGGCTCAAAATCTAGAAAGCAAATACAAAGAATCCACTATGTATCACTAGCTGAAAAATCATGAGGTTTAAAAAACATTTGTTTTTTTGATGATTTGCTTGCAGTCGACGATGCTGCCGTTGGCATCGGCTGACAGCTCGCCAGCTCTGATGTGCACATGCAGTGCAGCCGCGGGTATAGCAATGGCTCAGAGATAGCATCTCTCCTCTCGCCATTGAGAAATGTGTGTGGTGTGACGTGTGGGAGGCTTCCTCTGAAGCCCTGTGCTGTAACGCTCCATCAGAGTCTTCCGGGAGGCGAGACTGATCCACACCCAGACACCGCACTGCATTAACTAAAGGCTTGTCTGCGTGGGGAAACAAGAGTGACCAGACGTCCAGATATTAGGGGCTTTGTCTTATATAGGCAACCTAGCTCCCCCCTCTTCCCAATTTTTCACATTTGCTATTTGGTCCCCCTAAACTTACCACTATAATTACACCAGTATACACCAGTTCTACCAGTATAGCCATACTATAGCTATAGTTGTATAATTGTGCCGTAAATTGCCCCCTGTCTACACTTAAAAGGGTTTGCTGGTATAGTTACAAGCTGTAAATTGGCGCAAAAGAACCTAGAGGAGATGCAGCTTGTACCAGCAAAAATCACAGCTTCGTGTAAACATTGGTCTGAAAGGGGCCTTGAGAAGTAATTGAGTCCAGCCCCTGGCGCTGTGGCAGAACTACAAAGGCACATGCCTTAAGTCAGTGGTAGAGCCAGGCATGGAACCCAGGTCTCATGGCGTAGCTCCCACTGCTAGTTACGAGGCTACGGTCCCTCCTCATCACTGCTCTGCTCACTGACCTTTCCCGTGTTCTTGGTCTCCCAGGGATGTTGCGCTGGACCTTGCATAAGAAAATCGACCGGGATCCCCGCAACAGCACGATCCTGGTTAAAATCCTGGTGAAAGAGCTGGAAAGGGTAAGAATGAACAGAAGGGAAAGAAATGTCTACCAGGGTGCATGGTGCCAGTGAGGCCTGTGTCTGCCATACCCATCTCCTCATGGCTTTATGTGGCCCTCATTAGCATGGCATCTCTGAGGGCGCTAAGCCAACTGTGCCTGCAGTGACCTTCCTGCTGTTATAGGGGTTGCTGGGAAGGAGGGTCCCTGGCCTCTCTGGAGCTCTGACTCTGAGCACGGAGACATTATCTGCAAAGCTCACGCCCTGGATGGTGGAACCAGGGGCAGTGGAGGCTGGCGCCCTGCAGTGGAATTATCGTGGGGGCTGATCTACGTTTCTCCCCCTGCAATATTTCCTCTGTTGCTGTGGAGGGTACAAGAAGGGGCCGTCAGCCCCCACTCCTCCTCTGGCCCAGCTCTCTTGGTGCTGGGAAAAGGGGCTCCTGGAGGCAGAGGTGAAGCCATGCTGGGCAGGGAAAGGCAGAGCCATGCCATTTTGGGGGTGGGGAGAGGGCAGGAGCTGGTGCCAGTTGTGGAAAAGCAGCAGCCGGGGCAAGGCACTGGACAGGCAGCTGCTCTGGGTGCTCTGGGTGCAAGGGACACCAGGCTGCTGCAGCCGCCCTGACCCCACTTCCTGAGCTTGCCAGGTGCCTGTGAGACCAAGGCAGGTGCCTGCCCCACTTCCTGCTATCGCCAGAGCTCCCTGGTGCCCATGACAGCCCCAAACCTCAGCCCCCCATCATGCCAAGCTTCCACCACCTCTGCTGGTCCCTAGACCCGGGTCAGCAGCTCAGCTGCCTCTGAACTCCTCAGCCAGCAGTCACCACAGAGACAGTGAATTGCTAGAACTGGTCGGAAAATGGGTCTTTTGTCCGTGGAAAATATCAACCATCATGGGGGAAACAACCACTTTTGCTGAAGTTTTCCATGGAAAACTCCGACTCTTTGGTGAAAAATTGAAAGCTGAAATATTCCGAGGCAGAAATGCCACTGTGGTGCCTCATGGGAGTTGTAGTTCGTGTGCCTCAAGCTCCCACTTTCCTTGGGCAGGGCTCCCCCCAGGGACTCCATCTTCCATGATGCACCACAGACTCCCCTCATGGCAAGGGGAGGCCGTCACATCATGGGGTCTTTGGCCATGGTGCTTTCACAGGTTCTAGCGAGTGTCCCTTCCTGGCAACCTACCAGGGCTGCCGTGAGGGGGATCCAAGCCTCTGTGCTCCTCGAGTGATTCAAGCTTCTGGAGCCTGAACAGAGCCCAACCACTGCCCCAATTTCAGACACACTCTCAGGGCAGATCTTCTATCTGGCATCCCCACTGCGTGACCCACCCCACTGTTCAGCTGCCTAGCCCGTCTGGACACAGGGCCGACCCAAACACGCCCCGCTCCCGACACTCCACCCAACGGTGAGACGCTTCTGGTTCCCACTTCAGCTCGCTTGGGGCAGCAGTTGTGAAGCAGCCAATACACATGCACTCCATACAGTCTAACACCTTAATGCGCTTTATATTTCATCACATAAAGCCCAAGAGAGTACAGACCAACCAAAACAGGAACACATCCTAAACGCAACGTCCCTCGCTAGCTCACCCTTCTCTGGGGAGTCCCTGGGCAACCCTCCTGGCCTACCTGCTCCTGCGCAACCTCATCTTAAAATGGTGCAAAATGGTTCTCTCTCCATCTCCCCTCCATGAGTCCCTGCATCAATTTCTCCTGGGGTCATTTGTTCTGCTTTTTGGTATTTTTTCATTATTCCCAGCCACCCCCCGCCCTTCAGCTAAGAGGAGGAAGTGTCTTCTTCCAGCTCTAGCAAGCCCATTGTACCAAGCTGTTTTCCTGTGAATAGCCCTTGTGAGACATGACAGGACCCAGCTCACCCAGGGTGGATCCACATACACAGGGCCTTCCCATGACACAGTAATTTCATGATACACGCGCATAAAACCGCTCACAGTTCAGACTGCAATCTTCCACAGAAAGCAGACACTTTTCCTGAAAAACCGAGTTTGGTGAAAAACCCAATGTTTAGTCAGAAACCAGCATTAATGGGTTTTTTTCTACCAGCTCTAGTAATTGTGTGGCCTGGTGTATTGTGGTCACCAGCCTCATTCCTGCGAGCTGGTGGCCTGTGGTGTACCCCACGCTCAGGGAAGTTCTGCAAGTACCGCAATGGGTGTGTGCTGCAAGAAGCTGTGGGATTTCTCTGTGTCAGGGCCCAGTTACACTGGCTGCACGCTAAGCCTAGACCACATACCTTCTCCTCCCATCCTGACCTACAGAGCCCCACCGCTTCCCACAAGTGGGCCGCTGATCAGACGCTATGCCAGTTCCCCATCCTCTTGAGGCCGAGAAACCCCGACATCTTCTGGCCCAAAGCTCATCCCACTTTCAGAGCATGCTTATAACATCCCCCACTGCAACCCCCTTCTGTAACCTAGCTGCTCTGCACCCTCCTGCATCCACTAGAGAGAGCCCGTCTGCTCCCTTCCCTCGCCAGGATATTACAAGGGCCTTCACGTGCCTACTCTGTGCATTGCTGAAGCCTAGGGGCCAGATTCTCAGTGACACGGAGGCCCTGTCTACACATGGCAGCTGTACTGCTTTAACTAGACCAGGGCAGTGAAAGCAGAGCCTCTCGCCCCAGTGCAGGGGCAGCTACTGCTATGTAAGTGCCTTCTACTGGTACAGCTCCTTTCTGTAGGGAAGGGAAATAAGCCATAGCAGTAGAAGGTCTGGATCTCTGCTCTGGTATCACTGCTCCCACAATAGGGACTGTACCAGAAAATCTCTATTGCTAAACAATCACCCCACTAGCTGCCGTAGCTATACTGGTAAAATCCTGTTTGGCCAGGCCCAAGGTGCTCTCGCTCTGCTCTGACAGTGTAAAGAGGCCTTACATCGGCAGAAACGGCCCATGAAATTACTCTCCGTGACAGCAGGCTCCCCAGCCAGCGCAGAGCTGACATAAGGGCTCTTAGCAGCCCTGCTCCCAGGCCCTGGCGTAGGGGGCCCAGGGTGCTAGGGTATGGCTGGGGGGCAGAGCTCTAGGCTATTTTCCGTGAGCTGGGCTGCTCCCCATGGTGTTCTCTGCCTACTCTGCAGAGACAGAGTGAGGCCATGAATCCCTTCTGACAGCCACAAGGGCCTCGCATGGGCCATACTGGGCAGGGGATGAGTGGGGAGAAATTCCTTGCCTCTGCTTGTCCGCCTGCACCCACACGTGTGCCTAGCCTGGCTCCAAGTGTTATCTCTGTGTATGATGGTCTCAGATTTCAGTGCCATGGGCATGTGGGGTGGCACTGGCTTCTGATTTGCCAGCCCTGCAGTTGCTTAGCCTGGCTGGCTGACACTTGATGCCATCTCGTTAGCAAGAGCTGGGTCTGGCTGTCTGCTTGTGAACAGAGGGCTCCATCTGAACATAAACCACGTGCTGTTTGCCAGTGTGCATGCGGCAGGCCCCTTATTGCTGGGCTCAGAGAAGATACAGTGAGCCCTCTGTTAGCAGAGGCTGGATGTGCTTTCTGTGCTATTTCTCCCCTCTCCTGCCATGGGCGAATTGGCCTCCCAAGGGATGGCTGGCAGGGGAAGAAGGAAGGGAAAGGCAGAGAATGAAATGGAATGGAAATGTCTGAGAGCTCGGGAGTGAATAGCTAGAGTGTACAGTGAGCTGGGTCACCCGGCATTGCACATCTGACTGGTCATTTGGCTGCCACTGGTTTTGTGCTCCTCCGCTGATGCACAGAATCTGTCAGGCTCTTTCCAGGCTGTTAGGTTATTTGCACGAGTGTTGCAAATCACAGCCACCACAGTTCTCAGCAAGGATCAGACCTGCGCTCTTCAGCGTGGAAAAGCGCAAGCCCTACTGTCTGAGCGAAGGGGGAACTCCTCTAGCTGGCCCATAGCAGCAGGCTGGATGGTTGCTGTGGCCAGCTGTTAGCGAGAGACATCAGCACTCGTGCTAGGCCAAGGTATTATAAATGCATTGGGCACTAGGGTCTCCGAGCCTTTCAAGGGGAAACCAATCTCCTGGGTTTAGTATTTCCTCTTTGGGACGTTTGCGGGCTGGAAGCCCTGGCATCGGCCGGTCAGGGCTGAGCCATGGTGCGGCTGGCGGCATGCTGCTCTGGTCTTGCAGACGCTGACGCAACCACATGTTCTCTTGCTGTTGCTCAGGATTAGAAACTAAAGCAAGCTGGGGATTTTCTATCAATGCGTTTTCTTCGTGGGAAATATCCACTTGGGATTCAGTTTGGGATGGGTGTGAAAAGCCAGAAAACAAAGTGTTTCAGTTTTCAGTTGCTGAAAACTATTTTTTTTACAAGAAATGTTACATTTTTCACTCAAAAAAATCCCCCAAAATCCTGAGCAGCTCTATTCGAAACACTTATCTGCTGCCTTCTGGGGATCAAGCTCATCGCAGATATATTCAGACACGCTGCCTGAGTCCTAATACAATATTACAAACAAATAAAATTCTGTCACTGGTCAGTTACAGACCTGGCACTTGAAACCACCCATAACAATATATGAAAGACTGCAACACACACGCTGCGTTTATCCTCAGACATGCTCTACACTGAACCGGGCAGTGGAATGTAGGGGTCAGGTCGGGGACAGAACCTGTCCCTGTGACTCTATTACAATGTGCTTGGTGGTGGGAGCACAATTCAGTTCCTCATTAATAAAAGAAACATGAATCCCTACGAATTCTTGGGCTTTCTGGTGACTAGAAACAAATCTGGTGACCATTAGGCTCATTCCAGACTCAGAATGTTGGCCTGTTTGCTGCTGTAGGAGTTTTCCTGTTCAACTGGCAGGGAAAAGGTGACATTTGTTTGGACTGAGAACCCCAGACTGAGCTGGCAGGCCCCTGCATTTTCAATCGCTGAAATTAACCCTTTGTGCTTTAGAAGAGCGGGCTGTGCTCAGCATTTCATTTGGGTTCCTCGGCTTCAAACACTGCTCAGTTGTTTCGCCAGTCAGCAAGTCATTAAGCGGCGTGAGCTTTAGTTAACTGTGTGGCTTGGTTTTGCAGGCAGAAAGAGGAGATTATAGACATTACATCATCCCCCTGCTTCATACATTAATGTACACGCTAATAAAGGTAAGAGCTGCAGACGGTATTTAACAATTCAGGAAAATTCAAAGCTATGGGACCTGGTCCTGAGGTCACTTCCATGGGATTTATAGCAGAATTGGTAGTGTGGCATTTCCTGGCTTTCTGACTAGGTGACCGTGGGCAAGTCATCGCCCTCCCCATGCCTCAGTTTCTCCACTTGTAAAATGGGGATAATCACACTGCGCTCCTTTGTGAAGCACTTTGAGATCTGCAGATGACAAGCACTGTATAAGAGCTAGGTATTTGTATAGGTAGGTGAAGTTAAAATGGGGCCCACCATTCAGTCAGCCATGTATAGCTATAGAGAATGTTTTCAAAAACATTGCTTGGGCTGTATGGTGGGATCCATTTTTCTGCAAGAACCTTAAATTTCCCCATTCTGTGCATTTGAATCTTCAGTTTTAAAAATACAGGGTGTGAAATAAACAGGGTTGGACAGGATCTTTCAGGTCACCATGGGCCAGACTTTAAAAGTATTTAGATGCAAAGATATAAAGATGCAAATAGGCACCTAATCGGATTTTCACATGTGCCCAGGCATCTACATGTCTTTAGAAACCTAGCCCCCGCAGCCTTGCAAGAGGTTATTTCTAGATCTCTGCAGAATCGCTATTACTTCTTTGTCTAGCCTTAGGCTCAGATTCAGCCCTCTGACTTCAGCTCGAGTTGCACCCATGGCTGAGTTTGGTCATTAGAACTGAGTCCTTTCATCTGTGGGCTGCTCGTTTCTTATGGATCTCATTTATGGTAAAGGGCTTCCCCCCACAGGAAGCCTAAGTGTAGACCATTCTGTTTCACATGGGATCTTGTTAACTGTCCCTTTCCCATTCCAGGCTCCCTGCATTGCAGACGATCTCTATGAAAGAGTGTATAACTTCTGTAAAAAGCTACTAACCCTGCCGAAGCCTTACTGTACCGTTGGCTTGGACTACGCGTTCCGGTTAAAAACAGAACGAATGACACCAGGTTTGTGGAATTCATGGCTCCTGTCCTGTGGTGTGGGTGTGGTAGCTATGAAATAATGATGCCCTTGCTTTAGTAATGATTAAAGTCCCCAGAAGTGTGATAGGTATTTTATGTGCACTGCATCTTTAAATGTCTTAAGAGTGCTCCTGGTATGCAGCGAGAGCTCCCATTCTGTTCCCTGAATGGCATTGGCAGAGAAGACCATCACGCTCTGCTGTCTTCCAATGGAGACCTCAAGCTCACAGTGAATGATGTGGGCAAAGGGAAGCAAATGCTCCTTCTTAGCAGAAAGGAAGAGAATTGTGCACTCGTCTCAAGGATACTTACCAACCCAGTGCTAGAACTATTATGGGGATTACAGTTGTGCCTAGAGGTATCCACTGAGATCAGAGCCACATTTTGTGAAGTTATTTTTTATTATTTGTATTACCATAGCACCTGAGAGCCCCAGTCATGGACCAGGATCCCGTTGTGCTAGGTGCTGTACAAATCCAGAACAAAAAATGGTCCTTGCCCCAAAGAGCTTACAATTTCAATAGACAAGGCAGAGATGAAGTGGCTTCCCTGAGGTAACACATTGAGTGCAGCAGAGCCTGGAACTGAACCCAGAACTTCTGAGTCCCATCCCATAAAACCAGAAATTAACCATGGAAATTGATCTGCAACTGAAACGCAATGGGCCCAGCTGGGCCAGTCCAGTGTTTGCAACTGTTATGAGCAACAGACTATGGTTAAGCCACAGTAAAACCATTCTTCTTAGATCTGTATCTTGAAATGAGAAATCTCCCTCTAACCTTAAACTGCTGCCTTTCCAACTTTGGCTCTCCCATCATCTCTGGCTGGGTCTATACTGACGGCGGCAAATTTGCAAATTTGCTGCCGTCAGATTGATGTCGCTGGATCGCCTGAGCAGTCTGTGTAGACCCGCTCAGTCAATCCAGAAATCGACCGAGGAAAACCACTTGGTAAGTGGCGCAGCGCAGTGTGGCCGGCGTGCAGAACAGACACAGAGAAGTCGACGGAAGATATGTAAATCATTTACGTCACTTGCGTATCTCCCATTGACTGCCACCGAATCCGGAAGGTAAGTGTAGACCAGGCCTCTATTTATTTTAAGCAGGTGTTAAATACTGAAGGACCACCTACTGTCTCCTGGAGAGCCGATGTGTTTAGAAACAGTACTGCTGAAATCCTGTATTTTCCATTTTCTTTGTCTCATTTGTTAAAATTCTTATTTATGCTTTTCCCACCAATGGCTTCTGTCACTATCATACTAGAGCACAAAACAGGCCCTCCCCGCCCCTGCAGGAGACAGAGCTGTGTATTCCCATTTTAACTGTGACAAAGGAGTCAGCTGAAGAATTGGGCACAGAACCCAGATCTGCCCAAGCTCTTCTTTAACCACAAGACCATGCTTCCTTGGCGACACATGATTGGGACGAGGTGCTTTGGTGCAGTTTCTCCATTATCTTGCACCTTGTGTCATCACTGACGCCACAGTGAGGTGGGCAGAAAGCACCACCTTGGCTCTACCGGCTTGGCAGAAGCAACCTTGTGTTGACACAAATGATGCCACAGGGCAAAAGTTAGCTGAGAATCAGGCCCAAAGAACAGGACAATGTTGAATCAGGCCCTTTCTCCTGCCTCCGCTTCTAAGTCTCCCCTCTAATTTGTAATCGATGCAGCAAAGGAAGTGAAACAGGAAATGTGTAGCTGAGATTATCGCATAAACAGAAGGTGTTTTCATGTGTTCCGTCAGAATTTCCTTTAGATTGTGACCTCTTTATTCTGGGTTATATTAAACTGTGCTTGACTCTCCACTCACACCTGCTTTAGTGCCATTGGTTTAGCAGAGTTACTCCTAACAGAGTTACGACAGGGTAAGTGAGAGCAGGAATAGGCCACCCTCTTAATCTGGCATGTCACTATCTGTGCTCTGATCGCTGCATGTGCATATTTGTATTTCTTAGGGGTGTTATACCAAAGAATGGTTATTTCTGAACAAAGTCTGAAGAGCGACCCATATCCTTATCAGGAAAGGTACGTACTGCCTGTTCTAGTGTGGCTTTTAAATGGCATTTTAATTTTGCAGCAAAATCTGTGCCTTTACTGCATACTGAACATAGCATTTGATGGCACTGGGCAATACTATCAAAAATCTAACAGCTATTAGCAATGGAGCAAAATCGAAGCCCACTAGTGGTATTAAAAAGGCGAATATAATAGACTTCAGTGGCACATCAGATTTGTTAAAACAACTTGGTGTCAGGAACCTGGTTTTTGAGTATGCTAGCTGGTCTGCGTGGCCCCAGCTTCCCCTAGACATGTAGAGAAGCACAGCAAGTGTCTGCAGCAGCTCCATTTAATTGAGCAGAATGCTGCTGACCCAAAATATGCATTCCAGTCTCAGCGTGCAAACAGTTACTCTGGGCCAAATTCAACCCTTGGGTAAGAGGGTGCAGCTCCACTGACTTCACTTGTATTGTATCCATGCACACCAGGGCTGAACCTGGCCATAGCAGAAAAAGCTGATGACCCACCTAGTCTAGCACCTTGCTCCAGATGGGGAACCATGCTGGCTTTAATCTCTTAGTTGTACAGTGTTACACCACAGGATGAATTTCTTCCTGACACTGGCTGGCTGATAGTTTAAGCCCTGAAGCATTAAAGTGGCAGCCACCGCTTTGCATTTAAATGTACAATGGCATGCCTTCCCTGTGCTCCCAGTCTTCACTGACTCCTGCCTTTTTGCATACTCTGCTTTGATAACCATATCCATTTATTTTATGCATCTGTTTTTTCAATCCTTCTTTTCCACAGAGTTTTCCTATTTGCAGATCCAGATGTGCTCTCCAAGGCTGTATGCAATGCACTATTCACTGACGCCACAGCTGCTCAGATGTATCAGAATCCCAGATCATGCATGTGTTATGTGATAATACGTGCTATGCAGGCGGCTCTGGGTGAGGACTGTGACGTTGAAAGTTTGCAGAGGATCCTGCAGGTAATGGGTTAGCCGCAACTTCGCATCACCGTGGACTCGACCCATGTTTACATGAGGCCGGATTCTCAAAAGAGCTCGGCTCCCATTTACGCAATTCAATGAAGTGACCAGATTTTCAGCCCCCACCAGCTTCCACTGACACATAAAGCAGATTTTGCTACTCTTACACCCATTGAACAGCGCCTTGCCGTGCAAACAGTGCCAATGAAGACAAGTGATTTCATATGGATATACACGTGTGTGTGGCTTCGTGTAGTTCCGTAGTTGTGAGCACTTCCACTGTGCATTTGAAAGTCAGACAATAGAGCTGGTCAAAAAATAAGCTAATAATTTTTTGCAGGACATAGAAACATAGAAACATAGAAACATAGGTCAGAAGGGACCAATATGATCATCTAGTCTGACCTCCTGCACAAGTCAGGCCACAAAACCCTACCCATACACATTTATAACAACCCCGAACCCATGACTGAGTTATTGAAATCCTCAAAAGTGAGATTTGAAGACCTCAAGCTGCAGGGAATACACCAGCAAGCGACGCATGCCCCATGCTGCAGAGGAAGGCGAAAAACCTCCGGGGCCCCTGCCAATCTGCCCCGGAGGAAAATTCCTTCCCGACCCCAAATATTGCGATCAGCTAAACCCTGAGCATGTGGGCAAGACTCACCAGCCAGCACCCAAAAAAGAATTCTCTGCAGTAACTCAGTTCCCATCCCATCTAACATTCCCACAGACCATTGAGCAGACTTATCTGCCGATAATCCAAAATCAATTGCTCAAATTAAATTATCCCATCATAACATCCCCTCCATATACTTATCAAGCTTAGTCTTAAAGCCAGATAAGTCATTTGCCCCCACTACTTCCCTCGGAAGGCTGTTCCAGAACTTCACTCCCCTAATGGTTAGAAACCTTCGTCTAATTTCAAGTCTGAATTTCCTAATATCCAGTTTGTACCCATTCGTCCTTGTGCCTATATTAGTACTAAACTTAAATATTTGCAAAAAATAAAATAAAATGGGGGCAAGGAGCTGTTTTCATTTTCATTGAAATGTCCCACATTTAAAAAAACATATTTGACAAAAACTGAAATGAAAAATTGATTTTTTTTTTCAGTTTTTGAAACCTGTTTCTGATGAAAAAATGTTTGTTTGGTTTTCAATTTGCCAGTGTTCCTGGAGAAAAACAGACAATTGAGTTGAAATCAACAATTTTTCATGAAACCATTTGAGATGAAAAGCCATTTTTGGGGGGTCACAGCAGAAAAACGTGCAGCTCTCTGGAGCAGCCTTTTTAAGGGAGCACTGGGGACCACGCATGAGAGGTGTGGCACGTTAGTGGAGTCCAGCAAGCACTGTTTATTTGGAACCCTCCATCTAACATAACCCTGGCGAAAGTCTGTCACCTACCACACCATCACCCCTACAAAGTCTTCTTCCCCTCATGTCCACTGGGAGCTGTTCGAAGAGCCCGTTTTCTCTGCTGCAGAGTCTCCTGCCCTCAATAAGGCCTCCAGCATGAACTGCAGCCGGTGCCCCTGCCTTGCAGAAGGTGGGATGCACAGCTGGCTTAGAGCAGGATCAGTTACTCACCCTCCCAACTTGGCACCCGCTGCTGGCCTCAGGTGTGCAGCCTGCCAAAACTGCCCCCAATGCTGGGGCTTCGGCGAGTCTGAGCCTATGTCGACAGAGATACAAAACCACAGCTGGCCCGGATCGGCTGACTCAGGCTCTCCCTCTGAGACTGAAAAAGTGCTGGGTAGACATTGGGGCTTTGGCTGGAGTCTGATCTCTGGGACCATGTGAGGGGGGAGGGTCCCAGACCCACATGTCTACACTGCTGTTTTTAGCCCCATAGTGTGAGCCCAAGTCAGTTGAGCTGGCCTCTGAGACTTGTTGCCGTAGGTCTGTTTTTGCTGTGTAGACATATCCAGAGCATTCAATGGTCTTGTTTATTTCATCAGATATGAAATGATGGGGCGGGGTTTCAGTCCAGCAAAATGTAGTGGATGCCTTTTAGTTTCTCCCTTCTGTGTGTCTTGTCCACATAGTGAACCTTATATTCACACCCCTGGTTGATAGCATCTCTCTGTGACAGGATAAGCCCACAGATCAGCTAGAGCACTGTTTCCGGCAAGTGGTGGCAGCTGTCGAGGGTACAGGAAGTGAGACAAATGCAGGCCGTGGCCAGTATGCTGAGAGGCTGGAGAAAATCTACAGCACGGTGCTGAATTCCTCAGCAGCAGGTAAATTTGGCATCTGCTCCAGAAGTATAGGAGTCAAGGGGAAGGTAAATGAGGGCACACGTCCCAGAACTGCTGTGGCTACTGAGTTCAGTGCAATCTGTGCAGTCTCTGTGGGTGACTAAACTTTCCTGAATCCTGGCAGGGCAAGTTCTTCATTTCAGAGTGAATGGGGTGCTAAGGCCTTGCACACACATTCAAGTTGCACTGCTCTGTCTATACCGGTACAGTTAAAGCCTACAGTTCTTGTAGTATGGCTGCCATTATGTGTGTGTAGAGGCGCTTACACTGGTACAGCTTATCCCTGTATGGATACAAGATATATTGGTAAAAGGCACGTTCATCCCAGTAGGCCACAGCTGTCGTGCCTTTTACCAATATATCTTGTATCCATACAGGGATAAGCTGTACCAATTCGGAGATGTGTGTGGGACGCTGACGAACTGCATGGGCATGTATTTTAATTACAGTTGATTAACTGCTGTGCACACATGGTGCTGCATTTCCAGGGCACTGATGACTAGCATTTTTAAAAAGAGCCCCAATGCCATGAGATGCTCTGTTTTGAGCCTGGGCTAAGCTTGATGGAACTGGCAAGAGGCTCATGCGATACTTCCCCTTTATGTGCTGGGCTCCAGGACAGGCTGGGGCGTAGAAGTCCTAGACCTATGGCAAAGCACGGAGGATTTTCCAGTGCAGATGTGTGGGAGAATTGGCTGCTCTCTAATGTTTAATGAGCAGTTTCTTTTCCTCTCCATATTGCCAGCTAGGCTGTGCACTGTGCAGCCTCAGGACCCGTTAACAGAGTGCTTCTCCTTCCCGCAGGAGGCGGTTCACCCGAAGGGCTCCAGGGCACCCCACTGCCCAACCCGAATATCAGCTTCCACTTGTGGACTGATGAAGACCAGCTCTGTGAGTGCCCGTCACTGACTGAAACGACCCGCTGGCAGTGTCTCAATCTGAAAAGCATTTGCCAAATAACACGAATGCTGGTTCCAAAGCAGGGGATCGGAAGCACAGTGCACTGGGTTAATGCACCACGCTTTCCTGTGACAAGGCGGGGTGGCCCTTTAAGGTCATTGACTGAGCGGGGGAGGCCACCAAGCAGCTCACTTAAGGTGAGGGCTGCAAGTAGAGCAGCTCCTAGGGAAGAGCCTGGATCAAGGGAGGATACAGAAGAGGGTCTAACCAGCTAGGTGGAAGACCTGGCTGGGGATACCTGCTGGGTAGGGAGCAGGAGGGGCCAGGTTTACCTGCTTTGCTTGATGCAAAACTGTGTGTGTGAATAGTAAACGCATCCCTGGGGAAAGGGACTGAAATATTGACACTGATGGAGAGTCACTGGACATGGGCTGGCCCGCTGGCTTGCACATGACCGAGGGAAACTGACACAGGGACAGTGCCCTGTGCTGGATTTGGGTGGCCTTGCTCTATTCCCTTCTTGAGGATTTGGTGAGAGGATATTGGTCATTGATCTGACTGGCAGATTCTGTTTGGGAAAGGCCCACAAGTGGGATAGCAGTGAGGATCCACACGGCCGGACTTAGCTCTAGGGCGTGTGAGGGCCCAGAGCTGAAGTAGCAAGGCAACTACAGATCAAGATTGGGTGCATTGATATGCCTGTGTAGGGGCAGCTGGTGTGAACCCCACTTGCCCAAGGCCTGCCTGTGCTGTGTGGGGCTCCCCCCATTTCTTTTGGCCCCCCTCTTTCATGATCCATGAAGGCACCCACATGACACACCAGGGATGACACGGGGTTTGTGTTTGTTACAGTGGCATTTCAGCAGACAGAGGGTCAAATGTTCAGATCGATTGGCCGGGCCCACAGCCCACTGGGCTTTGGAGTGAGATCGTAGAGCTTAAAGTTAGTCATCTAAATCCACTGGTAGACACCTAAACCGGGGGCCTGAGCATCTGCAGCTTCCACTGACGTGGGCCCGGGACGACTCCCGCCTGTGCACACGGCCCCTTCACTCACAGGCTCTCCTCCCGCGTGCAGGGAAGGAGCTGGTGCTGTTCGTCCGCCCGCTGCCGCAGCCCTGTGAGCAGGACCGTCTGAGCCAGGAGCTGGACAACTTTGAGATCCAGGACATCGTGTCTGACTGTGACTGCTGTGAACAGACCCGCTTCTCCGTGCTCTCCACCGACAGCGGCATCGAACGGGACCTGCCTGCGACCAGCGAGGAGCTGCCTCTGCCCAGCGGCAGCGAGGTGGAGCATGCCAGGCTCCACAGGAAGGGCGGCATTAAGAAAAGGATGGCCCCTTTGGAGAGCATGGCCTTGCTGCAGAACAGCTGCAATAGCCCTGGGGCGAAGGACTCTGGGAAGCTGCACAGGAAGTCTGGCAGCCCCGCGGTGCCTGTGCCACCCCTCCACAGACTGTACACTGCCCGCATTGTGGTTCTGGGGGATGACAGGGTCTTGGGGCAACTAGCCCAAGCCTATTACTCTCTGAGGTAACTAGCGGCTACGGCCTCCTCTGCCAGGAGGCATTCCCATGCACAGTGCCGTGTGGTTAATACTGGGGAGGATCGCTCCGCACAGTTTGCAGCAGGGGTGGGATAGGTGCTGGCTGCTCCCACCTCACGCCACCACCCGCCAGGCTGGGGTTAACTTTCGAAGGGAAAGGGGGAGCCCAGAATGGAAGGGGGGGTGCTGGCTAGTATGAGAGCTTCCTGGGACTCACCTTTCCTGGTATGTAACTCTGAAACTCCTAGAGCCCCTCAGGCCACAGAGGCCCCCGGCGTGTGCCGGGCTGTGCCCTGGAAGGGGGAGGAGGATGAGCCGGGAGCCTAGTTGTTTTGAATGGAGCAGCAGGAAGGGAGATGGTGGGATTCTAGCATTAGCGTACCACACTCCCCAGGAGCCAGGATTGAACCTGGGATCTCTGGCATTAAAAGCAGGCCCCCTAGCTGCCTGAGGTGACAGGCCCAGCACTGTTAGCACAAAGACTGCAGCAAAAGCATAAATAGGACTGGTCAAATATTTTCATTTGAAAACTTTTTCGATGGAAAATTGGGTTTTTGAGGAAACTTTTGGTGTTTTTGTTTTTTTGATGAAAAGCTGAAATTTGCTACTGGGGAAACACCAAACATTTTCCAGCTCACAAACCTGTGTGCTCCAGCCACTAGAGTGCCGCATGGTGAGCATGGATGACATTAATGCAGATGGTAAGGCCCCAATGTGCCAGCCGTTGGTGAGCCTGAATAGCATAGCTGGTGGGGGGAGACAGGAGGAGGGATGGATGGTGCTGTGGTTAGGGAACTTGCCTAGACTTCATGACCTCGGTTCCCTGCTTCTCCCAACCAGACTTCCTGAGGGCCCTTGGGCAAGCTGCTCTGTCTTTCTATGTGCCACTCCCGTCTGTCTTTTGGGAGTGACAGCGCTGCCCTACCTCACATGGCTGCTGTATGGATAAATAGACCATGAGGTGCTCAGCTGCTATGGGAATGGGTCCCAGATATGATAGGAAAGGAGTGTGTAGACCCCAGCGCCCTAAGGGAATTAGTGGTGGAAACTGTCCAGCTGCAAGGTGCTAAGGGAGCAGTGCTGTTGAAATTTGTGGCCCTAGCAGGAGGCAGCTGTGAGCTCCCATTCCCCTGAGGCAGTCAGCTGTGGTTAGCTTATATCAAACATTGTGACTGTAAAAACAAAAAAAAGGTTATTTGTACATTTCAAGGAAACGAGAAACCAGACGTGTTTTTCTGACGCCGAGGCTGAACCTGCAGTTCTATTACATCCCTGTTGTGGAGGGGCAGCAAGGCACCTGGCCCACCGAGGTGAGTGATCATGCACGGGGGGTTGGGATCCTCTCACTGGTCACAGCTTTGCTTAGGGGCTGCTATGGCTCAGACTGAGCTGGTCTGAGTGTTTCTCTGGGGCCCCACCAGTTTCTACAGGATTTAAGATTTCATTCTGTGTCTAGTCCTTGTAGGTCTGAAAAAACCTGCCAAATGGGACCCAACGTAAGGCTGTCTGCCTGAGTCTGCAGACAGACCTAGTGATTGATTTGACATCTCAGCATTACCTATTTTGTTGCTAGTCATTTTAGCAGATGCATCCAGCTATTCTGGGACGGTAGAAGGAGCTAGGAATCATGCATAGAGCCTTTGCAGAGAAAAGGTTTTCTTTTTGTCTGACCCTGCTTCCAATCAAAAACTAAGGTTGTGAAATGAGTCAGTTTTCCCCCTGAGAGTCTGTGCCTGTCCTAGGGGAATATGTGGCATCAGAGACATGTGGTCTGTTTCTGGCTCTGCCACTGACGTGTTGTGTGACCATGGGTAAATCACTTCCCTTCACTGTGCCTCAGTTTCCCCATCTGTTAAATGGTGGTGGTATTATTATTTATTATTTGCATTGTAGTAGCATCAAGGAGCCACCATAATGGACCAGGACCTCACTGCGCTAGGTGCTGTACAAATACAGAACACAAAGATGGTCCCTGTCTCAAAGACCTGATAGTCTAATGATCTACATGTTTGTAAAATGCTTGGAGACCCTTGGATAAAAATTGCTCTTTGTGCTATTGCTATTTTTGCCAAAGGCTGGATCCTGCAACGAGCTCCAAGCACCAGACGCCTGTATCCCCGCAGACTCTATTGACGTCAGTGGGGCTGCACGGGGACTTTGAGGTTCTTTCCACATAGAGATCATGGCAGGATCAGGGTCTAAATGCGACTAGAAGTTGGGACAGCCTGAACCAGGGACGATACCCTTTGGATCAGCACCACAGCTCTGAGCCCTGGCCTACAGGCTGCTGCGTTATCATGGCCCCATTAGAAACCAGTGAAGATCGGCAGTTTATGGCCATCTAAATTTGCCCTAGAGTGGCAGTATATCCTGACAGCACATGCACGTATTATTATTAGCTAACTGAATTCATTGCCTTTCTTTATCTTTGAGCACCCAGAGCTGCAGGAAATGTTCTAGCTACTCCACAGCAGCAAGCAAAGACTGCCCCCAAAAGCTGGCAATCGAGATTTGACACAACACCATGAGGGTCATAAACCAACCAGTGAGGGTGCACAGTGGAGAACGGATAAGATCAGGACATTAGGCCATGTCTACCCTAGCGAGCTTACAGTGGCTCTGTATACCGATGCAGCTGCACTGCTGTAAGATTGCTTGTGAAGTCATTCTATGCCAACAGCAGAGAGCTTTGCTGTCGGCATACTATAACTACTCAACGAACTGCACTAGCTATGTTGGCGGGAGAAGCTTTCCCACTGATGTAGCTCTTATGCTGTCAAATCTTATGTTGCTTAGGGGTGTGGTTTTTTCACGCCCCTGAGTGACGTAAATTTTGCCAACGTAAGTGCTAGCGTACACATAGCCTTACTGAGGATCTGTCTACACTGCATTTGGGAGGTGTGACTGCAGCATGTGTAGACATACCCAGAGCTGGCTTTGATTGAACTAGTTCAAAACTGGCTTGCGTAACAATACAGCGAGGCTGGGGCAGTATGGGAGGCAGCCACTCAGATAGATATGTACTCAGTGTCCTGTGTGTGGGGCTAGACCATGCAGCTACCCTCGCTGGCACAGCTTCACTGCTTTTGTTACTTGAGCTAGTTCTGATCTAGCTTTGACCCTGCCATATCAAAACTTGGTCGGGAATGTCTACATGTGCTGCAGCCATGCTTCCCAATTGCAGTTTAGATGAAGAGCACGGTTTAGATGAAGAGCAGTTTAGATGAAGAGGCACGGTTGTACAAGCATGCTGAGGACTCTGTGTACGTGCTCATGTTGTTGAAGCCATTGCAGCTACACTGCCATTTTTTTAGCCATGCTAGCCCAGGCAAAGCCAGCCCGTTTGTCTATCCAAGCTGTAATCAAACCTTAGATTGCAATATAGACATACCCACAGAGGGAGAAGGTTTGGTTAATAGCAAGAGTGCACCCCAATAAAAGCAGTCGTTTGTTTAGCTTCTGGTGTCTTTAACCCTTTCCTCGGGGGATATTATTCTCTGTCTAACAAGCAGGTGCAAGGAGCTGACTGTCCTGTGCTGTGTGTTTCTCCGCCTCCAGGATCATACTACGCCTGGCCAAATGGAGCTCTGCGAGCTGGCTGTGTATCTGGGGAGAGCTGACCCTTGGTATGAGAGCAACATCAACACACTGTGTCACATGATCCCCAAGCTGGCCAGCATGGTATGAGGGGAAACCCTTCCTTTTGTGCACTGTTCGTGTTCTGTGCATCACAAACCACAGTGGGGCCTCTGAGTGAACATCTCAGAGGTTAAAAGGCCCCGCCTTGTGTTTCTTTCTGAGCTCTATACTTTCTCAGTCATGTGGAAAATACACAGAGTGCCACACATTTTGGGGTGCACAGTTGTGCTTGTGCAGGTCTGCAGATCTGTGATTTCACAATATTTAATGACTTGTTAAGATTTTTGACAATTCGTATACCTGTAAGAATATTCCAAGGGCAGTCATGCGGGGCAGCTGAATGGTGGTGGGAAGACTCCATGCTCTGAAGAGGTTGGGATGGAAGGAGGAAGAGCAGTATCCATGCTGGGGCACTCACTGAAGCAGATTCTCTTTGATTGAGGCTCAGTGTTGCAAACTTAGTTACTGGGGAAGGGAAAGCAAAATGAGGCATTTGCTGAAAAGCCTGTCTGTGTAGGGCATCTGCAGCTCTTGTTGGCTGGCTTTTTCAAAACTGACAGTTTGCCTTTAACCAGGGACAGTTGGGTGGGATGGCAAAGGGTGGAGACTCTCTCCTTTTCTGTGGTCTTGCTCTGACTGATCTTCATGCAGACATCAAGCGCTTTCAGTGGGTGGGTGCCTCACTGTGGTAACTTACTAAAGAGAGTTGGGATCTGAGTGATGATTTCAGAGAAGTGACTGCAGGAGATGCAACCTGTGCTTTCCCTGCAGCCCTCCTCCCTGGGCAAGCTCCCCGTGTCTGACCCATTCGTTATCGATGTGATTGCTTACTACGTGCGCATGGGCATCCAGCCAGTCTGTTTCCAGGTCTATGCTGTTAAGGTCAGTGTTTTGTCTGTCATCCTCTAACAGAACACACTAGCAGCAGACAGTAGCCCACAGTCACGCTCTAGCTCATATCCCGTTGTGGGGAGGGCTTCCTGGCCAAGCTATGCAAAGCTCCCAGGTTTTTCAGGACTCATGCTAATATCAGCTTTGATCTACATGGTCTCCAGCCCCATCTCTTACCTCTGAGCTCCTGGTTCCAGTCACCCTCCAAATCTCATAAGGAAACTCAGTTGGAGTCATTGGGCTCCATCTGGGTCACCTCAGGACCATGCAGAAGAGCTAATTTCATGTGATTTTTGGCACTGACCCATAAATCAGTCCCAGGTTCCTGTTTAACTGGACGCAGGTTTGCGCGCAAGGTCTGTGAGTCCTCTTAGTTCAGATTCTGTGATGAAATATGGAATCATGTGACTCATTGGGTGGTTTTGCCAGACTCTCTGCAGGGTCTTTGGATTTCCTGAAACATTTTATTTATTTCTCTGAAACAGAATTCAATATGTGACTAAAACAATGAGCAAAGAACTCTGATGAGACCACCTGGTTAGATCATTAGCAGGAAGTGAATCCAGGGCTTAGAGGCTCCAAAGCACTTGAGTTACTCTATCACTTTACCTCAAGGGCTGGACCCATCAGCTGGGAACAGAACCAGGTGTCTGGCTATCTTCTGTGGATCAGCCCCAGAGGGGGACAAGTAACTCATCTTGTCAGCATTGCACCTCACATGACTTTATCTCCTTCCTATAACTTTGGCATTGTTCAGCCCCCACCTCACTTAATCCTCATGTTGTATGGCTAGTGATCTTGTCATTTTTAAATGATTTTTATTCTCCAATTTTTCTCCTCCATGATGCAAAGTCATCGCCAGCTGATGCACTGGGCATTTCTACTAGCACCCAGGTGCCTCAAACAGGAATTTCAAGCCTCACATCTGATCAGCATACGGGTACAGGGACTAGGGTCCTACGTAGAAGCCCACACTTAAATCAAGCGTGACACCTGGTGGTGAGGTGTATAGTGCCCTGGGGGAAATCCCCCTTCTTTGCACTACTGGCCAATCCCATGTTCTCTTTCTGGAAGTTCTTGAGCTCCCTCATACTGTGTTTAGATTCTGTGATGAAATATGGAATCAGGCAATTCTTGAGAGGGTTTCTCAGACTCTTAGCAGGGCTGGCCTTTCTTCCAGAACTTAGCTTTCCTCTGTGACTAAGGAGATGTGCATGAAATTATACCGTTATTCCTCACATGTACATTGCCTCTGGCTGCTTGTTCCCCATATGAAGTCACGCCCTCCTTGAGGTATCACTACTGGTTGCTGCAGAGATGACTGTAATGTCACAGTGGATCACAGGTGGGGACCAATCAGGAGCTGTTCCCAGAGAAGTTCTTTTCCTCTTTCAGATTTTCTTCAGCAACATGGCTCAAGAGCCAGCAGAGGACGTATTTCTCACCGAGCTGAGTGCCAAGGTGCAAGATTGCAAAGCTTCCAAAGGTGTGTAGTGGCAGAGCCGGTGCTAGGCATAAGCAGACTAAGCAATTGCCTAGGGCCCCGAGCAGTTCCAGGGGCCTCTATTCACTTTTTATTATAAGAACTTGTGTGTTTAGTATTGTGTGTGACGGGGACAACCAGAAATATTCGTTTACAGCCTCCAATGGACTAGTACTGGCACTGCGTGGTGGGTCTCAGCATCTCTTCCCCTACCACGAGTTCCCCTTCCCGTGCTTGCCTCTCTCTTTAGTAAGCTTTTCCCCTGTGTAATCACACTCACCTCCACCACCTGGGTCCTGCCTCATGCAGTAATTGAGGCCACAAGGGTCTGGAGTGAGATAATCTAATGGCCAATGAGGATTTCAGCTCATGCATATGTCTCCTTGTGATGTCACAGGTTAGAACTCATGAGCTGTTCTTCCTCCATCATGTCAATGCAGCTGCGGAAAGGACTGGTTTTCACCTCTCACATCTGGGCTGCTCAGGAAACCCGTTCATAGGCACATGCTGTACAGGCTTAGAAAATGCATCATAGTGATGCAGTACAGCACCTCCCAGGTGCATCTCAGAGTCATGGACTTGGATGTATAGAGATACAACTCCGCTGCCAAGATAACAGCCAGAAGAGTGGTCCCCGGCATAACTGGCTGCCATTCTATAGGGCTTTATAGATTGTGGCTAATGCCTTGAATTGCTCTTGGTAGCACATGAAGAGCGAGTGCAGAGCTTTGTGCATGGGCACTATATGTTTGTGGTGCTCCATCCCAGTAGCTGAAACTACCAGATGCTTCTACGTACAGGCAAGTCTACGTGATTGGAGACTCTTTACTGAGAAGAATAGACAG
>ML675637.1:1309630-1402279 GCA_007922155.1 Mesoclemmys tuberculata
TAGATGATCATATTGTTCCCTTCTGACCTATGAGTCTATGAGTCTATAAGCAGAGCAGGGTTGGAATTTGAAAAACGTAGAATTTTTTTGGCAGGGGAGGGGGATTTGAAATGTTTTCCCAAGATGTTCTGCCTCCAGGTATAATTGGTAGGTTGGGCACACTTCGTAAAAGAACAGGAAAGGAAACCTCCTGGCTCCTAATTCTACTGTTAGAACTAAGCGACACTCCCACTGAAGTCAGTGGATGCCTTTCCATTGCAGTTGGAAGTATAACTTTAATGAGCAATGTTGCCATTCAGGCCCTGTTCCCATTGATTTCCTTCTTCCAGACCACATACAGACAAAGAAGAAAGCAATGCTGGAAGTCCCCGGGGCAGATCTCGCAGTAACGTACAGAAAGGTAAGACAGGCCTCGCTGCTCACAGAACTCCTCTGGACGCATCTGGGAGCTCCGTGTGTGCAGGGGCTTGGAGGCAGATCGCTGAGACGAGGAAACACTGCCTTTGCATTTGCTCCTGAGAACGTAGCTTTTCTGCTTTTAGCACATGCATTGCTTGAGTGGCTTAATGTGCCAGTACATCCTCTTACCTGAAAAGAGATGTCGGTTCCTGGGTCAGCCTGAGTAATGATGAGCCAGCTATTCCTGGAACATCCAACTTCCCCCGTCCTGGAAACCCAGGTTGGGATACACAAAACCAGCCCCTTACTGGTTAATTGTAAAGTCCAAACTATGGGATTATGATTTCTAATGAGCCTTCCTTTGTCCTCCTATTGCACATCTACAAAGGAGGGGTACTTTTCAATGAACAATCCGATCGTCTATTGTAGTCATCATTTCTCTTTGGTTTGGGTCCCCAAAGGTTGACCATGTCAAGCTAATGTGTTTTTAAAGGACCCATCTACATTAGGTCCTAAGCACTGTTTAAAATCAAGTTAGCAAACACTAACACGCATCTTTTTCCTAGTCCAGACAAAGCCTAAGGGCCCGATTCTGCCACCCTTATTTAGACTGCTTAGTGCTTTACTCAGCGGGCAGTCTAATTAAAATCAGTGATGCTCCTCAGTGAGTAAGATATTACTGAGCCTGAATAAGAGAGGCCGGGTCTGGTGCTAATATATGCAAGTCTGTTCTGCCTGAGCTACTTAGAATCTGTTTTTTAACATAGGCCTTTATATTTATCATTTTCCCTCCTTTTCTCCTCTCAGTTTAGATGCATTTTCCCCACTCCTAATCTTATGCTTTTTCTATCAGCAAGAGGGACTGGCAAGATGCCTTTTTGAGTTTAAGCAGGGGCTGGGCATACTGTGGGTTTGAAAGCTTGAGTAGAAGATGAATATTATCAGGTATGCTTAGGAGAGACTTCGAGAAGAACCACACAGGGAAGAAACCCAGGCAGGTGAAAAGGGGAGCAGAGTGAAAACCAGAGCACGTGAACGTGGGAGTGGAGGGAAGAGGGAAAGAGAGAGAGAAACCAAATGAAAACATGAATCTAGCCTGTCCCAGTGTTCCCTGGATCAGCACCTGGCTGCTTTTCTTCAGGCCGCACATGTTGGTCGCCGTGGAATGGAACAAAGAATGGGTGAGGTGAGTGACATGAGCCTTGTGTGCAGGTCTCGCTGAGTGGTCGGCAGAAAGTGGTGGCTGTCTTGCTGCGATCTCCTGGGCTGGTGATGAAAGCCATCCCCTCAAAGGAAGCAGAAGGTGAGGATTTACTGGTGCAGCATTGTTCGCTGTGGTCCCCGCTATTCGGTGTTCTGGGGATTCCTGAGCTGGACTTTGGGAAGGCCAAAGAAGAGTCTGTCCTAGCGTGCTCGGTGCGTGCTGTGGCTGGACTCTGGGAGCGACGTCTGTGCTGCGTGTACACCCGTGTGCTGCACACGTGATCACTGCAGCTCATGGTCGTGCATCTGACTGTTGAGTCATGCCTCACTTTTCAGGAGCTCCCAGTAACCAAGGATATAGCATCATTGCAAACTGGACTCAGTTATGCTTCTTTGTGCCATTATATCCCACTTCTTCTGCATTGCTCAGAGGTTTCCATTCTGGGCACAAGCCCAGGTGGAAGGGAGAAAGAAAGAAAGATCTGTCTCTGGGGGCTAGACCTTCAGTTGGTGTAAACCAGGGGTCGGCAACCTATGGCACACGTGCCAAGGGTGGCAAGTGTGATCATGTTGAGTGGCATGCCATGCTGCCCCTGGCCCCAAGCAGGGCCACGCGGCGGCCACTCCCCTCCTCCAGCCCCGCTACTCTCCCACCTGGCAGCGGAGGCTGGGAGGCTGAGGGACCAGGCCAGCACACTGGGCAGGCAAGGAACTGCGCGGGGGCTGCTCCCGCCTTCCAGCCCCGCCACTCTCCCACGTGGCAGGTGGGGGCCAGGAGGAGAGATTGAGGGGCCAGGTTGGTGCACCACTGGTCCTGTCCAGGGCACCGCAGGGCCGATGTGGGAGAGGGGCAGCCACCAGGGATATCATTGGGACTGGCTCCTCAGAGGAGGGCCTGGTCAGTGCCTCCCTCAGGTACACCACTGCTGCAGTGGGGGGTGATGGGGAGAGCAGGAAACTGTCCCCAAACTCTCCTCCCCCGCCGCAACACCCTGGCCAGGGTGCTGGACCCACCACAAGTGGAAGAGGGCTGGGGGGAAGAGCTGGCTGCCAACCACTGGTGTAAACTGCCATAGCTCCCCCTTTCTGTCAGCCTCATGACCCCAGTGGAGAGACCCCCTTGGGATGACAGAGGATGGAGTCACTGCAAAGGCAGCACCCTCAGCCCTAAGTACAGCAAGGGAACAGGACAGGAGTAACTAGAGTTGCTCTCCAGGGCCCCTCAGGCAGTTGCTAGGAGCTGGACCCAGGCAGACAGATGGCCATTCTAGCAGAGTGCCTTTGCGGGGCGATGGGGAGCACACAAAGAACGTTAGCAGTGGCGGCTCCCAGAAGATCTGAGCCAGCCAAAGCAAGGAAAGCTGGGCTGGCCTGTGCTCCAGTCTCAGTCTAACGCTCCGATTCTGTTGCAGATCTGATGTGCTTGAATGTAAATATTACTGAAGTCATCAAAACCTCCAACCTGTCAGGAAGATCATTTGCCGTAAGTACCCATGGCCCCTTGGGGGTGGTGATCAGAACCACAAGCTGAGCAATGTTGGGCCAGGCCAGTGCCTGAATGAGAGGCCTCCCAGGAAATCCCAGACTGCTGCAGGGAGGGAGGAAGGAGGAGCTGCCAACCTAGTTACACAGACATGCTGTAAGGGCCCTGTCCACACTGCAGACTAAAGGTGTCAAAAAAGGAAGCCAGCACCCCAAACTCCCATCGCACTCAGTGAGGGTCCTCCCAGGGTGCAGGGCAGGGCGTAAAGTGCCTGACCCCACAGATGCTACTGAGGCTACTTCCTACTACCATAACCAGCCTGTGGTTGGTCAGGGAGCTACTCACCGTAGGAAATAGTGCACTCAGCAGGGTTTGCAGGATCAGGCCTGTTGCTCAGGATCCTTTGGGATGAATGATGTAGATGGAGAAACATGTCATTAGAAGCATGATTCTCAGAGATTTAACTCATTGCTGCTGCAAAGACGGCAGAAGGAAACCCTCCACTGCCCTGTGAAAGGAGGAAGAGCTATTCAGAGCTGGTCAGAAAATGGTTTCCGTTTTGTTTTTCCCCAAGGCAAATTTCAGTTTTTTGTTAAGAATCCAGGCAGATCTGTCACTGTCCCTCTGTACGGCCTGGCTGGAACACCATGCATTAGTATGTCTCCTCTGCAAGGCTCTGCCATTAGGGCAGTGTGCCTTGGGGAGTGGTACTTTTTATGATCCAGAGGACAAACATCACTAGATATAGGGTTTGACTCTCGTTTACACAAAGGCCCCTGTACATTCACACTCACTTTCCGGCCCCTTTGCCCTGCCAGAATGGTGAAAAGGGGGCTTAGTGTAATTAAAATTATGTCTCCACTGCAGGCAGCTTGTGTGGGCTCGACAGTGCTAGCTCTAATCTAGCTAGTGCAGCTAAAAGTAGCACTGGAGAAGCAGCAACATGGACTCCGTTGTTGGCTGGGAATGAGAGTATGCACCTAGGGTCCCCAGCGGGCTTGTACAGCCTGTGCCACCAAATCTTCACTGCTGCTTTTAGCTGGATTAAAGCTAGCATGGGCATACGTACGTGAGCAGCAATCACACCTCCAACCACAGTGTAGACATATCCCGAGAATCAGGTCCTTCACTGCCAAATGGACCAAAGGCACATTTCTGTATCGCCTGTTCCCACGTATTTCAGGCCTCCCGATTGAGATTCTGTGACTTGCAGTCCAAGGGAAGGAGGGCTATAAGCTACCTTTGTGCCCACCCAATCCTGGGCTGCTCTGTGGCCTTCAGTGTACCTTAAACAGCTCTAGGGGCCTGTCAAAGTTATGGCAGCCTCTCCAATCTCTCCTGAGGCACAGAGCTGTCTACAATCTCTGCAGCATGGTGTGCTGTAGCCCGGCCCCACTCACCCTCAGTATGGTCCCAGGCTACACCAGGGCTTGCAAAGGGGTCCCCAGACAGCAGCTTTGCAGTGCCTATGTCTGGGAAACCTTTATCCACTGGACAAGAGTTTTACAGCCACTTTGTGGCACTCAAATCCTTTTAGCTGGCATAAAAAGGCTGGAGTGGAGGTGGGAAATCATACCCCAGGACTCTCTGCAATCCCTTGTAAGGCTGCTTGAAGAATGTGCCTCCCCATTTGCTGTGGAGACTCCTGGCCAATATTTTCAAAAGCAGCCAGTGAATTTGGAGGCCTAATTTGGGAGACCTTAAAGGGGCCTGATTTTCAGAGTTGTTGAGCATCTGCATTTCTCACTGACTTCAACTGGGTCCGTGCAGGTTCTACAACTTTGAAAATCAGGCCCCTTTAAGGAGCCTCAAGTTAGGCACCCAAATCACTGGCTGCTTTTAAAAATATTGGCCAATTTGTGTCTGGGAGAATTAAAAGGAAGGAGCCAGTTCCCTCTATTCTAGCAGTCGTCTTGTGGTCCAAGGTTCAAAAGCAGATATACGCGTGCTTGCACACTCACATACTCATCACACTCCTCATCTGTCTCGGAGCAGCCTTGAGAATGGCAGTGAAAAATAGAACAAGGCTTTTTTTTTCTTTTTTCTGTTGCTCCAGTCAGCAACAAACCAGATCAGAACATGCAATATCAAAATCGAGAGCAAGGAACCAAGAACCTTCACGGTGTGCCTGGACAAGGACTTCAGAAGGACCTACACAAATGTGGTTGGGTAAGTTTGCTTTGCTGCAAGACTTAATAAGCAATGCAGTATGGAGTTAAATTAGGCTCCCTCAGAGACACAGCATTTCTTTTCACAAGGGTACTCAGGCCCACAGAGGACGTGATGCTGGTTAGTGACCAGGGCTCAGGCCTGGAGATACGGGTTCAGGCCTGACTCTGCTGCTAACTTGGTGAGAAGGCTTGAGTGTGCCTCCCTGTGCCTGCTGTCACCAGTGTAAAATGAAGACCATGATACTGACCCTCGTTCATAAAGTGTTTTGAGATCGTTGCATGGAAAACACTATGTAAATACATATCATATACAGTACATGATAAAAGAGAGGGGCTAAAGCAAAGGACGAGGGGCCAGGAGATCTGGCTCATTTCCCAACACTGCCATAAACTTTTTCAATATCTCTGTATTTCCACCTTCCCATTTGTAAGGTGAAAGTAATACTCTCCTACCTCCCATAGGAGTGTTCAAGCCTAACTCATTAATGTTTATAAGAGACAAGGTGGGCAAGGTAGTATCTTTTATTGGACCAACTTCTGTTAGTGAAAGAGACAAGCTTTTGAGCCACACAGCACTCCTTTGAGATCCACGGATAGAAAGTACTATCCCAAGTGTGTTTTTGTGCATGATGCACTGGATTTCGTTACAGGCGTCTTCATTTCTTGCTTGAAATTGTTGTATGATGTTGTTTGCGGCTAAACGGCTGTTTGAGTTCGACCCCAGAAGTGGCTGCATTTCTGTGTTGGGGGAAATGATTCTCCTTTACTTGTAAAGTCATTTGGGATATTTCAAGATAAAAGGCACTGTAGAAATCTGAAGGTGGGAATGGGTAGTCTGCATGAGCAGATTGGATAACATATCAGCAAAAAATGAGGTTCCTCAAATATTTGTGCAAGCTGGATTTGTATTTTAAGAAACAAAATTTTGCCCTAAATAGCATCCACAACAAAAATGTACCATATACCAATTTTCATACATCCATCACAGTCACTTGCAGGGATTTGAACTCAGGACTCCCAGCACAAAATTGCAAGCTGCTATCACTTGAGTAGAGCTGGTTGTAAAATGTCAAAAATCAAAACTATTTGATGAAGAAAGGGAAATTCTTTTTAGGTGTGAAAAATGTGTCCCGTTTTTCAATTGGCTCAACAACTGAGTTGAAAGAAAAGCCCTTGATGTGAGAGTTGGCTGTATAGTCAGAAATCAGCCACTTGGAGGAGACTTGATCATACACTAGATCAGTGCATTACACATGCACACATAACTGTGCACATAAACCCTGCATTTGAATATGCAACTCTGATAGCTGGGTGTGCAAATGGGTATTAATGCATCAGTATTAGTGCATATAGATGGCAGCTGGCAGGCAGACAAGTCAGTTTGGGTGTTCACAATCTAGGGCCTGAAAATGAAGCTCCATTATTTTTGCCATTTTTTAATTAGGACAAAGATGATTGAAATCTCTGATTTGCCTAGTTTCTGGCTACTCTCCTCTTTCGTCCTCTCCTCCCGTTTTCTCTCTCCTGCATCATATATAGCGAACAGTGAGTCTTTTTTTTTCTATCTGTGTTCTTATCCTCTGTTGAAGAGGATTTTGAGGGAATTGCCTTCCAAGAAAGCGGTTTCTTTCAAAGAAAGTGATTAAGGATTGCCCATCAAGGGAACAGTTATAGACTCATAGACTATAAGGCCAGAAGGGACCATTATGATCATCTAGTCTGACCTCCTGCACAATACAGGCCACAGAACTTCACCCACCCACTCCTGAAATAGACCTCTAACCTAACCTGAGTTACTGAAGTCCTCAAATAATGATTTAAAGACTTTAAGGTACAGAGAATTCACCAGCAAGTGATCCGTGCCTCATGCTACAGAGGAAGGCGAAAAACCACCAGGGCCTTTGCCAATCTGCCCTTGTGGAAAATTCCTTCCTGATCCCAGATATGGCAGTTAGTTAAACCCTGAGCTTGTGAGCAAGACTCACCAGCCAGACACCCAGGAAGAATTCTCTGTAGTAACTCAGAACCCACCTCATCTAACATCCCACCGCAGGCCATTGGGTATATCTACTGCTGGTAACCTAAGATCTTAATTGCCAAATTAGGCAGTCCCATCATACCATCCCTTCTATAAACTTATCAATCTCAGTCTTGAAGCCAGCTAGGTTTCTAGAGAGCAATCGTATCTCCCCTCAGCCTTCTTTTGGTTAGGCTAAACAAGCCAAGCTCCTTGAGTCTCCTCTCATAAGGCAGGTTTTCCATTCCTCAGATCATCCTAGTAGCCCTTCTCTGCACCTGTTCCAGTTTGAATTCATCTTTCTTAAAAATGGGGGACCAGGACTGCACCCAGTATTCCAGATGAGGTCTAACCAACACCTTGTATAACAGTACTAACACCTCCCTCTCTCTACTGGAAATACCTCACCTGATGCACTGGCTTTTTTCACAGCCACATCACATTGGGTATAGACAGGCTAGTGGTCAGTAAAAAAAGCCCTGTGGGTGGGATGTGCTACCCTCCAAGCCTGGAGGAAAGGATTTCCCATGTCAACAGCCAGAGGCTGCTACAGACAATCTGCCGCCCTAGGTGAAATTTCAGTGTGTCACCCTCTCCTGGCCCTAGGAGTAGGGCAATAGATTTGGCTGGCTGCCCCTCCATGCCACGGAGGGGGTGGCTGGGCCAGATCTGAGCAAGTGGCACTGCAATCTGGCATTCTCAGTCAGAGTCCCACTCCAGTTTGGCCCATCCACCTCTCTGTCATAATGGAGGGGAGCTGAGCCAAATTTGTCACCTTCGGCAGCTGCCCAGTTGACCTATAGCCCAAGTGGGCTCTGGCAGCAGCACAACCTGAAAGCTTTGGGGCCCAGCTGGTGTGAAAAAAGATCCAACAAGAGTTTCTTGCAAACCTAACCAGGGGAAGCACTGTGTGAAGCTCACGATAACACTGCAGTGTGTGAAACATTTGCAGAGACTAGAAATGAGGCCTTCAAGAAGTCAGAGAGGGACTGGCTGTGAGAAGGGCAGGTGATGCTCCTTTTCCCAGGTAAAACCTTGTGTTGGGGGACGCTGCCATCTTTTGGATGATATGTAAAACCAAGGTTCTTGCTCCTTTCTTCATAAAGGCCCTGTGGCCCTTTTTGTGCAAACAGCAGGGTGTCAGCTTTGGTGTCATGGCAGAAGTCCCGTTGGACTTATTACATTCTGCATTAGTATATTCCCCCAGCAGTTTCAAACCAATACAGTTTTCTCCTTCACTTCCTATTCTAAAACTACTGGGCAGTGTTGTGGCATCATTAAAAACTGCCATGTCCTGCACCAGCAGTTCCTGCCTTTCAGTGATTGGAGAAATGAAGTGTTTACGTATTAGACAGATTCAAGCTTCAACATTTGGATCTGGAATTTAAATATCCCAAAGTTCAAGGGCACTGGATTAAAGGATTTTTGGCTTGGGCCAAATGCAAAATTTGGATCTGGGTTTGGATTTCAAATGCCTTCAAAGTTCTGGGGAGTTTGAAGATGGAGTTTTGGTTTACGCCTATCTGTATTATATACAGTTTGCATTCCCCTGAATCAAACTAAGGCTACCTTAAGGTACTGTGTAAATCAAATAATAATATGAATTAGATCATCTTTCCAGGAAAACCCAGTGCACGATTACAAACAGACTATAAATCTTAGTTACACAGGTGTAAATGCAAAGCAACAGCTGAAGCCAGTGGAGTTACTTTGGATATACAATGGTGTAACTGAGATCATTAATTGGCCAATGATTCAGCACATTCAGTAAAAGTATCTTTCTTCTCTTGTAGCTTGGAAGTTTCTCCTTGCCTGGAACCTAGTTACTGCTTGCAAAAGACAAGGACAATGAGATTCAGCTTGCATGAACCGGAGGATGTGGGACTGGCCAAATACATACCAAAATCTTTGCTGTTGCCCATCAACACATTTGCAGGCATCATCCAGTGAAGAAGATAAGAAAAAATGACATGAGAGGAGCTTGTAAGGATCCCTCGTTGGGTCACAATGGAGTGAGGACTGAAGAGTACACTAAAAGCCACCGACTTTTCAATTTCACAATGATTCTACTTATAAAGCTACAACAGTACAAGGAGTTAGGGCTCAAAGAAGAAAGTAAAAATCACACAAACTGTCGTAAAGCTGTGGCTTAGGCCTGAGCCAAAGAACAGGGCTGAGGGAAGATGAGATAGAAGGGAACTCTCTCAAGAGAAGGACTGCAAGCTGGCAGAGTTTGGCTCCTACTTGCTTTAGGTGTGTCACAAGATGCAATTACTATAATTTAATATTTTATATTACAGTAGTGCCCTAATTGAAAACCCCTAATCAGGGATCAGGGCCCTGTTGTGCTGTGTGCTGCACAGATGTGCATGAAGCCAGGGTCCCGGCTCCAAAGCAATATATTTGAATCACCTTGGGCAGACAGGCAATTGCCTCAAAACTAAGTGCTCAATGTTCATTCATCAAAGAAAAAAAAACTTATAAGGGCTGATTGGAATTGGGTAGAGGATGCGTCAGGAGGATCTGCCCAGTTCCCACTGAGATCAGTGGGAAAAACTGACATGGATTTCCATGCTAATGGCTTTGGCTAGGATCAAACAAACTAACTCGTTTTAAAAGCAAAAGCTCCCATAGTAGCAGATGCACAACTTCCTATCTTCATTCCTCGTTGTTGCCAGCTGAAGTCATTTCAGATACCCAGTGTAGATTCATTAGATTCATTACCTAATTAAAAAAATCCAGCACCAACAAGGCTTCCCTTCAGTCTTGATAGTTGTTATTAGGTCTTCCTTGAGTTAGATTATCAGTGTTTACTCCTAAAGACTAGACTACACAAACCCCAAATTGTTCCCTACTCCCACACCTCATTACCAGTGTTGCCTTGTCCCAAGGATGCAAGAAACAGCTACCCAAAGAAACCATCAGTGGTTTCTCTAGTTTCTTGGCCTTCATGTACTTTGTTTGATTCACTCTCTAGTGTTCTTATGCTATAGATTGGTGGGAAGTACCTGATGCCCAGAGCAGTTTACAGGTGGTAATGTATACATTAATGTATAATATATATATTACATTACAGTAATGTGTATATATACATAAATATAATGTGTGTTTACAGGTGGCAATGTATAGCGCATATTGGGCCAGGTTCTTTTGCAGTTGCATAAGTTCACAAGTGCATCTATACGCTCCCAAAGAGGTTCTGCTCAGACCCAAAGCAGCCTGAACAGAGGTTGGTGCTGTCTGATGAAGCATAGCTAAGGTGTACATAGGGAATGCTGAGTCAGTGAATCCCATCAGAGGATTAAGCCTGCAAAACTCCATAGAGCTGCTGGTAGAACTTTAAGCTGCATCCCCCAGCCGAATCCTTGAAGGAGAATAGCAGAGAAAACTACCCCAGAGTTCATAAAATCATAGAAGATTAGGATTGGAAGGAACCTGCAGAGGTCATCTAGTCCAACCCCCTGCTCAAAGCACAACCAACTCCAGCTAGATCATCCCAGCCAGGGATATGTCAAGCTGCAGCTTAAAAACCTCTAAAGATGGAGATGCCACCACCTCCCTAGGTACCCCATTCCAGTGCTTCACCACCCTCCTAGTGAAAAACTTTTTCCTAATGTCCAACCTAGACCTCCCCCACTGCAACTTGAGACCATTGCTCCTTGATCAGTCCTCTACTAACACTGAGAACAGCCTAACTCCATCCTCTCTGGAACCCCCTTTCAGGTAGTTAAAGGCTGCTATCAAATCTCCCCTCATTCTTCTCTTCTGCAGACTAAACAAACCTAGTTCCCTTAGTCTCTCCTCATATGTCTTGTGCTTCAGCTCCCTAATCATTTTTGTTGCCCTCCGCTGGACTCCAACGTGTCCACATCCTTTTTGTAGTGGAGGACCCAAAATTGGACACAATACTCCAAATGTGGCCTCACCAATGCCGAAAGAGGGGAATAATCACTTCCCTTGATCTGCTGGCAATGCTTCTACTAATGCAGCCTAATGCTATTAGCCTTCTTGGTAACCAGGGCACACTGCTGACTTATATCCAGCTTCTTCTCCACTGTAACCTCCAGGTTTTCTTCTGCAGAACTGCTGCCTAGCCCGTCGGTCCCCAGTCTGTAGCTATGCATGGGATTCTTCTGTCCTAAGTGCAGGACTCTGCACTTGTTCTTGTTGAACCTCATCAGATTTCTTTTGCCCAATCCTTCAATTTGTCTAGGTCACTCTGTATCCTATCCCTACCTTCCAGGATATCTACCACTCCCCCTAGCTTAGTGTCATCTGCAAACTTGCTGAGGGTGCAATCTATCCCATCCTCCAGATCATTAATGAAGATACTGAATAAAACCGGCCTCAGGACCGACCCCCGGGGCACTCCGCTTATTACCGGCTGCCAGCTAGACATGGAGCCATTGATCACTACCCATTGAGCCCGATGATCTAGCCAGCTCTCTATTTTTTTTATAGTCCATTCATCCAACTCATACTTCTTTAACTTGCTGGTAAGAATACTGTGGGAGACCGTATCAAAAGCTTTGCTAAAATCAAGGTATATCATCTCCACCACTTTCCCAACATCCACCTGGCATGGCACTCTAGATAAGAGGTCCCCAAAGTATGGGGTGAGCTCCCCCCCAGGGGGTCTGAGGGAACATTGGGGGGGAAATGCAGCAGTGACCAGGCTAGCCCGCAGAGGGGGTGGTGAGGGACTGCCAGCCCTGCTCTGTGCAGAGTTTTGCTCTGGTCCTGCCTCGAGACCAGCATCAGTTTCCAGCCACGGCTCCCAGCCTGGCCTCCCCATCGCTGCCCGTGGCTCCCAGCCATGGCCCCTGGCTGCATTGGCTCCTGGCTCAGCCCTCACGCAGCAGCCCCTGGCCTGGCCACAGCCCTGGCTCAGCACCCAGCTGCAGCGCTAGCCTCCGTCCCAGCACCTGGCCCTCCAGCTCCAGCTGCCATGGCCCCCGGTCTCAGCACTAAGCGTGGCCCATCGGTTCCTGGCCCGGCTTCTCCCTTCTCCCAGCTCCTGGCCATGGTCTCAGCCCCTGGAGTAAGGAAGGGCATGATGTAAATGTTTGGGTATCACTGCTCTAGACAAATGTTTACAAACCAGAGAGTTGTATGGTAGCTTTGAATATGTACTGATGTGGAGAGGTATTAATTATGCATTGTTGTATATGATGTAGATAGATTATAAATTATTTGTATAGGTGTAATGAATTATGTATACACTGGAAAATGCAATCTTTTACCTACTTGATTAAATGACATTAAAAAAAAAATCCAAATGGGCGTCAATGTGTGTTTGTGTGTGCATGTGCGTGCAGGGGAAGATGGTCTGGATAGAAAGAGGTTACTTATCAAAGTGACCCAGTAAATTTTGTTTTCCATGTATTTCCTCTGCACATCTCTACTGTGAGGTCGTATTCCCTGCATTAGGGAGATGGAATCCATTTCCAAGCAGTTAGCTCTTAAAGGAGTACACATAACCGGTGCTCCCATATTTTAGAAACAAGGGTACAGAAACCCCCAGCCCTTCAGTTTCTCTTCAATTCTGAGCATATCCTTTAAATCTCTGAAGTTGAGAGATGGAGGAAGGGCTGTTGTTGGTGTAATGGGGTGCATACCCCACATGGGCACTGAAAAGGTTAAGGGGAGCTGGAGAACTCAATTAGGGCACCTAGTGGCAATTACAGAGCACTCAATTAAGGATGGAGGGGGGGGGAGAACTAATTGGCTAACGAACATAAAGGAAGGGCCTCAGGGCAGAAGGAGGAAAGCCTAGGGGGAGAGACTAGCTGGCCTTAGGATCCTCTCCTGAGAGAGAATGCGGTTAATGTGCTAAGAGGGCCATTGAGAAATCACTGGGGTGGAGCAAATAGCCTGGCTAAAAGGGCAGACAGTAGATCTTCATAAGGAAAGCCCCGAAAAGTGTTTGTTTGCTACCAGAACTGGCAAGGACTCTACAGAGCCTGGAAAGGTGCTGTGGAAGGCCAGCCAAGGTAGGAAGAAGTCTGGGGAAGTGGCAAAGGGTCAGAGTGAGGAGACTTTAGCTTTATTTATCCAGCCTCTATTATCAGGCAATAGGTAATATTTTCAAAGGTGCCTAAGTGACTTAGAAGTCTAAGTCCTATCTTCAAAAGTGACTTAGGAGCCTAGCGACCTTCATTGTGACTCAGGCTTTTGTTGACAAAGCAGTGCCGGTGTACACACTGCAATCACACACACCCCACCAACAAAACTGCCCTGCTTTTTTGACAAAATAAAACCACTTCCACGAGCGATGTAGGGCTTTTGTTGGCAGAGCTAGGATGAGGCAGTGGTCCTCTTACAGCAGTGGTGGGGTTGCCATTCTTGTCAACTTCACTCTCTGGAGCAGGGAGGGCTGGTTCTGCTCCTGGCTGGGAGCAGAGCAAGAAGCTCCAGCTACTACAAGCCTGGGGCAACTGGTTCCTGGCTCCCACCTGTGAGCCAGGATTGGGCAAGCCATGGGTTGCTGCAAGCCCAGCTCCTGGCTGCGAGCCAGGACTGGGTGGGTGCGGGTGGCTGGAGCCTGGCTTCCGGCTGAGAGCGGGGCAGCCCACAGGGAGCCCAGAAGTCTGTGGACTCCTGGTATGGAGCTGAAAGATGGGTCTCTCAGCTCCCCCTACAGTGCCCCCTAGGTCAATGGACATGCTCCTGGTAAGGATGCACTCCACCGACGCAAGAAGAGTAGTGTGGGCATTGGCCACTGCTGTAATTATAGTGGTAGCTGTGAGCTGACGTTTGTATGTTGATTTAGTTCTCTAGTGTAGATGAGGCCCCAGAACTGGGATTCCGTTTGGTGCCTCCTTTCCCTGTGCAATGAAGAGAGAGAGGTGCTTCAGCAAGGGAGTCCGAAGCTAGCCTGGTAGGTGGCTCCCTGCCTGAGCCAGCCAACGGGTGCTGCCAAACCCAAGGTGTGCAGTAAGCCCTGCCCTTCTCGGGAAATTCAGCGTTGACGTCTGGGCTGCAGAGGAGTGCCTCTCTCTGCTTGGGATTCTCAGCTGAAATCCGTCTGGGGGTGAGGTGCCTGGGCTGGTTTTGCAAAAAGCCAGGGGGCGGGAGGGGAAAGGAGGTGAATGACCTAACCACGGGGCTATGGAATACTCCGATGTTGGGCTCCCTCTCTCTCTCCTGTTGAAGCTGCTTCACTATCAATAAATAATAAGAGAATGATCTAGAGAGACAGAGCGCAACGCGTGAGTGATTCTCTAGCCTGGTGGTTAGTGCACTCACCTGGAAACCCAGGATCCAGGCCCCTTGCGCCAATGAATTTTTTAAAATTATTTATCCAGTGTGAGAAAGCTTCAACATGAGAGATTGAGAGAGCTCCACACCAGAATATCCCATAGCCCAATGGCTGGGGCATTCACCTGAGAGGTGACAGATTCCTGTTCAAATACCTTCTCCTACTCAGGGAAGGAGAACTTGGGGCCTCCCACATCCCAGGTGAGTACCCTAACCTGGCCTAAAAGTTATTAGAAAGCTCTCTTCCTCCCACCCTCCCAGCTGTTTTGTGTAAGCTTGCCTCTAGGGGGCTGATTCATCTGGTCTGGCTTCCAGGATGATTTAGCACTCCACACTGCACCCTAAAACCTGACATCCACCATTCAGAGTGGATTATTAGATAAATATAACAGATACATCAGTACTGTATTTTTATTTCAGTCCCCTCCAGAGTAAATTCCCCATTGTTCAATTAGTCTGGAATCTATATATTCCTTCAGTAACTATTTCATAAAAACCACCTGAGCCCTCTTTAAGACAGGGCAGATTTGGCTGGAAGACAAAAACAGCTTGGTAATACAACAGCACAGGTTTTCTAACTGTGAATTATTAAACAACATATGAAAGAGTCACCGCTTTCCCACAGAATATACTGCCCTGAAATATCTTGTCTCAGGAGTGAGGCCAGGACTCAGGCAGTTGTGCTAGAAAGTACACAGGGCAATAAAAATTGTGTAGAACATTTTCACATACAAAGTGGAGAATTCAAGCGTGCCACGTTTTCCATCAGCTGTGACATTCCACATGAGAACTGGACTTAATAGCAGAAATACATGTAGTAAAAAACTTTGCAGGTCCAGACCACCGCACTGTCTGGCCCTGATATGGTGTTACAGCTGGATGAGCTTGGCATCTGAAAGATTTACCGGCAGCAGCATATTACACAACTCCTTAAACAAATCAGTGACATCAATGTTAAAACTACCACCATCAACATTTAATACTTCCACTGAAATGATGCTAGCTTCCTCCTACTCAGACAGAACTCTCCTCTCTATTTCAGGGGAGCTGCCTAAACCTGCTACATATATACACCACCCAAATCAGACAGTTTTGCACCTATCTGTTCAACAGGCACCTTACGAAAAATAAAACTGAGAAGAGTAGGTGCTCAAATACCATGGTGATAAGGACAGTATAAGATCCTAAAGAGAACAGAAGCTAATAAGGGTCTCTCAAAATGAGTGAAAGTGTAATGCCACCACAACCTTATTTCCAACTCAGTTGATTCTGATGTTCTGCAGAGTTCTAAGCAGCAGGTCAGTGATTAATGATGGTGTATGGGTTTTGTGGGTTTTTTGTATTATTAAGAATGTGACAGGTACTTCCCTCTGAGTCAGAGCTGGTCCAAAACACCAGCAAGTTGTTACAGAACGCTGTTCTGTGACTTTGTGGTCACTGAAAGTCCCATAGCACTTAAACCTGGTATACTGGCCAAATTTCAGTTTGGGGTAACCTCATTCTGTCTGTCTTAATTCCCTTTGTAATTTCAATTGGATAAAGTATTTCTTGTTTCCTATCTTAAACAGATAGATTGTGTAGCTTTGTGCATGCAGTTGCTGACATTTTACTTTAGAAGTGGCTGCATTTCAGCAGTAGATAAAATTACTCTTGTAAATATAGCTTTGTATAAACAGTTAGCAAAATATGCAAAGCAGTTAGGGGGTCAACTGGATAGACAGCACTGTAAAAATGCAAGATCTCTATCTTAACATGCAATGTATAGTAGCAAAAATAAGAATTCGTGTTATATGAAAAGTATTTTCCAGTGTTGCAAATGCTCTCTCAAATTAAAAAAAAAAAAGGCAAGTGAGTGAAATTTATTATAATTCCATTTATCTGAGATCTCTTTACATTGCAAGCACTGCAAGCTTTAGTATCTTATATTCAAGTGTGGCAGCACGTGACCAAAAAGTGGATTCTAGTGGCATTAGATTCTCTTTAGTTTGGGGATATTTTGTCTAGAGCTGGTCAAAATTTTTCATTTGACAAAAGAAAATTCTTTGCTTTTTAATTTTTTTCATTTTTAACATAAGTTTTTTATTTTCAAAACAAAATTGACTCTGAATGTTTTAATACAACTTATAATTTTCTAACCAGATCATTTTGACCTTTTTGGAGGCTATATTCGGTTGGCTTGTTGGATAAGGCCCAGGACTGGTCAGAAAATTGGGTGGCCTTCCGCAAGTCACCATCTTTCTGTGTCTTAGTTTCCTGAACTGTATAAATGGGGATAATGACCCTTATTTAGCATTGTTAAACACATGAAGATCTTATTCGAGGTATTGCAAATAGCGATACCTATAGTTAAAGGTTGTTTGATGCATTCGATTATAAGACCCTGTTTTCTGTTGCTTATAACTTTGCCTAACCTTAACCATTTAGCTGTAATCGTGAGGTCAATTTTTCCATGCTAACTGTCTGCCTAATGCTGAAGAATTTTCAGAAAATTTCAGCAAAAATAGTTCACCTATTTCTCAGAATGAATTTAGGGAAAAATTCATTGTTTTGCACATGTTAAAAAATTCTTATTTTGTTGAGAAGCCCAAGTACTTCCATTCTTTGGAGCAGACAGTGAAATTTGTCAGGGGAGTCACTCGAGTCAGGGATATGCCAGACTTGGATGATTTCTTTCAGGGGGACAGCAAAAGGCAAGATACACAAACATGTTGCAACAAGCAATTTTTTTACTTTAGAACTTGGATGGAATTACATATGCTGGACGTGTTCACTTCAAGGCCAAAAAGCCCTAAAATCCCACATTTTATTTGTTATGTGAAAATGAACAAAACTATACTGCTAGATCCTACAAGCTTGACTCTGTTCACACTACATCATTTTTACCCTTGAATAAATAAATGAAGTTACTGATAATTCATGTTGTTATGAGAATGAGGCTCTACATGCCTCCTCCCACACACCTTTTCACAAAACCATTGTAAAGTTCCAGCGCCCCCAGATTTGCTTTAGATTTTATACCAGTCCTCCACCACAGATGCTTTGACACAGATACGTCTGCTGTGCACAGCAATCAAAAATAGAAATTACTGAACAAACACAGAGTTTATCAACTCTACACCTGGGGATCTGATCCGATAACAAAGGAGGCTGGGCTTTGATCTTTGATCTGGAGGATGGGGTAGATTGTACCCATAGCAAGTTTGCAGGTGACACTGAGCTAGGGGGAGTAGATACCCTGGAAGGTAGGGATAGGATACAGAGTGATCTAGACAAATTGGAGGATTGGGCCAAAAGAAATCGGATGAGGTTCAACAAGGACAAGTGCAGAGTCCTGCACTTAGGACAGAAGACTCCCATGCACAGCTACAGACGGGACCAACAGGCTAGGCAGCAGTTCTGCAGAAAAGGACCTGGGGATTACAGTGGATAAGAAGCTGGATATGAGTCAGCAGTGTGCCCTGGTTACCAAGAAGACTAACAGCATATTGGACTGCGTTAGTAGAAGCATTGCCAGCAGATCAAGGGAAGTGATTATTCCCCTCTATTTGGCATTGGTGAGGCTGCATTTGGAGTATTGTGTCCAATTTTGGGGCCCCCCCTACAAAAAGGATGTGAACAAGTTGGAGAGAGTCCAGCAGAAAGCAACAAAAATGATGAGTGGGCTGGAGCGCAAGATTTATGAGGAGAGACTGAGGGAACTAGGTTTGTTTAGTCTGCAAAAGAGAAGAATGTGGGGGGGGATCTGATAGCAGCCTTTAACTACCTGAAAGGGGGTTCCAGGGAGGATGGAGCTAGGCTGTTTTCAATGGTGGTAGATGACCAATCAGGGAGCAATGGTCTCAAGTTGCAGTGGGGGAGGTCTAGGTTGGATATTAGGAAAAAGTTTTTCACTAGGAGGGTGGTGAAGCACTGGAATGGGTTACCTAGGGAGGTGGTGGAATCTCCATCTTTAGAGGTCTTTAAGATGCAGCTTGACAAAGCCCGGGCTGGGATGATTTAGCTGAGGTTCGTCCTGCTTTGAGCAGGGGGTTGGACTAGATACCTCCTGAGCTCCCTTCTAACTCTAATATTCTATGAGTCTAAGTTGGCGAGATGTGCAGCAAAGTTCTTTCAGCTTGAAGATACAGGCAATTTGCTTCCATCAGAGACATTTAGCCCTCTACATATTGATTCATGGCTCCCATCCCCACCCCGAACACACACACATGTGCCAGTAAATCTTAGCAATGGGGAAAAGGAGACACCAAAACATAAGAAAGTAATAAAGCAAGATTAGCAGCATCTCCCCGCAGCACTGCTTGTCTAACATGATATGTTTTGTTGCAGGGTCGGTTGGAGAGAGAGATTGAGCCAGGTGGAGTGATATGAAACGTTTCTTCAGTTACAGCATCTAGTCCACTTGTTCCCCTTTGTCTCATGACCAACAAAGTGAGCCCTGAGTTCACTATTTTAAAACTTTTTATCTAAAATAATATGTAAATACACACACTTCTACAAGGCCCCATAACATCCCTCTTTGGTGATATAAATGGTTATAAAATGCATATTATTTGCTAGGGGAGGCATATAATTATACCCGCCCGTTTGTTATTTACCACTTAACCTGTGTGGCATATGCATTTTTGCTATGAATCGAACAAATTAGCAACACGGGAAGAACCAGGGGGAGAGGTCTGGGCAAAAAGAGATAACACTCTTCTTACTACATTCTTTGTCCAGGAGGTGGGGGAAGGAATAGAAGGAGGAACATAGCCTACTCCTATTACAACCTTGTTACCATGGTACCTATCGGGTAGGTCTGCCCAGCTCCAGACACTGCTAGGAAATTGCCCTGATATGCTCCCTCCATCCCTAACTTCAAGGTTAGAAAGTTGCTGTGATCAGCACATGATTATTGCTTGTGTAGTACATGGCCTTTTTAGCCCAAGTCTGGGGTCCCACGGAGGACAATTTGTGTCCAAAGCCTGAGCCCAACTCCCAGCCCCCCAGGAATGTGGCCCAGAGCTGACATCCTTTGTCCCCACATCCACAGGTTTGTTTATTGTAGAGGTGGCTAAGCTATCATGCTCAACAAAGCTGTAGAAAGGGCCTTACAGAAAGGCCTCTTTTACACAGAGGTGGAATCTGCAGCTGCTAGAGGTCCCACCATGCATGAATGTTGATCCAGGGAGAGAACTTGCATGTGAAGATCCACTGCATGGCTGGCTCCTATTCCCCTCAATTAAAGACAGTATGGATCACAGCAGCTCAGTGAGTGCTGGGACCCATTGTGTCCATGGAGCACAAGAAGCTGCTGTCTCTGAAGGAGCCACACTCAGTGCTTAATACATGTGTACAATGGAAGGGAAAGGAGTGTCACAAGAGATCATAAACCCAGCAAAAAAATATTTTTTTAACAGAACCAGATTGCTGAGGGTTGCACTGGAAGGGCCATCTTACCAAAGCTGCTCCCCCCAGATCTTGAGAGACATGCCACTTTTTTTCAGATCACTTTCAGCACTGGCCTCGCTGGGCTGGTGAGCCCGTCACCTCCGCTGCTGGAGGGGGGTCGCCTGCTGACCCCACGCAGAGGCTGCAAGTGACCGCCAGGCCTAGCATCACCGGGGCCCAACCCCAGAAGTGGGTGCTGCGTCTGCCCCTCCGGGGCTGTCACGCCTCGGGTTGGGCTGGGCGAGCTCGCCCTCGCCCCTGCATGAAGCCAGTGTGACAGGCCCCGTCCAGGGGGCTACCCCCCTTCGGCCTGTCAGGGGCACCCCCGTGGTGCTGCCCCTTCCAGCACCTGCGCGGCCCCCGCGGCCAGCCCAGAGGCCAGTCAGTAGCCGGGGCGGGGGGTGACGGCCTGCCTGGCCCCGGCCGCGCTGAGGGACGTGTGGGGAGGTGGGAGGGCAAAAGTTTATGGGGTGTGGGGGCAGGGGTGGTGTGAGGGGGCGGGAGGGATGCACGAGGTGGAGGCCTATGGGGGTGTGAGGGGGTGGGGGAGGGTCTGCAGGGTCGGGGGAAGGAGGGGAGATGGGCGAGGGGGAAAGGTCTGTGGGGGAGGGGTGGGGAGTGGCGAGGGGTCCCGGCCGGCAGGGGGCGCTGCGCTCTCCATGTGCCCCTCATGCTGCCGGCCTCTCTAGCCCGCGGGAACAGAGCGTCTCTAGAGCTGCCGGGCGTCTCCTAGCAGCGGCGGCAACCGCCCCCCCAGGTCGCCACGCGCTACCCGCGGGGTCAGGGTCGGGGTTAGGAGCGGCGCGAGCGAGGGCCCGCCCTCTGCAGGTGCAGGGGGTGGGGCCGCTACGCGCAGGTGACGCATGCGCAGTGTGTTTCCAGGCGAGTCTGCGCAGCGCCGCAGCGCGAGGTGCTGCCCCTCCCCCAGCCGTCAGGTACGGGGCGGGGCGGGTGTCTCGGGGTCTGCCCGGCGGGAGGAGGGTCCGGGAGCCGCCCGTGCCCGTGCCCCGCTGCTGCCCCCGGCGGGCGGCGCCCCGAGAGCCCGGCCAGGGCCGCAGGCGCCGCACATCGAGGCTGCCCCGGGAGCGGGGACGTCGGGTCCCTGGGCGGGCCCGCCGGGGCTGGGGGCCCGTGTCCCCCGCGGACTGTCCGCAGCGCGGAGCGGGCGCGCCGGGCTCCTGCGGTCCCGCATCCCGCGGGCGGGCCGGCGCGGCCGGCCCCTCCTCAGTGCCCCGGGCTCTGATTGGCGGAACCGCGGCGGCGGGTCCCCGCTGCCGCCCCGCAGGGGGCGCTTGTGACGCGCCCCGGCGCTTGCCGAGCGGCCGCTCGTTCGCCGCGCTGCCGGGAGCGCTCCGGGCTCCGCGCCCAGGCGTCGGGCTCCCGCGTGCAGCTAGCCCAGGCCAGCCACAGAACTGGACTAGCCGCCGGCCTTAGGCAAAGACCCTGGGGACTTGTTCAGGCAAATCCCAGAGCTCCGGTGGCGCTCCAGGTATCGCCGATCCAACCCGTCTGGCACCAAACACGGTGACTATCAAATGACTTCTCCTGGTTGGTGCGGAGCAGAGCAGGATAAGTAGAGGGTTGTCAGAAGTGTAACTGCACGACTGGCTTGATCACAAGTATTGGATGTTATGGTGATAGAATTTGTTAAGTGCCTTTTAGCTCTGTTACTATAAACTGAGGAATGGGGACAGCACTTGAACTGTTACCTGCTGTGGTGTTAGCATTGGAAGAGGTACAGAGCAGGCAACAGAAATGATTGTGTATGGAACAACTGCCATATGAGAGATTCAAAAGATGGATTTTTCAGCTGGAAAAGAACAACTAAGGAGGGATTGGAGAGAGATTTATAAAGTCATGAATGGTGTGGAGAAAGTGAATAAGGAAGTGTTATTTACTCCTTCACATAATAAAAAAAAAATAGGAGTCACCCAATTAAATTAATGGGCAGCAGGTTTAAAACTAACAAAAGGAAGTACTTCTTCACAAAAAACACGGTCAACCTGTGCAACTCATTGCCAGGGGATGTTATGAAGCCAAAACTATAAAGGGGTTCAAAAAAGAATTAAATAAGTTCATGGAGGACGGGTCTATCAATGGCTGCAAGATGGTAAGGGATGCAGCCCCATGCTCTGGGGTGTCCCTTGCTTCTGACTGCCAGAAGCTGGGCTGGACGATGGGATGGATGAGTGACTGTTCTATTCATTCCTTCTGAAGCACCTGGCATTAGCCACTGTCAAAAGACAGAATACTGGGCTAGGTGGACCATTGGTCTGACCCAGTATGGCTGTTCTTATGTTCAGCCTTTTCATTTAGATTAGTATCCCTAATCTCTTCGTTAACTCACTTCTTTTTTAAACATTTCAAAGCTTGGCATTTCAACTACCAGGCTATAAGTAGTGCGATATTTGACTCTTTCTGAAAAGTCAGTTTCTCTTCTAACTTCTTACCTGTTATTTATGAAATACTCAAAAAGGGGTTTTGTTTTTTTTTGTGTCTTCTTCATTTCAGGTCCCGTTCTGAAAGTATGTAACTGAAGCCATGAATACAAATAAACAGTGGGATGTTAACAAAGCACTGACTGTTGCCAACCTCTTCCATTTTCTTTACAGTGCAGGAAACGCCTGTGTGATTCCATTTTTAACCCTTTACTTCAGGCAGCTGGGATTGACTGCCCCTTTAGTAGGTATTACCATAGGAATTAAGCATTTAATATCATCTCTCTGGGCTCCACTATGCTCCTACTTTGCAAAAAGCCACAGTAAAAGGAAAGTTCTCATTACTGGATCATTGTTGTGTTCAGTGGGAACAGGTTTGCTGCTTACACTTGTCCCACCGTTGAGGAAGGACATCATGTATAAATATTGTAATATAAGCCAGCAATCAAGCAGTTTATCGAATGCAACAGAGGTGCCTGACCTGAGTCTGAACAACCTGAGTGCTGTAAATCCTAGTACTGTTACCAATAAAGAAATGGTGTCTGCAGAAACACTAAGAACAGCCACAAATGTTTTGGTGACTAGTGGAAAGCCACCACTAACAAGTTCAGCTTTCCAGGAATTGTTTACCTTGACAGATGCTCTGAAGAAGAATGGTGAGGGAATTGGTGAAGTGGGTACAAGTGCAGACCATTATGATAATGGACCTTCTGGCAAGACAGATTCCCCTATGAATGCAATTAACCAGATGATACAAGAACTTGAGACACTCACTTTAAATTTAACACCAATCCATAGACTTGAGAAGACAAGCAGCCCAGCCTCTGGAGATTTGAATGTAAATAATAATCCTGAGAAAAACCTTTCTGTTGGTGGAAGTACTGAGTTCACTTTATTTCAAACAAACCTTCACCCTGTTGTTGGACCTTCTCATGTTTTTGGAAATCTGTCAGGTCACTGGGACAAAGTTCGGAATGCCAACTTTGAGCTCCTACAAGATATTAACTTTCTTGACAGAGAGCACCAGATTTTCCTCATGGTGCTAGGTGCTGTTGTATTTTGGGAACTGTTGGCTGCACCTCTGGAATGGATAGTTGATGACAGCCTTTATGAATATCTTGACTTTGTTGACGCAACTGACAGATACGGGAAGCTTTGGGTTTGGAGTTATTTGGGTGCATCTGGAGGAGCCTGCAGCATCACCATATTTGTAGATCAGTGGAACTGTCTCCTCAGTGCTAAAATCTCTCGTCTCACTGTGCACTTCTATGGCTATGCTCTACTGATCATACTCACATCCCTCATCAGTATTTTTCTTCCTATCCATGTTTCCAAGAAAACAGAGCATGTGAACAAAACTGTCAAAGCTCTGAATCTCATTGGAAGTGATGGCCGAACAATTCTGACTGCTGTCACCGTCTTCCTTACAGGGGTCATTGGATCTACTGTGCAGAATTTTCTCTTCTGGCAAATGCAGGACCAAGGCAGCAGTGAATTATACATGGGTGTCTCAGTGGCAGTTGGACTGATTGCTGAAATTCTGCTTTATATCTTTAAAAGCAAGTTACTAAGGGCTCTCTCAAGTAGTGGCACTGTTGCACTGAGTTTAAGCTGCCTTTCAGCACAACTTCTGTACTATTCATTCCTGTGGAATGCGTGGTCAGTTCTGCCTGTTCAGATTTTGTGTGCCTTCAGTAACGGTGCCTTATGGTGGGCAGTTAATACGTTGGTTGACGACGTAGCCAGTCCTGGGACGGAGAGATCTCTGCATATCGTCCTCCAAGGCCTCTCATATGGTTGTGGAGCTAGCCTGGGAAGCTTTGCAGGGGGATTTGTTGTGAGCAGCTTTGGCCTGGCAGTTCTGTATAGGGCATGCTCTGTAAGTTTGGCACTCTGGTTAATCTTGTTCCTGATCGTCCAGTCTAAATTGCCTCGGCAGAAAAAAATTAATTATTCTCGTCTCCTGGCTGCAGATCCTAGTGATGTGAGTGACTCTGATGAGGAGAAGGAAAGGGACTGGCTGGTGAAAGCTATGAAAGATGAGAACTTCAATAGGAATTGGTAACATAATCACATTTGATCAGCTAATCTGCAGTAGAACAAATTCAGAGTACAAAGGTGAAATTATGAGGCAGGAGGGAAAGAAATGCCTAATAATGACAAATAATTCATACGTGGCAGAATATACAGTGTACATGTTTGCTTGGAAAGTCATGTATAAAGACCATATTTTATAAATCTTATTTTCTTAAGATTAATTTACAGTAAATATTTTAAAATTCAGTAACTTAATCATTACGTTTCCAAAATCCAAGTGGAAGGCCTATTGAGATGTGCTTTTGCTAAAATGAATGCAGTTTAGTTTTTAATCAAAAAGGCAAAATGTGGATGCACATTTCTCAGATCTGTAGCTGCTGAAATTGGGAACTGTACCTTAGCACAGTCTCATCAATGTTGTAAAAATACATACAGTGCACTAAAGTCAGTAAGGTACCACCCTCCAAGACTCCCTCTTCAACAAACAAGGATTATTAATCAAAGAAACATCCTATATGCTTTATTTTGACCTCTAAAATCAGTCTTGCTATAGGCTGGGTCTCAGTGAAAAGTTACATTGGCATAGCTATATTGGTCAAGGGTGTGAAAAACCACACCTCTGGCTAACATAGCTATGGTAACAAAACTCCCAGTATGGACACAACTATGTCAACAGAAGAGTGCTTCTGTTGATATAGCTAACATATTTGGGGAAGTGGTGTCCCTACATGGACAGAAAAACCCTTCTGTTAGTGTAGGCTGCATCTATAGGCGGAAGCTCTGTTGGCATAATCCCGATAACATAGACACAGCCATAGACTGTACGTGTTTATGGTGGCATTGTAGTCTAGTGGATAGTGCACCAGACTCTCAGAAGACCTGGCTCCCTCTGCCCCTGGCTTGCTGAATGACTTCAGGCAAGTCACTTTCCCTCCCTGCATCTCAGTTTTCCCCATCTGTAGAAAGGGGATAATGATATTGAGCTCTTTTGTAAAGGTCTGAGATCTATGGATTAAAAGTCCTGTATAAGAGCTAGGTATTATTTAGTTAGGAGTGTAATTGCTTAGGTGGCTGTGAAGACAATGCTGACAAATCAGTGGGCTTCCTTATAGTCAATATTTTTAAAAAGGGGTGACTGGAGTACAGCCCCAAATGTTGGCTTACTGAGTTCAACAAAGCATCATGTGGCCTGCTTTATCTTTAACATATTGTGTCCTTGGACCTCTGAGGACCACCTATTTCGTCTTGAGCCTCTGCTTGAATCAAGATGCAGTAATGCATGCTGATGATCTATGTATGTACTTAGCATGGTATTGATAAAAATGCTTAGTGCTGAACTGCTCCCATTAAAACCACTAGGACCATTGACTTCTGTGGGATCACAGTTAGGCCCAGGCCCTAGGCCCATACGAAGGTCTGGAGTATCACAGACCTTAGTAAATCATCCTTGTGAGGTTGGGAAGTAGTACCATCTGCAGTTCAGGTGGGCTCAGAAAGACGGAGTGACTCGCCTAAGGTCATACAAGGTGTTTTCAGTGGCACTGAGAACTGAATCCAGATCTCCTAAAAACCCAGTACACTGCTGTAACCTAACTGCTATCCTCCCTCTACCTGGACTCTGTGCAGACTGCATCTCCATATTAAGGTCAAGAGAGCACCATCTTTTTATATCTTTCAAAAAATTGCTGATCTGTGCTTTATTTTGTGCAAGTTAAATATGGCACATTTTATACCCCTTTGATTGCGGTAAATTTGGGCAACCTGTGTTTTTAAAATATGCTATTTAGTAGTTGCATTTGGAATATAGGAATATATCTGCTGTTCTCAGGGGCTGGTAAATGAATAATTTTAAAAAGCCCCTAGATTTGTCCAATTGTAATCTCAAAAGCATGCACATTTCAACATAGTTTTCTTCATAGGCACCTACAAAATAAAAATGATTTGGCTGACCACACCAAAATGGGCCATGAGTCTTGTTGCCCTTCAGGCCAAGATCGGGTGTCGTGCCAGTGTAAATACTTATATTGTCTTTAAACATGTTTTAAAAATAACTTGGAGAGCAACAGGGTTTAGTACTTAGCGGGTGTTTAAGCCTGAACTGGCAAACTATATCTAAAGTTTTACAAGCCATGAGAGTGGTAGCTGCATGCAAACAAAATATTTTGGCACATTTAACATGCAATAGAAGCAGGGCTCAGAAAAGAGCTGTAAATAAAATAATACGCACGTGGCTTAATGAACGTTTGAGCTAACACCCCCTTTCCTTGCTGGTCACTCCCTACTGAATTAGGAAGGTATCATGGAAAAGTATTTTATTGCTAGTTACGCATCAGTAACAACTGATCCGCATCCCAGACAATTTCAGCCCAACAAGCTGCCTTCAACTTTCTGGCACAAATCCATTTTGCCTTGTGGTATACTCTACTAGAATTGCTTTATATATAAAATTGTCCTCGTGCCAAGAACAGCTTAAACTAATTTTTTTTTTCTTCTGATGGACAAGATAATGTTACTACCTCAGGAATTCAAACCAAACAAGCTGGGAACAATTTTAGTGTCAAAAGAATTTGCATCTCAGCACTATTACCACGTAATACCTTGTCAGCAAGAGGTGATCAGTAATACTTAGCACTAATTACTTTTTAACTGAGGCTTTTTAAAAAAATAAGTATCTGACGCGAACTGTAGGTAAAATGAAGTTGCAAGTGCAGCATTTAAAGGGACAGTGTCTTCTAGACACTGATACATAGTGATGTCTAGGTAAGTGGAGAGAACTTAAATTTGGCCCAAATTCAGTAAAAACAAGCTTTTGTAAAACCTAAGACCAATGGAAATGTACATTTTTAAAGACAAGGCCCCCTCAGTCACTAAAATCAGCAGACTGCTTATGATGAAAGTGCCATTTTTACATATTCCCTTTGCTGACCATAACCAGTCTTCGAGTTCTGCAGAATGCTATGCAACAGTGATTCAAGTGATCAGAATCTGAATAACTGATTGCATCATCTTATATTTTTATTTTTATCACTGAGACCTAAGAAAACTACCTTCTGCTACGTTCTAAGTTCTAGCTTTTTCATCCTAAGTCCTATACAAACATTGTAACCAGAGCTGTGTGAAGTAAGGTGGGCTTTATTTTGCAATGTAACATTGCAAACTTTTCCTTTAGTTTCTATTCATGAGTGATTCACATCCTCTGAGATTTCCTTAAAGTTTCTGGTTCCAACAGAACCACAATCTCAGCAAAACTCAGGTGAAATTGTAAATTTTTCATGCTTTTAATTCAGAATTGTCCTGGGCACTCTACAAAGATTCATTGGACTCAGCAAACTTCCGCAAAGCTTATTTCCCTTTGGAGTTTGTAATGAAATATTAAGCCAGGTGAGTTTCTAGAAAGGATTTCAAGTTTTGTAATGAACACCTTCCCCAGCTCTGCTTGTAACAAATAGAATTCTTCCAGTCCATTTCCTTAGGGTGGCTCCATTTAGCAGTAACTTCACAAGAATGTCAGATATTGTCAGCAGTTATATTACAAATAGGAATATTTGCACGTTCCAAAACTTAAAAATTGGAGCTCTCCTGAATCTGCCCTCTTTTATCATGGAATATGCTGCCTTTCAGATATCATGTGCACTCTATCAATCACTGCTATGACTTTCCATATTACTTTACCAGTAAAAATGCTATACCTTCTTTTTACCTATCTCTGAAATACACAGTTTTCTGAAGGTTGTGTGATTGACGTTCTCCAAATCAGATTTAATTACTTGGAAGAATGAAATAAGATTGGAGTTTGATATTGAATTGCTAATGTTGCAAATTCTCCAGAGGGTACCTTCTGTAGACTTTATAATTGAAGAAACTTTGTACATACTTCCTGAGATATTGAGCACATATTGACTCTTGGTTAGGTGAACATGTGGTGAACTAACCCAAGAGATGAGTATTGACTGAGATGGATATCAGTATTTACCCTGAGTTCTTGACGTTCATTAAAACATGAATTTCAGCATATAGCATATATGCTACATTCATTCAAAGAGACACATTTTTAAAGATGCGTCAACTCAGTTTCTACTTGTTAAGGGGCAGGGACTGAGTCTTCCTATGTGTGTGTGCAATGCTTAGATTAACTGGCTTCAATTCTCATGGGACCTGTGGGCACTACTGTAATACAAATAATATTTTTGAGCCCAAAGTCAATGATGCATCTAAATTAGGTAAAGAAATGCCTAAATGCTAGAGTTTGTGACCCAAAAATAGAGGCTAGATTGAGGCATCTTTACAAATTTAACCTTAATATCGTCATCTGGAATATTTAGAAACTGTTCCACTAAGGCCACGGATTTCAAGTATAACAGTTTCCTTTCCCCATCTATCCTAACTTCTTTCTTTTGGGGTTTCTGTAGTGCTGATCACTGCAGTATGTAAGAGCATGTCTACACTACAATCTTAAACTGACCCATATTAGGTTGACTTACAGCCACTGCGGTACTGATGTCCACACTACCCTCCTTCTGTCGGTGGTGTACGCACACCAGAAGTGCTTCAACCAACTGAAGAGGGGTGTGTGTGTGTGTGGGGCTGAAGCTTTCAGCTCCTCACAGTTCCACGCTGGGAGCCGAGCTGTCTCTTGGCTCTTGGATCCCTGCTTCCTGCCAAGAGCTGGGGGGCAGCCGTCTGGGGCTTGTCTCTGGCTGGGAAATCTGCACCTGGAGTCTGGTGGGCTGCCATGCTCCTGGCACGGAACTGAGAGCATGGGAGGGGCAGCTTAGCTCCCAGTGGGGAGATCCCTGCCCAGGGTCTGGTCAGCTGCTGTGCTTCCAGTAAGGAATGTGGCACTGGGACCCCGGGAGCAGCAGTGCTCCCAGCGGGGAGCAGGGAGCTAAGGCAGCAGTCCAAGCTGAGAGCCTGGGTAGTGACCCAGTTTGGAGTAAGGAGCCAGGCTTTCTTGTCAAGAGCCATGAAATTGACAAGACAGCCAACAGGTAATGCAAGTAACGCAGCGTCTACATGGACACTGCATCGCCCTAACTTCACCTACATAAGCCTGCACCTCTCATGTGCGGGAGTTATGTCAGTGCAGTAAGGGCACTTACCGGTACATCAGCAGGAGCAAGACTGTAGTGTAGACACTGACATAGTTAGGTCAACATAAGGCAGCTTAACTGTTGTGTAGACCAAGCCTAAATCTAATCACTTCTATTTGGGCCAGCAATTTAATGGGGAGATAATGTTAGATGGCTTATGAAAAATTGTCCTGTGATCCAGTCATCCAGAATACAAAACTTTGTATATGTGGTGTGATTTGACATAGGATGAATTAAAAAGCATCTATAATTGACCTCTGAGCCAATTGTGTTGCTCTTATTTTGCTTATGCAGTCTAACTGGTTGACAATCATTCCAGAATTCCTTACTGTTGATCTTTTGGTGTTAAGCAATAGAAAATAGCTGAATTATCACATGACTTGCTTGTCAAGCAATTAGGAGCCAAACATTTATTTTCTAGTTCTTCCACAAGGATAGGATTTTAGGTTCATCAAACTGAACAGCTGGTAAAACCTGGATGTAGGAATCCAGATTTTGCTGGTTAGCTGTCACTGTCTTATGTTGCCCAGTGATATATCTGAATGTGATGATAGGTGGAATTTAAGATTAACAATGGATGGTTAATGGCCTTTGCTATCATCATGGAAGCATTTTTGAAGGCTCTGATTCTTGTATATTTTGTTGTGTGTGCCTTGAAGCTATATGAAATTTCTTACTGCGCTCTACATCATCATATCTGTCTTAATGTTTTCCAGCTTGCAGTTTAATCTTGTAGTTTGTCGACATATCTCAAATACCATTGAGACTGTATTACTGTTCTCTTGAATTGGGCAATGCACTTTTAATATTAAGATTTTAATATATGTACCCTTTCTACTGTATGCACCTTTTAGCTTTTTTATAGAACTATGTACAGAGAAATATTTGTGCTTTTAAGACGTATTCTTCTGTTACACTAGAAGTATTGCCATTAGTAAATCTGTTCTCATGCAGCCTAATGTAAAGCTCCTTTTAGAACAGGGTCCATTAAAGACTTTTAGCCTGGAATTCTAGGACTTAGGAAGCTGTTCATGTAGTCAGATTTACAAATTTAGACTTGAGAATTGATTTGCACAGGGCATGCGGACTGGAATATAAATGTGATGGCCTGCTGCTACTTGACTTCCAACCTTACCATGTGGAATTTTCAACACATTTGAATGTAATTTTAATTCATTTGTAATTACATCTGCCTTTCATTTTGCAAAGTGATTTTAGTTGAGGACAGTGTGTAGTGTCGAGTAAACTGAATGTCATGCTTTAATTGGATCACAAACTCAGCCATGTAAATCTTTAACTGTTGCCAGATTAAATCCCATATTTTTAGTAGCATAATGTAAATGTCTAAAATATGTTACATTCTTGTTTTGGCCAACAGTGATTTCCACTCCTGAAGATGGGAATATCCCCATAAGTATTCAGCTCTTCCAAGTATTCAACAGTTTACACTGTTGCTTTTCTATGCAACACACAGCAGACAGAACAAATTTGAGGCGACTCATTGAGAGCTCATAAACTGATTTCATGGCAGATGCTCTTCATCTAATGAATTGGTTCTCAATCAGATGCTGGGATTCTTTTACATTTACATGAGTAATTGAGGTACAATAATAAGCAGCACTGGTTTTCAAAACAAATTGAAGACGACATAAAACAGGTGTTTGAACTTGTACAGGAAACAGTCATTTCCTGCCTCTGCAGAGATTTTGTTTGCTTCTCTAACACTAAATGATTAGACTAAAAGTTGAAAAGTACAGTGCACCTTCTAAAAGCTTTTAGAGCATGAACTGAGAAGGCTGAGATATTCCTGGGGCTGAACAGCTCATGAAAATACTGAGGTGGTATATTTTGAGAAAAACACAATCTCATCAAGTGCCAGATATTGCATCCCTTGATGCCCTAAATTACTACATTAATACAGTCCAGATATTGGTATGGCATTTGCAAATCATTGATTATTAAGAGAGTGAAAAGGTGTTCATTTCAACTATTGGGAATAATCACAGGTCATCTGTGTTGCGGTTCTGCTGCTGCCTTACAATTTTTGAAATTAACATTTCCAGAATCCTTTGCCTTTCACAAACACCTCTTCATTTGTCACCTGTATATTTTTTCTGCCTACCTTTGTTTGCACTGTGTTTACAAACAGAATAAATACCTTTTAATTAATCAGAAACACTCAATTGTTTAAAACCCTTAACTGACTCAAGTCTGGGCTGTTTCTCTTTGCTCTTGGAGAAGTTACGGGTGACTTGATGTTTCTGGTTTACTTTCATGACTTGTGTCCTTTGAACCTGTGATCACCTCATGACTCCTAATGGTTATTATCGTGCCCATAGGATTGTTTTCTCTGTGGGTGCAATTTGCTCACGATATTTTGGATTCAACCACAGTAATGTTTAAAATAAATCAAAAACCCATCTTTCCAGCTGAGCAAGCTTGGTCAGCGCTGTGCTAGCGTTGGACACTACTCCACCTCAAACTGAGCTCTACAGCCCCTGGGTGGGATTATCAAAAGTACCTAAAGTAACACGTGTGCCTAAAAGATGCTTTTCAAAATCCCAGCCCACGACAAACCATCTTCTGCAGCCAGTGGCAACTGTCAATGCTTTCAAATGCAAGCACCTAACCAGGAGGTCTTGAGCCCCTGCAGTTCCCATTGGCACGAATGGGTATGTGGCAGCTCTGAGAATGTAGCCACGTAGCTAAGTGTCTAGATGTGGATTTAGGTGCCTGCCTTAGGCACTTGGGTTTGGAAAATATTGGTCCTAACCTGTAACACTCCATCTGGATGGGGATCACTAAGTCCTCTCCCTGTGAAAGGGTCTTGTACCTATAGGGCAGCGATTCCCAACATGTGGTCCACAGACCTCTGGTGATCCATGAGGCTACTACAGGGGGTCTGCGGAAAAGAAAAATAATAACATCCTCACCAAGGAAATGTACAATTACAAATAAAACTAGTAGCAGGTGGTGGTCCACAAAATATTTGGAGGTTGAAAAGGGGTCCGCACACTCAAGAAGGTTGGGAACCGATGCTATAGGTCATTTGACCATCTCCTGCCCCAGCAGGACCTGCCTCTCCTCCTGCAGCACTGCTTCAGAGGGGAGACCATGCAGCCTCTTCTGTCCCTTTGTCATGTTCCTATTTCTCCACCTCCCTTAAGAGAATGGAGGTCGCTTTCCTTAAGAGCCCCTAACCAGTGGTTTCCTCAGATGAAACTACCCATTACAATTCAATTTACATTCAACGAAACAAAAGTATTTCTTAGAATAAAAAGGAGTTCTATACTAAATGCCTGAAATTTAGCTGTAATGGATGTTTTCTTGTCTACATCTACCAATTTATTCACTCAAGCTTTGTTATGCCACTCTCTTCACTAGTGTCTGAGTCCTCTCAAACACTAATGCATTTAGCTTCACAACATTCTTGAGAGCTAGGTCAATATTCTTTGTGTTTACAGAGGGAAAAAGAGACACAAAGAGGTGAAGCAGTTACACCAAGGCCACACAAGGAGTTTCTGGCAAAGCTGGAATTAAACCCACATCTTGTGAGATCCAGTCCAGTACCAGATCATCTTTCCCTTGCTCTTAAATTAGAAAATGTTTATAAAATGTTGACATCTTCTGTCTGCACATCTCCCTATCTCTTGTATTGAGTGTCATGTGCCTCTGGAAAGGAAAGGTTCTCAGAACCCCAGCTTGCCTATTGACACGCCCCATACATAGATCTGCCTTTGAGGAAGGTGCATTGTAAATTTTGTATTTGATTACAAAAGCCTCCCTTGTTGATCTTGGTTGGTACACAAAAGCAGAATTCTCTTGTTTTCTGTTTAAAAAAGAAAAAAAGAGGGGGGCCCTTCATTTTAAATATAGCTTTGGGATTTAGCCTTACTTTCATCCTGCATTGTCCAAACAATATTGGTTCTTTCCTAAACTCATATGTTTGCATAAGAAAAATCATTTCCATATTTCTAATCAACCCTTTCCTGTATCACATTTAACTCCTAACCATCCCTCTGCAAGACAAAGCCAAGCCCAGCCCAAGTGTGCAATGCAAGATGCAAGCTTTCATTTTGTAGGCTAGAAACCCAGAGTTAAAATTGTAAGCACGTGCCAGGCTGCCTCATGTACAAAAGAAACTGGGTTTCCTCCTTGCTCTGTGCAAGCTCTACCAGATTTAGAGATGGTTGGAAAATGGGCTTTTTCACCCCGTGGAAAATTTTGGTGGCAAAAATATCAAACACCAAGTTTTGCCCAAAATTGTAGATATTTTGATTCTGAAATTCTGCTGCAGTGCTTCATGGGAGTTGTAGTTTGGGTACCTCATGTTCGTATTCTCTATAGATTGAGCTCCCCAGATGGACTACATTTCCCATGCTATACCATGGTTTTCCTTCTTGGTGAAGAGGAGGAACATGGAGTCCAGCTTGGCAGTCCAGCCTAATGAGAATGGGGGAATAAGGCACCTCAACAACAGTTCCCATGAGGCACCACCATGGGACTTCAGAATAAAAATATTTTGGGTTTGGGCCAAAAAACCAATATTTTTCTGGTTGTCAGGTGTTCAGTTTTATAAAAGAAAAATCAATTTTTTTTCCCCAGAAAGACATTGTTTTTTGTGGGATAAAAAACCTGCTTGATAGAAAAAACTATTTTCCACGGAAAACTGTTGCTTTTTGCTGGCAAATTTTTGGCCAACTGTTATGGTTCCAGTGTGTTTTACCTTTTGACTCCTCATTCACTCTCTGCATGGGCACCCTTCCTAGCGACTAGGACCTGCACCTGTACTTCTTTCAGGGTCAAATTCTATGACTCATCCCACTTGTAGACAGAGAGACAGACAACATGAGTGACTTCACCATTTTCAGCGTGCTCTTGCCCAGGGAGCGGCTCACTCTGGAGTTGATAGCAGAATGGTTATTGCTTGAACTCAGCTGCTGTTGCATGTGTTTTGAGGTGCGTGGTAGCAGTGTCGGAGCGCAGGATGGCAAGTGGTTAGGGCACCAGCTTGGCATTTGGGAGACCTGGGTTCAATTCCTTGCTCTGCTACAGGCTTCCTGTGTGTCCTTCGGAAAACCATGTGGGGTAAGATTTTCAGAGTCACTTAAGCACTAAATTCCCATTGACTTTCAATAGGAGGCAAGTGCTATTTGTGCCTTTGGAAAAGATCTCTCTTTACCTCAAGTCCCCATCTGTACAGTGGGGAATAGTAGCACCATCCAACCTCACAGGGATGTTGTGAGGATGGGAACGACAAAGAGTGTGCGATACAGCATTATGGAAACCGGGACCTATACGTACCTTAGATAGAAAGGACTGAGTGTTCAAGAAAGCTGTTTGTCCTGGTTTCCAGCAGAGGGAGCCTCTCTGTCCAGCAGTGAACGCTTACATCTAGCTGCCAACTGCTTCTGGTCCCTTTCATATCTGTGCAGCTTTGCAAAAGCATCTCAACAGCTAATCCTCAGACAGCAGCTGCCGGGCAGGTGCCAGGCTCCGCTTTTCCCTTGGTTTGGTCTCAGTGTCTCTCTTTAAACACGGTTCTTTTCAAAGCATGGGCTCTGGCTCCCCTCTGGAACGGGCTCCTTAGAAGTGCATCTGCCTGAGGAATTCTGCTTTTAAAAAATAGGACCCTGAGTAAGGTCCCTTTTAGAAACAAGAGAGGGGCTAGAATGGAAAAGGAGAGCAGGACTCCGACCCAATACGGATCGCTGGAGTCAACCAAGTGGACAGCTGCAGACCCAGCCAAAGGTGAGAGTGCTTTGCATGCATGTGAAGCTGCCAGGCATCCCCTGAGATCCCTGCCCCAGGTGAGCGCTCGGCCACCTCTCCAGGCAACGGACCCAAATCCCCCTCAACACCAGCAGAGCCTGCTGATGAATAACACAGTCAGAGCTGGCCCTCCGCTGGGATGCTCTCCTAGCTCCCTCCCCCACTAGCAATTATCATGGGGGGTAGGTAGAAATGGTCAGTGCCTCTGAGCTGTCTCTGATGGTTTTTTATCACCACCTTGAAAGTTTCACAAGGGTAAGTGAGGGACTCTCCCGTCCTCCCCACACAGGGCTGGCGGGGGGGGGGATGCTGGCACTGGGGAAGGAGAGGGTCTGTGGGTGCCTGTGTAGCTCAGTGGTATGGGGAAGGCGATAAGAGTTTTCAAAGCAGTGCTTTTCTGCTCAGCAGCAGGGATGTAATAGTGGCAGGCACTGGAGGAAGCAGGTGATGAGGCTCATGAGTAGGAAAACCTGGCTGGGAACCAAGAGTTCTCTGTTCATTCACAAAATCAACTCACACCAGCTATTCCAGGCAGGCGTTTGTGCTGCGAGAGCACAGAGGTGGCAAGACTCCAGCGCCTTTGGGATAGATCAGGGAAGGGGTGGATGAGGGGGCTCGAGTAAATGAGAAATGCCCTAGCTTGTCTCTCTGGGTGGAGAAAGTATTAAAAGATAACAAATCAGTTTCCAGAGCATCCCAGAGCTGAGACTGCCTTTGAAAAATGATCCCCTCCTGACTCCAGTGGCTCATTGTTAATTTGATTCTTGAGAACATCATGGTGAATAATGACAATGAGGGCAAGAAGCAGGAATTTACACATTCAACCCACTGCTAAATATCATTAGCTTCCACTTTACAGTTCCCCCAGTGAACGTCTCAGGGCTGGCCGTTCCAGCAACAGCTGTGCTGGGGAGATTGATGGTCATCCATTTATCCAGACTATTTATGCTGTGTTGATGGCGTCTGTTTGTTCAAGTATGCAACACTGTGATTGATGCCAGCACAGGAGAGTCAGCTGGGCTTCAGACAAACAGCAGCAGCTCTGTCTTCAGGTGCCTGGGGAGTGTGGGCTAGTGAGCCAAGAGGCAGGGAGGGGGCAGGACTCTAGTGTTCTTCAGATATAGCTGCTTGTTTGCTCTGTTTTCTCGGGCACCTCTTCTCTCTACTCTGTATCTGTTTCTCCTCCTGCAAAATGGGGCTGACCCTAGAACTGCAGGGCTGGAAGGAACCTTGAGAGGGATTGGCCTTGTTTGGCCTGCAGGTGAAAGTGCTGATCTGGGCAGAGCCCTTGGGCTGGCATGGAAGTTACAATGATCATGCCTTTGATCATAAATAAAGCTGAACCCAAGTAACTGTGACACTGCTTTGTGCACAGCCCTTGGAGCAGGATAGGAAAGCGGCTGGCTCACCACGTTTAACAGCCATGGCAGTGACAAATGCAGTCAGTTGCCACAAGGAAACGAGACCTTGCTGGCAGTAGGGAGATCTCTCAATCCCACGCACTGGCTTCTCTCGTTTACTAGCCTGCAACACGTGGCTAGCGCATGAAGCAGGAGGGCTCTCTCTAACACCCCTCCACTCACCACCCACACGCTCACGCATCCCTCTGCCTCTACTCAGCTTTCTCTCTAGACGGGGTCTGTACACCAGGCAGAATAGGGAGTGCTGGAGTCCCTGGGGGAGCCAGGCAGCAACTTTGCCTCGTTAGCAGTGAGGAAGGGGAAAGATTGGTGTGGGGGAGCAAAGAATGAACCAAACGCCAGCTGAACCTCGCCAGTGAAAGAACAGGCTTCAGCTGGAACAGAATGCAGCTACCCACTGTCTCCATATAGCAGAGAGAGGTCTAACATGATCCAATGGCTGGAAGTTGAAGCTAGACAAATTCAGACTGGAAATAAGGCAAATTTTTAACAGTGAGTAATGAACCTTTGGAAACATTTCCCAAGCGTCATGGTGGATTCTCCGTCACTAGCAACTTTTAAATCAAAATTGGCTGTTTTTTTTTAAAAGATCTGCCCTAGGAATTATTTGGGGGAAGTTCTATGGCCCGTGTCCTACAGGAAGCCAGACTACATGAGCGCATTCTAGCCTTGGAATCTCTGGGGCAGGCCACTATTAGCACATCAGGCCTGGGCTCAAGTCCCTCCATTGGCCCCCACGCAGCTTCTGATGCCACTTTAATGCTTTAGTCCTAACTTTTAAAGCAATTAATGAAATTTTGATCAGTGCCTTGTGTGATAAAGTCAGGCTGGATGGCTTTAAAAGGGTGTGCTGGGGCTGTGAGGGCCCGAAAGGGTTAAAAACCCTCTGCCTTGCAGGCAGAAGAGAAAGCACAGCAGGGTAATTAAAGGCACCCGGACCCAATAAAGGGCGGGGCCAGGGGTATTTAAACCCTGCCTTCCCCAAAGGAGGGGGGGGAAACAAACGCAGGGGAAGCTGCCAGAAGGTTTGGAGTAGCTGGAGGAGAAGGTTCCCTCCCAGGCCAGGAGACAGAGCTCCGCTACAGCCAGGGAAGATGAGATTGTGGTTAGGGTGCCCCCAACTAACAGAAAGGTAAAGCATGAGACCCACCAGGGGAGGCTGGCAATTTGCCACACTTGCTACAAGCTGGGAGGCACTAGCCCTTGAAGCTTTGATCAGCCCAGCTGTTTGTTGTTTGAGTATTTAATCACTTCCAGGTGGTGAGGGGCTGGGTTGGGCTGAGCTGAGGAGGGAAGATTTGATATAACAAGTCACTTGCTAGGCAAACTTGAGAGCCATGAAGAGGCAGCTAACAGGAATTCTGAAGGGAGTATGAGAGGCTTTCCTTCCAGGTTCAGCACTGTGTGTGATGTCCAGGGATGGAACAATGGTGGTGACCTGCAATGGGTGTGCCATGTTCTCTTTTCTGCCTGATGCCAGAAGGATTTCCTGTGCATGAAGTGCTTGGTGGTGGTTGTGGTGGAGGAGAAGATTATTGAACTGGAAGGGCAAGTTGAGATGCTAATAAGAATCAGAAAAACAGGAATTCCTTAACATCCAGATTCAGGAAACCAGTACTCCAGGTTCAGGAAAGAATGAAGCTGGCCACCAAGAAATCACCGAGAGAGGAGACCTGGCAGTTCAAAACGACCAGAGTCAGGACTTCAAGGAGGGGATGGGTGACGTTCTGTGGCCTGCAATGTGCAGGAAGTCAAACTAGATCATGATAGTCCCTTCTGGCTTTAAACTCTATGAGTTACTGCAGCATTCTACGTGGTTGGAGGCCGATGAGGATGGGCAGACTGTGGCCACTAGAGAGAAGAGAAGCAGGAGGAATTCCACACAGCTAGAAGTTTCAAACTGATATCAGGTCCTCCATGTGGAAACTATGGAAGATACCTTTCAAGATCCAACCAGTCCAAGGGAACAAAGAAATGTTTGGGACACATATGTGGATGGCAGCTCAGTTCAACTTGTAAGAAAATTAAACTTGCCCAGAAAGAGTTCTCCACCTGTCCAAGGAAGACAGATGATCCTTGTTAAAAATTCAATACTCAGAAGAACAGAAAGGACATTCTGCAATGCACAGGTGGACAAGAGGATAGTGTACTGCCTTTCCAGAGCCAAAATACAAGAAGTCATTCTAAGACTGGACAGGCTTTGGAAGTTGACAGGCCAGGATCCATTGGTGATTGTTCATCTTGGCACTAATGACACTGTGTCACAGGATATCTCACAGATGACTTCACACAACTCAGAAGCTTGCTGAGTAGAAGAACGTCCAAGCGATCTTCTCTGAGATTCGTCCTGTCCTGTGAGGAATGGAAGACAGAGGGCAGAAGATTCTGGATGTGAATCACTGGCTAGGTGAGTGATGTAACGTGGAGGACTGTGGGGAGAAGGGGATCTATCGTTTGGATGGCCTTCACCTCAGTAGAAAGGGGACCAATCTCCTCAGGGACAGTCTGTCTAAAGTCATCAGGAAAGGGTTAAACAAATAGTAGAAGGGGATGGTAAAAAGGAGGATCTGAGCACTCAGCACAAAATCAATATGTTAAGAACAAAATTAATCAAGAAACCAGAGGACCAACACTAGGAGCCCGGGTAACAAACGATGCATTGGAATTGCTCATTTCTGAGCATAAATTCAATCTGATTAGTATTACTGAAAGTTGGTGGGATGATGCACACAATTTAAATGTTAAGAGCCAGTGGTTATGAGCTATTTGGAATGGATCGAGTGGGCAAAAGGGGAGTGGAAGTGGCACTCTACATCAAAATGGCATTCCTTGTTTCCGAGTTACTCGTAACTTGGAAAAAAATTATCTTAACAGAAAAAGCACAAGATGAGTTATTAGCTGATGTCTGCTACAGATCACCAAATCCCACTAGGGAACAGGATGACCTCTTTATGCACTTATCAATAATGTGTAGGAAAAGGTGTGAGATCATCACAGACTTCAATTTGAATGACAAATGCTGGAGGACTCAGGTAGCCTGTAATAAAACATGCTTGGAATTTCTAAAAATCATATATGACAATTTCCTTACTCACAAAGTGTTGCAGCCAACATGGGGGAATTCTATATTAGACCTTGTCCTAACAGATAAAGGGGAACTGATCACAGAACAAAAAGCAAATGGTACCTAGGTACAAGTGATCATGACTTGATCACATTTATAAAAACAACTATGAGCCAAATTTAATCAGAAACATGTGAATGATAATTGGGAATCATTTAAGAACTTATTACTAGATGCTCCAAAAGCCACACTCCCACAAATTGAGGAAGAAGGTGTGACCCGTCCATGCCCAGGGTAGCCACCTGATAATGCCAAGGTCAGGGCAGGCTGTAAAAGGAGAGCAGATTCTCCCAGCACTGGTGGGTGACACTGAAGTCAGGCTTCCCAACCAGCCACAAACAGTGCTTCTGATTCCCCCACACTGGTTATCAAGAAGCCACTGTGCAAATACACACAGCCCCCTTTACTGCATTTCAGTCTCTGGCTCCCAAACTGATACTAGGTCCAGTAAAGAGACCAGTCATTTAAACTCTATGCTCTTTACTCAAGAGAGTCCCTCTGATCCCAAGAGACCAGCCACAGTATCAGATCACAATAAGTTTGGATCTTACCCAAAATACCACACTGCCAGTCAATCCTTTAGTGACTAAAACTAAAGGTTTATTATAAAAAGAAAAACAAACAATAAGAGAAATGTTAAAGGATGAAAGCAATCAGATACATACAAATGATTTGAAAGTCCATATACAACAGGTTTCTAAAAGAATTGTGGAGTTTGCAGGCTTGTATAGTCCCTTTGGTATACAACCAGTACCTGGATGGGTCTAAGTCCTTCAGTTCAGTTGCAAATGAATTGATCCAGAAGTGGGTAGGTGTGTGTCTGCAGCTGGACAGGAACACAGACAAAATGGTTTCTGTGGCTTGATCCTATATACCTTCTGTCTCTGGCCATGAGGCCTGTAGGCCCTTACAAGAACTAAAATGGAGTCCAGAGTCACGTGGGCCAATCCTGGTAACTTTTCAGGTATGCCTTTAGTTCCTTCCTGGGTCTTTTGCTTCTGTAATGGTCTTGATGGGTCATTAAGTGGGCTATTGTCCTGCTGCCTCTCTGTCTGGGGTGTGTCTTATACAGCATAGTTTGAAATACAGATATATCAAAGATGTCCATAACTTCCCTCACACGTATAACACATGAACACAAATATTATCTTCTTATTCAGCATATTATAACCTTTCTAACAGTACCTAATATGGTATGTCTCACATGAATCACTATGATTTTGACATACTAATGTTAAATAACACAAATGCCCCCTGCCCACCACCAATCCAGCCAATGTGACACCCCCAACGCAAGACTGGTGTAGAAGAGAGTAATCGGAGCTCCTGAATACACCTCAAGGGCCCCCCAGTCTAGTCAGGATGTATTGTTTAAAAAGCAAAGCTAGTTTAAAGGGGAGTAAAAGCAGCTGTAAAAATACATAACCAATAGAAGAAAGGGAGGATTATAGTAATGAATATATATCAGAAGTTTAAAATGGGAGAAAGTTGATAAGGGAAGCCAAGGAACACAAGGAGAAATCTGTGGCCAGCAGGATAAATGGGATGGCTCGGGTAAGTATAGCCTGTCACCCTGACATCAATCCCAGGCAAGATAATGGAGCAGCCGAGATACGACTTCTTTAATAAAGAGCAAAAGGAGGGTAATGTAATTAATACAAATCAATATGAGGGTATGGCAAACAGATACTGTTAAATTAACTTGATTTATTTTTTTGAGATTACAAGTGTGGTTGATAAAGGTAATAAATAGTGTTGATGTAATATACCTATACTTCTGTAAGGCGTTAGACTTGGTACCACATGACATTTTGATTAAAAAACTAGAATGATATAAAATGAACATTAGAGAGACAAGGTGGGTGAGGTAATGTCTTTTATTGCACCAACTTTTCTTAGTGAGTGACAAGCTTTAGAAAGACATTGATCTAATACAAAATATTGCCTCACCTACCTTGTCTCTCTAATATCCTGAGATCAATATGGCTACAACAAAACTGCGTATAAAAGGAACACCACACACATTAAATGGATTAAAAGCTGGCCAATAGATGGGTCTCAGTGTACCTATAAATGGGGAATCATCATCAATTGGGTCTATTTCCAGTGGGCCTTACAGGGGTCAGTTTTGGCCCTGCACTTTAATATTTTTCTCAATGACACAGAAGAAAACATTAAATCATCACTGATAGAGTTTGCGGATGATGCAAAAATTGGGGAAGTGGCAAACAATGGAGAGGAAGGGTCATTGATTCAGAGCTACCTAGTTTGCTTGGTAAAGTGAGCACAATCCAACTGTTTCAATACAGCTAATTGTAAGTATATGGGAACAAAGAATGTAGGCCATATTTACAGATGGGGGGGGCTCTACCTCAGGAAACAGTGACTCTAAAAAATATTGGGGGTCATGGAGAATAATCAGCTGAACATGAGCTCAGTGTGATGCTGTGGCCAAGAGCTAATGAGATCCTGGGATATATAAACAGGGAAATCTCAAGTAGGAGCAGAGAGGTTATTTTCTCTCTCTATTTGACACTGGTGCTACCATTACTGGAATACTGTGTCCATGTCTGGTACCCCCAATTCAAGAAGGAGATTAATCAATTGGAGAGGGTTCAGAGAAGAGCCTGGAGAATGACTAGGATTAGAAAACAGGTGTTCTAATGATGGACACAAGGAGCTCACTCTGTTTAGTTTACATGGAAGGTGAAGGGGTAACTTGATTAGAGTCTAAGTACCTACATGGGGAGAAACTATTTAACAATGAGCTTTCCAATCTAGCAGAGAGAGGGTTAATCTGAGCCAATGGCTGGAAGTTGAAGCTAGACAAATTCAGTTTGGAAATAAGTGTAAATTCTTAGTGGTGAGGGTAATCAGCCATTGGGCCAATTTACCAAGGGTCATGGTGAATTGTCCATCGCTGGCAGTTTTAAAGTCAAAATGGGATGTTTTTCCAAACGATTTGCTCCAGGACGTGTTTTGGGGAAGTTTACAAGTGGTCAGACTGGACGATCATGGTGGACCCTTCTGGCTTTGGCATCTGAAGGGATCCATCCCAAGCAGCATCAAAGACAAAGTTTCCCCCCGGCCCTCACGACGGCTGTGCCGTTCTCAGGGCCATGCAGCTCGGCGCCCAGACCAGGCACGGGGGAGCTGCAGACAAAGCACCATGGGTCTGTCGCAGGGTGCCCCTCAGCTACACCCTGTGCAGCCCTGCTGGGCCAGCTGGTGGTCTCTTACTCACAATATATGCACAGTCCGTTTCCTTCCCCCATGGCTATCTTTAGACCCCCACACTGCGGTACAGAGGCACGTGTCAGGCGGTGCCTTCCAGCCAGCTTTCTCTACAACACCCAGCTGTCCTCTGAGCTCCCCATGGCTTCCTTCTGCCAGTTATATGTCTTCCTTTTTTGAAATAGTTACCTCATTAGCCCAGCCATTGCCCCCAAGCATCAACAATCTCCACCGTAATAGGTTAATTGCTCCCAATTAAGCCAGTAATCTTCTCTGTTATGCAAGTGACCAGGGTTCTCCAGCTAGCCCTCTGTCACGGAGTCCATAGGATCCGGCTGCACGACGAGTGCCTGGAAATGAGGTGAATCCAGAGGTTGACCGGCTTCAGGAAATGCTGTGAACCTTTCCTCCTTACAAGGCCTTTGCACTGTGAGATCCATGTTCACATAGAGATATCCCCTTCCACCCCCACAGCTCAACGCTGACACACCCATCCACTCCAACCCCCAACACTGACCCTGTTTGACCCAGTAAGATCCAACTCTGACCCCTCTTCTGTCCCAAACCCCAACAATGACCCCCCTTTGATCCACTAAACCCCTTCTACCTCCACACCCCATCACTGACCTCCCGCCTATTCCAAACACCAGAATGGACCCCCGAAACCCAACACTGTCCACTTCTACCTCCCCCAAATCCCCAAACTGACCCTCTTCTTCTACAAACCCCAACACTTACCTTCCTTCTACCCAATAAACCCCAACCTGGCCCCTCTTCTGCTCCCAAAACTCCAACTCTGATCACCCTTCTACCCCCGAACCTCAGCCTTGACCCCTCTGCCTCCCCTAAACTCCAACCCTGAGCCCCTTCTGCCCTCCAAACACCAACACTGACCCACGCCCAGCCACCTCCAAGCCCTACCAACAAGCCCCTTTCCCAAGAAGAGCTCTTACCTTGAAAGGGAGAAGAGCCAGAGGGGCCATGAAGTCCATTAGGGACTTTGCTATTGCTACTGATTTTCTCTGGAAGGCACCAGATACTACGGTGGTGGGCAGCAGCACAAAGGCCTAAGATGGACAGGTAAGTAGACAGCCTCTCCCCTTTCCTGGATCAGTGGGAGTTTCAGGTTCAGGTTACTTATGACTGTATTCAGATCCCCTTTGTTCACCCCTCCATCTCTGCACACGGCACTCAGTAATAGCGCACTGTGAGCTGACTACATACAAGGCAACGCTGGTGCCATGACATAGCCTAGCCAGTGCTCTCTAGTGAGCCCCACACTGTGCCAAATCTCACTGTCAGTGCTTCTTTCTCTATTCACCAGCTTAAGCCTGATCTACACCTAAAACTTAGGCTGACCTAGCTACATTGCTCAGGGCTGTGGAAAGTGTCATGCCCTGTCCAACACAGGTTGACCTAACTGCCCCTGTAGATGCAGTTAAGTCAATGGAAGAATTCTTTCATCAACCTAGCTCTTGCCTCGGAGGTGGATGAATAAGCCCTTCTGTCAGTGCAGGAAGCATCCATGCTTCAGTGGCGCAGCCGCAGTGCGGTGACTGCAGTTGTAGTGTAGACATGCACTTAGTGTCTGGAAAGCCTGTGTGTATTCACATGCTGTGCAGGACGATATCTTTCCCTTTCAGCCAAGATCAGTTTCCTATGGTTAATTCAGGCAGCAAAGTTCACAGCTGGGTCTCCTACTAGTCGTTACTGCCTCTACTGACAACAGCCCTAGTTACATCAGGGCAGCCTGCGCCCGTCCCGGGAAGTCACAGATTCTGCTGAGCATGAATTCTGTTGCACCTTCTAAGGCTGGTGCCTGGGACATACCTGGCTAACAGCGTGATTCCCTTCCCAAGACAACCTTTACGGCTTGCAGCATGCAAATGTCAAATGCCAGTAGAGGCATGTGGAACTCAGGCATCAGTGTGTGGGAGTTTCCCACATGGCCTGTGGGCCTCTTGTGGTTGGCTAGGAGGTCTCTCAAGAAAATCCAGGGTGCTGAATCTCACCTGGAGGGAATGCCCCAGCATAGTGCTAGCAGGCGCTGCACTGCCAAAGGACAGAAGAGGAGATTTGGCCCCTAATCATTTTTGCTGCAAGCATTTGGTTGCGGAGAATGATGCCCTGGTTGCTGCTTTCAGCCTCTGTGGACTGTCCCTGTGGTTTCAACAGGAGCAGTGTGATGGGTCCAGGATGGCGGATGGGTTGTGCCCCATGAGCTGTGGCATGGTAGAAGAGGGTAAAGCGATGCCACAGACCCACATAAATCAAACAGCTGTTGCCTTTAGAAGATGACTGGACACCTGGGTGGTCCCGTATATGCTTTTTAGTGATGGGCCTCCCCAGGCCAGGAGATCTCTGTGAAGCCAAACCTGTGACATGCTGAGCAATACTGGCCCCTATGGGTTTCTCCTTCTCTTCTCATGACTGAGTGATGAGATTGTGACTGATGTGCATCATCCCCCCCATGATGATTTCTATTACAGCAGTTGCTAGAAGCCCCAACGGAGATCAGTTGGCTGTGTTAGGTGCTGTACAAACACATTGGGAGCGATGGACCCTGCCCTGAAGAACTCACAGCTGAAATAGACAAAAAGAAGCATCATTCTCCCCATTTTACAACTGGGGAAACTGAGGCACAGAAAGAGGCAATGACCTGCCCAAGGCCACACAGGGAATTCGTGGCTGAACTGGGATTTCCTGTATCCTAATCCACTGCCATAAGCACAAGGAGGTCCTAGGGATGCATGCAGTGTCCTCAGTGGCTGCCTCTGGAGACTGACACACCCCCCCGTCCCCATTCCTAGGAATGGTTCTTCTAAGGCAAGACTGTGGCACAGCAGTGGAGGGGTAGGGGGATGGGTGCTGCTTATGCTCACTCTATGTGCACCCTGTGGACGTGGCTAAAGGGCTCATTCTGCCCCTCTCCGCCCCTGCTGATTGCAGTGGGAGCCGCCAGCACGCAGCAACTCTCAGCTGCTCAAAGTGTCGAACTCGGACAGAGAGCCCTGGGACTGTCGATCAGTCAGGCATCTTTCACCATGACATTGCTGCTGTGAGTCAGTCCCAGCTGACAGACGGCTATCTAAATGTTCCACAAAGCCGTGTGCTGTGAAAGTCTGTCGCGATTATGCTGCTCACTAGGGATGCTCTCGTCCCTGGGACAGCGTGTGATGATTAGACTGGCTCTGGCTTTAAATCAACATTTGGGTTGCGTGGTTAAAATGGGGCCTGTCAAGAGGTCACTGTGCTCCAGTAACACATTATTGTTCCTGTTGTCTAGCTCCGTTGTCATGTGCAAAGTGCCTTGGGATGCATGGCTGTACGAGCAGGATGGTGTGATCACGGGCCCAGTTGATGTGCCCTCTCTCTTCCTATCAGAAATGGAATACAGGAACTGCCAAATGAGAATGAGACCAGGGCCCCTCCAGTCCAGTGTCTAGGCTTAGACTGTGGCCAGTACTAACTCCACTGTTTTAAACATCTAAACATATTCACTGGCTTCTGGCTGAATCAGAATTAAATGGCACCAGAAGACTCCTGGGCAATAACAGGGATCTGTGTACTCTCATCCGCAGCTCTGCTCTCTGCTCCCCTAGGAAAGATCCCCCCTTCCCATCGTTCAAAGCCAAAAGGAAATTCTTCGCTTGGAATTCCATGCTGGACAGTTATTTTCAGTGTTCCTTATTGTCCAAAGAGCATTGGCAGTGACTCAGCAGGGATTTATGATCCCTTGGTCCTTATCTAATGCTTACACTAACCAGGAGGGACAGGCTGCGGCTCCCTGGAACAATTCTTAAAACAAAAGTTTTCAACTGAGGTCAGAAATGGGCTGTTCTTGTGCCTGGAACTACATGATCAGCAGTCCTGTTTCTCCATGTTCATCGCTAGTGAATGTCACCTCTGTGTTTCCAGGTACATTAAATAACAGCGAAGCAGAAGGTGAAGAAAGCACCGTATAAAAACAAAACATCCTAAGAAAACCATGCTACAAAATCACTGGTGTCCTCAGAGCTTCACTGCAGCATTGTAAACGTTGTTAAATGCGGTGGAGGTTGCCAAAGGCAAATAATGCCCAACTCCAACGACAACCACCAGGGAAAAGCCATACAGCAACATGCCTCACCATGCACCCTCTAGCCATTACCACAGTCACATCCAGACACCTGTACCTCTGCAACCGAAGCCAGAGGCTGGGCCAGATCCTCGAAGGTATCTAGGCACCTGACTCCCATTGAAATCAGTGGGACTTTCCCACGCTTAGAGAGGGTGTTTTCATCAGAGCAGGGGTTCTTTTTCCAGGGGTTTCTTTTCTGCCTTCCAGTGCTCTGCTCAGACCAATAGACCATAGGTAAGATTTTCAAAAGCACCAGAGTGATTTAGGAGCCTAGCTCCCTTGGACTTTCAATGTGTGCCTCTCCCGTACACCAAAGTTTCTAATTTATAAAGAAAGCTGTGTGAACTGGAGAATGGAGGCAATTCTGGAGAGAGAAAGTGGGGCCTGAAATCAATGTCGACCTCTTGATTATTGTTTTGCAGAGGAGAAAATGAGCCTTTCTTCAGAAAGGAATTAGTGGATAGAAAGAAAAGAGCTCACCTGTCGCTAGCAACAAGGATATGTCTTGCAGAAACTAGGAGGATACGAGTCAAGGTGGCTTCCACAATTTTCCAGCCCTTTTGTCTCTTTGCCTTTAATAATCCCTTGGTGCTTGAAGTGGAATCTCTTGCTTCCCTTCATAGTTTTCTCCTTCCAGCTCCCAGCAGTTTGTTGTTACAGTTTTGCTTCTGAGTGATGGGGACCTGGACCCAGAAAAGCAGGGAGCCTGGCAGCGGGTCAAGGCTGAGGTGTATTGGCAGAGTTTTGGTGCAGGAAGCAGGGGCTGTGCTGGCGTGGTGGTGTGAGGCATTGGCAGTGCTATGTGTGACCCAGAACAGGGATGCACAGGGGATGCTGCAGGCCAGAACAGAGGCGCATCAGTAGCAGAGGCGATATATGGGGTCACAAACACCCCCAGATTTCTGCCAGGGTTTGCTGGCTGGACACCCTCCCTGTGCTGCAGCTGCTGGAATCTGCAGGAAGAGGCAGCAGCAAACAGCTGGGAGCTGCAGCAAGGGGGTGGTGCTTTCCCAGGGGGAAGGCTGAGGGTAAGAGGGGAGATGTCTGGGGGGGGGGGACATGACTCAAGATATTGGCGGCATCTTTAAATTGTGCCCCACACACACTATCAGCGGGTACAGGGTCATCTCTGATCAGTGGAGCAAACAGATTGGGAATGCCATGACTAGAATAGCTGCTCAATTAAATTGCATTGCAGACATGGCTAGAATAATGGACCCTTCCCTAGCATTGCTTTGCCCATCAGCTGTGGCTGTCTTAGCTCTGGGCTGTGATTGTCGGTGGGAGGGGAGATGCCAAAGGACAAGACGTGGTCCCCCTAGTGGCCTTCCTAGTGCTGGCCCCACTCCACAGCAGACACTGTTCCCTGTAGAATCCTAGAGGATCAGGGTTGGAAGGGACCTCAGGAGGTATCTAGCCCAACCCTCTGCTCAAAGCAGAGCCAACCCCAAGGAAATCATCCCAGCCAGGGCTTTGTCAAGCTGCACATTAAAAACCTCTAAGGATGGAGATTCCACCACCTCCCTAGGGAACCCATTCCAGTGCTCCACCACCCTCCTAATGAATTTTTTTCCCCCTAATGTTCAACCTAGACCTCCCTTACTGAAACTTGAGACCATTGCTCCTAGTTGTGTCATCTGCCAACACTGAGAACAGCCTAGCTCCATCCTCCCTGGAACCCCCTTAAGATAGTTGAAGGCTGCTATCAAATCCCCCCTGACTCTTCTCTTTTGCAGACTAAACAAGCCTGGTTCCCTCAGCCTCTCCTCATAAGTCATGTGCTCCAGCCCCCTAATCATTTTTGCTGCTCTCTGCTGGAATCTCTCTAATTTGTCTACATCCTTTCTGTAGTGAGGGGCCCAAAACTGGACACAATACTCCAAATGTGGCCTCACCAATGCCAAATAGAGGGGAATAATCACTTCCCTCGATCTGCTGGCAATGCTCCTACTAGTTCAGCCCAACATGCTGTTAGCCTTCTTGGCAATCGGGACACACTGCTGACGCATATCCAGCTTCTTGTCCACTGTAACCCCCAGGTCCTTTTCTGCCAAACTACTGCCTAGCCAGTTGGTCCCCAGTCTGAGCAGTGCTTGGGATTCTTCCATCTTAAGTCCAGGACTCTGCACTTGTCCTTGTTGAACCTCATCAGGTTTCTTTTGGCCCAATCCTCCAATTTGTCTGTCATTCTTTACCCTATCCCTACACTCCAGCATCTCTACCACTCTCCCTACCTTAGTATCATCTGCAAACTTGCTGAGGGTGCAATCTACCCCATCCTCCAGATCATTAATGGAGATGTTGAACAAAACCAGCCCCAGCACCAGCCCCTGGGGCACTCCGCTTGTTTCCATCTGCCAACTAGACAATGAGCCGTTGATCACTGCCCATTGAGCTTGATGTTCTAGCCAGTGCTCTATCCATTTTATAGTCCATTCATCCAACCCATACTTCTTTAACTTGCTGATAAGAATACTGTGGGAGACAGACTGTAACAAAAGCTTTGCTAAAGTCAAGGTATATCAAATCCATCGCTTTCCCCACATCCACAGAGCCAGTCACTCTTCATAGAAGGGAATCAGGTTGGTCATACATAACTTGCCCTTGGTGAATCCATGCTGACTGTTCCTGGTCACTTTTCTCTCTTCCAAGTGTCTCAGAATGGATTCCTTGAGGACCTGCTCCATAATTTTTCCAGGGATTGAGGTGAGGCTGACCATCTTATAGTTCCCTGGATCACCCTCCTTTCCTTTTTTGAATATGGGCACGATGTTTGCCTTGTTCCAATCATCCACCCCAATTGCCACGAGTTTTCAAATATAATAGCCAATGGCTCTGAAATCACATCAGTCAACTCGGATGCACTGCATCTGGACCCATGGACTTGTGCATGTCTAACCTTTCTAAATAGTCCTGAACCTCTTCTGTGTCCGCTGCAGAGTTTATGTACATACAGACTCTTCCTGTATGCAAATCCGCAGGAGACGCTGAGGGATACAGGTGACAACAGGTGCTGCAGTCAGGACTGTGCTGGGACAGACGCAGCTGAGCCTGGCACGTTTGAGTGGTGACATCTCTCCACAGAGTTTTCATTTCACAGGACAGGTGGGCTGCCATACAAATGACTGATGGGACCCTACCAAGCTACTGTCTTGCAGGTATCGTTTGCAATGACAATAGAGAAATAACTGAACCATATGAGGACTCTGTACTGTGAACACAGCTCCCAGGTGATGTTCTGTGTTGCCAATCCAACCTATAACCATTTCTCTTCAAGAGCCTGGACTGTTCAGTGTACCCAGTAGAGAAGCACACAAATGGCAAAGCACGTCTGTAATGGAAAAGCCAGGAGACAGGGCCTCTCAAACATTCCCAGGGTGTGGGCCACATCTTCACAGAGAGACTGTCTCATGATCTGGGGTCTCCTCTCTTGAGCGAGCCTTTTCTGCAGTGGTATTTGCAGGAGGCTGTAATTGTGCTAACTCTGATCCACTTTCTATAGCGTATTGAGGACTGTGTTGGAATTGCAAGCTATCATTTTAAGAGTTGGGGAAGAGTGAGTTCCTGATCCTCCTGGCAGGCTAGGGGGCTCTTCAGGGAAGTCTGCCATCCATGTCAGTCTGGAAAAAGCCAGCCTAGAACAAGTGGGGTAAATGGAGTCGATCTGTCTTAGGGAGCAGCCTGCTTTGTCTCTCTCTGGTTTTGATTATTGAGTGCTATTGATCTGGATTCTGGGAATAAAAGTAGTTTACAGTGCAATATTTCCAGAAGAGCATGTGTTATTTTTATCTAACTTCTCTGTGTGTGTGCTGTGAATATAACACTTTACATTCTAGAAGTAGCTCCAGACAATGGACTTTCTAGAGCTAGGTCTTTGATTTGTAGCATTAGCTGATCAAATTTTTGCTTTCACAAGTTGGCCTTCATGCCTCACACATCCTGCCTCACCCATCTAGCATTTGGCAAGATTTTTTAATGATGTACAGTTGAGGGCTGTTAGATAATAATCTCTATCAGAACGGTGACCGTTGGGGAATATGTGAGGGAAAGTGTAGATAGCCACGCAGATTGGGACAAAGTGATCCTAAGTTTGGACTCTGAGACCAATGGAAAAGGTTGCCCAGAAAGGCCCATTGACTTCCTTGTGTCTCAGGTTCACCCTCTCGAAGTCTGGATAAGTGCAGGATCTCACTGAAATCAGACTGTGTCCAAACTAGGGAACCAGATTATACAGAAGGGAGAGAGAGAGGAGATGAAATAAGGGTGGTTACATCATGACTTCAGACAAGGCACAAGCCAGTGGGCCTTGGTGTCTGCAGACTGAGCAGCTGAGTGCACAGGGGCGTGTTGGGTTGTACACGTGGGTCTGCATGCACAGTCCACATGCTTTTGGCAGGTGGATCTCAGGGGTATGCGCGTGAAACATTGGTCCCTGGAGAGTTCCAGCATGCTCCTGGTTTTTAATGGTGCTGAACAATTAGAACTGCTGCTGCCATCAGCGGAAGCTGCAGAAGTCCTTACCTCTGGAAGTCCGGCCCTGGATTTGACCCTCACGGTCTCCCATTGCCAGCTTTCCAGCTGTGTCATTCTCTCAGTTCGTTCTTCCACCTGTTTATCAAACTGTTAACCAGGCGGTTCACCCCTTAGACAGAAAACCCAGGCAGACCAGCTCTGAACCAAGCAGCAGTAGTGGACGGGCTTTCTCAATGTTTTGTGCAGCAATCACTCGACACTCCCCTGCTCTAGAAAGGGTTCCATCCAGCATCAGACATTCCGTCTTCTTTACCAGACTATATAAAATAGCTGTAAGGATGTATATTGCTTTGCAAGTCTGGGTGTGGCTAAGCAAATGAGATTGAGTAATACGAGTGTAGGAGTGGCTATGCTGGTGCATATATTAAGCCTCTGATAATGCTCCTTGTGATGGGGATGTCTTCAGAGCCCTGAGGAGACTCGCTCTCAGCTGGGCGCTTGTCCCTTTACTAAGAACTCCGCCTTCTCTCCACCAGCCTGCCTCCTGAGTGCTTACAGGCCATTGCACCTGCGTCCTTAGCTAATGAAACAGGCATTAAGCCCAAGTTGTTACTTATCAGAGCAGCTATAAAATCGTCAGCCTTGCCCTCTTAGTCTGGCTCCAGAAGCGACACTTTAATAACTGCAGGGTTTCATGGCTGATACAGGGCTGCGTTTAAAAGATATCATATGAGTGAACGACAGTCGAACTGGATAAGCTGTTCATGCTATTATTTTCATTACCTGCCCCATGATCTGGTACTGCAGTGAAACCCGTATGGCAAAAGCAGAGCCAATTAAATGCAGGCTCAGCTGGCGTGGCATAACAATAGTGATGACGCATGTCCTGCGGAGGAACCAGATCCCAACGTGGCTGGGTGTGCACGTATACGGCATTGTAACAAAGCAGACGTCACGGAGGACTTTGTGGTGGTCAGTGTTCTTACCCCATGGGCAGCAGCCCCCTCACCACTGAGCTAAAGGGAGATCTGGTTCAGGAATTAGTGGTCGAGGGCCCCTCATACCCGGCTGAGCATTTCTGAGTCCATGCAGCAGAAGACAATGGCTCACAGCCACACTAGCCGACATGTGCGTGCATGTATCCCCTCTGATCCCCTCTCTAAGGGGGAACGCAGCAGTCATCATACCGCCAGGTCCGAGCAGCCCCTTAGGGCAGGAAGTGATGACGAATCCTGTGCCCAGTCGCTGGGGAAATAAAGGAAGGGGGGCGGGATTCCTCTTTGCCCTAGATACTTAGGACTGAGGGTTCTGACTATTGCCAGGAACCAGGGCCCTCAGCACAGCCAGTCTCTGACCAACCTAACGAGCACAGCTGGCCTGCAGCAGGCTGCCTGATTGGCTGCACATTGGGAGAGAAGTCAGCAGAACTGCTCTTGAACCCAGCAGCGCCAGCTCTGGGTTGGTGAATACCCAAAGCATTTGTTCCTGTCTGTGATAGTGCCTGCCCTGGGTAACGTGGCTCTGATTCCTGACTCGGACCCTGGGCTCTGGTTCCTGGTGCCTGACTCCTGCGCTAACCACTAGGCATGACTACCCACATCCCAGGCTCTGCTACCCGTTGCTTTGCTAATGTTCCTCTGAGAGGCATGCCTCGGCCAATGCCCTTGGAACACAGTGCTGGGAAAAGCTGCTGTGGCGAGACCTCATTTTACCCTATTCACGAAGCCAAGACACAGCAGCAGAACCAGAAAAATGACGCAGCAATGCCAGGACTGTGCAGTCAGCTAACGGGCAGGTGACATTTGCCCCTGAGCAGAGCCCGGGGACGTGACAGGAGCTACAGACAAGGTGCCTTCTGGTGCTTTAGCCTGGGTGGGGAGGACTTTAGCCAGGCTCTGTCTGATGAACCAGCTCCTTTCCACGCTGTGCGGGCCTCTCCTGCACCACTTTGTATTTATGAGTTACGGGTGCGATTCCAGGCAAAGCCTCTGCAGACTCTGCATGTGCTGTAGGCACCCACACCACACTGAGGCTGCCCACGCGCACGTCCCCACAGTCCCCCAGCTGGCAAACGACCAGGACATCACAGGGCAACATTTGCAGCCAACGCCCTGCCAGCTCCAGGTGTTAGCCCACCCTCATTGTGATACTCCGGACCAACAAGGGTGTGATGTGAGTAGTGAAAAGACTTCCATGGGGTGGAGTAGGCTTCAGTTCTGGGTTGGCCCACCTCTAGCACGCTCATTCTCAATGGAGCCGCTCTATCGTCCGCAAAGCACACATCTCAGAACTGAAGAATGAGTCGTTGTCAATTAAGACCTTATCCAAAGACCACTGGATCCCTAGGAGGGCTTCCATTAACTTGACTAGACTTTGGAACAGGTCCGTAGCCAGAGAACAGGGACAACAGCTTGTGAGTCGTGTCCAGTCAGACCAACGCAGGATGCTCACACTCCAGATACCCAGTCCTGCCAGCGAGCGGCTGGTCCACACCCCAAGAATTACCCTCCTAGATAATTCACTGAATAATTCTGAATAACTAGGAGGGATGAGAAAATCCTCAACTGCTGGCAGGTGATTTGTGAGCAGCAAGAGACGGGAAGACTGGATGATCCATTCTTACTACGAATTATCCACTCAGCTCCTGGTCAGTGGTTTTGACATTTTAAAAAGGCAGGTGCCTCCCTCCCAACGGCAAATATGCTGTGGCCACGCTTAGCACTTTCCACCTGTGGCTCTCAAACTGTTTTGCTAATGTTAACTGCATGGTCAATAATAATAATAATAATAAGCCTCCCCGGCAGCCAGTGCAGCTGCCCTGTAATATTACTTTTACAGCAAAATTTTACACTCAGATCTGGCCTGTGGATTCTAGCTTCATTTTTTGTGCTCTCTGTGTGGACAGAGCTCCCTGGGAGAGTAGGGAGAGCAGGTATCAGAAATGACTTCTGCTTGTGGATGATCGGAGAAGAGAATTTGTCCCTGACACTTGATGGTTTTGAACCTTTTCTTATATAATCTGACCCTGCTATCACTCATGAGCTCCTGGCACTTCTCCCATTGTTTGTACATTATCAGAAAGATGGATTATTGAGCACGCAGTAAATCTGTCACTGTGCATCACTGATAATGAGGAAGAGTGACTCATGTCTGATAACTAAAGAGAGCTTTGAAGTGGAAGGTTATAGGACCTGGGACTAGAACAGAAGACTTTGACATGCCACATAAAAATGCATTGGAAGCTTCTGCCACTGTAAGAAATTCAGGCTCTTTTGCACAACATAAATCAATGAGAAGTCTTTCCAGGTAAAATAGCAGGGAGGAGGTGCTGTGTCTAGTGGGTAGAGCAGTCAAGTGGAAGTCAGGATTGCTGTGTTGTGTTCCTAGCTCTTTTACCAAATGGCTGAGGAAGGCACCTGACCCCCTGGAAAATCTGAATAATAAAATGCAAATATCTCGGAGAAGCATTGTGAGGCTCAATGAATGTTTATGAAGTGCTTTGAGATTCTTGGATGGAAAGTATAATGTATTCAGATAGGCTCTTTGGGGCAGGGATTGTCTTTCCGTTCTGTGTTTGTGCAGCGCCTAGCACAATGACACTCTGATGGTGCAATTTGAATAATAAGGATTCATTGCAATGATCACTGAGAGAGGCTAGCTTGATTTGGGTGCCCTGTTGTCTTAGTAGAAATCTATTTCCTAGCCCTTCAACAGCCTCAATTAGATTTTCAGATAATGAAGGTGAACTATAATGAGGCAGCTGATATATTAGGGCTGTGAGGAGGTGTTGAAGAAGCAGGGATTGTCTGATCTCAGTGTGTCTGTCTACACTGCAATAAAACCCACCGTGCTGGATCTCAGAGCCCAGGACAGCTGACTCGGGCTAAAAATTGCAGAACAGATGTTTGGGGCTGTGACACCATCCCTTTCATAGGGCTTCAGAGTCCCGGGTTCAGCCCAGACCTGAACATCTAAACTGCAGTTTTTTGCCCCACAGCCCAAGCCCTAGTCAGCTGGCCCAGGCCAGCCACAGCTGTGCCATAGACTCTTTTATTGCAGTGTGCACGCACCCAGTGTGTCCCCAGCAGACAGACCCGTCACCACAGAGCTCACACGCATGGGGTGTGAGACTAGAAGCTTTGTCCTGAAGCTCAATACATATGAAATGATGGGGTCTAAATGAGCTGTTACCAGTCAAGACTGAGCTCTGGGCGTCACTGTGGACAGTTCTCTGAAAACATCCACTTAACGTGCCAGCAGTCGAAAAGCCAACAGAACGTTGGGACTCATTAGGAAAGGGACAGATAACAAAACAGAAAAATATCGTATTGCCTCTTTATAAATCCATGGTATGCCCACACCTTGAATACTGTGTGCAGATCTGGTCTTCCCATCTCAAAAAACGGTATATTGGAATTAGAAAAGGTACAGAAAAGGTCAACTAAAATGATTAGCAAAACAGCGGGAGTCCTGTGACATCTTAAAGACTAACACATTTATTTGGGCATAAGCTTTTGTGGGCAGTGGTGCGACAAAGTGGGTTTCTGACCATGAAAGCTTATGTCTAAATAAATGTGTTAGTCTTTAAGGTGCCACCAGACACGGGCTGTTTTGCTAAAAACAGACTAACATGGTTGCCCCTCTGAAACTCATTAAAATGATTAGGGGTATAGAAAAGCTTCCATCTGAGGAGAGATTAATAAAACTGGGACTTTCTAGTTTGGAAAACAGACAACTAAGGGGGAGTATGATAGAGGTGTATAAAATCATGACTGATGTGGAGAAAGTAAATGAGGTGTTGTTTACTCCTTATAATGCAAGAACTTAGGGTCCCCAAATGAAATTAATAGGCAACAGGACAAAAGGAACAAAAATTAGTATTTCTTCACACAACGCACAGTCAACCTGTGGAACTCCTTGCCAGAGGATGTTGTGAAGATCAAGACTATAAAGGGTTCAAAAAAGAACTTGATAAGTTCATGGAGGCTAGGTCCAGCAATGGTTATTAGCCAGGATAGGCAGGGATTGCTGTTTGCCAGAGGCTGGAAATGGCCAATGGGATGGATCACTTAATGATTGGCTGTTCTGTTCATTCCCTCTGAAGCACCTGGCACTGGCCACTGCTGGAAACAGGATCCTGGGCTAGACGGACCATTGGTCTGACCCAGTCTGGTCATTCTCATGTTCTTCACAAGTCAAGCTATTATCATGCAAGTGTTCCTTTAGCTGGCCGTAGCAACAGGTGCTTTAGCCCAGAGATTCTCAACCAGGGGTACACATGCCTCTGGGGGTACCCAGGGGTCCTCTAGGGGGTACATCAACTCCTCTAGATATTTACCTAATTTTACAACAGGCTACATTAAAAGCACCAGCGAAGTCAGTGCACACTAAAATTTCACACAGACACTGACTTGTTTATACTGCTCTGTACACTGCATGTAAGTACCATATTTATATCCCAGTTGATTCATTTTGTAATTATACGGTAACAATGAGAAAGCAAGCAATTGCCAGTAATCGTGTGCTGTGACACTTTTGTATTTTCATGTCTGATTTTGTATGGAAGTCGTTTTCCAGTGAGGTGAAACTTGGAGTATGCAAGACAGTTCAGCCTCCTGAACTGCAGTCTGGAAAGGCTGAAAGCCACTGCCCTGCCGCACTGAGCTGCTCCTGTGCGCTCCCCACCCCTCCTCATCCTCCCTCCACGCCCTCATGTGCCGCACACAAGCAGAGCTGTGCGAATACCCCACGTTTGACTTCAGCAGCTGAACCGAAAGCTCAAAAATACATTCAGTTTGGGTCAAACAGAACCAACTGGGGACTTTTGTAAAATAAAATCAAGGCAAAATCTGAAACCAAAAGTCCCTTTGACTCAAAAAGAAACATTCTGACTTTTTTTCTCTCCCCTTCCGCCCTCTTGGAAACAACTAGGCAAATTTGGCAGGAATTTGCAAAATGTTTCAGCCGACCCCAATCTGCGTTTTTGGTGGGTAAGAAAAGCTCAGTCCGAAAAACTTTGCCCAGCTCCATTCATCAGCCTGAGGCTGCAGGAGTGAGGGGTGCAGAGGCACTTGCCGAGGCATGACCCACTCTTGTGCCCTTAATAAGGATCGGAGACAGGCTCCTCCAAGCACAGGAGATGTGCACCGAGGAAGTCAGCAGGCAGATCCACCCCATCTTCCCTCAGCCCCACTCCCGTCTTCTGCCTACTCGCAGCACCTGGGAGATTCCCACCATGCAGCATCCGCCTCTGCCTCACGTTGGCTCCTCTGGCAACCATGTGCTGGGGTCAGTCAGAGCGCTCGGCGGGGCAGGGAGCCACTGCTACACAGGTTGTCCTGCTGAGCACCCTTCCCTATGTGGATCTCTTCAGCCCAGCGAGCCGAGCTGGTGCCAAGGAGTGTCTGCCCCTAGGCTGGTGAGTTCAGCCTGTGCAGGGAGAGCAGGGGACATCTCCTCTTTGGGTTGAGATGCTCGTTGTCCTAGCCAGACAGTTTCCACGACTGTCTCCTGTCCAGCTGGGTGCCCAGGGCGGGACCCAGAGTTTTATTCGTGCAGCATACAGAACATCCAGATATGGGCCTATGGGATGGCTGGGCAGGAATTCCCAACATGCCCCCGCCAGCCCTGCCATCCAGGAATGTCAGACTCCAGCGAGCTGCGCTCACGACGGGGGGCTGTTAGAGAGGCTCGGGGAATGCAGTGGGGGGCTGGGTTATGTAAGCACCCTTATTCACAGATCCAGATCCCTCTCTAGTCACAGCACAAAACAGCGGGTGGGGTGGGGGACAGTTTAGTCAATACCAATTCCTCTGTGTACTGCCTCCACACCGGGCCCTGGCAAAGAAGCTGAAAGGAGGAGTCTGTCTCTGTGTCCCATGGCCCCTGGGAACCCCTGGGTTAAGGCTCCCGCTTCTGAGACCCTCGTTTGCTCAGTTAGTCAGTAGCGAGAGCCTGGATGGAAATGTGAGGCCAGGAAATCTCAGTCTGTGTGTGCGTGCAGAGGCAGGCGTGTCAGTGTGTGTGTGGATTTGCACATATGTGAATTTACTGTGCCTGTGTACAGAGAGGTGTGCAGTTGCGCGTGTGTGTGTGCAAGGACTATTTGGGTATTTATTCACGTACCTGTGGGAGGCGCATAACCCAGCCCGCACCTCACGTTTCCTTATGTGCAGCAAAACTTGCACTGCTCTGCAGCTGGTCTCCTTGCTCTTGGCTGTCGAGCACCTTGTGACCACTTTAAATAAAGCCCCGTCCCCTCTAGTCGTCTCCCGTGTGCTGAGCTTCTGAGTGGAGACCTGAAAAGCTTTTATCTGCCAAGATCTGGGACCAGGGCCCTGCATTCTGGCTGGTGCCATCAAAAACCCTCAGCCCCCAGAGCTGGGGGCCGCTTCCTCCCTCACCCTGCAGCAGCTGTCAGTCAGGGCTCTGATCTGGGCTCGTCTGGAGCTGAGCAATGCTGCTACAATGAAACCTGCAGTGACTTTCAAAGAGCCTCATCCCTGCTCTGGCCTTAGGAGACCACTTGCCACTAAAGATGGGCTCAAGAGGCAGGGGTCAGACCTGGATCCCAACTGTAGCCAAGTCCAGAAGGAAGGGAGTATGGGGGGATGGGGGCAGGTTGGAGCTAGGATCTTGGGCTGGGCCCATCTCTGAAGCATCTGGTGCTGGCCACTGTCAGAGACTGAATTCACTGGACTGTGGGCCTGATCCAGTTTTGCAAGCCCTATGTTCCCGTGTTAAAAATCTGTTGAATAGCATTGATTGACAGCCTGTCCATAACAAACAGTGCACCATTGATTTAGTCCTTTACACTGGAGAGAGTCTTGCAATGTTCAAATATTTTTCACCTTGGCTAGCAGGTTTAGTCCTTGGACTAGTAAGTGCCAGGTAACTCTTCAGGCTCTCCCCTGCCAAACTTTATGTTGCAATACAGCTGCTCAAACACTCCCTATGCCCTACCAGCAATCTGAGCAGGACAACTGAGAAGGAAGGCTGTGTCCCTGCTCTTACAAAGTTTCATGGCAAAAAACATTGCCTCTGCACTTGCCTGGTCTCCAGCAGAAAGGTCTGCTGGCAAAACATAAGCAGCTTAGGCCTATCAGAAGACAGAGATGTAGATTCGTTTCCCCCTCCCAGCAGTTTTTATCCCATTCATTCTCTTGCTGCTTTATGGAGGACAATGCCCCAGGTATTCTAGTATTTATCGTCCAAGTAAAGTCTGGCTTCGAAAGAATAATCCGCAACTCTAAAGAAAGAAGGGGGAAATGACAGAGCCTACTTAATGCTCGGGCTTTCTGGCTGAATCTAGCTGTCTTGCCTGCTTCAGAAGCATTTCTTCACAGTTGGCACTTCATGCAAATTGCATGTTTGTTAGGAGAGAACAGCTACTGTGTTGGCTTTGATGTAATGCAGATCGCTAGGCAGAACCGCCCCGATGCAGAGCACAGCTGGCAGAGTCGAGGAAATAGAAATAAAGGAGAAAACCAGCTGCCCAGCAGCTTTCCATGCGCACGTTGGGCCAGAGTCCGACCAGTCTGGAGCGGCACCTTTGAAGTCAGTTGAGTAGCTCCACTTTTAGGGATCTGGCCTGCAAGCTGCAGAACTCTCCTGCCTCAATGCAGCAATGAATTTACAGCCACGAGGCGCTGCACTGAAGGCAAAGGACCTGGTTCTCAGTTACTGAAAGGGCCTGTCTGCACCGGGTGTTTGCTGTCTACACAGGGGCTAACTAAAGCTAGTGCACATTACAGTGACCTGCAGCCACACAGTGCAATTGCTAAAGCCACTAACGGGCCGGCTGATACGGCTTCTTTAACCCACGCTGAAAGTGTATTAAATTCATTGTGTGCTGAGTTAGTGCAGAATCATGTTCACATGCACACACGGCTCCTTTGCACAAGCCTGGCAGTCCTCCAGCTGCTATCCCACACTGCTTTGCATGATGCCAGGCCAGTTTGTTTACTTGTGTGCCTTCCACTGCACATGAATCACGCTGGCTGTCACTCCCATTTTAAATGCGATGCGAAGCCAAGGTCAGACTCCTTTGCAGCACTCCGGCAGGGCAAAGAGGGATTCCCCCGGGAATATATTGCATTGACATCAATGGAAGGCCCTTTATGCTTCCTGAACATTGCAAAGGGGCCTTGGTGTCAATGAGAACCCAACCCAATGAGCTTGGAGTAAGTGTGTGTGTGTGTGTGTGTGTGTGCGTGCGCGCTTTTCTGGCTTGGCAAGAGTACTCTGCGCTTTGCATGGTTAGCCGGCACTTGGGTGTCCTGAGATCAGAGTCTGGCCCAGTGTCTCCATGAATTGTTTTCATAGATATATAGGTTCAGATATGGCACGGCCAGAAGGGACCATTGTGATCATCTGGTCTGACCTCCTGTGCAGCACAGGCCAGAGACCTCTGAATTAATTCGTGTTAGAAAGAAAGCAGATGTTTTAGGAAAACACCCCATCTTGATTTAAAACTTGTCAGTGGTTGATTTTCCACCACGACCCTCAGTAAGTTGTTCCAATGGTTAATTACCCTCACTGTAAAATATTGCACCTTATTGCCAGTCTGAATTTGTCTAGCTTCAACTTCCAGCCACTGGATCTTATTATACCCATGTCTGCTAGATTGAAGAGCCCATTTTCAAATATTTGTTTTTCATGCAGGTACTTAAAGACTGTGATCAAGTCAACCTTTAACTGTCTCTTTGTTAAGATTAACAAAATTTGTTAAATTAAGCAAATTTTAAAATTACAGAACCATTCCTGGCCTTTGCCAAGGCTTTTCTGAGATTTGAACAAGAGACCTGCTTGCATTCAAAACAACAATCAAACCCCTAGATCAACAAGCTACTTTTATCCCTTTCTCTCCTGTTTTCTAATCCAATTCATTTCATGTTTCATTTGCAGAAGAGGAAATTGTTTCCATGGCCGATTCGACTACAACCATGGGTGACATAGAAGGGGAGCTCTTTAAAATCGAGCGGATAAGAGAGGTCCTGGTGAGAAGGGAGTCAGAGCTGAGATACATGTGAGTATGTCGTCTCCTCCTTTGGATTCTCCTGTGATATCTTCTGCCCCTGGAGTGGTGCATCTCCAGGGACCTGCAGAATGAGTCACAGCTCAAGATTTCTTCCCCACTTGAAAAGGAACCTGCTTGGGAGTGAATCTGGCTCAACATTCAGCACTTGTGAGCAATCGCATCTGAGCAGGTTTTGTTGCAAAAACAGCCATTTTGTCAAAAATAACAAGATTCCAGGGCTGTGAAAAACAGGAGTTTGTGAAAAATATCACTGAGAAATTCTCCTCCCAGCTCCCATGTGACTGGTTCAGTGCCACAGCCAGCACCTGGCTGAGATTGGGGCAGGAGTGAAAGCGAGTTGTCTGGAGCTCAACCCAGACAGGATCTAGGTTTTCATAGATTTAAGGCCAGAAGGAGCCCCCATGGTGATCTAGTCTGACCTCCTGCATGGCACAGGCTGTAGATTTTACCTAGAAATCTATGCATCAAGGCCACTGTTAGAAATAACCAAAGAGGCTGTCCCTGGGGCGGACTGGGGAGATGAAACCCTGTATCGCCTGCTCATTCCACCCCGCCGCTGTGAGTGAGCAACAAAGGGTTACCTTACAATTCTTTTACCCGCAACAATGTGTAAATGTATGCATTTCCAGCAGCTGCCATAGACCCTTATTTGGTTACACTGACCCCTGTAAAATGAATATTAACAACTACGTGATGAATACAGTTGTACCCGCCCCGCTTGTTGTTTACAGGATTACTATACAGAAGGCTGGCACACCCTGCCCTATCCTAAAACCTATTAATTTTACACTAACATTCTTTGCAGTAAAGGCTGCTGGGGGGAGGACGAGAATGCTTTCTTCCCACCAAAGGCCTTGTGCAGGAGTGGCAATGTTACTGTGTTAGCCTCATCCCCTGTGCAGATGGCCAGGAAGGGAGGAAAAGAAGAGAGATAAGAGAGTCTAACTAGAATTTACACCAATTAGCAGAAACAAGGTTTGCTTGTGCCATATCCCCATTCCCTGTAACTTAGGCCTGACCATTTGTCCAGCTTTTAACTCTTTACTTTCCTACCGCCACCACTTGAGGTTTAGGAAGAGAAACCCAGTCTTGCTTTAAAGACTTCAAGTGATGCAGAAAAAAACCACATCCTTGGTCAGGTGATGGTGGTGAGTTGGGGGAAAGTAGCCAGAGGAGAAGGCTGAGGTAATATCAACCCTTCGATTGAGGGAGTGCATCCTTCATAGGCCATCCAAATTGGCAATTTAGGGGTGAATTTTGGCTTCCAGCCACAAGCCCTAGGAGCCCTGCAAGACTAGAGGTGTTGTCCTTTGGTTGCTTTTGTTTCTGTCACCACTTACACATCACAGTGTTGGTGGCTAGAGCTATTCATTGGGTCTCTGGGATTGCAGGAGTGAGAAACATAAAGGGCTGTTTCATCTTTCATTTTTAAGTTTCTAGCTCTTCCCCTTGTGAAGACCCTTCAGCGTGTCATTGATACAAAGCAACGTAGACCAGTCACTGGGACTGAAAGGAACAAATAGCTGGGCTCTACTTCTGCAGCCAGAGGCTGGTGGGGGGGAGTGAAAGATTCACACACATCTATAAATTGAGTCAGTGAAATGTGGGATGGCTGGACGCAGAACCTGTGCCAGGCCTTTGCAGAGCAATGTGACCCATGTGGCCAGGAATCAGTTATGACTGGTTGAGGTGCTGGATGGTAAACAAAACAATTTTCTAGGCCCGCCCCACATAATGCTAGGGCTGGGTCTGCTGAAGACTTGATACTCAAGGATCCAGCTGAACCTGCCAAGCTGTGCCTAGAACTGGAAACAACAATGAACCTACAATCCAGCCCAAGGTCATTACTTTATTTGTAACTATGACTCATGCCATCGCTTGCTGTCTGAGCACTAAAGGGGGAATTTAAACAGCCTGTATCAGAGATACAACAGGTGGCAGCTGAGATATGACTTGGCTAACAGCAGGCATGGCCTACCCTTTGCTTCAGAATCATGACTCACACGACAGTATCTTAACGACACAAGAAAGTTGCGCTGCAATAACAGAAGGTGACAGTTTAAACCGATCTAGTTAAAGCAGTGCAAAGACTGAATGGACATGCTTATTTCTACAGCTGGTTGGAAGCCAGAATTTCTGGTCCATGGGAAATTTAAAAAAAAATGAATCCCAGATTGGAACAAAAATCCAAAATCTTGGCATTTCTCATGGAAGGAAAAAATCCAAAATTTTTAATTTGGTATCATTGAAACCCTTTGTTTCAGTAATGTCAGAACATTTAATGTAGATGTTTATGTTCAAAATGTTAAATCTAATAGATTATTTGGGATGTGAAAATGTAATGTTAAAACAAATGTTGAAACAAATGGTTTTTACTTTATCAAAATGACATGTCTGACAGACTGAAATGAAATGAGAAAGTCAAAATTGTTCCCTTTGAAAATATCAGAAACACTGACGTGCTTACAAACAGTTTTGATTTTGACAAGCTGCATTTTCCCACGGAAAGCTATTCCACCAGGAACAAGTTCCAGGAACTCTACCCTTCAGTGCAAGAGGGCCTTATTTTGACATAGCTTAAACTGATTTGGGTCAAGTTTAATTAAACCAAAATAAGCCACTCCTACATCAAAATAGAAGTGTGCACCCAGCTTTTGCACTGGTTAAGCATTATCAGTTTAGAGGCCAATTCATGTTATTCCAGTATAACTTGCCCATGCAGACAAGTTGTAACCCCTCACTGGAGTGCACGGTCCTTTACAGCAGCATGGGCATGTCTAAAGGGGTAGGAAGTATATTTGGGATTCCCCTTTCCCCTCTTCACACAGGTCTCTTCACTGCTTCAGGGTATAATGTCCCTTTCTTCAAGTCCCCAGAGGAGGCCCTATGGAATGCAGAACTGCCCACCCCTTGCTGGCATGTCCACACTGACCCCTGCTGCGGACGTTTTGTGGAGCGTAAGCCTGGGCTTAGGACTGGAACCTGAGTCTAGCCCGGAGAATCCCTGGTCCATCCAGAAGGAGGCACTCCCAGATATCCATGTCTGTCCAGATGTCGCTCTCAAATAGCCGTACATCTTTGACAGACCTGTTTCTGCAATGAACTGCATCGTCACTGTAAAGCCTCTTCTTAAAACTCTCCCCTTCCCCGGCCCTCTTTGGGGATCCCTCGCTCATTAAATCCAGTCAAAGGGAAACATTGAATATGAAGGGCTTGGTTAGCATCAGCGCCAGCCGCTCTTGTGCACCACGGCCTTTTCCTCCCTCACTCAGCACAGGGACTGCGTCAGCTTTGGCAGCCAGAAGCCAAGGAAGGGGATTTTCCCTGGGACTGATTCCACAGTGTTAGAACAAAACCCAGAGTCACTCCACACCTGAGGCAGATGACTGCAAGGCACTGAATTCTGTAACACCAGAGGTAGCTGCCCACATCTCTAATCGGGAGTGTGTCCCATGCAAACTACAGGTCCCAGCATGCAATGCTGCATCGTGATCTGAGCCATGCACAAAGGCTAGAAACAGTTTCCAAAGAAAAGGGCCTCCCCAGCTACTCCAACACTGGCTTATAGACTCCGAATGGGTGTTGGAGGTGGGAGTGGGAGGTAGTGAGCAGCATGAGGGAGGGGGTGTAGTTGGTTTGTGCTGCCCTGCATTTATTCCTCGCTCATAGTGGGGAACCATGGAAAATAGAGAACATGTGAGAGCAGCTCTTAGGCTGTTCTAGGTTACACCAAGGGCTGAGCACAGCCCCAGGGTATGGGGAGCACAAGTGGTTTTAAGCCACCTTAACCCACTGCCCTCCATCTCTGCACCAAGCACAGGAATCAAGTAAGCACAATTTTGAATCAGGAAAAGGTACCAGCCCCTCAGTCCGAACGACTCTGGTTTTGATGGCTTGTGTCAAAGCTCGTTATTTCACTGCCATTCAGGGTTCCTTTCTTTTTCTCTGCTTTTCTGCAGCACATTTCATCTGAGGATCTCAAAGCTCTCTATGAATGCTATCACTCCAAATGATCTATCTAATTATGCCTTCCTATCCTCTTCTCTAGGATAGGGATAATTCTCCCTATCTTACAGATGGGGAAACTGAGTCCAGAGGGATGATGTGACGTGTCCCAGGTCACCCCGCAAGTCAGTGACAGTCAGAAATTGAACTCCTAGATCCAAGTCCTCTGCTCTAACCAGTAAACATATTCCCTTCCTCACAGGGCTTTAAAACATGAACTAACTCCCCAAGAAATAATGGGGTTTCCCTGCTATCTCAGGTGTGGAAGCAAGTATGAGTCCATCTTCTTTGGTTTGAGAGTTACTCACTATTCAAATTATAACAGACCGGCTCATCCTGTTAGTGGAAGATTGCAGCATTGGGCACTAGATCCACCAGAAGATAACCTTACATTCAGACAGGAATCACTGAAGTAAAGGCTAGGAATGGCACGTGGCTGTGACTCGAGGAAGGTCAATGCATTTCACTGTGGCTCTATTTGCTTATGTGTCTATGTGAGCAGGGTCCTGGGTGTCCAAAGAATGCAAATACCACTCACTTCGGGTTTGTGTTCACAGGGCCCAATTTTTTCAGGCCCAGTACAAACTTTTAACATGGGCTCCTTCCCGTAATGGGGGTTGCAGCCTGGGCCGGGCCCCCCAGGGTCTCCGGACTCTGGTAAAGTATACCCTCCCCCCCACGTGTGGGCCCTGTGTACACACTACCACTTAGGTCAGTATAACGTGTGTCGCTCAGGATATGAGCAAGCCACCCCTGAACGACGTACGTGACATTGACCTAAGCGCCGGTGTGGACAGTGCTATGTCAGCAGGACAGCTCCTGCCCTCGCGGAGGTGGTTTATTATATTGACGGGAGAGCGTGCTCACCAGGCTCTGCTGCATTGTAGTGCTTCTAGTGTAGACTAGCCCTCAGTCATCTCATGCAGGAGCCCCTGTTTCAATGCTGGCTTCCCCTATTTATGTGACAGTTGTAAAACTCCCTGCTGGGTCCAGTGTTCACACTGTGTAGCATGTTTGTATAAGTCCCAGCTGGGCTTCCGAAGCAACACCCACAGCTGGGCTTCCACAAACAGCCAGGCAACCCCAGCTGAGCACCAAAGGCTCTTTCTGACGTGTTCCCAAGTAATGACTTGGAGCTGACGCAATAGCCTGGATCCTACCCTGGGCTGTTCTAATGGGCACTTGGAGTGCGTAAGTGCCATTTACAAGATAAAGTGATGGTTTCAGCATCTATAAGTGGGATATGACATCACACCCATACCTCTGTGTTTGAAAACTGACCTGCAGTTTGACTGGACTAAGAGGTGAACTCAGAATCATTGCAAATACCTGCCACCTGGCTCATGAGGGCCAGATTTAATGGTGCAATATCGACCATATGAATCGCATTACCCATTGCATCCCACATCCACTTCACAGCTCACGCCAGTCTCTAGTTCAGAGTTCTTCAGGGAGGATCAGAGCTTCTTTTTCTTTGGCTGCCTGAAAGCTGCTCGACATGGAATTTGTTCTACCCCCTATGGACAGCTCATTAAACAAAATGCTGCAGGTTTCTGAGAGCCACCAACCATCAACAGTATGTGCCAAATCCAGGATATGACCATGCTTGTATTTGCACATCCTGCAAGACTTTATCCCAGTGCAGTCTGAATTCTGTGTGCATGTGGCTCTTGTGAGTGCAGAGGGGGAAGGGACTGCATGAGGCTGCCATTGCAGCATCCCTCATCTCTATCCCAAGTGAAGTAGCAATGAAACATTCCTTCCATGCAGCCCAGGAGGTTTCCTCTGCACACATCTGTGACGCAAAGCAGAGCTGGCAGCCCTCGCTTCACAACAGCCGGGGTGGGTGGCGGCTGGTTATTGCCGTGCTAATGGGACTGTGAGCAGGAAGGAAAAGGCAGCCAGAGAAAGGGCCTTTCTTTCTGTGTCTTCATTTCTGTTGTTGATTTCAACACAGGTGATCGCTCCTAAAATCAGTGATTAGCTGGTAAACTCTTTGGGTTGGAGAGCGTGGCCTCTCAGCGTCTCTCATTGGCTACACTCAAAGGCAGCATGGATCAGTGGAACGTGGGGGTCCAGAGTGTGATCCTGCCGCCTAGTGGAATTCATAGGCCTGAGCTAGGCCCCCAGGCTCCCCAGACAGTGCCCTTTACAATCCTTCGATGCTGCAGCCTCCAGCCCGGACTGCCACAAGCATGCCAGTCATTCCCAGTTATGTCTGTGGGTGCTGCAGCCAGCCAGCCACCCACCTCGGGCTCTCACCAACCTGGGCTATGCTGCAGGGTGACCCCAACACACTCCCAGTTTTAGATTTTCCTCAGCACTTTCCTGGACCAGACAAGTTTATATACAGTTCATTATTGCTTTATCTTGCCACCCAAATGGAGTTTCCCTGGCACTTCAATTTAAGCACCCTGGATTCGCTAAAACAAGCTCGTTAACTACAACGAGAGAGATTTTAAGTGACTACAAGTAATGAGGCTTAACAGTCAGAAATGGTTACAAGAAAAATAAAGATAAAACACAGCTGGTTTCTAACTTAACAAACTGTGTTAAATTCAAAGCAAAGTTTTCTCATCACATGCTCTCGGCAGTCTTACTGACCAAACGTCTTAGGCCAGGACCCCTGCCCCCACTCCAATGAATGTTTCCTCTGTCTGGTCACTTCAGGTCCATGAAGGAAATGGGCAGAGAGGGAGGGGGATGTCTTGGGGTCCCTTCTTTTTATAGCCTCAGTCCCCATCTTGAAAATAATTTCCAGCTGCGGTTCAGGAAACAAAGATTCTATGTGAAAGGATGTTCTCTGCTGCTTTTTCCTCACTTGTCTGAGCACCATTTGTTTCCCTTCCTGCTTGACAACTCTGTTACTGCTTAAATACAAATTAAGTGGAGCACATGTTCCTTTGTGTGAGACAGACCTGTTTGCCAACCTCAGGTTGAAACGTGTTAACACCATACAGAGGAATCTTAAAACGTCACATACAATGTTTCCACACACATTTCATGCGGACGGTGGTGACCAGCAAAGTGTGAGTTTCCAATGATACCTCACAGGCAGACTTTGTAAAAGATCAATACAATAACGAGCAGGCTGTGGACAAAGGGGCACATTCTGTCCTAGGAGCTGAGACGGAGATTGAGGCAGCTTAAGGGACCAGGCTGGGAGAGATGTTTGTCCCGAAACCTAGCTCCGTTCCCTGAAGGCTGCTTCTATCTCCCTTATACCAGGCTGGGTTAATGAGCTAACTGCACCAGAGAGTTAACACACCCAGTTACCCTTTTCCAGCCAGAGCAGCGCTTGCTAGCAGGGAGGGGTGTTGGAAAATGGATTGCAGTATTGCTGCCACTGACTGAAAATTAAATTTCCTCTGTAGTTTAGCTGCTTGAGAGGTTTGTTGGTGGCAGTGTCCCATCTATATACTGCTTTCCTTTTGTCCATGTACATTGCACTCCCTTCCCTCTGCTGCATGGTTGGAGGTAGCTGGTCATGGGGCTGTCTGTGTCTGCGGCCCTCTGGTAAATTGTAGCAAAGCCTTGGGGGGTTGCAGTAGTGCACCTAAGGATTGCAAAGTCTTGTCATTCTAGGTCCAATCCAAAAACCTGCTGTTTAGCTGTACAGCACTGACTCGAAACAACCTCCCACTGCAGCTGCCCTTAGACACACTCTTTTGAGAAGACATTTCCAGGAACTCAAAGATTTCCTCAAAGCTTTGGTCACTGCAGTTTGCAACCTTTGCCATCCTCTGGGTGTGGAATGACTGGAACAGCTAATGGCCAACATAATCAGCACCAGTGATGCAGGGGAAAATGGGATGTGCATTTGCAGTATTTAAAACAAAAGCAGCATTATTCTAGGGGAGATCAAAGTCTTATCTACTGAGTAGTTATTGACATGGTAGTCTCCCACTGTGGTTGGAGCATGGTTTCCCTGGCAGCGTAGATGACTGGACAGTGTTTTAATTTAACCGTTTCAGAACCATCCTAGTACCATGTAAATGTCCAACCCTCTATCATGTTGCAAGCCCATACTTAAAACCGAGTTAGGCACAGCTACTGTGAAGACCAAGCTGTTTAGCAGTGTAGTGGGACAACTGTGTTTTTCGAGGTCCTCCAACACAATAGGCACTTCATTGTAAATGTAAAAACCTTTCCCTTCTGGAGACAAGGGTTCAAGCCCTGTCTCACATTCCAAGTGATGGTGAGACTCATACAACAGCTGCACAAGAGGAAAACGGAACTGATTCCCACAGGGATGAAGCATGCCGGCCACACTGCAAATAATATGCAAAGGCAGAAAAGTTAGCCGTGATGTGGAGTAAAAGACAATACTCCATAAGACCAAGAGGAGCATGTTACAGTCACTATGGAATCCGTAACTTTGGGGTTCCCTGACTTTTGGGCATGTATGCCCATATCAGCCATGATATTGTGTGTATGTCATTTCAGGACGGTATGTTACAGCTCATGTTGTGTCCTGCCATATTTTACCCAAGGACTTTTGGCTCAGCTATACCAACAATGCCAGGGATCTTTGTTTACCTGGACAAGATGGAAACGACATAGGAGATTCCAGCAGTGAATATACAATACTAATGCACCAATGGGTGTCTTAGTATTTCATTTAAAGAGCCCATAGAGTTACCCAAATGTTTGCAGAAATTCCCCTATGACACTTACAGTGGAATATTCCATTCTGAGCTGTGCTAGGCAGTGATCATGCTGCTCACTGTGAATGTTGTTGTCATGAAACCTGCTAATACTTGTTTCAATGCATTCGACTAGACCTCTGCACTTCCAAGCGTACGTCTCTCCTGCAACCGCAGTATTTGTGATCGCAGCTCACGCAGGCATCCCCAAGCTGATTTTAATAGAGCGAGGTCCAGCCCCAGGGTAGTGACGCTGTGGCAACACACACTTCCGTTGTCTGTACAACCCCTGCACAGCCCTGGGGAATTAGTGGCAGGACAAGACTGTGCTGAAGCCTGCGCAGCAGCAGGGTTACTGCTCCATTAAAGGTATCTCGGGTGTGTCTACTCAAGCTGTGATGACACCTTGTGACTGCAGTATAGACATACCTGAGAGTGAAGCTTCACATTTGCCTGCGCCAGCTCCACTTGCTAATGTCCGTTCCGCTCCACTACTGTTAGCAGTGCTAGGAGCCAGTGTGGATAGGCTGCTGCCAGCACGCTAAGTCCCATGTCAGTCGTGTGCATTTGATGTGCTTCCTTATCATAAGTCCGACTGGGGCCTGAGTTCCCCCTCAGCCCCAACGTGCCTGGTGTCCCTCCATCAGCTTCCAGGCAGTTACTCCTGATTTGCACGTGTGTGAGTGAGAGGCCAGTCATGCTCATTGGTCCTCAATTCTGAATCACACTAGAAATCAGCAGATGTCTACACATAGACTTCTTAAGGTTACAAGTTAAATTCTAAGTCACAATTGCTGTGGGTCAGGTGGGAGAATGTTTCCCGGCCAGGTCCATTTACATCCTGCAGAACTGAAAGGGTTAATGCATCACTGATCAGGAAAGAAATTGCTAGCCACTGGTACCTTGAATGACAGAACGCTGTAAAAGGCCCGGGTGGTCAGATCTTCCCGCACAGACTCAGAAACTGTGCCTACAAATTACACATTATGCACCCAGCTATTCCTTTATTATGTATTGCACATAAAAGCTACAAGTGTTTTTCCCTTCACTGTGTTCCCAGAACGGCATTAGTTCTTTGGCCTCCATGTTCTACTGGGGTCAGACGAAGGCACAAAACGATTATTCCTTTTTGTGAGAAAAGTAATAGAATCCCCTTCATTCCACACTACCGACAGAAACAGTCTTGTCTGAGTGCTGACCTTCCTGGTTGTAAGCCCTTGTCCACACTGCAGAGTTTTGTCGACACAAGTTATGCCGGTGTGCAGCCACCGCTGCAATTAAACCTCTGTTGCCCGTCCGCACTACGCTCCTCATGTCAGTGGTGCACAGTGACGCTACCAGCTCTTGCACCGACACGGAGCAGTGCACTGTGGGTAGCCATCCCACTGCACAACTGCAGGCAGGGTGCTTTGGGAGGGGTTTGCAGTGCCTCGTGGGGCAGGCGCAGGGTCCCAGGATGCAGGTTTCTGAGTCGCGTCGTTCCATGGGCATCGACTAGACTGAGAGCCGCGTCTCAACGGCCCTGCCAGACACACTGGCCGTGCTGAACACACACACAAGAAGCGCACAGAGGTGTGTGTGTGTGTGTGCTGGGGGACTGTGAGTGTCTCTTTCAGTTCAGACAGCAGCTGGAAGCCACCAATCCTGAGGCAGAAGCTGGTGCACAGACAGCTGGTGTCCCCCCTCCCTCCCCTGAGACCTGTACACCGGCGGGGGGAAGGGAACACCCCAACATCAGCCCCCATCTCCCTCCCCAGCTCTGCTCAGCACATCAGGAGTCTCTCCCCTCCTCTCCCAGCAGCAGCTGGCACTGCCGGCAGGCCTGCCAGGGGAGAGCAGGATTGATTCCCGCCCAGCTCTCCCACAGCCTCGGCTCCCCGCACGCCCAGGAGAATGATCCACCCCTCCCTGCAGCCAGGAGCCCGTTTGCTGCCGGGAGCCGGCACGCTCAGCTGGGCAGTGGCTGTGTGAGCCCCGTCTCTGCGGAGCAATTTCAAAACTTCCTGGGGCTTTGACCGGGGAGGGGCGCAAGCCTGTGTAGCCGGCGTGCAGGGCAGTGCCGCAGAGTTCAAACCAGTGAGCAGAGCGGTCAGGCTGGGGATTGTGGGATAGCGCCTGGAGCCAGTTACAGCACACAGCGCCTACACTGATGCTTTGTCGCTCTAACTTTGTTGTGAAAAGCTCCATGGCTCTCGCCGAGCTGGTTTGATTGTGTCGCCAAAGCAGGGGAGTTTTGTCGGTGGAGGAGCATTGTGGTGTGCACACCACCACCGTTTTGTCGCCAAAGGCTGACTCTTGTTGACAAACTCTGTAGTGTAGTTGTAGACCAGCTCGAAAAGACAAAATACGGAGACGGAGAACATGGGAAAATTTCTGTCAGTAACCACCCTCTCTTCAACTTCATTTTGCTACGATAAAGTAAGAGTCCAAGGTCACCTCAGCCAGTGTGGCACGGAGACTGGGAACGGTGTGTGGGCTATAGAGACCCTGCTTAGAAGAGTGTAAAAAAGCCAGTATGATATTGGACCCCGTTTGCTTAGACGCAATCATGGAGGAAGGAGGGAATAGTGCTAATCTGTTCAGTTCTGTTGAGACTGCTCCTGGGAAACTGTTTTCAGCTACAGGCACCTCGGCCCAGACCCTCAAAGGTATTTCAGTGCCTAATAACCACTGATCTGAGGATCTGGGTCCTCATCACTAGAAAGACTAAGGAAAGAGAACTGAGAAAAGAGCAAGGGAAGTCTTTAAAGGGCTGGAAGGATTCATTTATGGGGGAAGCTAAATATATATAACTCCCACCCGCTGTAAAGAGATAGTGCTAAAAATTAAAAAGACACTGCACTGAGCATGCTTCCCCACAACCTGCCCCCATGGAGCCTCACACGTGGCAGGCATAGCGCTAGCACCCCAGATGGGAGCATGTAGCGTTGGGAGTCAGTAGGAAACCGTGAGTTCAAGTCTCAACTCCTCAACTAACTGGTGCTAATAAAAGTCACAGCCCTGCCCAAGGAGGTAGGCAGGTGTCCTTCATCCCTTCTACAAATAAGGTAACTGAGAGGTGCACAATTGACCCAAGATCTTACAGGAGTTTCTCACAGGGACTCTTGAGAAGGTTAAAAGGAACTAGTAGCTGTGAAACCCTGTGCTGTGACATGGGTGTAATTCATAAAGTCATGCAGCCAAAAATGGTGGAGAATTTAAAAACTGGTTGGTAAGGGACCGTGAATCTCAGTGATACCGAGCGTGGTGATATTCTGAACAAAAAGAGTTCTCAGCTGGCTTGTAGCATTTCCATCGCTTCACACTGATTCAAAGGCCTAAACGGCTCAGTGTGCTGGCTAGATTGCTGTGTTCTGTGCTTTGTGCCGTGCTGGGAGAGTTGTGCTGATTTGTGCAGATGGCTAATGAGGACCGTGTGCTGTGGTGACAGGCTGCATGTGTTTGTGATTATTGTGTCTGCTGGATAGTTGTGTGGATGTGTGTCCATGGTGGGTTTGGATAGGAAATTTGTGTTGATTCATGCAGGTGGCAGTTGGATCAAGTAATCCACCATCTGTGCAGTTTCTCTCCTACAACCAATGAAATTGCTGCAGGCAAATTAGGTGTAGCGTGAGCATAGTGATTGGTTCAGTCACCTCTGATATCACAGTGGTCTAGGAGTCTCGGCATGGCAGATACATGCCTTATTGTAGCTGGACGCCTCACCGTAATTCACAAAGGAAAAAGGCTGAGAATTTAAGAACTGGACAGTAACAGTGAAATCTAGTGATGGCTCACCTGGTGATACTGTCAGAAATGAAGAGCTCTCAGCCATGCTTGCAGCTGTTTCCAGCACTTCACGCTGACTCCTCAGATATAATAGGCTTCAGTGTGACAATCCTGGCATCTTATATACATATATATATAATACAGATCACCTAATGGTGTGCATCAAAGAAAGCACATTAAACCCTGTGTGGAAGCTCTCCTTCAGAACTAAAATGGCCTTCTTTTGCTGTGACTTGATCCTCTGAGGCTTAAGCTACAGCCAACTAAGGCTACTTTGCTTCTGAATAGAGAGTGTCACATGGGCAGTGGGGGGATTTAATGCACTTGAATTTATGTGCATTAACTTCACAACGTTAGTTAATTATCTGCATGCCCTCATAAGGCAAATCGCAGCCACACGGCCTATCAGAACCAATGTGCCAGATCTATCTGATTTGCCGTGCTGTTGGTAACCCCTAGACTGCCTTTCGGAGGCAAAACTAGGACAACTGGGACAATGAGTCCCAACACAACTCTGCTGTCTAGCAATTACTTGTGTAAGGCACTGGCAAAGTGTGTGTCATGTCTCCCTCTAGCGACTGGTCCAAATGGAGGGTAACAGCCTATTACCGCACAAAGAAATAATTTATCTGAAGCCACAGAGGGCTTTGGTGTGGATCAAAAGGCCTGGAGTACTAACAGAGCTGGCAGCCGATGCAGGGGGATCCGCATGATTCCACAAAATAGAATTTCTGAATGGGATTTGCAAAAGCACCTAAGGAAATTAAGTATCCGGCTCCCACTGGCTTTCAGTGGAGGATGGGTACCTAAATCCCTTGGTGCTTTCGAAAATGCCACCCTCTGGAGTTGGATTTTTTTTTTCAGTTTTCTTTTTAAAAAACATAGGAAATTACATACAGAAAACTCCATTAAAGCATGTAAAAGTTGTAAAGTCAAACATTCCAATGTTAGTGAACGCCAGAATTAAGATTGCCTGTGCAGCCCTATTCATTTGATTTATTTGTCCTTGCGCATTATGATATAAGACTGGATTTTCAAAAGTACAGAAGTGACTTAGAAGCGCAACCTTCGCTGCAAGTCAATGGAACTTCTACTCTCAAGTTACTTAAGGTTCTTTTGAATCCTGCTGGCAGTCTTTTATTGCATGACTGTGTGCTATTTGTTCTACATGAGTCCTTATTCATTTGTGGCACAGGCGGTCAGTGAATGAGTGAGCGGGCTGCAAGAAGCCAGTGGCTGTTCTCTGTATTTAAGGCACTGGACTGGGACCCAGAAGAGCTGAGCTTTAGCTATGGTCAGACATATATTTCCTATGGGACACTGAGCAGGAGTGTATTATGATGCATGCGTACCTAGCGCTGGTTGGGACTTTGGTAACAGAATGGTTTTCTGGTGGAGAATGCAATTTCTCCACAGTCAAAATATTCCCCAGAAAAATTTGGATTTTGCTAAAAAATTATGAAATCCAAATGCCATTTTTTCATTTTGGGTAGGTTTGACCCAAATCAGAATATTTCATTTTTTGAACTGACCCAAAATGTTTAGTTTCAAATCAAGTTTAGCAAAACGTTAAATTGCATTTTCCTGTCATTGCCTTACGGGAGCAGTACTTCTGACACCCATTCTCTCCTTGCAGGGTTACATCTCCCATAAGGCTGTGCTGATCTCATTCTGACTGAGTTGTGTGGTGAATCGTTGGAGTCACATGACTCTGGGTGCATTGTGGGAGTTGTCTGATCAGGGAGACTGGCCCATAGGAGAAAATGGGGGCATCAGGGTCCTAACTGACAATTCCCATAAGTCATCCAGACTCATGTTACTCCCAGTGCATCACCATCCGAAGATGGAGTTTAACGCTGACATCACTGAAAACGAAGCATTTCGGGTCATTTCAAGAAACCCAAAAGGAACACTTAATGCCAGAATGTTTTGGTTATGTCGAAAATGCCAGAACAACACATTTTGACATTTCTGAATCGATATGCTTCAGAATTTCTGTACCAAGGGAAATTTTGAAATTTCAGCTTTTCATCCTTGCAGCTGTTTTGCAATGAAAATGAAAAGTGTCTGTTTCCGCCCTGTGATATACTGAATTAGTCTTCTGTCTTTATTCACAGGCAGAGCGATTCTCTGTCTGCTATAGTGTTCCTTTTTACCTCCAAGGGGTTTTGATCATTTCCAGTTGCCTTTGATGGTTTTCCACTGACTCTTCTGGGATGGGTCAAGGGTAGACAGCTGAGCCTGGCATTACATCATCAGCTGCCCCGAGTGGAGTGACAACTCCCACCTGCTTGAATGGGCCATCACTGAGACATGTTTCCCTGCTGACTAACTTTTATTCCAAGACCATCAGGGCATATTTTCAACATACTTACATTATTCCTTAAATATTACCCGTACGCAGGTCTCACAGGGATTATAAATATCTATCTGTTACAGGCTTTCAGTAGAGACCTCACATGCTACACTTTATGGATAAATACCCTGCTAGTGGTGTACTGGTTGTAGTGAGTTTGTTGGGTCTGAGCGAGGGTTGCTTGTAAAGAACAGCAAACCCTCTGGCCAGCTGGCACCAATCAACCTCTGTGTCACAGCTTGCAACCTAAATAAAAGTCAAGATGTAACAAGAACTGTAAAGCTAACAATGAGGCTTGGGGAAACATAGGAAAGGAAGGCAAGGAGTACAGGAAATAAGGTTATGCACTTACTGAGGCTTGTCTACACTTAAAACACTGCACAGTGCCATTGTAGCACTTCAGTGAAGACGCTACCTACACTGACAGAAGGGGTTCTCTCATCGGCTTAGGTAATCCATCTCTCTGAGAGAATTCTCCTGTTGACCTAGTGCTGCCTGCCTCAGGGCTTAGCTTGGTTTAACTGCATCACTCAGGGGTGTGGATTTTTCACACCGTTGAGCGACAGAATTATACCAACCTATTACCTATTTCCTCATTACCAGGCCTTAGCTTAGCAGGATTCAAACTAAGAACTTATATGAAAAGCGGCAATATCCTGGGTTGTGGTAGTAAGGAATAATAAAAATAAGAATTTTAGAAGAGGTATAAACCCACCAGATGCAGGACACAAGCTAACCTCTAATGTGGCCTGGCATAAATAGTCCCTGGGAGAAGGTTATCCGGTACCTGCTCACTACAGAGTTTCTTGCACCTCCCTCTGAAGCGTGTGGTACTTGTCACTGTTGGAGACAGGCTGTTGGGCTAGATGGACCTTGAATCTGATCCACTCTGGCCCTTCCTGTTACGTTAGCTTTGCAGAATGTCCTCCTTATCACCCCACCTCCAGCGGTTTGTTTCTTTGCTTTTCCTTAGCCTAGCAGCACTTATTTTTTGTGGGTTTTGATCTCGTTATTGATAGTATTTTGAAGGCACCTATCACCATAAAGTGGTGATGCCAATGCAGTTTTCTCGTGCATCGTGAACTCTGTGCTTAGCTAGTAGGTAAATGAGTGGGATGGGATGGAGAGATGATAGAAAGATGGCTTCCTGCTCACACTATGCACAGGTGTGAAATTAGCACCTCTGCAGCTAGAGAATACTCTGGAGAATACTCTTTAAAACAACCTAAACTTGGGTTTTTCTTCATTAGATGGTACAAGATCAAAGCAGATAAAGGTGTCAACAAGCTGTTAGACCCAGAAGAAGCTAGAGGAAATCTGCTCCTGCAACTGGTATCTTTCGCTTGTACAGCAGAGTCTTGCAGGTCCCCATCACCACAGCAGCACCGCTAATGCTCTTCTCTTTTTTCTTTCTTTATTTTCTCTTCTCTAATTAATATTTTGGTGTTCTCCACTCAGATGACAAGGCTGCAGCTTCAGGCAGCTCTGTCCAAACATGACTCATCCTGAAAGGGACGAAGGATGGTGAATCACAGCCGAAAACAACAGGATTGTTTGCACTGCAGAACGGATGCTTAGCAACCCACACTTTAAAGTGCACTAAAGGTGTATCAGTTGAAGGCAGCATAAGCTAATAAGTAGCAGAATATATACAGCTGTTTGTCACTCAGAACAGTGGGCCCTGATACCTGGAAATGTCAGCAGCATTCTCACAGATTAAAGGCTTTTCTGAGGGACTTGCAAAACATTTCACTTGAGCACATTCCAGTGCTCAGTGTGAGTCACACTCCTGATAGGATGCCATGCATCAGTAGGGCTTTGCAACATTTACAATGCTCAGGCTTTGTCTACACTGGAAAAACGAGCTGTGTTTGCAAACATGTCAGCTAACACCCTTTAATATGCATCGTTTAACACTGCTCAGGTTTGTAGTGCAGAGCTAACTGGACTGGGCTGGCTGGTGGGATATGAAAAGGTTTCAGTTAACATGCTTTCTAGCACACATCATTTTCCCAGTCTAGGCAAAGCCATGGAGGAGGAGGTAAGTCCCAGCTCCAGGTTCCTGTGTGGTCAAGTTGGGCCCCCACAAGGTGGTGGTGGGCCCCTGCCCATTGTCATTGAGGCACAGGTGGGTGCTAGCCCTGGCGATAGCTGCAGAAGCGATGGGCCCTGGTCATGATAGATTCTGAGATAGGCCCCAGCCTGAGGGTCTCTGAGATGGACCCAGGCCCCAGGTGTCTGAGGCAGAGCCCAGGCCACAAGTATTTAGGAGGTGATGGTTCACTTGTTCAGTGAACAGAATTCCAGATGCTTAGCACTTCTCAGAATAAGGCCCTTAAATTCTATGATTCTTGGGCCAGGGACCTTGCAAGGACTGCTTCGTTACAGACAAGCACGAGACACAAACGTTAAATCTGGGTTCATAGATTGCCAGGCCTGAAGGGACCACTGATGTCATCTAGACTGGTTGCCCAAAGGCTGTGTGTCTTCAGACTGTAAGGTTTAGTTTGGGCTCATGGCTACACTCCCCATGTCAGGGAGTGCCAGGCATACCAACTGCACCGTATAAACAATGGCAGCAGAACAGCAGCCACACCAAACTGCTGCTAACGCCTGTTCCAAATGCTGGCCAGGCCAGAAACAGCATGGGGTTCAGTGCGAGCCCGAGAGCCCCTCCGTGCCAGCTGACAGAGGGCACGCTCCTGTCATAACTCACAGCAGGCCTGACACATTCATTGCCCCAGCACACCCTTCTGTGAACTGTACTAGCAGGTGTTGTGTAAAGTGTCACATGCGAACTGGCAACGCTGGTCCTGACGTGTGCAGGGGGTGTACGAAGAGTTACAGATGTGTGCGGGGAAATGCATCGCTCGGCAGGCAGCGGAGAAAGCCCACCCTGTCCTCGATAAAGGACTGTGGATTTACCGATCTGAGCAACTTGGCCAAAGGGGACAATGGAAATGGACAATTTACATGTAAGGGAAACAAAGCCATCAAGCTAATGAATGGGGAGATGCATGCCTAACAATTAGAAGGGGGGTAGAGTCTGCACCCCAGGGAGCCTCCCTGGCTCTTGAAACAGAAACACTGAACTTGGGGTGATATAAGGGGGGCAGAGAGACATTTCAGTCAGCCACGGCCTACCATACAAAGAGGAGCAGCCCCCTGCGTTCATGAAAAGTGAAGCCTCTTTGCCTGGGAGGCAAAAGTAGCTGGAAAACTGACTACAAGTGAGAAACCTGCTTAGACAAAAATTGTAACTTGCTGGAATTAAGTTTTAGTGCCTAGAAAGAGTTTTGCTTTGTTTTACTTGTAACCAGAGGTCTGCCTTCCACCCTACCTATTACCACTTCAATCTCAGTTCTTTGTTGGTAGACTGATGCTTATTTTATTACCAAACCGTCTCAGTGCTGTGTATTAAACTGGAGAGTGAGTGCCCAGCGAACGTACCTGGCTGGTGTGTGTACTGTCTCTTTGGAGGCAGTGGATTTAATAACTGCTGGGAGTGTCCAGTCACTGGGGCTGAACACCGCAGAGAGACGTCTCTGGGGACGCTGGGAATTGGGATTTACTGGTTGTTACCTGCTAGGCAAGGTTTCGACAGGCAGAGTCACGCGGAGTTTGCTGGTAAGGCAGACAGGCTGGTGTGTTAGGGAGCTGACACCTGGCTTAGCAGCAGCAAAGCTCTCCCTTGCTGAGCTGAGAGGGTAAGACAGCGGCTCACAGTCCTGGGAACCCCAAGAGAAGCGTCACACTCATAACTGGGTGTGCTCATTTCCTGTCCTGCATGAAACGAGGACATAGTGCAGGAACATGGATGCAATTTTAAAACGTACTCCAAACAGCCAAAATCCCCACCCCCAGTGCCAAGGCAGCTCAACTCAGTTCACCCTCCGGTTCAGCCTGAGGCAGTTCTTCTGCTAACCAAACAGACCATCTGGCGATAGTGATAGATTGTGGCTGTGATCAATTGCCTGGCTGGTGAGGACGGGTGCTGGGGGGAGTAAACAGTGACAATGTCTGTTAGAGTAGAACCACGTCTGGTCTACCAGTTAGCACAGTGCACAGGACTGCATTCCTTCTGCCCATGAAGTTGTGCTCTGCTGAAAGGTTGAAAACCCCTCCTGGCCTGTAATGGGGTTTCTAGCACCTTTATCAGCACAGGACTACTCTGGTCCACATACACGAACAGCACAAGAACCAAGGTATGCAGTGGCATGTGGGGGATGGGACCTGCTCGTTGAGGCACCCCTGGAACAGGACCAAATGAACTGTAACTTGCTATTTCTTCATTTGCTATCATAAAAATGAAAACCACATTCTTCTGTTTGGGACGGAACTTTACATGCAAATCATGGAGGAAATTAGATGCTACTCAGTTTTGAAGCCAGGTGTGGAAACTGAGGTACAGAGAAGCTAAATGATTTGGCGAAGGCAACAAATGAAGTCAGCCATAGAGGTGGGAATAGAAGCCAAGACCCCGGACTCCCAGGCCTCTGTGCTGACCCCTGAATGAGTTACATGCTGATCAAAGAGTCACTGCCCTGCCATTTGGAAGCATTGTAAGAAGGACTCACATTTTCCACTCTAGATCTATATTTGCAGATTTGAAAAATCCATATAAATAAATGTACAGTGAAAGTCTCCAGCTCATGCCAGGAAAGATTAGCAATGCCATCGGGAGAGATAGGGCCTGATGCAAAGGCCATTGAAATCAATGAAAAGACTCCCATTTATTTCTGTGGGCTTTGGGTTAGGCCTGTAAAGATATATAGTCCTGGGAAAGCAGAAGTTGGGGGCATTGGGGGAGCACTGTTGTGTTTAATGGACTTAAAAATTCAGTTGTAAACTTAAATGTAAATAGTATGTGCAAGTTCAGGACTTTTTGCTTACTTGGAAATCGACCCTGGAAAATATGGTCAGGCTGTTTTTAATAACTGGATGTTATGAATAAATGCAAGAGAAACAGACAGAGAAACTGGATTAGTGCAAACAAAAAGGGCTGCTGATATGGTCCAAGAATTGTTGAAATCACACTTAGTAAAAACACAAGATGTGGAGCAAGAAGTTAATGGACAAAAACTGGCGTGATGGATACTAGGCCGAGCTGGTGTGGGACTGAACTATGCTGTCCACTTTTCCCTTTTCGGTTTCTTAAAAAGAAACTTTGGAAAAAACCCTTCATTTTCATCTTCCATCTCCCCTCCCACCTTGCATTTCAGCTGTCTTGGCTCACCTTCTCTGACCCCAAGCGAGAAGGAACAGACCAGACTGACAGGCTTTCTGTCTGACAGGGAGGCTGTTAGGCGTTGCTCGTGATCTTCAGAATTTTGTAAGTTCTGAAGATCATCATGTTATCAAGCCATCCAGTCCTCAGGCCAGCAGAGGAGATATCTAACTGTCAGACTGCAAAGGCATGTCAGATCCAGTTCTGCACCCTTCCTTTTGGATTGCTTTGCACCCCCCTTCCTTCCTCCTATCCTATTGCTCATTCGCTAGACTTTCCATCCAGTCCTGAAATCATCTGTATTGCATCAGCACAGTGAGGTGAGATGGCCATAATCCTGCCCTGGCTAAGGAGAAAAACCCAACTATATGTCATCCCTGGCCTGCATGTGAACCACGGTCCAAGCAACGGGTGCTGTGCTCAATCTCCCAGGCAAAGCACCCATTCATAACTGATCTGCCATCCAGTGTTCCAAAGACATCAACCAAAGCTGTATTTCCCCGATATTTTCTGTCCTGCCTCTCCTCCTGCACCTGTTGTGTGAATATCTCTGTTAGAAATAGGAGAAGTGAAAACCCTTCACACAGCAGGATTGAAACGAAAATTAACCCCCTTTCCTTTTAATCAAATAAAAGCTATTCTGGAAATACAAGACTCTGATATTTTGCCTCCAAACAGAGAGACCTTAAAGGCTTTGATTGATTGATTGATTGATTTGCAGTCGTTCAGTATCAGTTTCAATATCAATGTCTGTTTTAATTTCTTGTTCTGCATTTCCTCAGCTGGCCGAAGGCCATTATTCCGCAGTATCATGCTAGAGGTCACAGGAAGCATAGCGCTGAAGGCTGTTAAGACACCAGCACGGTGGATGAATGCTGAGTATGAGGCCTTTTTTCCAGGAGGTTCTAACGAGGAGAATAAGATACAAGCAGGCCTTATAGGGATAGACTCACGGAGATCAATCTGTTTAGCTAAACGAAGAGAAAGTTAAGGGGTGACTCGATCACAGTCTGTAAGTATTTACATTGGGCACAGAAGTTTGATAATCAATGGCTCTTCAGTCTAGCAGACAAGACCCAATGTCTAGAAATTGAAGCTAGACAAATTAAGACTAGAAATAAGGCACACGTGTTTAACTGTGCCTGTAATGAACAACTGGAACAACTTCCTAATGTCTGCGATGGATTCTCCATCATGGGCATGGGACATTTTAAAAACAAGACTGGATGTTTTTCTAAAAGATCTGCTTTAGTTGAAACTGGAATTAATTCAGGGCAGTTCTTTGGCCTGTGCTACACAGGAGGTCAGACTAGATGACCACAATGGTCCCTTCTGGCTGCATAATCTAGGAATTCGTGTGTGAGAAAATTCATTCAGACTGCAAGCAATCAATATGATCATCTGGCCCTTGGGCTGCACAGCGCTAAATATGCCAGCTCTGTTTTGGTTAATAGCAGGGTGATTCTGAACAAAGAACTGGAAATCAAGTAATCAGCAGAACCCAAGGCTGTGGGGTTAAGGATGGCCTGGGCAGAGCTGGCATTGTATCTAGGATGAGGGATCTGCAGGATCAAAGTTTGATCCACTTTTGAAGGTGCAGAAGGTCTATCAGTTACATAGCAAGATGCTTAGGGAAACCCCGCTCTGGGCAAGCCCTTAAAGGAGTAGTCATTCACAGACAGACTTTACTCCTGCGAGTAGCCCCACTGAATCAAGTGAATAAGGGTGTGCTGGATTGGGCCCTGAAACGAAGATACCTCCCAAGGGTTTTGTCAAACAGTCCTTATTCCTTTTGTTTTCTCTGGGGATCGTAATTGGATTGCCGCAAACACAGGGGCCAAGAGCGCCATTTTCAGTTAGAGAAATGAGAGCTGATTTCAACACTGCTCGTTTCCAGTCAGCTCAAGGCAAACCCAGGTGAGAAGCCAACAGCTAATTATGCCCGAGCTGAAATGCTCGTAAGATGGGTCTTGAGTGGCTGTGACGCTTCATCTTCAGAATTAAAGATTCAATTCATCATTAAAGATTCTCTTTAACTAGAGATGATTCCAAAGCTAACCACTAGGGGCAGGCACCCCAAACACAGTGGGAATTTGCATTTGGATCCCAGCTTGGCACTTCAGGTCCATTTTGATTGGAATATTGCTCTCATTCCATCTGTTTGTGCCTGATTCTTGGCTATTTCATCGCCATGCCCCAACAGATTAATGGTGTGCTGATCATTTAGTAGAGCATTGACATTTAATTCTGCAGACAGGATTAGACTGTAACATATTATATTGTGTGCAGACATGATGATTTTTCTCCTTTCTTGCTTAAACCTCCAGGCGTCTTATTAGAAACTTACAAATTTCCTATTTTAAAAAATATGATGTTACCTTTTTTACTTCTGCAAGGATTCTACTGTCTTACTTTCTATTTTGAATGTTTTAAAATTTCTAAATAAGTACAAAGAAAAAGGAACCCCTTTGAAACAGTGTTTTTGGAAGATGTCCACCACTGTCATGATGGAGACAATACGCCAGGCTTTAATATAGCTTTATTATGAGGTCCCATTAGAAAGATATGATGATTGCTTTGTCAATGACCAACGGTGCAAACCATTTAAACTTACAAAAACTCTTTAAAACAGCTTAATTAAAATGAGCTGCAGTTCTCTGCAGCTTTTGTCAACAAAGCAGTGCTGGGCAAAAAAGTCAGCTTGTGCTGATACAGCAGTGCTGGTGCACACACTCACACTGCAATCACCCCCCTGCCGACAAAACTGCCATTTTTTGGACCAAATAAAACCACCTTGACGAGAGGTGCAGGGCTTTTGTTGGCAGAGCGAGGGCGACACAGTGTTAGTGTAGACGCTGCGTCCCCTTGCAGTGGTGGAGAGGCTGTCATTCTTATCAATTTGACGAGAAAGCTGGGAGGCTGGTTCCTGCTCCCAGCTGCTGCAAGCCCAGGGCAGCTGGAGCCTGGCTCTCACTGGGACCAGAGGGGACGGGGTGGCAGGCAGCTGCTGCCCACTGTCAGTGGGGTTGTGGGCAGCTGCTGCCCAGCTTCCCAGGACCTGGACAGCTGCCTCCTGGCTTCCAGCTGTGAGCCAGGATGCGGGCGGCTGCAGCCCATCTCCTGGCTGGGAGCTGGGACCGGCTGGGAACAGGGCAATGCCAGGGCTGCCGAGCTCTGCTCTCCATTGGGAATGGGACCAGAAGTCCTGGAGTTTCTTCACCTGCTCCCAACTTGGGCAGCCTCGTCAATTACACGGCTGAGCCACGAAACTGACAGCGCAGGGAAGGGAGAAGCCTGGCCTGACTCCACCAGTCTCCTGGCTAGAACCAGGGAGGGGGGCAGAGCCCACAGAAAGCCTGTGAGCCTGTGGGCTCCCGGCAGGAAGCCAAGAGATGGGGCTCTCAGCTCCCCACACTGCCCCTGGGTCGGTGGAAGAGCTCCTGATGAGGACGTGCTCCACAGACCCAGGAGGGCAGTGTGGACCGCAGCCAGCACAGGAATGGTATATATATCATACATGTTGGAGGGTTCTCTGGTCAGTGTGTTTGGTTTGTCTCTGCAGGATGGATGACATTCAGCTTTGCAAAGAAATCAGTCGCCTGAAAAAGGAGCTCCAGAAACTCCTCTCGCTCCCAGGTAAGGCCCAGGCACTTTGGAAAGTCTCGGGGGCTTCTTCCCACTGCACTTGGTTTTGAACCTGACCCTGTGCCTGAGGGATGGTCAGACAGGGGCGTGAGGCTATTGGGTCTGCCCATTATAAAGGCAGGAGCCATTTGCAAAATTTGGACCCAGCCTCAGTCTGGGTTTTTAGTCCAGGCCCCCTGCCTCCTGCACGTAAACAAAAGCTGACCGAAGTGGTTGCCCAGAACTTGAACCCTGGAACAACTTTGAGGTTTGAAAAAATTGCAGAACTTTCTTTCATTTGCTTCTGTTTTGCCGTTGACGCCTCCTTTGGCATTCCTAGTCTCAGCTGAGACAGAAAATGCTGGTACCACAAGAGATGCTGCTCTTGTCTTATTTATAGCCCTAGTCAACTCCGGATGTGCTGCAAATCTCATGAGAAACAATTACCTTGTGAGACTCCCAGTAGAGCTTGGTGAACTTCAAAAGACAGATCCAGCAGAGGTTGGGTTCGGATAAGAACCCCAAATCTTTGAGTGAAAAGTCCCAGAGGGGTAGCCATGTTAGTCTGTATACAGCAAAATCAACGAGAGTCCTGTAGCACTTTCAAGACTAACATTTCTGCAGGCATAAGCTTTCATGGGCTGCAACCCACTTCCTCAGATGGTCTGCAGCCCACAAAAACTTATGCCTGCAGAAATGTGTTAGTCTTTAAAGTGCTACAGGAATCTCATTGTTTTTTTCAATCTTTGAATGCTTGCCCAGAGCTTAGCCAAACCTCTGTATGATAGAAAGCTCACAAGGCCAGGATATCTTTAACATACAAAGGCATATCAATGTCGAGATGGAATCTAAAGTAAACCAAGTTCAAAGTGAATATGCCTCACTGGAGCTTTTAACTTAAGTTAATTGACTGCCACTAATTCAAATTAGCGACTGTTTGGACAGCTAGCTAAGATATGACCTCCCATTACTGGATCATCTGAGCATTTTACAATCTTGACTTATTTATATTCACAACATGCCTGAGAAGTAGGGCAGTGCCATTATCTCCATTGTACAAATGGGGAACTAAGGCACACCGACTAGAGACTCACCCAAGGTCACACAAGAAGTCTGTGGCGGAGCAGAGACTTGCATGGAGGTCTCCCAACACCCAGGTTCATGCCCTACTCACTGGACAAGCCTTTCTCTGTAGACACATGCTAATCTGGAAACTCCACACACGTTTCCTCCAAGATACACATTTGTGGTTTACCCTTTGAACTGCAGTAGGATGTAAGAGGCCTGTTCTGACCCACTGTACATGAGTAAATTTCACCCGAGATGTAGGGGAAGTTTCTGTGCCCTAGGGAGGCCTCTAACACAGTAGAATGATATGACAAATTCCCCCCATTCAGCCGCCCGTGGTGGTGTTTCAGCTCGATATATAAAAAGCTTTAGATTGCAAGTCAATACCTAGTTTAGGCGCCGCTGAAATCTCGCCTACAGATTTGTTCCCCATCACGGATTTCACTGTGTATTTACTTAGCTGGAGGAGGACTGATCAATGGAATCCAGGCGGGGCTCGGCTGGATTTGGAACTGTTGCCTGAACCCTGAGGGGGGAGGCAGGGGGCTACAAAACAGAACTGCAGCCAGCAATCTCAGTCGTTCAGTAACTTATCTGCATTGCCACTTCAATGGTGTCCACACTGCTGTGTATTCCCAGTCATTACCTAGGGCTTACACCTTGCCTGGAGTCTGTGCACAGTGGAAAGGGACGCAGGAGAGCGTCCAGCTCGTTGAGGCTTAGGTCACCCCTTTGGGACTTAGGTGAGGATTTAGGCTTAGACCTTCAAAGCTGCCTGCGAGATGTGCATATCCATCCCTGTTCATGCCAATGGGAGATGGGCAACCAGATCCCTTTGGCACCATGGATAATCAGGGCTCACTGAGTGAGACCCTCTGCCCGGTGTTATGTAGGAGCCCAGACTGATTATAATGGCTGAGCCTGGCCTTTATATCTAGGGATGTTGGCTGACAGTCAGTGGGACTCATGCAGCACGGGGGCAGCCCAGGCTGGACATACCTGCTTGGGACCCTGGGTCTGTACTCGAGTGCTAGGCCGTGCTGCTGCAGCGTCATGGCTCTAGTTATTCAAGCTAGCTAGATCAAAGCTAGCACTGGCATGTCTCCATGTGTTGAAGTCACACCTCGGATTGCAGGGCAGATGCGCCCTGACAAGAGACCAGCACTGCCGGCAGCACCGTGAGCATTGCACGTTTCCGTATTTTGTTCATTAGAGCAAACGGTGTTTTTGGTTTCTGTACGACAGAGAAACAGAAGTCCCACGAGGAGAAGCAGAGGGAGGAGGAGCTGGTGCAGCGGATACACAAGCTGGTGGAAACCCGGGATTTCCTGGTGGACGATGTGGAATTTGAAAGGCTGAGGTAGCTGGATAAGCCAAGTTATGCATGGTTGAAACTTGCAGGGACTGGCAGAGCTCCAGCACGTCAGACTCCTGATGTGTCCCAGCGCTGGTTCATGGGGCACTGGTGTCTGCCCTGGGGGCAGGAAGTGCACAGAACAGCTAGGGGGCTGGGCAGGGTCAAATGAGGACAGTCTGGGACGCTAGACACATCACAACACTGTCCCCGAGGCACTGCACGACCTGCATGGCCGCACATTGTGGCCCCACCCCCACATGGAGTGGCTGTGTGCCAGAGAGGGAGGGATAGTGGCATACCCTAACCTGCTCCAGAGCGGCGGGGAGAGCGAGAGGCAGCAAGGCAGCTCCCTCGGACTTACCCCAGCTGCCAGATGGATGTTTGGGTGAGCCCCCACTGCACTCTCCCCTTGCCACGGGCTGTCTTCTATTGATAAGGGGATCCCCAGAGCAGTGGGTCCTGGAGTTCATGCCTCTCCGAGCTATTGTTTCAGGCGATCTACAGACTCAGGCAAACCACACTGTATCGATTTGGTGGAAGGTGGAAGCTCCAGCCTTAGAGGTTTTTAAGGCCTGGCTTGACCAAGCCCTGGCTGGGATGATTTAGTCGGGGTTGGTCCTGCTTCAAGCAGGGGTTGGATGATCTCCTGGGGTCCCTTCCACCCCTAATCTTCTATGATTCTATGATTACACTGAGGCCACATTTTTGAGCTTTTCATCTGGATGATTTGTTAAAATGAAAGCTGAGGTCCCGGTGTAATCACGTGACTCCCGACCTGGCACCACAGACACACGGTCTGTGTTGGTTTCTAGGCATTGAGCAGAAATGAAGGGTTGCAAGACACCAACCCAGGGAACCACAAGACGCCCTCCGCACAGGGCACCTTGCTTTTCAGGGTTAGCAGCTGAAGGCTTCACTTCGGGTCATAGTACTGCGTATCTGGGTTTGATGCATATTTAGCTCGGAATACAAATTCCGCCTGGCAGGTTGTCAGCTCTACCATGTACCCACGTATCCAGGGCGGTGCAGAGTGGAGTTCTCAGCTTTAGCACCCAGCTCCCTGTGCGGTGACTGTTGGGAATATTACCAACGATCACAGGCAGGTGGTGATCCAGTCACTAACCCGCATCCCCACACTAGCAGACAGTTCCTACACTTCTCAGCTCAGGAGTGCCAGTCCCCTCGCCCCCACCCCCACCCCAAACTCCAGACAGGCAGAAAACGTTGCCAGACAGGCACTGAAAACACCATGCCTGCAGAAAGGAAACAAACTGAAGGTGTGAAAGTAACGTGGCTGATTCTAAGGTGTTGAAACAAATATCTCACTTGAGAAGGGTGGGTCACCTGGCAAGAGCAGAGGCCAGAGGGCTTAGCAATTGGAGCCAAAGGGGGTCAACAGAAAAGGGTTTTATGATCCATTGGGAAAATAATAATAGCTCAGCACTGAGAGGGCAGTCTGCATCTTCAGTTTAATCCACTGAAGTCCCTGGTTCGATCCCTGAGCATTGGCCATGGTGGCAGCTGTCACAGAATCACTGAGGCTGGGATTTCAAAGTTGCCTAGGGGATTTAGGTGCCAATTCCCACTGAATGTCAAAGACATTCAGTGGTGAGCACCTGGCACAAGTTGAAATCTTCCCCCTTCCTTCCCACACGCTTCACAGAGCAGTGAAGAGACTTGCCTGTGATTGCAGAGGGATCAAAACTCAAGATCTCCTGGCCCCCCGTTCTGTGCTCCAATCAGATGATGCCTCTGTGTCTCCAAACAAGCATCTGAGGGTTCGTCTACATTGCAAAAAACACCCCACGCGATGAGTCTCCGAACCCAGGTCAGCTGACTTGGGCTTGCACTGAAAATAGAAGTGTAACTGGCCCCACCCAGGCTGGATCCCAGGCTCTGAAAACCAGTGAGGGAGCGGGTCTCAGAGCCAGGCTCAGCCAAGTGGGGATGGCTACACTGCTCATTTCAGCCCCGTAGCATAAGCCCCACAAACCCACGTCAGTTGGCCTGGGGTGTGAGACTTGCTGCTGCTGGGTAGTTTTGCACGTTACCCTGGGTGAGTCACTGGCCCAGTCACTAAGCCCAAACCGATTTCTTCCCGTCATAGGGAAAGAGAAGAAGACAAGGAAATGGCTGAATTCCTGCAAACCAAACTCTCCAAAAGCTGCCTCCAGAAAGCAAGTAGGTGCCTGATTAGTATTACTCATCACACAGACGTCCCCGTGGCACTTCCTCCAGTGTACAAAGATGCTTAGTCCCCAGATTTCATTGCTACAAACAGACCAGTGATTCTTACACTGGAGGAGGAGAGGAGTGTGGCAACACAACAGAGAGGCTGTTGCCCATCTCTGATTCCGAAGTGTCATATCCCAGGAAGATCCCAGGTTGCTGTACATACCTCAGTTCTGCTTCTTGCCTGGCATTGCCACAAAGACGTTCTGGTAGCTGGATGGGGTAGCCAGCCCCTCTGTGCTTCATGTACTTAACAAGTGTCTGTTAGTCTGCCCAGATACTTGCATGGTCCCATCACCATGTTATCTGAGCACACAAATAAAAGTAGTGCTAGCCCATCCCCCGACCCATCGGTGGTCATCTAGAGCATATCCCCTCCTTCCGGGCCCTTCCTTATCTGCAGAGGGGGCGGTCGCTGGCCAAGGGAGGTGTGCCCATCCGTGGTGATAATGGAGGCGTGCTCCCTCCATGACTGTTTGGGAGGCAAGTGGAGACCAGGGCCACTTGATCGCATTTGTGATCACCTGGGATGTGTCCCATGACTCCTAGGGACATACCGGCCATGGCCATTTGGGAAGCATAGTCCATCCCTGACCACTTGGGACCCAGGCCCCATCCAGTGAGGGAAACCCTAAGAGGCAACCTTGACACTAACCCTCATTCTGCTCTTCATTTGGTGACCATTACAATGACAAGATCTTTTTTAATAGCCCCTGTCAAAGAGAAGAAAATGATGTCCAGAGGGCAGCAAACCTCTACACCATACGTGACCAAAACAGGCCTTACCCTGCTCAAGGAGTGCTGCGGTTTCACCTGTTCCATTATGTAGACTCACTGCCAGGCCGCTCTGCACAGGACAAGATCCTGGGTAACGTAGACTTCCCTGCTCTCAGACAAGCTAAACATGAGGCAAGCAAGATTCCCACACAGCACCACTGTCACCACCGTTCGCTGGGGAGCATGGTGGGCCAAGAAATGGGTCTCTTGCCTGTTGAAATATGTTGAGATATCAACAAATATTCCTGTGCTGAATTGGGAACAAAATCTCAAAATCTCTCTGTTTTTGAAAACCAAAAAGATGGGGAAAAGAATCAGTCTGGCTTGATTGAAACAATTTTATTTTTTTAAAAAAAATTTAAACTCTAATTATCTTAAATTTCAGAATGAAAAGGGTTGGGTTTTTTAAAAATTAAATTCATGTACATTTCTAAACACAAATCAGAGCTTTTCAGGTCTGAAATGCTGAAATGCAATGCTTCAACGATTTCCAAACCTTTTCTTTTTCCAAAAAATTTCAAGTTTTAAAACTTCATGAAAACCGACCCATGAAAAGTTTTGGCGTTGCCAGCTTGACAGTTTCTGACAGAAAAATGTTCCATGAAAAAATCCCTGCCCAGCTAAACAAGGGAAGGTCTGGACTGGCCTGACCATTCCTCTTCAATATGTCCCCACCTCCCCTGCTTAGATGCCACTAGACTCTTTAGCATGTAAAGGAAGGCTCTGTGGGCCAAACTCATCTGATGTGAGATGCAACTGACACCAGTGGCATTACAACACAGCTGTATCTGGCCCTTTGGTTTTTTCACCTAACATGCTGAAAGCTTGAGCAATCACCCAGACTTTCTGTCCATCAGGTCTTTCTGTCCAGCCCAATAACCACTCTAGCCCAGTCCCTCCCATCTTGCTCTCATTAGCAGGTTGCGTATAAACTGCCAAGATCTATAGAAGTGACCTAGGATTAGCAGCAACAGAGAGCACAACCAGAAAGTGTTAGAGACCTTATTTTAAAGACAGAGTTTCTTGAGGACAGAATAACATCAATGTTCTTTAGCTCTCTGCTCTCGCCTAGGACATGTGTTTGCATAACTCCTACTGATGCTCTCAGGAGACTGATACGCCAAGGAGACTAACCCTGTCTAAACCCTGTACTCCAAACTGGGATTATTTGCATTTAGGTGGTGCCCAGCAGCTCTGGTCATGGCTGGGGCCCTCAGGCTGGCCACCCAAACTTAGACCCAGAGGTCTTGGACTTGGGTAGCTAGCCTGAGCCACTGCCCAGCCCACGATGTCTAGCACTAGACACCAGGCTGTCGCCTCATTCTCGTTCGTGTTCCCTGGCCCAGTGACTAATCACTGTCATTACGAATGGCTACCAACTGCTATTGTGAATGACAACAAGCAGTCATGGGGCCAGGGAAAGTGAGAGGCCTCCCCCACATGGGATCCGCCCTTCGGGGGGGGGACCAAACCGGGCACCATTTTGAAACCTGTGTCACACCCATTTGCTGTCTCTGCTCTTTTCCCAACAGGCCTCCAGGCAGACTTTGCGGCTCCTGACAGCTTCAACCTCCCATCATTGCTCATGCTTCCCACAGCAGCACAAAGACCAAAAGACATTTCCTAGCGGGCCAGAGCAGGCTTGGACGTCGGCTTGTTTTCTTGATGCCACTTAAGTCATGACATTAGCATCAAACAAATCGCTTCCGATCTCAGCATGGACGGGGTTTGTCCACAGAGATCAGGTGCACATGATCCCCAGGAAAAGTGGGTCTGTTGGTTTTTCTTAACTGAACAGGATGAGAAAAGGCCTTGGAAAGTTTACACTCGGTGAACATAGACTCATAGACTCATAGACTCATAGGTCAGAAGGGACCA
>ML675637.1:1402679-1434793 GCA_007922155.1 Mesoclemmys tuberculata
GTCTCACCAGCGCCGTATATAACGGCACTAACACCTCCTTCTCATCATGTCCCAGCCCCCCCACCTAAAATGCTGTGATGCTGCGGCTGGGTATCAAGCCTGCCTCCAGCATCAGACCATTTCAGGGCTCCTCTTCTCTAGGGGCTGCCTCCAAAGGAAGCTTTCTAGGAAAGCTGTGGTTTGGGTTTGGTACATCTGCACTGTTTGTTTGTCACAGACGTCATGGTTATGGGCAGGCTGCAGATCTGTCACAGCATCTGTCCTCAGAACTCACGGGTCAGGCTCCATAAATGCAGTAGAAGTCACTGGTTTGTGATTTTTGATAAAAATCCCCATGACAAATGAGGAGGAGGGGCCCCGGGTAGAGGGCACTGGAGAGTGAGCCCACCCTTAGTAGCAGCTCCTGTCCCATGAGGTTGGGCATCGGGACCTGGCGCGTGTGGCACAGCACTGCTCAGATCTGACCTGGCCACGCCTCTGTTGGTAATGGAGGGAGGGTAAACCAATCCTGAGCAGTGCTGCCAGCCATGCGCCCAGCTGCAACAACCAGAACGGAGAGCCAGGCCCAGCCCCACGGGACAGGAGCTGCTGCTGGGGTGCTTATTAAACCACAGACACAGGAAAAGCGTGGATCCGGGACACTTTTCCCACCAGGACAAAACTTCAGCCCTGGTTTTGGGCAATGCTCTGAGAAAGGTTGTGCTGCTGTTTTGTATATCCATGGTATGCCCACATTGTGAATCCTGCATGCACATCTGGTCACCCCATCTCAGACAAGATATTTTGGAATTGGCAAAGGTACAGAAAAGGCGAGATTCGTAAGACTGGGACTTTTCAGCTTGGAAAAGAGAGGACTAAGAGGGGATATGATAGAGGTCGATACAATCACGCCTGATGTGGAGCAAGTAAATAAGGAAGTGTTATTTATGCCTTGTAACAGAAGAACTAGGGGTCACCACATGAAATTAACAGGCAGCAGGTTTAAAACAAACAAAAGGAAGTATTTTTTCACATAATGCACAGTCAGCATGTGGAACTTCTTGCCAGAGGATGTTGTGAAGGCCAAGACTATGACAGGATTCAAATAAGAACTAGATAAAGTTCATGGAGGCTAAGTCCATCAGTGACTATTAGCCAGGATGGGCAGGGATTGCTGTTTGCCAGAGGCTGGGAATGGGTGACAGGATGGCTCACTTGATGATCATCTGTTCTGTTCATTCCCTCTGAAGCACCTGGCATTGGCCACTGTTGAAAGATGGGATACTGGGCTCGATTGTCCTTGGTCTGATCCCGTCTGGCTGTTCTTATATAAGTCCAGGAGGGAAGTCTCATAGGGGTTTGAATGATAACATAATAAGACCTAGTTTTTATACAGTGCTTTTCCTCAGCAGGTCTCAGTGATTAACAAAGCAGGTCAGTACCATTAGCCCCATTTTATGGGTGGGGAAACAGACGGGACGGGACTTGGAATAGAAAGCAGGGTCCACACTCCCAGTGCTGGGCTCGATCTACTTGGCAACACCACCCACAGTCTCAGCAGCTTACTTCCTGAGTACTGGCCCCGCTGTGTTCCAGCTTGGACTGGGCAAACTGGTTTCGAAGCCAGGGGAGCACTGCGGGGTCTGCCCCAGGCCCAGGTTACTAGGTCAATGATCCAGTGAGGAGAAAAGGTAAAAATCAGAGCAGAGAGGGAAGGAGAGAAGAACAGGGCAAAGAGCAGAGCCGAGTGAAAACCATAGAAAGAGACGGGTGGGGTGTGGGCGGATACAGAGACTCTCCTACTGACGACATCGATAGAGTGGCTCACGTGCTGTCCTCAGCTCCACTGGCACAGCCCTAGAGGAGTCGGGGGGGGGGTGCTCTGCCCATCTCTGCTACTGGAGGGTGGGAGTCACTGCCCTTTGCGCTTCACTCAGGCAGTGTCCTCCCCTGCACACACGCAGTGGCCCTCAAGCTCTTTGACTGACAGGCTGGCTCTGCAGCAAAGCCTTCCTGCAGCTTTCCATAGGGCTGCGTGCTGAAGCCCCTGTCTGTCTGTGCCTGGCAGTGTCAGTCGTGGGCTGGCTGCTGGCGTGTTACAATGAGCTGCGCTTGCATGGGCACACACTGCACTCTCCTCAGTGCATTGCCTGTGCCATGCGCGTGGTTCCATTCTTAGCCCAACTATGCACAGCACAGACGGGACCCCCCCTCCAGCCCTTCCAGGCCCAGTTCTGGGGCCATCGCCCGCCAGTGAACCAGCACTGCCAGAACACAGCGCGCAGCACACCAGCTTGCTCACCATTCCAGCGGGCGCCCAGTTTGCTTTTCCGTGGTGACTAAACGCCACTCCAGCTGATTTCGTCTGTGCTTCGCCTGTGTCTGCAGCCAGAAAATACAGGGCTCCATACTGGTTCAGCCACACACACCCCAAATCATGGGCATGAGGATTAACGGACTGGATTCATATGCTAGTCGGTCATCTCTGAAAACCTGGGTCTGGTGCAGGGCCCCCAGGAGTTGAGTTTCGCGGTCTCAGCCTAGTGCCTACATTAATTACTTACTGGCTTGTTCGTTAACATAGGTGAGTGCCTACTACCCTGCCGAAAGTACAAACTCTTCTGTTGCCGAGCTGGATGAGCTAAGGCCCAAGGGTAGCAAACTAGGGTGACATCTCAGGCCAGGACCCCCAGCATCCAGGCCGGCTCAGACTGTTCCATTGCTGCGTCCAAGCTGCTCTCTGGTCCCTGGACTGCTGTGCATGGCCTCTGGGCCCTAGGCTGCTCTCCAGGCGGACACCTTGTTGAAGGCAGTTGTTGGTCTTGGCCTATAAAGCCCAAGTGACCTAGGACCTGTGAGACCCTCCCCCCCGTGCTGTAGTGCTGCAGTTGTGTTGGCCGTTGGCCCCTTGCTCCCTGCGGGGGAGGGACTGGCAGGGCGTTCTGGGCAAGGGACACGCAACTCAATACTCATGCCCAAACTGGGTCTGAAACCTCATGTGTGCAGCCCTTCAGGGCACCCAGGACCTAGCCCTTTGAGCAAGCATTGCAGGAGGGCTGAGGTGGCTGGCTTGGCTGGGGGCTGGGGGATTTGAGCTGGTTTGTAATGTGTTGTCTTCCTGTGGTTGTGCTACATTGCGGGGGAATATGTTGCTGTTTTGGCTGTGCAGTCACATCTGTAATGTAATTTGAACGGATGGCAAAGCATGGGTTTGCATACAGGAGCACCCTGCTTTTCTGTACCTCTGTTTAAACCCAAGCAAATAAACACATCTGGGAAGTGTGAGGCCCAACTCTCACAGCCCAACGTATTGGCCTGCAATCCCAGGGTACGTGGCTGCGTAAAAGCAGGAATTTGAGATGGCCGTTAAGGATGGGCTCCCACCATCCAGACAGACAGGACAGTGGGGAACCTGGTCATCCGAGCCTCTCTGTCCTGCATGATGCCAGGGCATGTCTGCTACTAGTGCAGGCCAACGGAACAAACCTCCAGCCGCCACAGTTAAATAGCAGCTCAGGGTCCCTTCGCATAAGGAAAGTGCCTTTAGGATTTACATGATTTCCAGGGAAAGAAGCCCTGAATGCTCCATTTTGATTTGTTGGTCCTGCAGCCACACGGAGTCTCTGTCCCCATCATGGTGAAATGGTGCCATTTATAGACCAGGGGGTGACCCTGCCAGGGATGCCCTTCCCCCAAGCCCTGCACATGGCACTTAAACTTTTGCTTGGCTGGCCTGGCCGGGGGAAAGGGGGGCTGAGCTCCTTGCTGAGATACATCCGGGCTGTCCCCCTTCTCTGTTCTTCACAACTGAGCCCCTGCCACAGAGAGGGTGGCAGCCACCAAAAATGAGCCCTGTCCCCTATTTTAATCTTTAACCCCTTTAACCCCTTCCTGAGGGGAGGGGCAGACCAATGGGAGCGGTGCTGAGCCTCGGGGCAGTCAGCCGGGGCACAAGGCCAGAGCGAGCCCTCTGGCAGAGCTGTGTGACGGACCATTCATGCAGTATGGGGGTGCTGCGAGTCGGGCTGTAGGTGCATGGCAGAGTTGTGAGGGGCCTAGATGAAGGTAGCAGTGGGGCTGCGGGTCACTGAGGTGCATGGGCAGAGCTGAGGGAAGGCCATGCCCAGCACTGGACTAGCAAGACTGAGGGGCCATGGCAGGGCGGGTGAGGGGCAGGGCTTGGCATAGCAGCAGGTGCTGAGGCGCCAAAGCAGGACACTCATGACGCTAGCATGAGTATGTGACCGGCCGGGAGCCGAGGCCTCGCACCCCCAGCTAGTGCAGACAGAGCCTGTAGCACTGGTTGGCCTGGCACTCCCTCCCTGCCAGTGGGGACACAGCGCAGTAGCCAACTGGCAGCCCAGTAAACACCTCTGCCCACTTGGCTAATACTGCAGCGGGGTCGGAGACCCTGCCCAGCCCAGGCCACCGTCAGCCTTGTGTGCCGCGCCCAGAGAAGAGCGACGTCGCCACATGCTGGGGAAAGGCCAGAGGCCAGGGCGTAACCCCTCAGCCATAACTCAGCCCATCGCAATGGACAATCGTAGGGAGTAGCCCTGAGGATGCCAGTGGTAGGTTTTAATGCGATGATCTTTGACAACAGCTGTAAAACAAGCCAGTACTGCACTGGTTGTGCCCTTACACCAATAGCCCAGTGCACAGCTAGTCCTCCGATGGCGAGCATAGAGCGCCGGGGGCTTGCTGGAAATTGTACTCCACTGTCTCAGCAGCGGTGCCGTGGCGGGAGTGCTACCTAGGCACATGTAGGCACATGAGTTCCAGAGCCCTCGGGGCAGGGCACATTTTTGACTCAGCAGCCTTCCTCAGTGCTGGAGGAGACACTGATTGGACATGCTAGTGTACAGCAGAAAGCTACTGCCTTGCAATTCGACTTGCCAGGCACCGGTCATTCGGTATGAGTGTCTCCCGTGGCAGACATTTGCCTTCCCACCCTCCCAGCTCCGAACTCCCATGCAAGATCAATTGTGTCGGTAACGCTCAAGCTGAGAACAGCCCTCCACTGTATTAGGGGTGTTGTCCTACTATTCAGATCCTACAGGAACCCAGGTTATTTGAATACTTCTTGTGCTACGTCAGTGGTTCCCGGTCTGGGGCTCTTGCATCACCATTGCTCTGTAGGCCATGGACAACTGGCTGGTCTGACGGTGGGGGCTCCTGCCCCTTGTTCTCGGTGCCACATGACAATAAAGACAGCAAAAAATACACTAAACACTTCCCTAATACTACTGTGCCATGCACACACTGGCTGAAGTTGCCCAAGGAATGGTATATGCAAGCCCATGGGTGGGGATGTGGGCCCTTCAATAGGGAAACAGGAGGTAGGTGGTCCCTGTGAGAGCGAATGAGAGGAGAGGTGTTCTTTGTGATAGTGAAAGGGAAGATAGGTGATCCCTGCAATGGCCAATAGGAAGGGAGATGATCCCTATGACAGCCAGTGGGTGGGGAGATGGCCCCCATGATAGCAAATAAAAGGAAAGGTGTTCTTTCTGATAGTGAATGGGGGAAAAAGTATTCACCCTGGGTCCTGATTCCAAGCCATTCATTGGCGTGCCTGTGGCCAAGGGCTCCACCTGCTATCCAGGATCCAATTGACTTGCACACCATATGGGCTGGATTCTCCAGCTTGCTCACACCGCACAAAGTGGGTTTAAACTTTCCAGGACTGACTCGCATGCTCTCTGCATAAGAGAGAGAAGGTATAGCAGGGAGGGAAGGCAGGGTGGATCTCTGGGATGCCTGATCCTCCACAGCTGTACAGGCACTTGGGGCCTTTATGCCAATGATAGAAGTTAGAAGTGCTCTTCCCCAGCTTTGTGTTATGCTGTGGCACGTGACATGGCATCAGGGCTCTACGGCCAACATCATGCAGCGCCACCCTCCACTGTGCCCAAATAGCACTCAAGCAGGGTGGCGAAGCCAACCTTCTATACTACATTGGCCCTGGGCATAATAATTTTGCCACTGCACCTGTGTTGATGGGATCTGCAGTGATAAACCAAGGGGAGGAACGTTTATTACAGAGCCAATGACTTTAAACATAATAAGAATTAAAAAAAATCTTAGGGCAAAAACTGAGCACAGAAATAGACTCAACTGTCAACGTTTCAGACAGGGCTTCTATGTCCGATACCAACGCAAATCAGGTAGCTGTTCTTTGGCTTCCCAATAATCTCTTCAATTATTGCAGCTTAACACACTGAACCATGTCCTTAGCTGACATAAATCAACGTAGATCCATTGCCTTCAGTGAGGCTATGCCACTATACGCCAGCTGAGCATCTGTCCCTTCCATTTAAAGATGATGGTATTTGAGAAAACAGATGGAGAATGCACTTTCTACCCTGCCCACACTGCACCATGCCTAGGGCTCATTTCATTCTGTCGCAAATGCAGATCCTTGATAGGCTTCGATCTCTCAAGCGCCCTCTCCAGATCACACACTGGACTTTGCTCCCAAACAGCCTAAGATAAATAACCTAAAGGAGACAGTTTATTGATGTCAGAATAAAAAGCAAACATTGAGGGAAGTGTCCAAGTTTCTTCTTCCATGGAAATACATTGATTTTAGGGACCAGCTGGCTCAGGTCATGGATAATGGAATAGAGAACTTTATATCTATCGGTTCTCAAATCCAGTCCGGGCTAGTAGATGGGGGAAGTCATTGCTAAGTCACTGTCCATGGTTCCAGGTCAACAAATGGGTCAGTTCTCAGCTCCTTTTGCAGGGGACAGGTATCTGCACCATGAAGGCACCCCTGACTGGGGTGAGCTGGCCACCTTGTTAGCAGTTGGACGTAGAGATGCCAGGAACAGAATGAGATGTGGCACCTCCCCTCTCCTCCTTAATGCTGGTCCCTCCAGGTCACAGTTGAGGCATACTGGCAGAAGAAGAATGGAGGGCAGGGAGCAGGATGTAAATTTCTCCTTCCCATTCTATCTCCATTGTCTGGATCAGCAGACTTCAAACTGTAGGGCTGTCAAGCCAACACCTGCCACTGGCATGAAATTCAACATAACACTGTAAAAATTTTTTTTGAGCTGCCTCCCCCAGCCTTGCACCTCCATATCCTACTTCTTATGAAGAGGTTTAGTGAGAGGCAGCCCAAAAGCTGGAAGACACCTAGTTTCTGGGCCAGAGAGAGCAATTGGTAGCAGACACAGTATTGTCACTGGGTTGCTGTATTTCTCCACCAGCCCCACAGTAGTCTTACAAAAGACCGGATGACATAGCCCCCCCACCGCCATTCCTCCGCCGATAGCAACATCATAGACTTGTGGCTCACCAGGCTGGCTCCTTACCATCAGATGGCTTTAAACGCAGGTGTCTGAACGCTTTTGTACAGCTGTTTACCAATAAAAATGTAGTGTGTAGCAAACTCTCAGTGTGGCTAGGCCTTCAAGTGGGCTGCTAGTCCCCATGATAGAAGCGACAGCAAATCCACAGACACCAGTGCTTTGTGGATGTTGTTATGTTTCCCTTCACAGTGTCACCAGAGAGAGAACCCACACCCAGAACAAGCTTCTACCACATGAGCTAGAGGAGAGTCACTGTTACTGTCATAGGGGCTAGGACACACAAGCAAGTAATTCTAATTCACCCAGCAGAGGATGAGGGTGCCCCGCATATGCACTAGCTCATTCATTACGCTACAGACTAATACACAGAAACATTGCTGTGAAACACTTAAGGTCACCTGGCAGCTCAAACTAGCTATCAGCTGCAACCCCAGGTCCAGGATGAATGAAAAGTATTTGGTAGCACCAGTGCAGGGTGGACAAGTGTGGACAAGAGATTTGGAGCACATAACAGAGGTGAGAATTGTGTAGACTGTATTGGATGAGTTAAAGCCCTCAGCTGATGGAATAATAGGACCCTTCAGAATAGACGGTGACAGACTCCAGTTTTAACCAATTCCCAACAATTCAAAACATTGGGGATTTTTTGTAAACATAAGGCAAAACACACTGTAGGTTTATTCCAGTTCTTTAGTCACCGCATCTCACTGCCAAAAGAAATAAATCTGTAAAAACCCTGCAATTTCCCACAGAGAAGGCAGGCTATTAAAACATACAACTGTTTATTATACGCAGCAGCATACATCCTTAACCTAGGGTCCTGATTAAGTAGTCTTAGCCCACGGTTCCATTCCCCATGGCTGCGTGAGTCTTACTGCTTAAAGCCTTTCTTTTCACTCTGCACCAGAAGTGATAGGAAACCTTCCAGGAGTTACTGTGGAGTCTCGGAGCCCTGCTCTCAGACCCTGCTCCCTTCGACCCCTCACAGGTGACTGCCCTTCCTCCCAGCCACCAGACAGTCATCCCCCCTCTCTAGCCCCTCCCCAGTCTTTTTTCTCTTTCCCTGGCAAGATGTTACAACCTTTCATAGTTCGTTTGACCCAGAGAGGTTTGCCCATTGTCTGCATACCTGTGTCTGGGGAAGGCCCATCCACCCTCTAGTGGTCTCTGCAATGATCACACACTGGGTCCCATCCCCAAAATACATGAGTAACATGGGGGGGAAACTGAGGCATGCACATAGTACTCAGAGAAAACATCCCCACTTTGTCATTGGTGCTAATCAACTCAGCCCCTTTATTAAAGCCAGAACTCATCCACAGCCAAACAAATCCAGCCTGTCCAGTCTAGAGATCCTAGAAGCACATACGAATGGTCAGGCAAAACCCGTCCTAGGCTGGCAAGAGTTGAAGGGGACCCCATGTGGAACATAAAGCAGTGAACGATTCAAAGCAAATAATTTATTATATGACTTTCTTCTCATTTCCTCCATCAGCTGCCCATGAGCAACTTGCAGTTCCTGCTCATTTCTTTGCTGTATTTGTCAAGTCGTTCTTGGCCTCCAGGTAATTCGTGAGCTGCTCATTCAAGGATGCAGCCTCCAGAATTTGCAGTATAAGTCATGTTGGCTTGCTGCAGTTACAGCATTATTTATGGCCCAGATCCTCTGAGGGATTTAGGTGCCTAACTCCCACTGAAATCAATGGGAGATAGGCACCTAAATCCCTTTGTCTGGGCTTATGTTCCATGAGTGCATGAGGGTGCCTGAGAACTGCCAGAATGGGATGTCACCATTTGGGGTAATATTCTCTTGTATTTGTACTAGCTACAAGGTGTAGCCAATTGTTTGACTCCACCCACGGCTCATTCTTAAAACTGGTCTAGTTCAAATAACCAAATGGAGCCAAATTTACTGACTAAATAAAAAATAGTGTACCTCCTTCAAGGAAGCCAATTTGAGCAGCGTGTTACTTTACGCAGAAGGCGTGCTTCAAAGATACTCATTTCAGCTAGTAGTACCTATAGGACAATTTTACAAGTTACAAAACGCTTTACGTGTGACTAAAATTCAACCCACCAGTTCCTACCTCATCCTTAACTTCTTATTCTGAACCGTCTTTATCTTTGTTTTGGATCCCAGGATCCCAGAGAGTGGGTGGTGAAGGCAGCAGCCCTGTTTGTACCCAGGCAGAACACTGATGTATTTTGCCTTTGAGAAGTGTCCTATTTGCTATTGCCAAAGCTGCCTTCAGCTTTGCAAAGTGCTGTGGGCTACTTGACATGGGTGAACAGAATTGTGTGGAGACCATAATACACTAAATTAGCGTCACTTCCCAACACCTATATATAATCTATGTTATAGTAACACCATGCGCATAGTACCTAATCTATGCCTAGCAGATATAACTGGTGAACATTTGCTTAAAACATCCCAACAAGCATTCCTGTATGTAGACTTTTTCCCTAGAACACCTGTGGAACATGGACCTGGAAGGGATAGCTTTGGGCCAATCTCTTCAATGGCAAAATGATCTGCTCAGATTTAACTTTCCTTATACAGGTACCTCCATCAATGGAAATGGGAAAATACCTGTTTTCACTGAAATCCAAAGTGCCACTGGATACCAAGCCAGAGGCTGACTACAAAACAGCTACAAAAATTCAGTGTAAGGGCTCCCTGAAGCCAGAGGGAGGAAAAAGGGCAAGTCAAGCAGAAGATTCCCACAATAATGCCGTTAATTTCAGATCCTTGCTGTCAATTCTTTTTCTCCTCTCACTCGCTGATGTCAGGTGCAAATCACCACCAGGATTTCTTTCTGCAAGGCTTACAAAACAAAAGGGCAAGTTCTCAACAATGAAGGCAGCAGGCTGGGGAGAACTGATGAGCTCCTATCAGCACCTGAGAATCATCCAACACAGGGAACTGCTGTTGCTATGGGCAACCACACCGGCCAGCCTCTTTCAAATTTTAATCTTGAATTTGAAAGAAGACAAAAATCCTCTGCAAGCTTCCATGCCAAGCCATGCTATGAGACTGGGGCTCAGGCATAGAAAACCCCCAAGGAAATGCCGTCAGAGTTACAGCTCTCTCAGCAGAGCGCTAAGGGCCTGTCTACACTGCAGCAAGAGGCACGATTGTAGCTCAGGCAAGGCCGCCCGTGCTAGTTTCAATTTATCCGGCTAGATTTCAGTATGGAGCCAGCGAGAAAGAGCAGTGATGATGCAGTGGCGTGAGTTGTAAAAGTGCACCCAGAGCCTTGACTACATGCTTGTGTTGCCAGCGCATGCCAGGATCTGTGCCCCCACGTTATTTTTAGCTGTGGGAGCTAGATCAAGGTGAGTACGGGTGAGCCCCCCCAAGCGGCAATCCCATCGCTGAGTGCAGTGCAGACGTACTCTAAGACCGGAGGCAAAGCTCAGCGTGGAGGGCTTCTTTAGGCTCTGTCTTCCTTTCGAACTGACCGCCAGGTCCCCAATGGCACTTCACTCTGGCGCTTCTGAGTGGAATGGCCCAGCAGTTTGAACAATGAAAATGGATTCTACATTGAGATGAACAGTGCCACCATCTTGCTTCCCCTCTCCTTCCCCTCGCCGACAGCCCCTTCTGGTGTTCTCAGGTCTGCAGCATGGCCGGACCTAGACTCAGGCGGGCAGGGACGCTGTGCCAGATGCCAGTGTCCAGGGAACAACCCATTGCTGAGCAGTTCGACTTTTTGTTTTTGCTATGCTCTCATTGGCCATTTTTTGTTCTGCTGATTGACCGGCCTTTTGCTTGGCTTCTGGGGGGACTCCGGGGGGTGTGTGTGCATGCAGGTGTGTGTAAGTGGGGGAATGGGCCCACTATTGTGGGGAACTGTCCTGGCTCATACACTGCTGCGGAGGAGTTGTCTACCAAAAGGATCTGAGTCCTTGCTCCCACTCCCTTTACCCAGAGACTGGCCTGACCTCCATAACTCCCCTTCCACGCTCCTCTGTGGTGGGGTCCCTGTAACCCCAACAAGTCTGGGCGCAGAATTCCTGGGGTTTAACCCCCAAACTTCCTGTGGTCCCTTACGGCAGGGGCTAGGGTGTCCCCACTCCAGATACTAATTCTGCACTGGGCGCTTGCCTGCCCCACTGATCATTGCACACAGTTTAAAGCAATACAATTTATTACACAAACAGCAACCAAAAATCAAATACAAAATAAGAAAAGAGGAGAAAGGCTAAAGAAAACACCCAGCGCTGCCCGTGGACCAGGGGCACCACACACAGCGCCTCTGGGGGAGGGATGCTCAGAGTCTGTGCCACACGTTGCCGGCACCTGCCCAGGCCTGGCCGTGCTGCAGGGAAGCCACAGGTTGGACACGTGCTCTGGTGGTGGCCACATGCCCCCAGCACTAGGGGCAGGGCCCTTCTCCCAGCATCGCCCTGTCAGGGTCGCGGCCCCCTCCTAGTTCAGCCTGCGCGGCCTCTGGGCTGGGGGCGTCTCCCTGCACTGGGCCCTGCCCATGTCCCCCTGGCTCTGCCCAGCTGCTCACTGACCAACCCGGCTCCGGACAGCTCCAGCCCCAGCCCCAGCGCCAGCCCTGCTGTGCACTGATGCAGCTGTGCGCGGCTGGGCTCTCTGGCTGCCCCTCTGGCTCTGCTGCTGTGGGTCAGCTCAGCTCAGCTCAGCTCCCTGGGCCTCTCCTCTGGCCCCAGCCGTGGCTGATCTGTCCTTAGCTCGGCCCCATTCAGCCCAGGCAGCTCCAGCTCATAAGGAGGACGGGACCTGCCCTACCCACCTGGCTCCCTCCTTGGCCTGCCTGCCCTGTCTATCAGGCTGACCTGAGCTGGCCTCTCCCCATGGGCCCTGGGGCTGTGTCTGTCTCAGGGCCCTGCTTCCTCCAGAGATGCCAGCCAAAAAGACCCGCTCACTTTCAGTAAGGGGCTAGCAGACCCGTACATGTGCATACATGTGAAAACATTTTTCACCCTGGCCACTCCTGCTATCTTGGCATGCACTGCATTTACTCACTCCTGCCAAGGTCAATTAACTGTTCCTGAAGCACAGGGCCTTTCCTCTCAGCTTTCCTAGGGCCTTCCCAAGCCCCTCTCCTGCCTGGCTTGGCGTCCTACTACTGGGTTAAAGAACCAGTACCCGTGCTCTTGCGGAATATGGGGCTCGGGAAGCTGCAGCAGACACATACCCAGCTGGAAGACTGAACGCCCTGACAGCAGGTTACAGAGAAATGCTGAGGACGCTTTGCTCTGATACATCACTGGCTTGTAAATTATCCCCCAGCAAGTTTTCAAATCATCCCCTTCTGCTAAGCAACTCCGCTAGGCATTTGTCTCTGGTAGAGCCCTGCCAGCTGCCGAACACAATCCAGGTGCTGAAGAGAACGGATCTGAGTGCTGTTGAGTGAACGCTGACAGAGGAAGACAGGACTCAAAGGCTGGGCTTTAGGTCCCAAACCCCAGACTTTTCCCGCTTGACCTAAAGGAGAGCGCTCTTTGATCACAGTGACAGCCTGGAGCCAGTTTTCCAAAAGAACTGAGGGAAGATTTTCAAGCACCTAGCACCTGCAATCAGGTTCAGAGTTTCAAAAGGGCTCAGGATTTCGGCAGCACAATAAGTGCTGGCCTCCAAACCAGAGCAGCACCCAACACGCTGAGGGCTTTTGAAAAGCTGGCCTGTGCTCTGTCCCCTTCTCTAGGCCTGTCCCTGGAGTACAGCCTCACTCGCGGATTCACAGACACGTTAGACATCGAGCCACATGCTCCAGGCGCAGAATCATTCCCGTTCTGCTATTTGGTGGTCAGAATCGGTACCTACCCTGTTATCGGTAATCAGCAACGTGCCCGCGGGAGCCTCCCAGCGAACGAAGCGAGGAGGGAATGGCTAAGTCACCTGCCGGCCTTTCTCCCTCCCAGTGCGAAGGTTCCTGTCCCTTTGGAAGTGTCAGTGCCCTGACAGGAAGTGGGGATGCAGGCAGTGACACAAAGGGACGCCATCTCCAGCACGGCTGAGTCATGGGGCAGGTGGTGGGCAGACGGGCAGCACATCGGAGCTCTGGTGGTGGTGGTGCTAATTCTGCAATGCTACAGTGATGAGCCAACAACACCCCCATAACACCTTGCCCTGGAACCCACTGGTGAGGGTCTCAGAGAGACATTGCGCTAATCACTGCTTCAGTTTCTGTGGGCTTGGCTCTAGCGGACCAAGAAATTAGGGCCACTCAGCTAGTGTGAATCAGAGAAGCACCTTTGTCTTGAATGCAGCGCTGCCAGTTTGTCCCTGCCGTTGTCTCCCTAAGAAACTCTCAAACGAGAGAGAATTTCAGCCTCAGCATGAAGGCCAGCCTGGGGGCTGCTTATCTCTTGGCTGATCAGTGAGTCACTCCATAGAAATGAAAACACTGCTGAGGGAGTCTTGCTATAAAGGGAATCAGGTTTCATTGGCTTAAAACGCTTCACTCGTTTCCACCCTGACCTTCCCACCTCCTCAGTTCATCACCGCTCCAGCATTGGGCTCATGGGCCGTTGCACAGAAAATGAGGCTGCAATCTATGGAAGGAAGAGCTAGATAAAGCCAGGGGTTCATATTATTGCATGGTCACGGTGTATTATTTCCTCCAGCTCTTGATCATTCAGGGGATTCAGTATCTATGGCCCTTCGTGACTTATACGACCACACACAACTCTGCCTTCGCAGCGTCAGTCTTAGGCCCAGTCCAAATCCTGCTGACATCAACAAAGAGACTCAACTGGACAAGTGTCTCTGGTCTCCTCTCACACCTTCTGCCACACCAACCTCTGTGCCCCACTTGTCTGCTGTGCTCATGTCCATCTCCCCTGTGTGAGATTCCTCCTGCTCCAGCCCAGTGAGCCATTGTCTCGCTTCTTAAAAACCCATCTTAATACTCATTGCTTCTAGGTTGCCCACAGAGGAAGGCAGTGCTCCCCAGTGGATAGGGACCCAGGCTAGGAGTCAGGAGACCAGATCTTTGCTGCCTCTGCCGTTCGCCTGCTCTGTGTCCTTGGGCAGATTTGCATCCCCTATTTGTGCCTGTGTGACCTCTTGTATGGTTAGATTATAAGCTCTTTGGGACAGGGACTTTTCCTAGGAGTATCTGCAGCACCTAGAATAGTGGGTCCCCGATTTCAATTAGGGCTGCCCTAATGCATTATAATAAGTGAGTCAACAATAACATGAGTAATAATTTTTAGAATAGAATAGAATAGAAATCTACATAGGAACATAGCAACTGTCAGACTGGATCAGACCCAAGGCCCATCTAGCCCCGTGTCCCGTCTCTGATGGTGGTCCGTGCCAGAAGAAAATGTAAGATCCCTACAGTAGCAAATGGGGGTTATTCTACCCTGCATAGGTCTCATCCTGGGCTCCCAAAGAGATCAGCTCAAGCCCAGAAGTGCAAGGTTTACAATCTCTTCTGAAATTTGTCATCATAAATTACCATAACTCTGGGTCTTCTTGATAATGATCCAGCTACTTTTTCAAACTTGTTAGATTCAGCATTTGGAGTATTGTGTCCAGTTTTGGGCCCCCCACTACAAAAAGGATGTGGAAAAGTTGGAGAGAGTCCAGCGGAGGGCAACAAAAATGATTAGGGGGCTGGAGCACAAGACTTATGAGGAGAGGCTGAGGGAACAGGTTTGTTTAGTCTGCAGAAGAGAAGAATGAGAGGGGATTTGATAGCAGCCTTTAACTACCTGAAATGGGGTTCCAGGGAGGATGGAGCTAGGCTGTTCCCAGTGGTGGAAGATGACAGAACAAGGAGCAATGGTCTCAAGTTGCAGTGGGGGTGGTCTAGGTTGGACATTATAAAAACGGTTTTCACTAGGCGGGTGGTGAAGCACTGGAATGGGTTACCTAGGGAGGTGGTGGAATCTCCATCTTTAGGTTTTTAAACTGAGCATAATATTCTATGATTCTTGGTTTCAGTGATTTCCGGTGGCAATGAGTTCGACAGTCTGAAGCAATTACTGCACTGTGTGATTTCCTTTTAGCTGCTTTGAATTTTGCACATCTGAATTTCATTGAATGCCCCCTTCTTCTTGTATCCTCTAAACTGCCTTCCTACACTGTGTCTGTCTTGGTTAGATTGAGTATGCTCTTCCAGGCAGGATCTATCTGTTCTTTGTGGCTTATGACAGCACTTCCTTTGAAAGATTTCAAGGCTCTTTACTACCATTGATGAATGAATGAAGGCTCCCAAGCCCAGATGAAGTAGGTGCTGTTATCCCCACTTTACAGAAGAGGGAACCAACTGAAGCAGAGCTAACTTAATGATGGAAATGTGCGTGCATGCACACATATGTATAAAGCTTTGCTTCCTTTTCCTTTTACTTGCCAGCAAAACTGAAAGCTGCCGTTCACCTCCCAGAGCAGTGATGATCTATCAGAACGAATACTGAGCCTCTTAGATGTTATATTCTCCCTCCCCATGCAGTAGCTGAGGAGTAATTATTGTCTTTGTGCTGAGTGGCTGAAGAATGGTGTGAGTGGACTTCTGGTGTGCGTGATTCCTTGTAGGGATGTGCCAAACTGCACTCGGGATACTGTATTCCCAGTCGAGCTTATTCACAGATTTACAATCTCAGACATGGCAAAAGCAAAGTTCACAAAGATCTTTGTATTTTCAGATACCAACTACAGGGTTGCACCCCCAGCTCTGTTTCCCTTTGCTCTCCCAACACCTGGTCTGTCTCTGGCCCTGGTGCATGTCCTCCTTAACATCAGTCCTGTGTCTTGAGGTCCCATCCAGGCCTACATTTCTATAAGTCTATGTTAAATGAAGATCAGGATGGTTTGCAAAAGACTTGCTAACAGGAAAAGAGGCTAAATCCATAGTGAATGTTGTACATCATGAATAAACTGGTGAGTTTTCTCACTATAGCTTTTTATGTGCAGTGATCAAGAAGCTCTTTGCAAAGTGAAGTACAAAAGCAACATAACAATTCTTGTGGTTGTTAGCTCTTTCCTGCCATGGTTATAAGGCATCCAGATGGTCTGATATTGCACCCTGATCTTTCCATACTGCAAAAGAATTTAAAGTCATGGCTGTGACAGAAATGGCAATTTCCTGCACGTCCTTGGGAGATCTTCTTGAATTCACTTTAAGTATCTTTGCAGTCCGTTGTATGAAATGCAAAGTTTTTGTATTTATTTTGGGCTGATTATATGTAACCTGTCTGAAGCGTGTGCAGGGGGAAGAGATGTGATGTGAAGCCTGGGAGTTCATAGAACTATGTTGAAATTGTGCCAGATGAGAATGGACTTTTGGGATAGTAAGTGTGAAGTGGATTTCCTGGAGAATCCCTATGGGACGCTAATGCAAATTTCCACTACTGATTATGCAAAAATCCAGGCTTTAGAAGCTATGCCTGAGTAGGGGGTCTTTTTCCACTGATTACCTATATCCAAAGACTGCAGATCAAAAACTGAGCTGTATAAAGAAATGGCTGAACTGCCCAGACTGGTTCTCATTCTGAATCTGAGATAGTTACGAACCCAGTTATGGGTTTTGAAGTACTGTCACCTATCAGAGCCTTCAGCTGGAGTTGGGGGTGACCTCTGGAAACTTCTTAGCGTGCATTGAGGTTATTGTTTTGTTTTTAATATGTTTTCTCTGTAATGCTTTCACCTTAGGACTAAACGTACTTGCTTAGAAAGGGTTGTGTGATTACTTGTAACTGTGGGCAATTACGCTGGGCATAGTGTTTGGAGAGAAAGCAGAGTGCACACACTGGCCTGTTTAGGCCGTCTGGCTTTCTGGGACTATAGCAGTGTGAGGAGGGAGCTGGCAGCTTTAAAAACCCCTGTAAGGAGGGAGAGAGGAGTGAGTCTCTGCCCAAAAGAGGTGATGGCTGGGAGCTGGAAAGCTTTAAGTGGGTGCCCTTGTGAGATCATGGAGGGGGAAATACAGGTGCAGTGCCCCTGAAACTGTGCATCTTTGCCCCTGAATTTTAGTTTGATTTCCATGCCCCAGAGGAATAATCTGCTGATCCTTTTATGCTTCCCAAAAGTAAATTGTCCCTGATTCCCCTTCCACTAGAATTCTGGGATGACTCAACTCCCCGCCCCAGGCGCTGTGTCCTGGGAATCTTCATTTGAGAATTTCCACTATAGCAAATATTCACCATTCTGTTGTAATGAAAGTCAGAATTGTGTTGGTGTCATTGCAGAGCACAGTTAATGAGAATGAAAAGTCAGACTCCAGCCTTTTGTGTTTGACATCTTTGTGTGCAGAACCGATTTCTTTTATTAGCCAAAGATTTGCAGTCATTATTCACCTCCTGTGAAATCTGAGGTTCGATGCATTCCAGAGGAAAATTTACAGCGTAGCGGGTGAGGGAATGAACCCTTCTGAAGTTGTCTACACAGTGTACAGCCAATCTGTAGCTCTACTCACTGGTGCCTGTGGGTTTCTTTATCCAGAACCCATGCCCGTACACCAAACCTCCTAACCCCCAACCTAATGAAAAGTGCATGGAATGGATGTAGGTTAAGAAGGATGAACTGGTTAAAAAGCCAGGTGTCTCTGAACAGACTGGCTTAACAGTTCACTCACAGCTCTGAGCTGGAGCACAGTAAAGCTGGCCACAGAAGCAGCCATTTCCTTCTTATATAGATCTAAGGCTGGAAGGGGCCATTAGACTACCCAGTCTGACCTCCTGCCTAACCCAGGCCTGAAAACTGAATCCAGTTACTCTTGTTGAGCCCAATAACTTGTGTCTGACTAATGTGTCTCTTCCAGAACAGCATCCAACCTGGATCTGAAGACTACAAGAGTCAGAGAATCCACTAGAATGGCTCCTTGTCGTCATGCTGGGGTTCCCTCAATCAGCCTGGCACCTTGCTGAGGGAGTGACAATGAGAGACAGACCAAAATCCGAAAGGCTCTGCACAGTGGGTTTGGGGTGAAACAGGCAGGACCAACGTGCTCATTGCTAATAAATGGTCACTGAATGGGTTAGATGAACCATTTACAGACTCTGAGCTGCTTGTTAAGTTTTCACTGATTGACCTCAGTGACCATTCACATTGGTCACCTATAACACATGCTGTTGTTTTTGCTTCCTTGGTGGATGAATGAAACTTTTAAGGAACAGCAAATAACAAGCTTTCATCTACACAGTTTTTTATAAAGAAACATTTGTGCTGGAATTCATGAAGCATTGAAGACTTGTGAATTTTGTCATGAACACCCTGTCAGGGGGTTTTTGAAGAAAGACCCTGCAAAGGACACCCAAAAAACTTGGGTGCTTTTATTCTTAAAAACATCTGTGAATCCTTTTTCGTACTAGTCAACCAGCTTGGTTAACAAATGAAGCAGTGGCATTAAGGCAGGGCTACAGATTCTCTTGCTATCATTATTCCTTTCTGAACCAAGCATTTAGCCAATTTTCAGAGAGTGTGGGTAGAAGACATTGATGATGGAGGAGTAAGGTATTTCTTTGAGGGAATCCTGTTAATTTTGAACATACAAAGTCAAGTTTCCCTGGACAAGTAGGACTCAAACAACAGGAAATTGTTTCTTTGCTCACAATTCTCAACCAGCACTTTACTCAAAATCTCTCTCTTAACTTTTTTCCCTGGGTCAGACTACAGTACTTGTTGGGCTGGGTTTGGGGCGCCTCTGCTCCTTTTATGTATCCTGTGGCTTCTCTCCCACACTCAGACACACACAGCGCCACCAGTCAATGTCTGAGCACCAGTGTTTGCTATGCCATTCTCCAGGGAAATCCCTTGAGTCAAATGGTCCAGCTTCTATTCAAGTCTTGCCATGCACTTGTGTTTTGGGGGGCAGGTCCTATTGTTTCAGCCACCTGGTTCCATGACAGAGCTTGATTATTTCTTATACATATCCTGTACGAAGAGCAGCTTTAGAATTCAGGGCCCGAGCCAGTTCAGCTTTCAAATGAGCAAATGGTACATGTTGTCCTCTGTCACTTAATTGTTACAAAGACTTGGTCAATAAAAACGGTTTGAAAAATGGAACTGTATCTGTATTCTTACAGTCAATGAACACTCTCAGTTGTCCTCATAAAAAAGTTTCAGCTCTTTCCTTCATCAGACTCTATTTGTCTTTCTGTTTATAGAGACAGTCTATTGAAACCTGTGTTAGAAATGTGATTTCTCACTTTAAATTCTCCAGGGTTTTCCTGATCCTGCTTGCAGGCAGGGGGCTCTGTAGGAAAGCATGCAACCAAAGTCAGTCTGCAGACAGACAGCCTACAGTAAGGTGCCTCTTTGTCTGGGGAGCAACCTGCTTTGTCTCCCTGTTTTGGGTACTTTTCTGTTATCGTCCTGAATTCTACGAAATACAGTCATGTTATGTTGCAATCTTCCAGTGAGAATATTTTATGTTTCTAGCTAACTTCTCTTTTGTATGCCCTCAAACATATCAATAGGAACAAAGCTACCAGGCTTCCGGTTCTAAGATCAGCATCATGCTTTGTGACAGACTGACAAGACCCTATAATATCCTGAACAAACATTATGGAATTAAGATAAACCACATTGAATTAGGACTAATAACTTTGGGGAACATCATATGAAAAATGCAGTCGTGCATGTAGCATTGTATGTATCTGCTCTAGTGGGGATGCTAATGAACTTCCTCTATTATCAGCCTTCGAAGCTACTTCCCCTCCCCCCACACTGAGAAATATGCATATACTAGTTCAAACTGGATTATCCAGCAGAGCCTGAGTTTAAACTGACTTGGGGCCTTCCTCCTATTCCAGCCTATGGACAAGATCCCTGGTCCACGGAGGGGCCCAGCCCTTAGCGGAGGGTTGGAAGGACGGGGCCAGTGAGGCCCCATAAGACTGGATGCTTGTTCTGAGCTGAAGCTGTGGTGAACTTGTAAGCACCAGGAAAGCCTGCTCCTGCCAGAGCCCATGTGAGAGTTTGGATGAACTGTGGTGAGCTTATTAGCACGTGTGTGGGTCCTTTTATTGTTTCTAATAGGTTTCCTCCATAATGCTTTTCCCCTTAAGAACAGGGTAGGCTTTCTTGGAAAGAGCCGAGTGATACCCATAGCTGTAGCCATCGTTGTCATTACCAGTCTCTGAAGCAAAAGCAAGCAGATCTGGTTAGGCTCATTGTCTTTGCCGGGAATAACACAGTGAAGGCAGGGGACTGTTAGGCCTAGAAATACCCTGGTCAGGAAGGAGAGAGAGGCAGGTCTCCACCCAGAAAGGCAATGGCTGAGGATCTGGAAGCTGAGCATTGGTGCCCTTGCTGAACCACTGAGGGGAAACACAGGAGAAATTTCCCTGAACTATGACCTGCTATTCATCAGGCAACAGCCACGCGCCATAGTTACGTGTCTCCATCACTTCCTCTGTTAAATCTCAGCATTAAGCAAATGATTCAACTTCAGATAACTAGGGTCACATTTGGTGTAACTCCAAAGACTTACACCAGGTCTGACAGTGGGCTTTCTGCCTTAGCCTGCAGGGTTGTGTGTGGCATACTGCTAATTGCTCACAATTATATTTTATTTTTGCAGCACCAAAAAGCAAACCGATAATGTATTGCAAGTGTGTGGTTGAATTACATTATTAGGGCAACACTGGAGCCTGTTGTTCCCCTTTGCACCCAGATAAAGAGAAAACATGTGACAGCGACACAAAGAGACAGGGCTGAAGTTCACAGAAGCCACAAAGCTGAATAACATTTACTTTGAACATATGCCAGCCATTCTTTGGCATTGCTGCACAAATCAATGACAGCAGACATAAGAGACAGACAAACGGGATACACTATCTATTGGTGATAGACAGCAGGAAGCTTCCATTGCCGATGCCCTTGTTCTGTTGTTCGATTTGCTTCATGGTTAAAATCAGAAAAATAAAATACTTTGAGATAAAGGTTCACTTCTCAGTCATGTCCTGGAAACACACAAATGGAAAAGCCTCGTATTGCTAGGCCAGCAACTATTCCCGTTCTGTGTTATACCCATGCAAGACTTCAGTCTCCAAGGCTGTCCCGTCAGAGCTATGTAGTTGGCCGCACACTTATCTTACACATGTGTTAACTGGCGTTATACTTCCTTTAACCCAATGTGGTAGGAGAGTCAGGCCTACTGCAGCCAACTGTAATAAATGTGAACATTGCATTGCTGCAATGCCCCAACCGGTCCTAGCTGTGACGCCTTGCAATCCACCAGCATTCAGAAGGGAGGAAAGAGGGTTTTCCTTGCAAAGTTTCTATCTCTGCAGACAGAATCATGGAGGAGGCTGATTTTGCCTTGAATATCTTCCTTCCATAGTCTGCTGTTGATAATGCCTACAGACCTCTTGACAACAGCTAGGCCACCGGTGTGCTGACACCACTGCCCATCACACTGGGCAGTGTTATCTCATTATGTCCTTGTACTCCCCATCTCTCTGTCTGTAGCCATCTGTTCTCTTTTTGTTCTGAGTTTGTACAGCACCAAGCACGGCGGGGGCCTGGCCCATGAATAGGACTCCTAAGTGCCACCACAGTCTAAATAATTAATATAATGACAGATCCTCAGCTGATGTTTGGAGCCAATGGAGGTACATTCAATTACACTTACTGACAACCAAGGCCCCAGCAAATATTCATGGAGGTGGGGGCACTTGCGCTCAGACAGGGAGATGGAGATGTACAAGAGATGTGCATCTACTTCAATTCTTATAGCCTTGTGACACTGATAGAGGTGCTGGCCACACATAGGCTTGGCCCGATTCAGCTCTGATGGAGCAGGTGTAACCTCACTGATCCAATATGCAGTTAAACCCACTGGTACTAAAGCTGAATTTGACCCTCTGCGTGCGGGTGTGTGTGGGCATGACATACAGGAGCAATCCTGAACTCAGTGTCTCAGGCTGGAGCTGTCTAGATCCATTAGAGCAGGAGACACTAACGAAGACATCAGAGTGCCAGAGCTGGAGGGGGTTGGAAAGGCAGCCCTGGAATGTACTGGCTGGATTTATGGTTGCCAGAGCTCATTTCCAAGCCGCTTGGGATACCACTGATACCCCTGTGCAGAAGGCATTCTGCAAAGCTGTATAGTTTCCACTCCAATGATGGGTCCGAACCAGTACAGATACTGGGTGTTCTGAGGGACCCCACAGTCCCAGCATGCCCTGGGGGGGGAGGGTTGTCTTGTCTCCCCACCCCACAAACAGGGATGTTGTGATCCGGTTTGAAGTGTGTGCCACCCCCACTCTGTGGGGTGCTCTGTCCCTGTCCAGTGGATGTTGGGCCACAGAGACTTTAAAGAGCCTGATAAAGCCTTGGCTACTAGAACCAGATGGTTTAGCTCAGGCACTAGAGGTGCACAGGACCAGGTTCAGTCCCTGCCAACGACCCACCCAGGGGCATTGGCATTACCGAGGTAGGAGGAGCAGCATGTCTTGCCCTTCCCTTTTTGTCAAAGAACTCCTTGGAGGCCTCAGAGATGTGGATTGGGAGCGTTTCAGCCCCTCATTGACAGCTCTTGCTGGAGAAAGTGAGAGCTTCTCTCCTAGCTCTGCTAGGGGACCCTGCCTGAAGACTGCCCTCCTTTAACAAGGACGCGGAGTGTGATGTGTGGATCCTTGGAAGTTACTTGCATTCAGAGAGAAACCAGCACAGGAACACAGAGAGAAGTAAACACACAGAGTGTCTTTATTGAACTACTACTAAGACCAGCCAAAATTGGCTGAGCTATCCCATAATAGTATCTCTAACTCAGTTGCTACAACAACCAGCTAGGCAGGACACAAAATATACAACATATTCCTCCTGCCTTAAAGAAAACACCCATTTAACAGAACAATCACTAAACTAGGGCAGACTGAAACCACTAATAATTTCACGCAGTTTCTGGATAGTATTTTCAGCAGTCTTGGACGGCATTACAGAGACTTCTGGCCATTTAGAGTGAGCATCTACAACAACCAGAAACATACTTCCTTCAAATGGGCTGACAAAATCAACGTGAATACGCTGCCATGGGTTTTCAGGCCAGTCCCATGGGTGTAGAGGTACCAATTCTGACATGAAGTACAAGCTCTTGCTTTCTCGTCAATGGCACTGTCCAGGCCAGGCCACCAAAAGTAGCTTCATGCAATTTCTTTCATGTGCACTATTCCACAATGACCTGAATGTAGCTGTTCTAACATCAGTGATCTCAGTAGTGGTGGAATAATGACGCACATCCCCCACAACAGGCAACAAGAAAAGACTGACAACTCCATCCTCCTGGACGTGTAGGGATGAAGATTGGGTGAGACCTGAGAGTCCCATAGAGACATTCCATGCATCACTAGGTCCATAACTTAGGACAGTACTGGGTCAACGCAAGTTGCCCTCCTTACTTGTGTAGCAGTGATGGGTGTATTCGCTACCTGTCCAAAATAAAAGATTTTTTTCTGGCCAATATTTTGATGTTTAACTGGTAAAGACAGTCTTGAGAGGCCATCTGCATTCCAGTGCAGAGTGGATCTCCAATATTTGATCTCATATGTGTGTGCAGAAAGCAACAATGCCCATCATTGCATACAACTGGCAGCCAATGGTGGAATGCCTGTGCATGGCCCAAAAATTGATGTTAAAGCTCGATGGTTGGTGAGAAGTGTGAACATCCATACAAACAGATACTGGTGAAATTTCTACACCTTAGTTCTACACCTTAGGTGAGTCAGCACATCTTATGCTTTCCTCTGAGGCTGTACTGCACCAATGGCCCAGTGTGGTGGCAATATCAGGTCCTGTGATGCTGGGAGGACCGTGGAAAAGAGATGTAAAGCCACGGTCGTGACTAATAGTGACTACGTAAATTGGCAACATCTGGTGCAGCAGATCTTCTCCTTCTGATACTTATCCGCTGACTTTAGCGAATAAAAGCCTCTTTCCAATAGCTGTGCTGTTTCGGAGCGTGCCCAGTTTGATCCAGCTGTCTCCAAATGGCAGAGCAGACTCAGACTGAGCCGAGCGCTGGTGCGTGCATTGTTGAACATAAGATGTAGTTTCCTAGCAGTAATTACACATTGGAAGAGTTTACCGGGGTGACAGTGGGCTCACCATCGCCTGGAGTGAGTTCAAGGGATGTCTACACTAGCAATGCTCTAGCAGCACAGACGTGCCACTGTAGCACGGCAGCACAAACGCTTACTACAGCAATGGAACGGGTTCTTCTGTCGCTGTAGTTAATCCACCTCCCTGAGAGGCAGTAGCTAGGTTGAGGGAAGAATTATTTCATCAGCCTAACAGCACCTACACTGAGGATTAGGTTGGCTCAACTACATTGCTGAGGGTGTGAAATTTTTCACAGCCCTGAGTAGAGAAGTTAGTGTGACCTAGCTTTGCAGTGTAGACCTGCCCCAAATAGCTTTCTAAAGGTAACCCTTTTAGCCAGCTTCCGGGAGAAATGCTGTGGTTGTGTTGGAGGGTTGCAGCAGTTTTGTCTGACTTTGGACATTGTGAACCTGTTCATCCCTTTCCTTCCTGGGCCATGGGGACCAAGAGATCGCCTCCATCGCTCTCAGCATGCTCCTAACTCCTGCAGCTCTGCATTAAGATAAGGATGACTTATCAAATGTCATGCTTCAGAACTTCAGCTGCAGTGGTCAGGAAGGATTTTCCCCTCCCCCACACCAGTGCACAATTGGCCAGATATATTCTGGGCACAAAGGGGTGTTCGCCTTCCCCTGAGGGAAAGATTGGCTGTGGATGGAGACAGGCTGTCAGATGGGATGGAGCAGTGCTTTGAGGTGGTACATGAAATCCTTTCTAGAGGCATGGCTGGTGGGTCTTGCTCACATGCTCAGAGTCACACTGATCACCAGATTTAGGGTTGGGAAGGAATCTTCCTCCCAGACTGGCATGGACCTGGGGTTGTTTCAACTTCCTCTGTGGCATGGGGTCTGGGGTGCCTGCTGAGATCAGCTGGGAATGGTTCCACTGATCAGTTCCCTGCTTTTACAGGGGCCTCTGGCATTTGTGGCTCAACCGTCTCTCCTGTTCTGTGAGTGGCATTCAACAGTGTCGTTTCCTGAGGACTGAAAAGTTTAGGTCTAACTAAAGGCTTTGAGCTCAATATGGAGGTCTCTAGGTGAAATCTTCTGGCCTGTGGTTACAGGAGGTGAGAACAGATGGTCTGATAGCCTTAAACTCTAAGAAAAATGCTGGGCTTCCTAGTGATTCATGAGTGTTCACGACACCGTGCATTCCCTCTGCGGTTAAACTACTCTTTACAGACTTCCCTTCTGCCCCAACAAAACAAATCGTGTTTCTTGATTAAATAGATTTCAGGGCCTGGAATCCATCTGCTTTCTTTTCCTCTTGCCTCCCCACAACCAGGTGGGTTTTCTTTATTACTGTGAAAGAGATAAGAGACGTAGTCAAAATGTTTCAAGGTGCAGTGAAGGTGTGAGATGTGAATGCGCAAACGAGGGAAAGTGCTAGCTCCTCTTCAAGACAGATGTCAAAGTAAGGCCAAGCAACTGGCTGGGAAATGCAAGGAAAGTGAAAGGAGATGTTTAAAAGAAACAAACACAGGGCCATAAAGTGACCACAGCCAAGATGTAACCTCGTCCCCTGCCCCTCCCATGGGGCCCAAAAGGGGTTGCACTAAAGCCCCCAGACCCAGAACCCCCATATCAGAACATGACTGTATATTGGAAGGGATGGTGGGGGGGGAGGGGAGCTAAGGTATAATTAAGGCTATGAAGAAGGAGGAGGGGAGGAAAGGGGGTTTTGTCAGTGTATGGAACTATGGCCAGAGGAAGAGGGAATGCTAGGGGTGTGTAGAATTATGATGGGGGAGAAGGGCACTACCAGCGTAGAGAGAAATTAGCCTGACTGGTGCGCAGGGCTTGGAGCCGTGGTTATGGTTTTAAGCTTCTCAGTGTAACCCCCAATAAACCCGGCGTGGAGTGCCTGCAGATTGGGCTCTGGCCTGTTGCTTTCCAGCGAACTGCGTCTGGGAACAAAGAGGGAACAGAGCACGGAAGCTCGAACACCCCATGTGAGGTAGTGAAGACTAGTGCATAGCACTCTGGATTTGGACCCAAGAGACACGGAGCTTATTACCAGCTCTACCACTGGCCTATTGAATGACCACGGGCAAGTCATCTTCCCTTCTCTGCACCTGTTTCCCCCTCTGTTAAATGGAGATAATACTGGCCTCCTTCGTAAACCACTCTGAGCTCTAGGGATGAAAAGCAGCAGGTTTCTGGAATCTGATACTGATTTGTAGAGTCTATTGAATAATATTTTTTAATAGTTTGCTAACCATTTTTTTAAAGCTAATTAATTAGACTCAGACTTTAGTGTCTGAAGGGACCATCGTGATCATCTAGTTTGCACATCGCAGGCCACACAACCTCGCCCACTCCTGTAACAGACCCCTGACCTCAGGCTGAGTTACTGAAATCATCAAATCCTGATTTAAAGAATCCACCATTTACACTGCTTTAAAGCTGCAAGGGACCCGAGCCCCGTGCTGCAGAGGAAAGCCCTGTGTGAGGGCATTCACGGGGGGGGAAGGATGGGGGGCTTAACATGCTTTAACTTATGCACAGTAGCTACACACCTTTAGCTGATTTGCCCTTACTTTCCGGAGTGACCCTGTATAGACATGGCCTCAGTAGCGTTTAATGTGGAGGCAGCCTTGAGTCTAATGCCTCAGTGATGAGTGAAAAGCTGCCCTCTGGGTGCTAAATGAACAGTCACTTCCCTGCTTCATGATAGCTGAGTTTGGACGGTCACTCTGGGAGACTTCAGAGCTGTTTTTACGTAAGTGACATTACAGCAATGGGTAAAATGGCTGCTTATTTGCATCTCTGATAGCTTCCCCATAAACTCACCACAGTGATGATGCCCTAAATTTCTCTGGGAGTTTCCATCGGAGGTTTGGCCTATACTTAAATCCCAGACTAGCATAACCATGTCAGTGAGGGGTGTGGAAAAGCCAGCCCCCAGCTGACACAGCTATGCTGACAACCCCATGGTAGACGCAACTTGGACATAGCTAACATCAGCCAGGGAGGTGGTGCTCCTAGGCCCGCAGAAACACTTCCAGCAGAATGGGGCTGTGCTGGCATAGCTATAGCGACAAAGACTCCATAGTGCAGCCATAACCTGAAAGTCTTGCAGAGTGGTTTACAAGCATTCTCCATTTAGGCTTTGTCTAAGTGTGCTGGTACCACTTCAATCCTCGCTGCCCTCCCAGAAGGATACGACTGATCCTGGATGCAAAGTGAAATAAAAGCAATACATTCTTGCCGAGCTGGCTGGTTCTGCGTCACCACTGATCTGTACAGCATCTCCCTCCCCAAGCTCTGAGGTGCTCACTGCACTCCCTTGACATATACACCACTGAGTCATTGGAGTGCTGCAGATTTTTTCTTTAACCCTTAAAACTTCCAAGAACAAGACTATTCAGCCTGAAGATTCCCAGGCAAGAGATGGCAGGCACGTCACACAGCCCACATCTCTCTGCTCTTCTTCCTCCTCCTCCTCCCCAGCCCGAGTAGCTCCCCTTGAAAGTCTGGGGTGTTAGATCCAGGGTTTTGGGTTGGTCCATCACAGATAAAGGGATTGGCCAGGACATTCGTGACCAGATCCTGACCCAAAGATTGACTTGAGGCGGCTCAGACTTCGGGGTTGTGTCAGGCTCATCTCAAGACTGAAGTAGGAGATGAGGAGTAGGTCCGGTTTGGTTTCCCCACCCCCTTACGCTGAACCTAAGGCAGGAAGACGTCCCCTTAACTTTTTAATTCATTTCCCTGCACAAGAGGCAGCTGCAGTGTGGACTAGCGAGCAGAGGTGGGATAGAGAGTCATGAGAGCTGGGTTCCAGTCCCAGTTCTGTTACTGGTCAACGCTGTGACCTTGGAAGAGTCACTTCTCCACTTTCTCTCCCACCCTTTGTCAGTTTTGTCCACGGAGACTGAAAGCACTTTGGGGTTGTGCCTACCATGTGCATCTCCAGAGCCCAGCACCATGGACCGCTGGCCTCAGCTGGGCCCACAGGCGCTACCACAACACACAGAATAGGCAGAAACAAGAAGAGTCCTGTAGCACTTTAAAAACAAATTTAATTTTTGCAGGCATAACCTTGCATGGGCTGAAACCCACCTCATCAGATGCAGGGAATGGAAATCAGATAGGGGTGTGTACCCACACCCAAGGGGAAGGAACAACGATGAGGGGGTAGGTAATAGCCAAGCCCATACAGTTAGAGTATCTGAGGCCTATTCACAACCCATTCCAAGTCCCTATTCAGACCCAATCTGATTGTGTCAAGTTTGCAGATCAGTTAGAGTTCTGCAGATTCTCTTGGAAGTTTTTTTGTTGAAGAATGGCAACTTTTAAGTCAGCTACAGAGTGTCCGGGGAGACTGCAGTGCTCTCCGACTGGTTTATCGGCGTTGCCATTTTTTATGTCTGATTTGTGTCCATTTATTCTTTTGCGCAGTGACAGTCCGGTTTGGCCAATGTACATGGCAGAGGGGCATTGCTGGCACGTATTACAATAGCAGATGTGCAGGTGAATGAGCACCTGATGGTGTGGCTAGGACTTGTGATGGTGGCACTAGAGTCGATGTGCAGGCAGAGCTGGCAACGGTGTTTGTTGCAGGGATAGGTTCCTGGCTTAGTGTTCTTGTTGTATGATGCACAGTTGCCGGTGAATGTTTACTGCAGGTTGGGGGGCTGTCTGTAATCAAGGAGAAGTCTGCCTCCCATGGCTTGAGCAAGTGAGGGATCATCTGCTAGGATAGGTTGTAAATCCTTAATGATGTGTTGGAGAGATTTTAGCTGGGGGCTGTAGGTGATGGCCAGTGGTGCTCTGTTGTTTTCTTTGTCAGGTCTGTCCTGTAGTAAGTGGCTTTTGGGTACCCGTCTGGCTCTGTCAATTTGTTTCTTCACTTCTCCAGGTGGGTTCTGTAGTTTTAAGAATGTTTTATAGCGATCCTGTAGGTGTTTGTCTCGGTCTGAGGGATTGGAGCAAATCCGGTTGTACCTTAAGGCTTGGCTATAGACAATGGATCGTGTAATGTGTCCAGGGTGGAAGCTGGAGGCATGAAGGTATGTATTGTGGTCAGTTGGTTTTTGGTCTAGGGTGGTATTAATGTGACCATCCTTTATTTGTATTGTAGTGTCCAGGAAGTGGATGTCTTGTGTGGACTGGTCCAGGCTGCGGTTGATGGTGGGGTAGAAATTATTGAAATCCTTCAAGGGACTCTTTCCCGTGGGTCCAGATGATGAAAATGTCATCAATGTAGTGTAGGTAAAGGAGAGGTGCCTGGGACGAGATTCGAGGAAGCGGTGTTCTAGATCAGCCATAAAAATGTTGGCATACTGAGGGGGCCATGCTCATAGCTGTGCCACTGACTTGAAGGGATAGACTAGCTCCAAATCCGAAGTAGTTGTGGGCCAGGACATGAATGGTGCAGTATGTCCATTCTATTTCCAAGCTCAGCCTGGGACATGAGCAGAAGTGATGGCACTGGCTTGTCTTCACTGCAACCGTTAGCTCAGCTTAGTCCCCCTGAGCTAGAACAGCCACACTGAAACCGCACTTGAGCCACCTGCAGGGACTGGATTAGCAGCTGGCGAGTTCTGCTAACAGCTGCCGCAGCTACAACCCCACTGCATTACTAGCTAGAGCGCCAGCAGCCTGCTAGCGCTGGCCACTGTCCCGCTGGGCCAGCGAGCGTGTGTTCAGCACTTAACTCGCGTGAGAGATTCGGGGGCAGGGGATTCGCGGGAGGGGCAGCACTCAAGGTAGATGCGAGCTAAGGCTGCAGTGGAGACAAGCCAGCGAAGACCAGAAGGATCACAAGATTTCTGCACCTTCAGCAGAACAGCAGAACTCCTAGCTGCTCGACGCTGGCAGCGAAGTAGGGTGTTGCTCCCTTTCCCACCCCACAGCCCCACAAACCTGAAACTAAAACCTGCTGTGAGCCGCTCCCATTTCCAGAGCTGAATGTCTTGGGTTAACTTTCCCACCTCTCCATCCCATTATGTTCCACATCCACAGCAGATCCTGCATCGCCTGGCTCAGGCCAAGAGCAGCAGAAGAGGCTGATCCTGTCGTACTTACTTGCCTGGCACAGAAGCAAGAAGTACCAGAAATGCTGTGAGAGAGCATGTTATCAGAGTCCAACTACATTTTGCAGGCCCAGATAGTTTGGAGAAGCACCCCGAAGTCTAGGGGCCACATTCTAAACTGATGCAAATTGGAGTAGCTCCACTGGAGTCAGTTATGCTATTTCAATTTACTCCAGCTGAGGGTCTGACTTCAGGTGCTTTTCCAAACCTTCTGAGGCCAGCTCTTGACTCCCTTGCATTCACTAAGCAGTGGAGCTCCAAGGAAGGTCACAGGGTGGGAAAGATCCCCTCCAGCCTTTCTGTGGCAATGAAGAACTCAGCCTACTAAAGGCTTTGCACACAAGCTCTTCGTCAAATAGAGATGTTCAGAATTAGAGACGGCCCAAACAGGAACCTTTTATCTTGAACTTCCTGGAAATTTAGCAATTTGGACAAAGTGGAACCTGCATCTCAACCGTCCCAGGCTTTGGGCTTGGTTTGAGTCTGAGGAGGTTTCACAAAACCTACACCCAGCTTCCTAAGCTCATATTGAGTCAAAAGGAGAGACGGGCTCACAGTGAAAGCCCACACAGGGATAGCTTCAGATGTGATCCCCTGATTCAAAGCTGCCCCTGTGCCTTGGAGACTTAGTCAGGTCCCAAGCAACAGGGACACTGCCTCTCCTGCCAGAGCCCCCTCAATTGGCCAACCATAGAGCGATAGGTGCATGCTACCTCAGTTTCCCCTTCAGTCCTCTGACAGACCCTGTCTGCCCCAGGCCAGACCAACAGCTATCTCACTGGCCCTGGAGAACAACAACATCCCTTTCTGAGTCTAATAAGAGCCTTGTTTCCAGGCTTCGTTTGTTAACACAAGCGTATCCGTTCAGATACCTCAGAATGGAGCAATTCACCAATCCCAAAGTTAGAGAGGCAGCAGTTCTCCTTTCCCTTTTGGGGGACACCGCCCAGGTCACCTCCCGGAGAGAGCAATCCCTCCACTCCAGCCCCTCTACCCTGCTGGCCAGTCTCCAAGTCACAGCCCTCACCACAGGGCTTCTGCAGTCGTCTTCCTGCAGCCCACCTACAAACCCTACTGACCTAGGAGCACCTCCAGAGCCACCCTCCTCTCTTGGGCTCAACCTTCCCCAGCTGCACTCTAGCTTCCCCTTTACTCAGGAACCACAACACAAGACCTCTGCTCTGGAGGGTCCCCCAGTTCCAGACAGTCCTGGCCCACCAACTCTGTATAGCTCTTCCCCAGAGCAGCTCACAGTCCCCAACTTCTACTCCCTGAGGAGATCATACCATTCCCTTCCCATTCTGCCTTGCCTTCATCTCACTGCCTGGGTTTTTATACATAACCTGCCTTCTACCAGGCCTCATTGGGCGATGGCTAATAAGTCACAGGTGAACTGGATTCATTCCCCCTTAAACAGACCAGGTCCCATTAGCCAGATCTACTTTGGGTGCAGGTTATGGAGGCAGTCATCATGCAAGAACAGCTGATCTTAGGAGATGCCTAGTGTTTGTGGCAAAGCTTGCAAGATTTCAGCACCGTCACACTCTTATCTGGGTTCAGCTGCAAACCTGAAGCCCACCTGCACTGAACTCACCACACCTCGCTCCTCATGAGAATGGCCCAGTCCTAACATCCTGGCTTTGGCTGCGGTGCTACAGACACAAATTCATTTGAAAGAAAGCTGGCATTGATTTCCCCACAGGAAACCATCTCATAGACTCATAGACTCATAGGTCAGAAGGGACCAATA
>ML675637.1:1444793-1479431 GCA_007922155.1 Mesoclemmys tuberculata
GTCAGTTATAAAAAGATTAAATAAGGTCGGTCCAAGAACCGATCCTTAAGGGACTCCGCTAGTAACCTCCTTCCAGCCTGACAGTTCACCCTTCAGCACGACCCGCTGTAATCTCCCCTTTAACCAGTTCCTTATCCACCTTACAACTTTCACATTCATTCCCATCTTTTCCAATTTAACTAACACTCACTTTGCATTGCTATAAATGACAGCTCAAGGCACAGGGCAGAGAAGCATCCATCCCTCTGTAGTGAAGGTGCTGGATGGACACAGATAGCAAAACAGTAACATCCCTCCCACACTGACACAGCTACAAACGCCACCACCGACCTACAGATGCTTCCTTGCTCTCTGCTCCGGTCTGAGTTTCTGGGATGAATCTCTGTGCTCCTCCAGGTGGCCTCACTGCGGAAACTCCTCTGTCCCAAGAAGTCAGGAGGGTCCCGTGCTGCTGGACATGCTCCCCCCATCCCCACACACATGCTGCTCCATCAGGGCCCTCACTCAGAGCTGCTGTTCTTTTTGCACCCTGATAACCCCTAAGCACTAGCGCCCCGTGGGACAGAATGGTTTGCAGGCCGTTTCTAAAGGGGCCTGGCACCTGAGGCACCCAAACGCCTACAGCTTGGTTCCAAAGACAGACATGAGCTCAGGCCACTGAGTGAAAAGAAACCCCCTCACTTCCAAGTATCCCCTAGGAACCCCCAGGTGCTTGTCTTCAGCTTGAGACCCTTGCACCTTCAAGGAATAGACAGCACTTTCTGCTCCCCCCCCAGCAAATGGGCTATTCGCCGACATGACTGGGTGAATGCCATGATAAAAGCCACGCATTTCTCTTGCCTCGTTTGGGTCACTTGGCTCTAAACAAGCCATCACACAGTAGCGAAGGACCCCGTCCAAAGCCATAAATCTCCCTGTCTGGAATGCCGGGCAGCTCTGGCTGGCACAGCCACTCTCATCCATAATTCATAATGAGAGAGGGTTGAAATGATTTGACCAGAACAGATTGCCCAATGGAATACGGCCTTGTGTCGGAAATGGAACTGTCAAAGAACGGTGCCCCTTGGTCCCCAGGCCCAAGTTGCCTTGGCTTTTGTTACTCAGGGACAGGACTTCACAAATGAGGCTGGAGGCATCGTCTCCGAGTTCGAGGCACCTCTGTATTTGCAAAGCAGACTCAGTCATTTGAAAGGAACTGAACCTCCAGCCTCCAGGTGCTGCAAACTCACCTCTGCCAGCCCAGGCGCCGTGGCATTGCTTTATGCACAGGGACGTGTCCATTTGCGCTGATGGTGTTTTTCTGACAAAAGTAAGAGTCCGCGAACTTTCAGCTCCATCAGCAGGGCTTCAGACCCCAGACTAGAACCAGAGCCCTGGGCCATCTCTCACTTGGCTTTAGTTACCCATCTGAAGAACTTTACAAGCAGAGCATGAGGAATCATCTCAAAGAGATGAGGATCTATCCCACATCAGCGCCTTCATCACACAACCACCCTTCCCTGCAGGACAGGGACTGGCTTTGTTTTTAAGTCTCTTATAGCAATAAGCACATTGACAGTGCTGAGTTAGTCCAGCTAAGGCACCTAGCGTGCTGTTGGCCATACACTGTTTTTGGTACCCCTATGGTAGCTCTTATCTCAGGCAGCTGGCAGCAGGGAAGGGGCAGAATTAGGCCAGGAAAGCACACATGCAATGCATAAGCGTGAATGATTTTCATTAATCACTTGTTGCTTTTGGAACCCTCGTTGGACAGAAATGATGCATCCAAGTTAGAAAATGTTGTGCCCATTTTCCAGCAACTGTGCACTTGCGCTGCTAGCCAGAGTGTATGTGCTAGTGTAGGTGCAAACACCCCTGGCTGGTCTGCCCTCACTTCTTCTGGCTGTGCAAGCAAAGACCTCTGCTGTTTGAGCTGAAAGGCCTGGCTTGTTCAATGAGTGGCAGTAGTGGGTTCATAAACCACACCACTACCTGTGCTCTAGTCACTAGAGGGGGACAAAGATCTCTCTGCTGGTAAAGACGAGAGTGGGGCAAAGCATGGATCTTTTGGTCTAACAGCATTTCTGAACAATTGAAAAAATCATTTTGGATCAAACTGTGATTGAAATTTTCAACATTTTTGGTGAATGGAAAAGTAAAAAAAAAATGGTTTCAGGTCAAATTAAATGCTTGATTCAACCCAAAATGGATAATTTTATTTTGACTTTGATCATTTTTCAGTGTTTAAAGAAAACATAAATAGAGTTAGAGGACATTTTGAAACAAAAAGTCATTCTGAATTTTTTTTTTTAAAAAATCAAAATCTTTTCTTTGAAACTGTCAAAACAAAATGTTACATTTTTTTAGAATTTTATTTAGGTGGATTTTTTTTTCAGTTGAAACAATTTGACAAAATTGACATAAATTTGCAAAGATTTCAGTGTCACCGAATCTGCATTTTTTGCTGAAAGAATGTTTTGTTCAAAAATGTTTTGCCAAGCTCTAGTAGAGATGCCTGGAGTCATGTGAACCCTTGCACTTACGCTGCACCATGGGATGGATAGGGTGCAATGGTTTCCAGCGTAGACAAGGCCGAAGTGGAACAGACTGTCAAGGAGAGAGGCCCATCTTGAGCATGTACCAGAGAGAACCAAACCTTGGAGATCCTGCAACTGGAAAGCCATCCCTATGGACTGTTTATCCAAGCCAATCCCCTGTTCACTCACTATGAATATCCAAGTCTGCCTCTTTCCTTTGGACAACATGTGAAGGGACAGAAACCTCCTTCTAGTTGATATAAGGGATCAGGTCACTCAAGCTGCACTGAGAAAGGCACAAGAGCAACTAGCTGCAGCTTAACTGCCATACGAAATACATCTTGCAAGGCAGCCTCAGTGTATATCCTCTCTGGCCTGGGCTGGCAGCAGGAACTCTGACTGGCAAATCTCATCCACCCGCTGGGAGGAAAATTGCATAGACATGCTTTGCCTTTCAGGGGAGAAAACGGGGTCAGCCCAGCCCAAATTCAATGGGAAGGGAAGGAAATTCAGCAAATGTGAGCAGCCTCCGAGAAGAGAAACCAGGCTTTCATTACAGCACCTGCTGCTCTTCAGAAATCTGACAGCCCAATGCTACAACTCATCCTACCATCACCTATAGGGGGAAAAGCCCCTTGGCCAACCAGGCCTGGCATGTGTTAGCTCAGAAGACTTGGACAGTGCCAGCTGCTACAGTAACATAGGAGAGGCAGAGGCTGAGTAACCAGCCCCTAACTTGTTTAAAACTTTATAGGTTAAAGACAATACCTTCAACAGGCAGCTGTGCAGACCCAGGGCACCGGGGTCAGATGGGGTACTCCTCTGACCTCTGGCTGCCACGTCCCTCCTCTCCCAGGCCAGCTGCAGGCTCTGCGTGGCCTTGAGATAGACTCCTGTGTAGAGCACCTTGCAGTCATTCAGTCTCGGGGCGACACAGGTGTGATCACTAGGGCCAGGGCCCTGAATCAGTAAGAAAAAGGACACAACCTCCTGGCCTCACATGATGATATGATAAACAGCAGCTTCGGCCAGCACCACGCCAAGCATCCTGAAGCAGCTGTGGATTCAGCCAACCCCTCTGGTTGTGAAGCCGGATAGTAAAGGAGGGAGAAATTCTTCTGAGTGAGGGATCTGGTCTGTGCTCTGCCAGGCACGTCTCCAGCCTGGCAGGGTAAAGTTCAGCCAGCCAGGAAACAAAAGGGTCTGTCTCAGAGGCTACAAAACTGGGGATTAAAGCCAGCCAGTTCCTCGGTCTGGGAGTGGAATGCTCCATTCGCAGGGCTCAGATCCCAACTGGATATTATTATTTATCACAGCATGAAACTTCACAGGGCTTCCCCAAGTTGGATTCTGAGCACATATCTTCGATCTACTGTGTCTGCACAACCCCCCTGGCCAACACACCAAGGACTGAACCGGGAACCTCCAGCGCTGAAAAACTATACTGCTGCTGGTAACATACACCCGTGGATTTTACACAGCTCTAACGCCTCACCTCCTCATGGACACGGAGAGCGCTGTCTTTTCCATTGCGACTACGGGATGGTCACAAAGGGCAGGGGAAGTGATGACCCTTGAGCCATGTCGCCTGTGCAGGACGGGTGAGCCCCCCTGCCATGTGGGCGCCGTTCCATGAATCCTTGCAGCAATACTCAGTCTTTACAAAACCACCAGGTAGGCTCTGGCTAGTCCCTTGGTAGCTTTCCCTCTTACTCCTCTTTCCCATGCCATGGCCATGGCCAGCTCCACAGGCTTAGTGACACTGTGCAGGGACCAGCAGGAGGAACACAGGCCATGCCCCGGGCTTTCCGCCTGCTGTCCTGTCCCTCCCAGGGAGGGCTCAGAGGCTCAGGCCTCCCTCCTCCAAGAGGACAGGGCTGCTCCCTGCAGCCCAGCAGCTGGGGACCGGGGTGATGGCTACCAGGAAAAAGGAAAACCGGCGCGCCAGCCAGACAGGGCAGGTTGCTAAGGAACCACCCTGGCATCGTCCGACTCTGGCTGTTGGGGTTCCATGGATTCCAACGGGACGTGGGGCCAGCCACCAGGCCTCGGGCTGCTGGGGGCTCTGACAAGGAGGGAGGGGAAGAGAGGCCCTTGGGAAGAGACCGTGGGGGCGTCCCACCCCGGCCCTCTAACTCTCTCGTTCGGCGGCTGAGCTGTGCTGCAGGGAACGGCTGCACGGGGGGGCCAGAGCAGGGTTTGCCGGGGGAGCAAACACAATGGCCGCCATGGATGAAGAGGACCTGTCGGAGTATTTCCGCATGCAGTACGGGCAGAAACTCCTGAAGCTGCTGATGTGAGGAACACGCTTCCCTCCCCCTCCTTCTCCCCTTCTGTGGCCCTGCACAATTCCACCCTCCCCTGCCGCATACGCCCTCCCCCTTCTCCCCGTCCCCCCACCACTCCTCTTGCCTTCGCCTCGCTCCGCCATCTCTGCCTCTCCCACCGCCCTCGCCCACCCTAACCCTTCCCTTCCCCTCCCGCACGCTGCAGGCAGCGCTGCGCTCTGGGCACAGCCACGGCAGCCCAGCCCCACGGGGAACAATTGGTCTCTTTACGGCAGGAAATTCCCAGTGACGGAGGAGCAATCCCCATCGCCCTCCATTCGGCTGCTGGAGCGGAAGAAAGAGGCCATGCTGGTGCATAGGGCTATGGAGGCTCAGAAGGAGGTGAGAGGCGTGAGGGAGCCCGGCCGTCTGACAACACACCGCTGTCCCCTTCACTCCCCGCTGCTCCCAGTCCCCTCAGGCAGCCCTGAGCTCAGCACAGAGTCTGGCCCTCTGGCCTCCGAACTGGCAGCGGGGGCACTGACTAATGGCACCTGGAGGGGGGCTCGCTGGATCCGAGCAGCTGGCTCAGCTTTTGCCCTTCTCCGTGAGCCCTGCAGGCATTCAGGACGAGGATGGAAGCCCTGAGTAACCGATGGGAGGAGCTCAGGGCCAAGGAGATCCAGCTGAAGGCTTATATCCAGAAATTTGAGCAGTTCATACAGGTACATGCCCCTGAGCTGTAACACAGCCGCCTGTTCCCATGCCATGTAGGGCTGCTCCATGATACTCCCCCTCAACTCCTTCCCTCTCTGCTATCCTCTCAGCACGGAGCAGGAATTGACGTTTCGGAGCAGTGGTCATGACTGCCAGAGCTGCCCTCAGCCCCTCCACCCTCTACCACAGCAGGGATGAGCTCTGGAGGGGCTGATTTATGTTGCTACGAGCCTTCAAGATCAGCTTTGTCATGCCCAGCTCAAGTTGCATCCAGCCCAAATCCCCAGCCAACATCTTCCCCCAGTGCTGAGAGCAGGGTGTTCGCTGCAGCCCTCCCTAGGACCACATGCCAATGGCTATGAAAGCTGTTGGTCCCTATCCCAGTTGCTGGTGGCTGTCTAGTTCCCTTGCTGCCTGTGGTACAATCTTGGCCCATCCAGGGAGTGTCTCCCCTCCACACCTCCATCCCACCATGTTCTCTCTCCTCCAGGGGGTCGATGGGAGGCCTGGCCCTGGGCAGGTACCTCCTCATGGTGCGGTCACATCGCTAACCTCCCACATCACTTGTCTTCGGTCTCCTTTCTACGGTTGCTAGGAAAATGACCAGAAGCGAATCCGAGCCCTGAAGAAAGCCAACAAGGAGAAAGAGCTGAAGAGGCAGAGGGTGAAGGAGCTGGCCAAGGCGAAGCTGGACATGGTGGCCCTCAAACAGGAGCACCAGAGGCTCCACAACAAGCTGCAGCAGTACTCCATCTTCAACAAATACCTGGAGAAGGTGGTTGAGGTGTCGGAGGTGAGCCCGGACCCTAGGGACTCCCCCGTGCTGAGGTGGGGAGAGGCTATGGGGGCTCTGGTGGAACCATGGGAAGTGGCAATATCTCCGGGGAGATGAGGCAGAAGCCAGGGCTCCCTGCATCTGGGTTAGTTCAGAGAACGCAGAGGAGGTGAGATGGCTTTTCCTCGAGCAAGAAGGGACCTAGAAAAGGGTGTGGGGCCATGTAGGAGGGACCTAGGGAAGGGGGTGAAGGTCTTAGCTAAGTGGAGGTGGGACCCCAGGAGCCTGGCCAAGGGGACAGAGGATGAGGCTGGGTTGAGCAGGGGCTTTGCTTGCATATTGCCCTGAATCAGTGGGATGTTCAGGACAGGGCAGGTGTGATATTTTCCCAGGATGGGGGGATAACGATGCTGGGACAGAGGAGATGCACTGGAGCAGATGTGCTGTTCTCCCATGTCAGAGGCGACCAATGTCCTTCCCCGCCTGGGCTGGGTATCCGAGACACCACGTGGCAGCCTGCTAGTCCCCAGTGCACAGTGCGGGGGTGAAGGGGCAGTAACGCCCAGTGCACTGTGCTGCAGTTTGAGGAGATTCGGGAAGTCATTGGCCGGTACAAGACGCTGGTGAGGATGCACCAGGATCTCATGCAGTCGGCGCAGGAGGGGCTGGAGCTGATCGAGCAGGCAAAGGTGCGCCTGTCACACTACACCGAGGAAAAGGACGATGAGATCCTGCAGCACAACAACGAGCTGGCGCGCCTGCAGATGCGCTTTGACCGTGCCCGCAGCGATGTCATTGTCTGGGTAAGGGGGCTCCCCACTCATGTACCCCGAGGTAACCTCTTCCTCCCCCCAGACGTGGGACAGGGGAACTCCCCCAGCTGGCTGTGCAGTGACAGGACAGGAGGCTGGCAAGGGAATGGAATACCGCCACCCCATTTGCTGGGTGGAAACCTCACCCCAGACCCAATGGGTCACCACAGGGGTCAGTCCCCACCCTCACTTCTCTCTATAACTGCACGGGCCCAGGGGGAAACCCCGGGGTTTCCCGGGGGTGGGGGGGGGGGGTCACAGGATCATAGACGTGAGCCCTTGTGCGTATCAGAAAAGTTTCACTAGGTCAATTTTGTAGGAGAATAAAGCCGGACAAGTGGTCAGGCCTAAGTTACAGGGAACGGAGTCAAGGCACGGGCAAACCTTGTTTCTGCTAATTGGTGTTAATTCTAGTTAGAGTCTCTTTTCTGTCTTCTCCTCCCTTCCTGGCCATCTGTGCTGGGGACAAGTCTATCGCCACACCTGCACAAAACCTTTGGTGGGAAGAAAGTATTATCTTCCTCCACCCCGGCATGCCTTTACTGCAAAGAATGTTAGGGTGAAATTAATAGGTCTGAAGGCGACGGGCCTGCCCTCTGCATGGTAACCCTGTAAACAACAAACAGCAGCGGGTATAATTGTATTCATCGTGTTGAAAAGTTCCAGATGGGTAGCCGTGTTAGTCCGTATACAGCAAAAGTGCTACAGGACCCTCGTTGTTTTTATTCATCATGTAGTTGTTAATATTCATTTCATAGGGGTCAGTGTAACCCAATAAGGAGTTGCTGGAAATGCATACATTTACATACTGTTATGGGTAAAAGAAAGGTAAAGTAACCCCCTGTTGCTCACTCGCGGCCTCGAGGTGGAACAAGCAGGCAATAAAGGGTGCCATCTCCCCAGTCCGCCCCAGGGACGCCTGTGTGGTGATTTCTAACAAATTTTAAATCAGTCTGGTTCTGCACAGCACCCTAAGCTAAACTGATTTAAGAGAGGCTTAAACCACAAAAGGCCCTGATTCATCAGAGTACTTAACCGCGTGCCCGTGGGACTCCACCCACGCATCACGTCAGGCACATGTGTGCGTAGCGCACTGAATCGGGACCACAGTGCATCGTCACAAGGGAGTGCCCGGGAGGGACATTAAAGCAATTGCATGACATGGGTGCAATTTTTCTAATTTAGACAAATTTCTAGCCCTTGTGAAGAAAAGCCTCCAAATGTGATGCATCCTGTTATTGTCTGGCTAACCAGTGAGGTGGCAAAATCTGCAGAGAGTACAAAACTACTCAAGACAGTTAGTCCAACGCAGACTGCGAAGAGTTCCAAAGGGATCTCACCAAACTGGGTGACTGAGCAACAAAATGGCAGATTAAATTCAATATTGATAAATGCAAAGTAATGAACATTGGAAAACATAATCCCAACTGTACATATTTAGATGGGGTCTAAATTAGCTGTTACCACTCAAGAAAGGGATCTTGGTGTCATTGTGGATAGTTCTCTGAAAACATCCACTCAGTGTGCTGTGGCACTCAAAAAGCCAACAGAATATTGGGAACCATTAGGAAACGGATAGCTAATAAGACAGAAAATATTGTATTGCCTCTTTATAAATCCATGGTGCACACACATCTTGAATTTTGCATGCAAATATGGTCACCCCATCTCATTAAAGATATATCAGAATTGGAAAAGGTACAGAAAAGAGCAACAAAAATGATTAGGGATATGGAAAAGCTTCCATTTGAGGAGAGATTAATAAGACTGGGACTCTAAGGGGGGACATGATAGAGGTCTATAAAATCAGATCGTCATAACACAAAAATCTAGGGGTCACCAAATGAAATTAATAGGAAGCAGATTTAAAATGAACACAAGGAAGTATTTCTTCACACAACGCACAGTCAACTTGTGAAACTCCTTGCCAGAGGATGTTGTGAAGGCCAAGACTATAAAGAAGTTCAAAAAAGAACTAGATAAGTTCATGGAGGCTAGGTCCAGCAATGGCTATTAGCCAGGATAGGCAGGGATTGCTGTTAGCCAGAAGCTGGGGATGGCCGATGGGATGCATCATGTGATGATTGCCTGTTCTGTTCATTCCCTCTGAAGCACCTTGCACTGGCTCTGTCGGAAGATAGGATGTTGGGCTAGATAAACCATTGGTCTGACCACTATGGTCATTCTTATGTTCTGGTTCCTTCCCCATTTTTACTACTATTTGCACCATTACCTCTTTGAACAGTCCTTGTTGAACAGACACTGCCTGCTGTGACTGGTGTGGATGCGTTTTCTTTTGCAGTGGCTTTGCAATCTGCTGTCCCTTAGCGAGGGTGATTTTTAGGTTTTCCCAGTCCTTTCTGTGCTCCTGGACTGTCCGTACATCCTCCCTCTGCACCATGCTGGCCTCTCTTCTCTCCACAGGAGTCTCGCTGGGCCCACATCCAGAACACAGCTGCCAAGAAAACCCTCATGCTGGGCACCATCAAGATGGCAACCCTGAACCTCTTCCAGAGCGTGAGCAAGCAGCTGAAGGAGACCTTGAGCGTGCCTGTGGAGGACACCCATAAGCAGCTGGACATGGTACAACCAGGCTGAGGCCCACCCGCCCCTCACCCCTGGCTCAGGAAACGATAGCAGCACCTGCCCCGGCCGCAGAGGGGTTCTGTACTCAGCAGAGGGAAGGGCCAGGAGAAAGCAGAGCGCTGAATGCATCGGGCCCCTACCCCACCCTGGAGGGGGACTCTCTAGGCCAGGGCTGGCTGCCATTTGCAGAGCAGAGGGGGGTGGACTCCAGGGATGACTGAACATGGCGTCTGAGCTGACTGACACCCCCTCAGCCCAGGGGAGTTGGGTTTCTATTTGGGGAGGCACGGGGTTGAATGAACTGGGACAGTGGATGACTGCACTGTCTGCAGAGCCAGCCCGTGTATCTGGGCCATCAATCCCCACTATCATTAGCCGGCTCCCTGCGCTCAAAGACTGACCCTAAAAGAGCCACCCACTGGCTGTGAGCTGGGGGTGCAAACGTCCCATCCTCCTCCTCTGCAGCCAGGGAAACGTGCCTTTCAGAGGAGCCAAACACCTGCCATTCATGCTGCAAAAGCCATTCCCAGGCAGTTGTAAACCCCCCGCCCTGCTGTCTCTCCTCTCCACCCCAGATCCAGCAGTTCATCCAGGACCTCTCCGACATCTGGGCAGAGGTGAAAAAAAAGGACATCCAAAACCGATCAATGCTACTTGTGTCCAAGGAGGTGTAAGAGAAATACTGTCTAGCTCTGCTCTGCCACAGCTCAGCCAGCTGAGACAGGAAAGGAAAAGTGTTCCTATGAATGCTGCAGACTCCGCATCAGATTGGACTACGGTGTTCTCCATCCTCTTGGTTCTGATCTCCTCTGGAACCAGAGTGCTATAAAGCAGATGTATTCTAAGGCCCTCATCATTTTCATGGGGTTTGTTCTTCACATTACATAAAAGCCATCCCAGAACCTCTTGGCATAGAACTCAAAGATATTTTTTCACTTACACTTCCTTTGATGTTGAAAAATGCAGATTTGTATCCACTAAAATATTTCACAACCTCTTACCGAATTCCCTAAATTCTTTTGGCTGAAATTTTGTTTTAAATATCCCCCAAAAACTCCAAAATGTTTCATTTCAACATTTCTGAACCAAACATGTCAATCTTTGGATTTGAAATCCATTCCCATGTGAAGTGTCCTTCCATTTTATTTGTTTTTTAAATGTGAAAAAAAAATAAGTTCAAAACCAAAGTTAGTTTCATTTTGAGTCAGCCAAATTGGTTCGTTTGACACCAAGTGAATTTTTTTTAAACATTTTGGTTTGTAGAAAATTTTCAGAATTTATTTTTTGACTCGACCTAGAAGAAATCAGGCATTTGCCCATCACTCCCAGGGGAATGATCATTCCCCCAGCGTCATGGCTACAAACCCTCTTCGATACTGAAAGAGCGGCGCGTCCTGTGTAGGGAAAGACCATCCCAGCAACCCCAACCCAGACAGGCACTGATGGATAGGCTGGGCCAGATGCTGCTCAGCCCACAGGGTTACGCTGTGTCTCAGTCCCTGCAGCACTTCATTCTGTCTGGGCAGAGACTGGTCTGCCTGGTATGTATCCTCCTCTGTTTGAGTCCCCGAACCTCCTCAGGGTGGGGCCCGAGGAGTAGCTACAGCCTTTTCACATGAGCTCCCAAGGAATATTTCACTTCACTTGGGCACAGGCCACTTTCCCTGGGTGTGGAAGGAATAGTGGATCCCCCAGTCTGACGTGAGGGCTCGGGAGTGGATGCCCTGGGCTGGGCTGAGGAATTAAGGGAGGGGATTTTGAGGGGCTGTGGGAGGGAGGCAGGTTCCCCAAGCCTCCCCAACCCAAGGACGGGTTGCAGGGCATGGGAACAGGTCCCTCGGGCGGTGGTGAGGGCTTGAGGGAGGGGAGTATGTGCCAGGGCTGGTCTGAGGGTTGGAGAGAGGAGTGGGTCTCCCAAGTTGGGGGGATGTGTGGAGGAAGTTGATGTCCCAAGCTGGTGTGAGTGCTTGTGGGGCAGGGAGAGAGTCAGTGTGAGGGGTGTGGGAGGAGCAGGTCTCTGTGATGCTTCCCAGGGGTACCCACATTTGTGAGGCACCTTGTGAATACCTGCCCTTAGCATGAGGGAACCTTGTCTGTACCTGCCCAGGGTCCATGCCCCCACCCTTTACTGGCAACACAAACACTGCCCCTGGACACTGCAGGCCGTGCTCTCACTGGACAGGTTAGCAATAGGCACAGATTAGCTCCTGTGTCCTCCACGTGTTCCTTATCCACTCACACAACTACCCAGCCCACTGTTCCCGAAGGAACCATACAGCACTCTTGCGAGTTCTACCCATAGACCGCAGCTCCGCTTAATACACAGGACTTCAATATATTCATGGTGAAAAAAGACCAGGTTTATCATCTTAGGTCAGCGAGTCAAATGATAGCAGGTAACAAACGGTTACACCAAAAATAAAACCATGGTGTGCTTTCTGGTGCTGAAACTTAACTCACGCATTAGCCTCATATCGAGGGAAGTTTCCTTCACCCAACTTTCTTCCCCACTATCCAGCCAAGCCTGGCTAACATCCCTCTGCTATGAAGCAAAACCCACGGTCAGGTCACTTCTTCAGTGAAGGATCCTTGGGGATTCATCAGCTCTCAAATATCGTTTTGAACATTCATTGTCTCAACTCCGAAATGGGCTACCCCCGGCTGGGATCGTTTTTTTCCTGCAGCTCACTGGGCTCAGATTGTAGATGGGCATCATGCAAGACGCAGTTTGCACATGGCCAGACAAAGAGAGAAGTGTCTCCCCACTGCCGGGAGAAGTATGTACACCACCCTGGGTGACCTGCCGTAACTCACAGCCCAAGAGGTCACTGGTTTTACGGCTTGCAATTACTATGATGATCAGCGTGACACAGGCGTTCAGTAGAGACCTGAACAACATTTCTTAGTGAACTATTGCACAGATCCCAGACACAGGGAATCCCTCTACCCTTATGCACTCTGGGCCCTTCGCCAGCTGGCATCAAGAGATTGCTGGGTCACAGTCTCCCAGGCTGGTATGGAGGTTGGGGGAAGTGGGTCTCCTGGGCTGGTGAGAGGAGCTGGCGGTATCTGATCTCCTGGGTTGGGGTGGCGGGATGGGTGGGGGGCATGTGGGTCTCCTGGCCTGGTGGAAGGAGAGGGTTGGTTGGGAGGAAGGGGCCTCCCAAGCTGTTGTGAGGAGCAGTGCCCCCTTAGTTGGGGAGTCAGTACAGCACTGTCCTGGCTGAAATGAGGCCACTTGGGAGACCAGAGTAACAGCAGGGAGGAGTGACAGAGGGGCTGATTATGCAGTGAAGGGTGCGGACATGATCTCTCTTGGCAAATGCCCGCCATCATGCAATCTGAAGCAAGGAGGTGGATTATGTTAAGCTTCTGAAGGGGGCAAGGGAAGGAACAGTGGCTCGAGGCTGTAGCCCAAGTTTAGTTTGAGTTGATATAATCAGCAGTTTGGTGTTAAACCACACAGTCCCTACAAAGCAAGTCTGTCTCCCAGGCTGCTACGGTGTTAGAATCAGCAGGGTGTGAGTTATCCTGGGGATGTCCTTAGCTTTGGAGACTCTAGGAGCACACAAAGAGCAACCACAATGACCACAAACACTTACAAATGAGTAATTATGTTCTTACAAGCACCACTAAGCAGATAATCAATGTCACATAACAAATACATCAGCAAAACCGAGAGCCCATGCAATACCCAGCCATGTGTTCATACGCCTGCACCCAGTGACGTCATAGACTGGGTGGGTCTCTCAGCAGGTGGTCATCGTTTCAGGAGAGGGTCCCCTGATGGGCTCTTCCCACCAGTGATGATATCCAACCGGTTCGCACCGGTTCGCGCGAACCGGTTCTTAAAATAGAAAAAATGCAGCGAACCGGTTCTTATCCCCGGGAGATTCAATGAAAAGGGGGAGCAGCGAACTGGTTGTTAGCGGCGGGAGAGTAAATTTCCCAGCGGCCAGTGTCTCCCTGGACTCTCCCTGCCGCCGAAATTGACCAGGGCGGGTCAATTTCACGGCGGAGGGAACTCTGTAGTTGTGGGTGTGTGTTGGGTGCTGTGTGCATGATGTTTAAGAACCTATTCAGAATAGGTTCTTAAATATCACCTGCCTTCATAGAACTGGTTATTAGAAATTTGGGATATCATCACTGCTTCCCACCTTATCCATACCAGGACACCCTTCTCTCCTGTCTTCTAACCAAGCCCACTACCTCATGCATGTGTACAAGAGTTCCAACCCCCTTTTCCTTAGAGGTACTTCCACACCCCATAGAATGTGGGATGCCCCACTTTCCATAGGTTATCCACTTTGTTCCCCTTATTCTCAGTGTGCATCTATGTAAACAGGTCTCCATGGTAACCTGAGGTTACTGTAAAAGTTCCCACAATGTTACTGTTGTGTCTTGCAGTCTAGACAGGTACATTGGGGCGTATTTTCCTGACCCTCACCCACTGGCACATTCTTGACAGGAACCCTGTCATTTTACGTTATTCGTTGGTCACTCCCTTATGCCAACCCTCCATAGGCCTGATGCTGAATATGGCTAAAGTGAAATCTTACAGGATTCACTCCGGGCCTTGCAATATTTACCGATATACCTAGGACACACTTTTCACTTGCGAGCATCAGTGTCATATTCTATAATACTCTCCCACCTACCCCTGTCCATCACACCTGACTTAATTATACTTAGCCACAACTACAACCCTAGTAAATGATTACATGAAATAATTAGCTACAAGGTCAAGGCAGGAGAGGGATAGGAGACACCAGAGGAAAGAGTTAATACCAGATTTGTTGAGCAAAAGAGACAAGGAAGGGAGGTGGACAGAGGGACTGTGATTGCCAAGGTCCGGGCTGACCAATCTCGGCCCGAGGGAACAGGGAATGCTCCAGGAAAAAGGGATGTGTGACAGGAAAGAACGCAGGGACTTGGCTGCCCATCAGCCTTGAACCATTGACCAGCATTAACGAGGTATTTATCATTCGCACTTTCCATTCAGACTTCACTGGCCTCAGACAATGATCCCTTCAGAGCAACTGACTGAGGGCTTCTCTGCACAGGAATGTTTTACGGGTAACGCTGGTAAAGTTGAACTGATCTAGTTGACCAGTATAACCCCGTGTGGACAGCCTTGTTCTAGTATCAGAGTGGCTTTTTCAGCTTAGCTTACATGCCTGACGTCAGCTAAAGTAAATAAAGGCTGCTTATAGTATTGAGAGGGTGCCCACACCTTAGTTTATACTGGTATACTGTTCCCATTCAGGCAAGTCCTGGCTTTTCACTCCCTTTTCTAGGCACTGGTAGTTGTGCTGTGGGCCTGGAATTTAGATCAATCTGGCAGAAGCATAGGAGATGGAGGCATTTGGGATCTAATCAACTGAAATCAGCCTGAGCTGAGATCAGTATTGGTTTCATTCTAGTAATGGACATGCTTTAAACTCAAGTCCCAGCAGTAACAGAGGGAATTAAATGAATCTTTATTTTTGAGGAAAGCTTTTAGAAAGGCGGAAATCCTAGTCTTTGGATAATGTCAGAGAATCGCTTGGCGAAGGCAAACCACCCAGTTGAAAGGAAAGCACCTCATTTGTTCTTCCTTTTTGTTTTTAAGGTGAAATTCCATGCTAGCAATGCAAACAGATCTCTGTGAGCCCCGGGCCAGTGGGCTGGGCAGGGTCTGCGTGTCAGAAGCAGTATGTGATCCACGGCCACCTTGAAATAACAGCCCATGAACTGGTGAGAAAACAAGTCATGTCCCCTCATTTGCACCTCTCAGAAACAGTTATTAAAATCAGGGTGGGGCATGTGGGCGTGTGGACAGTGAGACATGAGGGTAATTTCTATGGTCACTGCCTCCAGATTCCTGTCCAGGGCTTTGGGCCAATGGAGGAACCCACCAGCCTCAAAGGATCCATGCTGCATTCTGCCTGCAGATACTAGCATGTGCGTCCCTGTCAACACACCAGTAGCCCCACTGCATGCTGTATGACTATGCAGATGCTTAAAAATATTTGCATGCAAAAGTGTTTGCAGGATCGGGGCCCTAGTTTTTACACAGAGCCCATACAAGCAGGGAGAGGACTTTAGGAGTTTAGTGAGCAGCGTGTGTACTCATACAGGGAAGCCATGACGGCTGATGCTTAGTCATGTAGCTAACCACTGACTAGTCCTGATTTCAGGAGCTCCCCTGTGCCCTGACACCACCAGGAACAGGTGAGTGACGGTTATACAGACACTGGTGATGGAACATTTCTAAGTGTTTGTAACTGCAGACAGCCTCAGCACCAGAATTAATTTTTATAAACAAACAGCAAATAATAACTTGATCCAGATACAGAAAAATGAGCCGAATCTCAGAGGATCGAACTGTTTGCTGGAATAATGAGCTGTGTCACACATGCCCGTAGCTCAAAGGCATCTTGTCTAAAATAGTCACTGATGAGATCTTGCCTTCCCTTTCCAGGGTTCGACGGCTGTTCAGCCCACTGCCCCGATACACGCTGGCATCATTACAAAGCTGTAGAATGACAGATTCATCAGAGATGCTTTCAGCTCCCAGGGCACGCAGGGTGTTAGCTCAGTGGTAAACAAGAGAAACACAGACACAACCCGAAATCATTCATTCATTTCTCATTCCCATGGTGCCTTTTCATCTATGCTGCTCTGACACTTGTCTGTACTCGTTGAAACGCGCCATCTTCTCATACCTTCCCCTGGTCTCTGCAGTTCTTTCTGTCTTAATCTCTGCTCTTTCCCATAATAGGGCAATAGCACCCCCATTTCCCCTCTTCTGCTGTTCCCCACTCCTAGTTAAACACAGGCCTGGCATCACGCTGGCCTACGCAAGGGTTCCTCTGTCCAGTCAATGGCACTTCCTGTGTAAGCCACAGGACGGCACTGAAGAGCAATTCAATTCTTGCCCTCCCCCCGCCTGCCTTACCTCAGACTTTGGGGCTTCTGGTTACCCTCAGGACTGTCCCGCAAAATCTCTGGATATTTGGCCAGGGGATGCCACGTTTGTAGGCACCACAGCTGTGCGAATGACACTGACTAGAAAAGAGGAGGAATAGAGGCACGCCCAAGTAGACCAAAGTGAAGATCCTCCATGAGCTCAGCATTAAAAAGCTGGGGACACAGGATTGCCCTCATTACAAATGATCTGGTGGCTTTTTCCTGCTCAATGGCCCCAAGATGGTGGGTGGACAAGGGGAGCTGGGCCCAGCGTCAGTCACAAAAAGTAGCCCAGGCTTTTCAATATTGCTTCTCTCCCCCCAGAGTGCAGTGAGCTGCTTCTCCCAGCCCCGCCAACTAGTGCCACCCAGCACGTGGCACAGCAGGCGTGGTCCCAAACGGGAGGCGTGTCCACGAGAGCCGACCACAGGACGAGGCTGTTTTTGTGGCACCTTTCAAGGTCTCCAAACTTGTTTTTGTTCAGACTGGAGCAACCAAACCCTTTGAAGCATGTTCACACAGAGGGCACTGTGTCAAAAAGTTGCGGGGGGTAATCATAACCTGAGCTTTTCACTTTGGGGTAGAGGGTTAGGACGCCGGGGTAGCCCATAGGACTAGCCTGCTTGCTTGCATTATATATGTATCTTTTCCCTTATAGATTTAAGTATGTTTGTTTGATTATAATAGTTATAGATTTATATTAAAGTATTTTAGCTGTAATGCAAGCTACATCCTATAGGACACATCCTGTATGACAGCTCTGCAGTTAGTATACATATACACGGGACCGTTAGCCTAGATAAGTGTTATTGAATAAGACATAAATAGTTATAACCTTTACCCTAGATAAGTCAGGAGGCATCAACACAGGGGGTATTTTTGCAGGTCACGCCCCAAAGAAACTTTAAAAGTACACAGCAAAACCCACAAAAGGGCCAGAAATAATAAAGCTGAAGTAAAAAGACCATCTGAAACCACCTGGAAAGGATGTGGATATGTCAGTAATATGCACGAACTTGCCAGCCTATAGAATAAGTGTACCCCCAATAATTTGGTGGTGGTGAATCCAACTTTGGACTTAGAAGGAGGACCCCTACTCCCAGGGTATAAGAAGGGGCAAATCATGCTATCTGGGGCAATCGATCGTCAGCTATTCCTGCTTGAAGCTTCTTTTAGTTAATGTTAAGATTTTGTTCTTCATTTATACTTAGTGTTATTTGTAGTGTTAGTCTTAGCCTTATAGTTCTTAGCTCTTGAGCATGGCCTACTTCATCCCTCTACCCAAGAGTTGAGGAACTAGACATCTCTCTCAACCAGGTCATCAGGGAAAGGTGTGAGTATATTAATCCAAAGCATATCATAGAAATATATATATACCATATGAGTCTCTAAAATTAAGATTGTATTATCCATTATCCATTTGATTGTTCATTTTCTCTATATCAGTCATTTGTCTATCATTTCATGTTATCTTAATAAAAGCTTATAAACGTATACAAATTTGACTATCACTAAGAACCTTCCTGATGTGCACCCCAGGGTTCCTATAAAACACTTCTGGAGCCTGGTTTGGGACAAGAACCTCATGATCTTCTGATCAGATCAATTGGTGAGCCTATAACCCCATTCAAAAAACTAAAACACCCAAAATCAGGCTATATTGGGCTGGAATGAAGGAAACTCAGATTTAAATCCTATCTCCAAAGCTGAGTTTTTCATCCCAGATTATAGAATCATAGAAGATATGGGATGGAAGGGACCTCAGGAGGTCACCCAGTTCCGCCCCCTGCTCAAATCAGGACCAACCCCAATTAAATCATCCCAGCCACAGCTTTGTCAAGCCAGGCCTTAAAAACCACTAAAGATGGAGATTCCACCATCTCCCTAGGTAACCCATTCCAGTGCTTCACCACCCTCCTAGCAAAAAAGGATTTTCCTAATATCCAACCTAGACCTCCCCCACTGCAACTTGAGACCTTTGTTCCTTGTTCTGTCCATTTGCCACCACTAATAGCCTAGCTCCATCCTCCCTCGAATCCCCTTTCAAGTAGTTGAAGACTGCTATCAAATCCCTCCTCATTCTTCTCTTCTGCAAACTAAACAAGCCTTATTCCTTCAGCCTCTCTTCATAAGTCTTGGGCTCCAGCCCCCTAATCATTTTTGTTGTCCTCCATTGGACTCTTTCCAATTTGTCCACATCCTTCCTGCAGTTGGGGGCCCAAAACTGGACACAATACTCCAGATATGGACTCACTGGTGTTGAATAGAGGGGAATAATCACTTCCCTTGATCTACTGGCAATGCTCCTACTAATGCAACCTGATACACTGTTATCCCTCTTGACAATAATGGCACAATGTTGACTCATATTCAGTTTCTTATCCACTGTAACCCTAGATCCTTTTCTGCAGAACTGCTGCCTAGCCCATCGGTCCCCAGTCTGTAGCTGTGCGTGGGATTCTTCCATCCTAAGTGCAGGACTCTGCACTTGTCCTTGTTGCACCTCATCAGATTTCTTTTGGCCCAATCCCCATGACAAAGCAGGGACACATCCCTGGGTCCGTAATGTCCCAGGCAACCAGGCTCAGAGCATTGAATACAGCATGCTCTCATCCTACCAGAAAGGTCAGTGCAACTGCTATGTCTCTAGGAAACATGGTGGCTTCAGCAAAATTTCATTTAGTCTAAAATGGCTCCAGTGATCAACTCCAGATTTACACTGGTCTAAGCAAGATCACAACTGTTCGCCTTGGCTTTTATCATGTCATCAGAACAAACATTAATAGGTCCTTGGTTTAACTCCGCCCCTCCCCCCCCACAGTTCTATTGGTGTTCCTGAGGTAGACATTGCAGGGTATGTGCAGGGGGGGATCTATCTCTGCAAGAAGAATCAGTAAAGAAGAGCACTGCTAGCGCATTTGACAGCGTTCTTTGTGCATTGTCCCAAAATGAAAAGGATGCTGGCCCCACAGTGCTCCTGACAATGTTTAGCAGGCATGTTTGCTGTTGATCTGACTCTATGATGAGCAAATCGGAGCTCCAGGGTGAAGCGAGTTGCCAGCGATGCTCTTTCTGCAGCTTGTTAAATCAGGCTTGACAAAGATCCTGCTCCAGGAAGCCACAAAGGGCGTGTCAGAAGCCCAAGCTGTGGCAGCGAGATAGGAGCTACTCAAAAGTCTGGGTATTTGTATTATTATTAAGAATGACACTTGTGCATTGGGCAAGGAGACCAGCGATAACATTATAACACGGTGGCCCCCACCTCAAGCACCCCCCTGAAGCAGGCCGTGGCATAACCAGTATGCCTGCCTCAGTTTCCCTATACAAGGGAATACAGTCTCTCTCAGTGGCCATTCAAAGTCCCATTTTTGGGGATAATTTATTCATGAGCATGCAAAATAATCTGCAGAACCCGTGTGATAAAACCGTTCTTTCCCAAACCCCGAAGTGCCGCAGATTGCAGCAGTTTCCCGTGCCCAGAACCATACCCCAGGGTACAGTGAATTGAGGCATCCGCCCCAGACCCTGCGCTTTGGGGGGCCCCACGCTTCGACATCATGGTATCATGTTACATCTCTTCGCACGCACCAATCAGCAACCCCCTCTGTCTCCACCCTGCGGGAGAAGGAGGGGGAGAATCTGTGTTGCAGTGTGCCTGCGCTGTGCCCCCCACATCACTGATGGTTGAACAACTGAGCACCACGCGCTGCCCTTTGTCGCCCGCAGCCAGCCCAGCTTGGCCATGATTTGCAGCCCGCATGGACCGGGGCCTGGGGTGCGTGGCTGCTAGTCAGCCAACCCCGCCCTTTGGGACGGCCCTACCCATGCCCCCTCCAGGGACCTCATCTCTAGTTGATCATCCCCTTCAATCCATCTCCTGCCTGTTTCTAGGCTCCTTTTGCTTATGTTCCAGGGCTCTGCCCTCCAGGTCGCCTGCCCACAAGCTCCCAGATTCGCTTCTCTGCCACAGCACTTTTCTCAGAGCCTCAAATCAGGTCTCCCAGGAAAGGCATCCTCACAGTGTTCCACTCCACAGCCTCCTCGCCTCTGAGTCCTACCCCTGCTCAGGGACCATTTCACCAGGACCAACCCCTTGGCCCAGGGCTCGGCTTCTCACAGCCCTCCTCTGCCGCACGGCGTCTCCCCGCAGCGTGCCACTCCCCTGCCCGTCCGACCCGCGACTCCTACCCCTGCTCTTGGGATCCAGCATCAACCTCTTGTTCTGGGCTCTGCTTGCCCAACCCAGGTTGGCTCACCTTGTTCCTCGGGGCCTGTGCACCAGCTCACCCGTATCTCAGCAGAGATTCCCCAGCTCTTCCGGGCCTCACCTTGTGCTCTTCCCAACAGCTCTCCAGTTCTGCTCCTCGCTCCTCTTTCTCTCTGGGTCTCTCTCGTGCTCCTCAAGCAGTTCTCACCTGCCCTTTTCAGGTGCCCTCCCCTCAGCCCAATTGGGAGGCAGCTGACAAGTCACAGGCACGCTGGGCCCTGCTCTCTCTTACCGGGGCCGTCACGCTGTGACACACCCTTCCACACTACGTGTATCACTGTCACGGGCCAAACCGCCAGGAATATGTACTCACCCGGGGGGATTTGCGGAGCAAATGCTGAGGGAGGACTTTGGGGTGAGGCCCAGTAAGCACACAGGTGGGTAAACTGAGGGACAGAGGGGAGTTAATAATGGGCCATTCTGAGTTCCTGAGGCAGGCAAGCTCCTGCTGCAGTCTGGGGGGACGACGGGGGTTGGAAGCAGTGTGCAAGGAGCCCAGGAGGGGATCTGAAGGCGAGAAGCAATTCCAGTGCAAAGTGGGACGAGCTTTGGTAGCAGTTATTGTAAGTGAAGGCCAGAAAACCTGTTTCCACTTGTCATTTATCCCTGGTGCAATCCTGGCTTCCAGCCATGTGTCAGATGTGCTATTCGCTCCTTCAGATCCCTCACAGCCTGATACTGAGAGGAGATGAACACCCACAGCTCCCAGCAATTCCCCTGGAGTTGGTGCTCAGCACCATTCAGAAGCAAGCCTTAAATGTGCTAGTTGTGCGTTAATGTGTATGCTACAGCAGTGCACAGTGTTGGTTAATACATACTGGTTAAGCATCATATACGCCACATGAAAGGCCGTTATGTGCATGGAATTAACATAAAATATGTGGTAGAATGATAGCTAGATAGATGAGGGGTGTGTAGGATGGATAGATACATTGTTTGGATTGTCAACTGAATGCATTCGGCTCCCCCCACAATTCTGTTCACCCGTGCCAAACATCCCATAACATTTTGGCATTAGAAAACAGGAAGTCTGTCAAAGCTGTCCCCTGTGTAAGGTGGCCATGCTGTGAGATAAGCAGTGCCTCCCAGAAGGAGGGAACGTGCATCTCCTTTTCATATTGTCCTGCTTTATCTTTAGACAAGAAATTTGGCTACGTTCGGTTATTTTGGCTCAGAACAAACCACGAGTGTAGTCAAACAACTGGTCAATAACAGTGTCTCACTCGCCGTGTGTCTAGAGCCCGACCGATCCTCCTTCAAAGCCCCCTTCAGATAAACTCACCTGTGGGGATCTACAATCCTTACGTGGCCCTGATGCCTGGGATGGGAAGTTACAGTGCTAGGCCCCAAGGACGTGAGAGTTAGATAAGGTTGCCTAGGCAGGTGGAAGCCGGCCAAGGACGGCGGACACCTCCCTTTCTTCTTTCTTAGCTCAGTGTCCAGGAGGTTAACAGAATAATAAATTAGGCAGCTGTGGGAAATGTTAAGCTATCCATGAGAATTAGCTTGTGCTTGTACTGTGTGTATGCTTGTAACTTTTAACCAATCAGTAACTGCAAGAAGAGGATGTGAGCAGTGCATGAAGTATTATATAAGATGGCTTTTGCCCTGGAATAAACGACTTGGCTTGCAATCATATTGGTCGCTGTGCTTTGTCCGGCCCGCATGAACCCAAAATCAATGGTGGCCCCGGCGGATGAAAAGAAGCCGGGGGCAGACTGGGGACTCCAGGTTGTCTAAACCCAACACTCACCCAGCAAACCGCTCGCGTTGGCCTCCTCACTGAGTGAAGTGAAGCTTTCTTCAAACCAGGAATGGATGCCAGCCACAAACTCTGGACCCAATTGTCAAGCACGACAAAGTCCTGGGCAGCTCGGGTCCGGAGTTTGAAATGGGGCCTTGAGCTTCGAACACGCCTGGAGTCCAGCTCAGGGAGTTGGGCTCAGACACTGAAGCGTTGCCTCATGTGCTGTGTGTCTGAGGTGCGCTGCGATTACGTGCGGGGGAGGGACGCTGTCTCGTTCTGGGTTTAATAAGGCCCTTACCTGCTCCTCTGACCAGAACGACTAATAATAACCCACTCAGCATGGGACCCTGCAAACAGCCCTGTGTCCCTGCATCGTCCCAACGAGCCACCGGGCCAGTCAGCTGAAAATGGCACCCTCCATTTTGTGAGTTTCTGCCTGTGCCACCCGCTCCTCTCCCCAAAGCCACATAAATGAGGCAGTGATGCCATCCACAGCCTGCAGGGAAAATAGCAAAGGGTGTGAAAGCACAGGACGGAGAACACAGGCGGTGGTGGCTGGCAGCTGCGGGGAGAAGCAGCAGATTAAGTCCTTGCCTGCATGGGAAAGTGTTTTCAAAACATGTTTTCCCGCTCTAAGACATGCTGCATCTCTTCCACGTCACTTGTGCCAACTTAAGCCACTTCCCTTGGAATTCTTTCCTGCACACAGCTCTGCACTTTCTCGAAACAGCCATCCCTGGGCAGATATCCCATGGTGCAAAGCCCCGTCACGAGGCTCAGTGCATCCTGTGTGAGCTCCTCTCAGCTGCTGCACAGGCTTACAGGGGCAGCAGGTGACTAGGTGCACATTTTAGGGCACCCCTCAGCACTGCTCTGCTATGTTAGGAGCTAACGCTAGCCCCCAACCAGCTCTAGCACTGGTCCCTGCACAGAGCTCAACAGCAGCATGGGGTGAATTCAGCCCTCCAGTGAGAGGCACTTTGGAAAGGCCTATAGCTGTGACTTCTCCCCTGCATCCAAGCCCCACCGAGAGAGCTGCAGTGTCCAGCAATGGAGAAAGCTACAGGAGCTGGGCCCAGAGCATTCTCAGGCGATGGGGCTCACTAAAGCAGGAGAGCAGAATTAGGCCTGCATGAAATTTTGCAACCTAAACTTTTTTTTTTTTTGGTGAGAAAAAGAGAGATTCAACAATTCTGAAACATTAGCAAATGTGCGTCCAATTCACTAAACAGTTTCACTTCCCCTATTCTGAAAAAACAGACACATTTCATTTGTAGATTTTTTTTAAAACAAATGTTTCCATTTTTTAGTTCAAAATGACTTGCTGCTTCAAAATGTCCTTTCACTTTATTTTTTTAAATCAAAAGCATTTTAAAATGGTCAATAGTGAAACCAAATGCTTCGCTTCTCTTAAAACCAAATGTTTTGTTCAGCCCATAAAATTCCTCTTTCAACTTTTTGATTTGCTGAAAATTTTGAAAAAAAACGTTATTTGCAGTTTGACCGAAAAGGAATATTGTTTTTTTTTTTCAATTTCTCGTCATTTGCAGTGACCCAAAGAAATCCATTATTCACCCACGCTGACTGCAGCCTGAATTTACGACCCAAACCTACCCTCCAGGGAGAGGTAGCAGTGGCCCAGTGTTACACTCTGATGAACATGACGCAGCTTAGGGAGAGTATGGGCATTTTTGTCATAATGTCACGAGTGAGTGTAACTCAGTTTACCCACTCACTCTGCATTGCTACCCACTGGGTGTGATGGGGTTAATGGCCATGCCGAGAACAGGGGAATGGATGGGTGGCTGTCACGCATCGGGATGACCTGACAACCACCACTGAGGGGTCTTCCCCTGCGAGCCAAGAAAGGGGAAGACGTGTAACACAGCAGGGCTGCATGGGGGACAAAGAGACAGGAGGCATCAGGTAACTGTGTCTGGAACTGGGCACGGACACGCGGAGGATCAGAGAGAGACTAAGGCCTCGTCACCACTTAAACCGAGATCAACCTTAGGGGTGTGAGAAATTCACACCCCAGAGGGTTGCAGTTAAGCTGACTTAACCCCTGTGGCAAGGTCCCCAGAAGAATTCTTCCATTGGCCTAGCTGCCCCTGCTGGGGGGCGTTCCCTACATAGACAGGAAATCGATGCAGGGAATGTCTACACTATGGTGCTACCGAGGCATAGCTGCACCCACAGTGTAGACAAGGCTGATGCTGGACTTCAGCGAACTATGGCCAAATGGGACAATTGCTTCTCCCAACACAGACTCTCACTTGAGCGTGGCTGGCCAAGGACTGCCAAAGGCTGCACTCCAGGTAACTAACAAACTCTAGCTTGTTTGGAAAAGTCTGCCCTGCCACGCTGCCGATGCTGGCTGACTGCGCTGCTCCTGGAGGGCGGAAAAGTCTTTAACAGGAGCCTGAACTCATGTGGATTTGCTGTCGGGGACCTGGTGAGAAATGGGACATTAGCGCCCCAGCGCCTGGCTTAGCACCATAGAGCTGCAGCGTTTGCCCATGTGAAAAGCTAAGCCACAGATTTAGCAGGTTGGGAAACAGGATTACTGCAGAGATGCTAACAGCCCTGAAGATCTGCGACAGATGCACGAGGAGGGGCAGAAAGCAGAGCCTTTTACTGACACTGTGGAACGCAGCCTTTGGTTTTGGCACCCCAAGTGCTGGGTGTGGTAGAAGTAGCCTTGAGACAGAATGTCAGATGTGCAGGGTGTCGGCTGGGAGTGCAGGGTGCCATTGACGCTCCACCAGGAGGAGCTGCAGGAAATCGGCCAGACTCACGTCAAAGGGCTCAGCCTCTGTGGCTGAGGGCAGGCGTCCCCAGGGTGCAACTAGCCTCCCTTAGGCTTCAGGCTCAGGGGATTTGGCACCTTCTCCTGTGAGTGTCAGTTCCCTCTTAACTCAGGGTCTGGCAGGAGCCTTCGTGCTGCCTTCAGTGTCTGCAGGCATCTGCCCTGCTGGGAAGGAGGAGGCAACATTTGCACCAGGCCTCTTCCCCCAGCTCATCCGCAGTAAGGGAGAGGAGCTTTGCCCCATCACAGCTGCAAGGTTCCTGGCCCTTGGCCCTAAATCAACAGTATAAGCCTTTCCTTCCAAGCCCTCCTGCTTACTGCTTCCTCTCGCCCAGCATCGCCTAGGTTCTTGCATTTTTCCACGCCTAAAACACCATGCCAGGTGGTGGGGTGCACTGACCAGTAGGCAGTACTTCCCTTGAGGGGCAAACAGACCTGTCACAGATCCCAACACAGAGGCAGTCTGTGTGGTGGGGCTGCCCGATAGCCATTCCCCCCAGCAGTCCGGGCGCCCCGCAAGAGCCAGGTAGGTTTCGGATGGACCTGCCTGCGGCTTGTCACAACTTCTTTGTGCCTGGTAATTTTCTGAGAAGTGTTTTGTGTTAGACGAATTGGTGGTTACTGAAAAACCCAGTTTCATTGGCAAATTCCCAACCAGCTGCAGCCATGAGCCCTAACGCACCCAAGAGGGGCAGAAAACCATTTGCTGAAGTGCTCCTAACGCCATCGATTGGTGCACAGGACCCACACTGCTGAGCTGGGCAGACAGAGCAAAGGAGAGACTGGGTTATACATCAAACGCCAATTTAAAATATGGCTGTCACAGGAACGTCCCAAGTCAGTGCAGATTCTGTTAGTGAATGGGGAATTTAGTCTATCCTCAGCTGGTGTAAACCAGAACTGGATTCCAAAGTCACTACGTCAATTTACACGAGCCCTAGATTTTCCAGATAAACCTAGTCTGTCCCACTCACTGTGTGACAGACCCACCGCTGATAGGAACAACTGCAGCTCCACTGAAGTTAACTCAGCTCCCTGATTCCAGCCCCAAGTAGATTAGAGCAACCTTGAGGCTGGTCTGCCCTCTGCCATCTGGTAACAGCCCCCAAAGGTCTTCCTGCCAGCTAGAAATTGCCAGGGTGTAGTAGTACTCCGGCCTCCAATGCAATCCCCACATGCCCCTTATGCTGGGGACTTGGGGAGATGTGGTGTGGACGCTGCTACACTGGCTTTATTCCAGCGGGGTGTTGCCCCATGCCAAGGGGACGCAGTGCTAGAGCAGTGCAGTGAGACCAGAATGCATTAGCGAGCCTGGCCCCATATTCAGCACCCGACCTCTGTTCACCATCGAGACAGGCTTGAGCCAAACTTCCAGATCCAAACGCCCTCAGATTCGGGAAGAGGGTCAGGACCTGGATGGGAGATTGGCACCTTGGGCCCATCTCTAATTTACTCCCAATACCTTTGCCCATTTAGGATGGGCAAGGCGGACTCAGGGCTGCTGAGATATTGGGGCGTCTGGCAGAGGCAAGAGAAAGAGAATAGATAAATTTGAACACAGAGTCGCCAAAGCCGCAGATGCAGCTCCTCCTGTCATTTAGGCTGCAGTGAGGATTAGCATTCTGTCTCCCCCGAAGTCTTTACTTTCAAAATAAAAGCTGCAGCAATTAGTTTAGCAGCATGGTCACAAATCCAGAGTGCAAGAAACATCAAAGCTTCGCCAGTGACTGGTTTAAAGAGCTGGCGTAACTGCATGACTCTGCAGTGCGATCAGGCGGCGCTGCTGACGCACGTTCACTGAAGACGAGCGGAGCAATAAAAATGTCTGCTCTCAGGAGGCTGTGGTGAGTCATCTCATCTTGCCTCGGTGAATGGAGAGCTGCAGGGGCTTCACACTCGTGGTGCCGCTCATGGAGAAAGAAATATTCAGCAGCTGAACAGGGTGAATTCAGAGTCTGCAGTGAGGCTGCAGAGAGCAGGAGGGAAATCTGTCCCATTGCTACAGCACCCTACACCCTACAGGATCCCAAAGAGCTTTCCAAGCCTGTAGGCAGCTACTGCTTTGCTCACCACTGAAATGCAGCCACCTCTGGAAGAGGATGCAGCAGCCCCGCAATGTCTCACAGCACTGCAGAGCAGCAAGGACAGACTCTGATGGGCTCTAAGGGGTTGGTTTTATATCTTGACTACCAGCATCTCCAGCAGTACAGCGGCCCCATAGAGCCATGCCAGGAGGGGAGCACAAAGGTGAAACAGGAGCCAAAGGCATCTCTCTTCATCCCCTCTTCTCCAAGTGACAGCGTCTCCTCCCAGCTCACTGTACAAGGCCTGGTCTCCGGGCCCGGGACAGGGGCCCTGAAACGTAGCACAAGAATGTTTCCTTGAAAACTGAGGTAGCTTTTGTCAGAATTTTAGATGGGCTCAAATCTCTCACTGTCCCTTGGAGCAAGTTGTCCTATAGCAGCCTCCCACGGAGTTTCCTGCCCCTCCCTTTAAAGCTGTACGCTGGACTAGATGGAGCTGAGATCTGAGCCAAGCTGGCGGGTCCTACGTTCTCACTTTCATTCCCATTTTCTGCTTCCATTAGAAACCAAGGAAATTCCCCCCATGAGGGTGACGGAGTCCAGCACCCACTCGCCAGGGTTAGGGCTGCTCTCTTGCTCAGTAAATCCACCCCCTTGTATTTATGGGTTATTAGAGAGGCTCCCAGGAACAACTCCCCTGGCTGTGGGATGTCCCTCCCTTTTTGACTTTATGGCCTTTGAATTATCTATGCAATTTTTGTCTGGCTCCTTTTCATACATTTTTGACAGGCACTCTTTGGGTTTGTGCTCTGGCTGTACCCATGAGCCTGGCTGGTGAGCCTTGGCACAGTTCAGACCATCTGCTCCGTATCCCTTCTGTAGCCAGCAAGGCTCCCACCATCTCAGCCATCACCTCTCCTGGCAGATTCCTGCATCTCTCTCTCCCTCCGGACCAGTATTTTCCAGGCCACCGTTTTTCAGTGGTCACAAGTTCAGACTGGATGTTAGCTCAGAACACGCTCACCCATGAATCTGTGGGTCACTCTTTTCTCCAGTCTGGGCCTCTGATTTTGTCCTTGTGTAACAGGTGATCCCCACATAATGGGTTCTTCCACAGGGCACAGCTTCTAAAGGATGGATCCAGCGGTGGGTAATTCCCCTCTTCCCAAGGATTTCCCAGGAAACCCACCCAACCAACAGTTCAGCCTTGTGGGGCTCATGGTTTCCAAAGAGCCCTTTGAAGCTCATAACACTTCCTAGGGTTTGCACTAGTCCTGCCTCCCTCTTTAAAAAGTTCCACACAATCCCACACCAACACATCACCATTTGCGTTTTTAATACAATGAACTCCCAAGATGATTACACTTAATTCAATTAGGTTTGGCCAGGCTAATGCCGGAAATTGCAGGAAATCTGCCACAAGCCTGATTGTCTGTTGGAGCCAGATACTCGCAAGCCTAATTCATTGACTGATGGGGGCGCGGGGCACAGAAACCTGGTGGATGGGAGCCGGGGGCTGGGTGCAGGCAAGACTGAAGGGGCTGAGTGTGCCCGTGCATCGCTGAGTGGGCATGGGTGTAACTGATGGGAGGCAGGTGCAAACACTCTGGCCCTGTAGGGAACCATCCTTCCATCACGGCCTTAAACCACCCTCACCCTTCGCACGCTGCCCTCTCCAGTGGCTGAGCTCATAAGGAGGGCAAACTGGGCTACTGCTTCACACATGCGCCCACCCGACCTTTAGGCCTAGGTGTGACGCCTGGTCAAGCATATTATACAGCTGGTGCCTGAGCCGAATTGTCACGCAGGGCTGGAGTGCGAGCCCACCTGCTCTTCCCAGCCGGGGGGGCTGGCCTGGGCTCCCAGCTGCAGGCCTTGAGACCTGGCACACAGGGCCATGTGGCTCAGGGACCCCACATGCCAGGCTGCAATGCCCGAAGCAGGGAGCTGGGCCCAGCCCCGGCAGACAGGAGCCACTGCTGCCCCCCACCACCAACCCTCCCAGTTGCAAAAGCTGGCTCCACCATTGACTCTTTCCCAGCACAACCCAATACTGCCCCAAATACGCCCCACTGCCAGGGGTGGGGGCAGCCATCTGATATGGGCATGTCCTGGAGAGCTGCGCTGTGTGGTATCTGGGGGGATGGGCAGGCGTTTGCCTCAGTGGAGCCGAAGGGCTGCCCTGTTATGGGGCTGTCCTGTGCCTTGCGGGTGCGGCTGGGCGTCTGGCAGGCTGTGAGCACAGAGCCCTGAGTGCATCACCGCCCCGTCGCGCTGTGCGCTCACACACAGGAGCTGGGTTTTAAAGGCGCTGGAGAGGGCTAAGCCCCATTTCCAAAAGCGACTCACGTGCTTTGGGCCACAGCTGCACGGGCAGGCGCCCAGGGGGCTGGTCGGAAGCACCTAGGGGCCCAACCCTGCTGAAATCAATAGAGGTTAGAGGGCTGGGCAAGTCTGACCATCCCTGTGTGCGCCGTGCTGCATCTCCCAGTGTTCGGCTCCCTTTGCAAATCTGCCCCCAACTTCAGCAGCCAGCCAGCCCAGCCCCTCGCCTTTCCGGTGTCACACACTCGCTCCCCAGGACAGAGGGCACCATGGTCCTGCCCCCGGCACACCGCACTGTTGCGCATGCTGCCGCCTGTGCATGTGTGCCAGGAAGTGAACTCATGCACTGTGCACACGAGACGCACACGTAAGACGCACTTAAATCAGGCCCCACCCCCGCACGCTAGCATTCTTGTAAGTGTTCATGCAACACGTCAGTAAATAGGGTCTGTTACGAGAACTGAGCCATTCATCACATGGGTGTGTGTCACGTACTGTAGCACTACAGCCCGGTGCAACTAGGAGCAGCTCCTCAGCTGGTAGAAACGGAAGGAGCCCTGCTGAAGTCAGTGGGCACAAACTGATTTTCACCAGTTGCGAATCGAAGTATATTATTTGCCAACTACTCTCTGTGGGCCAAATGCTCCACTGGCGTAAATCAGCATGGCTGCTGGCCTGTCACTGCTGATCAGTCGTGTATGGTTTAAAGGAGGAATCAGTTTCCGTCCGTTGCAGATGTGATCCTGGGTACTGCGGCTAGTTCAGCTAGCTATGCACAGCCAATAACGCAGACATGACATGATTTTACTGACTGTTCAAGGAACAATTTAAATGTCTTTAAGGAGTAAAAACCTCCCATCCCTGGGGCTGTGTGGAAGACGTTTTCTCTCTCTCTCTCTCAGCATTAAAACTGTTCCTTTACCAGTGCGAGCCCAAGGGATGAACTCTATTAATGCAGCTTTATGGGTGCTCATGCTGAGAGCTGAAATGTAATTAAGTAGCAACATCACTAGCACTCTGCACTACAATGAAATGCTTCCAGCCCGTAAAACACGAAAGGCGCCTTTCGCCAGAGCGACCCCAAACGTCCAGGGCTGATCTAGTGTCTGCCAGAGTTAAGGAGGGTCTTCTCCTTCCACTGCTGGCAATAGGGTCTGTATCAGAGGCTGGCAGCACAGGTTAGCTCCTGTGCAGCAGACACCGCTCGGGGGCTGTACAGACATTCCTTGAGCACCCTGCTGCCTGATGGCGGTACACTGGGTGGAGTGTGCTGTCTGCTCGCTCTGCCAACTGGGGCCATTGCCCTTCCTCATCAGCTGGGCGTGCGAGGCTGGCACTCATCGCTGGCTGACCATCCCCACAGATCTGCCTGTGTTGAGCTAGCGTAGGAAAGGAAGATGAGGACGTTTGTGGATTCGCCCTCATTAATTCTTAACGACAGGTTGGACAAACAACCCACAGAGATCGTCAAGGTTGGCTTGGTCCGGCCTCAGCGCAAGGGGCTGGATGAGATAACCTCATGAGGTCCCGTCCAGCCCCTTTTGATCATATTTTACACTCATTTACACCATTGTAAATCTAAAGCCAGCCAGTTGGAAGCAATGGACCAGGTCTTTGGCCCAATAATCTTGATGTAAGAGAATCACTGAGGGCCATAGACGGTTTTACACCATCCACACACACACACACCCCATTCTGGGGCTGGCTGGGGGCAGAGATGGGGATGGGGATGGCGCATGAGCATGCTGTGTTCTGGGGAAATGGTGCCAAGGGGATCCTTCCAGCCATAGAAAGTTAGAGCAGCCCTGGGGCTACTCTTACTTATGCCGGGCCAGTTGGGCTGTTGGACAATCCCAGCACCAGGGGAGGCAGAAAGGTGGCTAAGACCCACCATTGCCTCCGAGTCCTGCCCCTCATGACAGTGCAGCTGGGGATCAAGCCCACTCTACTTACTCCACATGTACACCATTGTAAAAGCCTGTTTGGTCCATTAGCCTCATTTGCAGAGGGGGAAGCTGTGGTGCAGGAAGGAAGGGGAAGAAACGTGCCCGAGGCAGAGGGAGGGTTAGAACCAGGCCTGAATCCCCACCACTGTCGTTCAGCTTTCGTTGCTGTAGCCCCGGTGATTTCAACGCACAGCAGCACGTTTGCAGGGTCACACTGGAGCAATGCAGCAAGGAGTCCAGCCCTCAGGAGTAAACCAGGGGCAGGAGATTCAGCTGGGAGCACTGGGGCATGATGGCATGACAGTCACGTGGTGTGGACCAGGCCTGGCTGCCATGCAGGCTTAGCAGAGAGACGTGGGCTGACTCCAATCAAGCAGACCAGACTCCCCAGTAAGCTCCAGCGGCTTCATGCCACTCTGGCCCTGGCAAGCAGCTGTATGCAAAGCTAACGGGGCAGCCCTGTGACTCTGACCTGGTGTCTATACCCACCCTTGGTCCGGGTGCCTGGGATCCCAAGGCTTGTGCTGAGTTCAGCCTGTCCCCTGCATCACAGGGAGGCAATGCCAATGATGCGCTGGGTGCCGGAGCTCAGAAGGGATACAAGGCCCCAGCATGTAGTTAAAGGCAGGCCAAGACAAGGCAGGAAAATCAATTACGCAACGGACGAAGCCCAAGGGAGGGGTCGCTGCTCACGCAGAAGGTTGGCTCGCTCCGGCCACTGCCAGGGCAAGCCCCAGAAGACGTCACTAGCCTCATTGCCGTGGCAGTTTGGTGAAACTAACAAATGGGGCGTTATCTGGCTAGGAATGTCCAGGGTCCTCTGAGTCAGGGACCTGCATTTGGGAAAGTCTGGATACAAATAACTGCTCCTGCCTCGCTTACGGCACCTTCCACCATCATCCTCACCTCCTCTCCTATCTCTTAGTGGCACCCCAGGCTCCGCCCCCCCCAGGGGCTCAGCTACTGCCTCTCACCCCTCTGTCTCCAGCTGCCTCCGACACATCCTGGGTGCCCAGCCACCATGGCAAACATTGAGCGTCTCATCTCCCTCCTTGGCCTCCACTGACAACTCCACTGTCCCTCCCACCAGCCAGGCCTGCACTCTCCGCGCCAGCTTTGGCTGTGCTCCCCCATCCCACACACCCAGGCACAGCTTTCCCTTTAAATCCCAGAAGCCACCTTTCCTCACTGTTCCCCTTGCTCAAACCTCCCCTGCTCCTCCAACCCCTCCTGACTGCATCGCTGTCACCTGCTCGAGCCATGACTCCCTGCTTCGCAGCGTCCCAGCCCCTCCCCGCATCTGTCCAAAACGCTGGTGCCAAAGTCCATGCCCTCTGCCCCCTTGCCCCTTGGAAAGCTCCCGCCAATGAGCTCCGTGGGCTGGTTGGAAACAGGTCCAAGTGTTCGTGAACATTTCGGTAAAAGTTCCAGCCAGGGCTTTTCAGCAGAACGGCAGGGTTTGAAATGCTGCGACCAGCTCTGTTGCTGGCTGCGTCTGGTGCGCATTCGACAATCACGTGACCTTTTACCCCTTCCCTGATTTGATGATGGAAACTATTTTAAACAGCAAAGTCAGAAAGGCCAAAGAGTGGGAAAGGCCTTGCTGAATGGAAGCGCTGCTGATCCGGGGATCTTACCAGGCCCACTGTGTCCTTGGACTGGGGGACGGCTTGATCCTCAGAGGAGCAGGGCACTGAGCTGCAGCATGGGTGTGAATCTGCTTCTCTTTTCCGCGCTCTCAGCAGCGCCTCTGTTCCCAGGGGCACACACAAGTGTGGAGACAGGGAAGGAAAAGTTACTGACAGGACTTTGCACTCGGGTGGCTGAGCGTATACCCAAGCTGCTCCTTCCATCCTGAGTCTAAATCAGAGAGATTCCCCCTGGTCCCCCCGACACCCCCTTCTGCCCTTTCTTAGGATATGTCGCTGACACTCAGACTGAGAAGTGGCTCTTCAATGGGTGACGTAATTGTTACCCAATCTCAGTTATTAACCAATCAGGATGCTTTGGCTACGTCGCCAACCCACTGTAGCTGATAGAATAATACTCTGGCAGTCCTTCTGCTGTCAGAATAATATATATAAAACGTAAATGCAGCAATGAAGTCACACGGCTGCGGTTCTTTTGGGGAATGCTGATTGCTAATTTGGCTCCTGAACCCCTGAGGTCTGGGAATCACTGGGTTATGCCTTCGCCCAACAAAAAAAAATAGGTGTGTTCTCACGCCCAGAAAGCTAGGGCACTTTACAACCCCCGCCAAGGCCAGACGCAGGTAATTTGACCCTGATGTACCTAGTCAAGGTCAACCCAACCCCTCCCCCACCGGCTGACCTCAGCCAGATATCCAGAGCCTGGGGTTGCAATAACTATGGCAGTTTGACCCCCCCATTGTTACAGCCCTCGGTATGGGGCTCTGCGGCCCCCAATGCCATGCGTGTGCTGCCCTCTGCTGGTCACTCGCGGAAATGGCTTTTTAGCATTGCAAAACACAGCAGCTGCTGGTGCATATTGAACCCGGGTGTGCAGTGGTTCCTTGTAACGTCTTTAACCCTCCCGCTGCCCCCGGGCTCTTATGGATCCCCCTGGTTCCGAGGAGGGAAAATATGCTCAGGAAAAACAGACGTGAGAGCAGCGTGCACCCAGGACATGACCCCTCAGCCCTATCCCACTGCCACAGGTGAAACCTTTGGTGCACAGCCAGCCTGGGCGGCGGGCATCGGGAGGCCCAGCATGTGAAGTGCCACGGCCAGGTAGAGTCTATGGCAAAACCACCCCAGGGAGTCGCCAAGCAGCGACTGGTGGAGGCCAGAGCCATGTCACAGGGTGGAGCAAGAGGGCATGGGAACAGGCAGGGACTCATAGACTCATAGACTCATAGACTCATAGGTCAGAAGGG
>ML675637.1:1479831-1534440 GCA_007922155.1 Mesoclemmys tuberculata
TCTTAAAGCCTGCACACCTGCACTGAACAGAGCGAAGCAGGACCTGGGGCTGGAGCCATCTGGAGCTGGGTGCTGAGGCCAGAGAAGGAGCCCAGGGAGCTGAGCTGAGCTGACCCACAGCAGCAGAGCCAGAGGGGCACCCCAGAGCGCCGAGCTACGCAGAGCTGAGCACAGCTGCACAGGGCAGAGCAGGAGCTGGGGCTGGAGCCCTCTGGAGCCGGGTGCGGTGAGCAGCTGGGGAGAGCGAGGGGGACCCTGGCAGCGTGTGGCCACTGCCAGAGCAAGTGTCTGACTCTCTGCATCCCTGCAGCGTAGCCAGGGCCGGGACAGGGGGCCTGTGACGTGTGACACAGACTGTGACCCCCTCACACCCAGAGACGCTGTTTGTGGGGCCCCTGTGCCAGGGGCATGTTGGGGTTTCCCTTTAACCTTTCTCCTCTTTTCTTATTTTCTATTTGGTTTTTGATGGCTGTTTGTGTAATAACTGGTATTGCTTTGCACTGAATGCAAGGATCAGTGGGTCAGGGAAGGGCCCAGTGCAGTTAGTGCCCTGGAATGGGGACTCCTTAGCCCCTGCCCTAAGGGACCACGGTAAGATTTGGGCATTGAGCCCCAGGAATCCTGGGCCCAGCCTTGTTGGGGTTACAGGGACCCCACCACACAGGAGAGTGGGAGGGGAGCCCTCGAGGTCAGGTGGGCCTCTGGGTACAGAGAGTGGGAGCAGGGACCCAGATCCTTTTGCTGGCCAACTCTACTGGGGTTGTGCATAAGCACGAAAAGCTCCCCACAATAGCGGGCCCATCCCTGCTTACACAAAGTCAAGTCTCCTAGCGAGAGCAAGCACGGCCTCTGCTCAGCCCGCAGCATCTCTGAGGGCAGACTGGCGAGGGGCACTGCATGCTGGCAGAGTCCTTAGACATTCACTGGGGCAGCCCGGAGAAAGCAGAAGGGTTTGTAGCTGTCATGCAAGACCATTCCAGAGCTACACTGAGCACAGTGAAAATGCTCCCTCCTTTAACCAGTACAATGATGGAGTCGGCCCTAGCTTGGCCCTGAGGGGGTATTTCTGGCTATGGCTCCTCCCACCTGGTCCCTGGGTACCCCCCTTGCCTAAACATAGTTAAGGATCCCTGTGGCCCATGGGCTGCAGTTCTATGTCTCATTGGGGCCTCTATATTGTCTTCCTGCCCGGGAGACGCTCTGCCCCTAGAGGTGGCTGGGCCGCAGCCAGAGGCGTTGCCATCTCCGCGGCTGGGCCACGCACAGTGGTTGAGGAGCCTGCTGCAGTGTCAGCTAACGGAGCCGGGCCTTTCCCTTCAGGCGGTAGGTGACCCCCAGTAAGATCCAGAGGCCCAGCTTCAATCCCAGCTGGTGGCAACCCACCCAGGTTGTGACATTACCACTGCCCAGCGGGCTGGTCACACGTCCCTCCCCTTTGGATCGACGCTGTAGCTGCCTGCTCCCCTCAGGGCCAGCCAGACTGTGCAATGGCACAGGATCAGGCCATTTTCACCACTCGGCTGGGGTGGGATTGCCAGAGCCTTGTTCTCCTGCAAATCCCCACAAACCCCTGCGTTTCACAAGCCTGGGCTGCGCTCCGGGCTGCCGTGCAACTCGGCCGTAAATGTGTTCCTTTATAGCTGCATTTAGCAAACAAGCTGCCGGGCTGCAGGGCATGTTTACAGATGGAAACATTGTGACATATGAAAGGAAGTGGGCACAGGAGGCCACCTCCCTTACAGCCGTCACGCTGCCTGCTAACTGCACCCGGCCACGGCGCACAGCCGCGTGCCACTGCTGCCTGCTCAGCAGTGCCGCCTAGGAGCAGGCGGATTCAAGCACGGGGGGCTGAGGCTCTGGCAGAGCAATGCAGGACTGAGTTCCAGCCCAAGGAGTCGCCCCTTGCTGCCCCAGCGCTGCTGAGCTCAACATGAGAGACGCACTGAACTGAAACGGGCCCAAGCCAGGCTTGCGAGGCTGGATCCAGAACCAGCTCTGGGCGTCACGATTGCTCCATCCCCACAAGGGGGGAAGAAATGTGGGTCCCAGCAGCCTGGGCTCTCAGGCCCGATTTGCACGTGCACGGCTCAGGCTCCTCATCCGTCACTGGGCTTTGCACATCCCAGTCCCCGCTGGGCTGCATCTCCACTGCCCGTGGGGTCAACCACGTCGTCCGCACCGAGCAAAGCAGGGAGGAAATGCTGGCGGTGCCGGGGAGAATTCGGACTGGACAGCATTCGACGTTGTCACGGTCCATAGGATCTGGTCTATGCCCAGCCTGTAGCTAGCCCTTTGGGCGCCCCCTTTAGTGTGCTGGACTGGGAGAGCCCCAGGGTCCTCATTGCTCCACAACGGGGGCAGGACTGCAAACCTGGGCCTTCAGGCACCAGCAATGTCCGTCTGGGTCTGTGGCTTTCTGCAGCGAGGCCAGCCAAGCAAGGCTACTGTGGGAGCTTGTTCCTTACCCCTTCCGGTCGCAGTGCTCCCTGGGAATGCATGTGTGGGTGTGCATGTCTGTGTGTGTCTGTATGCATGCATGTGTGTATCTGTCTGTGTGTGTGTGTGTGTGTTCTGCTTTCCTTGCCGTTTTGGCAGCTTCGAGCAGCATGTCTCAGGAACAGCCGCACTCTTCACCCAGCAGCTAAGAAAATGAACCTTTAACGGCTCGGGGGGTTACAGCAAACCAGGGGGAGGCTAGCCCAGGAAAAGGAAGAAAACTGCGCCCTGACCCTGCTGAATTCCAGCCAGGAGGTCAGCAGCCTAAAGAGGCCAGGAATTTAGGAGAATAAAGAATGCAGTTGTTTTTCCAGTAATAAACTCCAGCCTACTTCTAAATCCTGTTTCTAGCATCGCTGATCCTATTGCCAGTGCCACCGGCATCATCCAGCACTGCCATCTCGCTTTATGTAGATGGCAGGGAATAGAGCCAGGGACATCCCTCCTCTCCCGCCCCCCGTCTCCCAGTGGGGTCAGAACAAGAGAGCAGGGCTGTTACTGTCCATGACCCTCCAACAGGCCCCAGTACCTCCCCGCTCGCATACGGAGGATTTTTAACACTGGTGATTGCTTCGGTATATTGCACTCCCTAAGCATGCTAGGGCCTTTGCAGCCATGCGAACAGTTCCACTCCAACAGAGCCCAGGGCCCTGCCTCTGCGAGCCCAACACGGCACTTTCTCTGGATAATACCACACATCTTAAAGAGTCTGGAACAAACATGCCAAGGTTCCCAACACCACACCATTTACGTCATTCTGCTCATAACACTGCGCTGCATTCCCTAGCCCCTTTCACAGAGGATCTCCAAGCACTCTAGGATCTGAGACACAGAAAAGGGCTTTGCACAAGGTCATACAATGAAGGGCAGAGCTGGGAACCAAGCCTACGAGTCCAAAGGCCCAGTCCCCATTTCAGATTCACCAGATGCTCTCTTAGGAATGAGTGAAGCAGTTTGAACAAACAAAGCTGCTACCCCAAAGCTCTCCCCAGATTCTGGGCCCAGCTTATTTCTGGGGTTAGTACAAGGCTGGTCAACTTCTTCCTGCTTTTTATGTACTTCTCCTGCCATGGGCTAAGCCCCAATCAGGCTGAAACATCCCAGAGGCTGATCTCCTTTAGCAAGACTCTTAAAAATGCCCAGTGATTTCAACTTGAGACACCTTAAAGACACCTGATTTTCTGGAAGTGCTGACCCCCTCACACCTCCCAAAAATCAGGCCCCTCTCAGGTTGGACATCCAAAAATCAGGCACCCCAAATCACTGGTCACTTTCAAAACTCTTGGCCATGATCCCTGCAAACCAGCCAGAAACAAGGAGGCACAAAGACCCTCAGGAGAAAAAGCCCCATTCTCCTGACATTTCCAGAGTGAATGATTAAGGATTAATCAGCTGAGATGGGGAGAAGCTAGGATGCTCTGGGGTGCTGATTGCATCTGAGCCACTTGAGGTGTGTCTCATTAGAAGAATAAGGCACCAATGGTCCAAAAGATCACACTAGTTCCCACGTTCTTTAGCAGTGACCCAGCTGACAGCTCTTCAGTTCCTTGGACTCTGGGAAAAGCAGAGAGGCTCAGAGAAGCAGCCAAAATAACAAAATGTCCTAATATCCATGGAGGGTTGAAAGTTCCCCCAAAGGCAGCCGCTGTCCCATGAGTGAGTTGCTTTCTTCGGTGCTGAAGGAGTCTGCCCAAACAGACGCACGTCTCTGAGTTGTTGATGGGAGCAAGGAATCAGCAAGCAAATACATTTTTAATCGGGAACGCTGTTTATAAGCTCTGAGTCAACATTCCCTATTTCCCCAAAGACCAAGCTAGTGACATTTGAAATATGCTTTTTCTTTGAATTGGCTCCGACTCATCTAGGACCCACCAACCAACATGACAGCAGCAGAACAAAAGCCATCTGGAAAGGAGGTGTTCAACGTGCCAAAGTGCTGAATTAGCCCATAGCGTAAGTGTTTCAGCTCCCCAGGGGATCGAGGAATGTTGCCCGCTCCAGGAAATAATTTCCCTTGTCTCTTGGCTTTGACTGGCTTATGGCTCCTCAAGGCAAAACTTAAATAGACTCAAAGTTTATTTTGAAAGACAACTGAGCAAGAGGAACTGGAGGACTCAGGAACTGGGCATGAGATGAACATCACTAATTCGCACCAGCCCAGGGTTGTTTGCCAACCTCCGCACTAGGGATGAAGGATCTCAGTCCAGACCCTAGAAACTGTGTCCACACCACAAAAGCCACAGTCAGTTGGCACCAGTTGGCTCCCTGGTGGGAAACCTCGGCAGGAAACCCAAAGGCAGAGGAAGGGCGAGGCACGTTAGCCGGACACTGTGTGGGGGGAAGCTGCACTGCCCTGCTTGCGCAGATGCTGCCGTTTGGCTGGAGGATGGCACAGGTGCAATTCGTCATGACCAAGCAAAGCCAGTGGCAGATGCACCTCGCTGAGCTGCAGCGGCTGCAATGCTGGGATACGCGCAGTAACTGTGAAAAAGCCAAGGCGGCTCCAACTAATAGGGCACTTTGCCCCCTCCAACGCAGCAGCATGGCAGTAACAGGGCCTAGCTCCCTGGCCCTCCTGAAGGCACTGGCGGAGTTTCCATGGACTCCAAAGGAGCCACCTCCATCACGTCTAGCCCCTACAGCATGCGAAGCAGGAGAGCCCTGCCTGGAGTGCTGAGTACTGTTTGGAAATATCCATGCACTGCTTTTACCAGGCCCATCTGGATGATAAAGATTAGCACCAGCTCCGGCTCTGAGTGTATACACCTGCCTTTGAATTTATCCCGGGTCACTGTGTTCATCTGATGCCCTGGATCATTTTCCCATGGGGCCATAGGAGCTCATTTGTCGGTGAGAGTTCCTAGAGCTGGTTAGGGATTTAAAACGCCAATTGGTCAGAACTGGAACTGTTGGTGACGCAGGGTTGGGTTTCACCAACTGCCCAATGCAAAAAAGTCAGGACAAAAGTTGGGAAATCCTCAAAATGGTTCGTTTTGACATTTACAAAAGCAAAATTCCCTCCGGAACAGGGCTGTGGCCTTATCTGCACACCAAGCAGCTTGTCAGTAGGAGACACCTGGCAGAGGACACCAAAGCATCCTGCTAGCAGACAGCCCCTGCTTTCTTCTCCACGACAAGCGACAGCAAGAGCTGACACCATAGGGATTGATCCAGGAAACTCCAGAGATAACTCACAAGCTGCTGCAGCCTGAACCAAAGCACCAACTCCCACTACCCGGGGCTGTAACCAGCTCATATCCTCTGTGGATCAGCCCCCAGAGGGCTCTTGGGACACACTCACCAGTGGGTCTTACCAGTGTCCACTCCCAGACTACGGAAACGGGTCAAGTCACCAGGAGAGAGCACGGTGTGTGCATCTCCTTTCTAAATGGCAGCCAACCACCAGTCAGTTGCTGTCTCTCTACCTTCGGGGGGAGGGCTTCAAAATGTAAAGGCACTGTACCTGAAAACAGAAGCACAACAGTTGCATAGCTATATGCACAAGCAGGGCTGCCCTCCTGTGGCCATTAACAATAGCATTTCATGGCATGCAGGGCACAGACTCTTAGCATGGCTGCCCTATCATGAAACAACAGCTTTCTCTAAGCTCTCTCCTCTGTTCCCCTAGCAGCATGTGCTTCCAGGGCCCTCCTAATAAATCAGGAAATGTTCCCAGCACAGCACTCCCGCTGCTAGACCACAGAGCTCTGCTTGCGCCTTTGTTTCTTGTTCCAGATTGCTTTTGTCTTGTTTGTTTACTTGTAGCCTTTGCTCGGGAATTAAAACTCTTTCTTCTGAGAGGCTCATTTTTAGCTGCCTCTCAGAGGCAGAGTTTTGCACAGTCACAATCCTGAAGTTGGCAGTTTTCTCCTTTGCCTGGCTGAGGATATGGAACGAAGGGTACACAGCCAGGTAAGGCAGAGTGTGAGCTCAGCCCGCACAGGGTGACCAGCTCTCCGGGGGCAGTCAGAACTGGGGTCCTGTGGGCGGCACAGACAGCAAAGGCAACAGTTTTGATTTTCAGCTTCAGCCACAAACATTCATGCAAAGACGACTTCATTTTCCTCCTCCCTGGCCAGTTCTTAGAGGGGGCTGCTAGGTCTGGGCTTCAACCATTAGGCCATGCTCCCTCTACACACATCAGACCCGCGGTCACCTACTGTTGGGGATGGCTGGTTTTCTCAAAGAAGCAGCACAGCAAAGGCCAGCAGGGAACTGGTCAGGACAAAGATTCTCTTTGCCCGGTGTAAATCAGGGGTCAGTCCACTCAGGGAGTGACATGAGCATGGAATGGAGCGAGGGGAGAATCAGGCCCTTTGTATGATCAGCAGTGAGAGAAAAATCACATCAGACCCTGCCGAGGCCCCTTGACACAACACCCCTTTCGAGCTGGCATCAGGGAATTATTGGGGAACGCTTCAGTCAAACAGGGCAGCTCTCCCTAGCTCCCGCCCAGAGCCCCAGGCCAACTGCAGCCCTTGTGCCTTTTCCCATTGCCCAGTGCAACTCATGGCAGGGAGAACACTGCCCCCCCGGTGCTGCCACCCTCAGAATCACTGCAGGAAATCCAGCCTCCAGCCTGGAGCTGGACAGACGGGTCTGTCTGAATTGCTCCTGAAAAGTGGGGTGCCACTTTCCCTTCCCAAATGTGGTACCAGACATTACTGGGATGGGATTCTTTCTTCTTCTTCCTGAGGGGTTCCCCTTTTTCCTTTTCTTCCAGTTGTTTTAAAAAAGAGCCTATGACTCCCTCAGGTGAGAGTCGTGCTGTGCCCCTAAGGTGAGTGCGTGCAGGTGTAACGGGAATGAACCTGAACTGGTCGTTACCATTAATGATCAAACTTTGCCTCCTCCACCTTCCATGAGAGGTTTGTGGCATGCTTTATGAGCATTTCCTCAGCCCTCCTTCCCAAAACTAGGGGAGAAACCGAGGCACAGAAAGGGTAAATAACTGGCTCAAAGCCAGCTCTCCTGTCCCTCAGCTCCGAGCTTTAGCTCAAACACCATCCTTGACAAGAGGCACCACCAGCCTGAGCTGACAGGCATTTTCTCTGGCCATGACCCTTCCGCTGTTTCCAGAGGTTTGGATGTGCTACAGAGGGAAGAAGTGTTTCCCCTTCTCACAGGTTAGTAGAGAAGAAAGAAGCTGTCCTGTTCCTTGGGGCAGATGGAGAAGCTGCCCTTTTCAGGAGAGTTGGAGAGGACTGTGCTGTGTTTCTAGGCGCTGGCATTTGAAAGATCAGATGGGCTAGGTCTGGGATGGAAGGCAGCTCATTGGGGCAACCGACAGTTATGCACTAATATCTCAGAGCAACCAGGCTGGCGTCGTTAGCCTGGGCTTCCTTTGGCAGACCTGATTGAAGCTCCAACCCGCACCATATTGTAAGCTCAGCTCCCAGCCCTGCACCCGGGGCTGGTTCCTTCAGCTTCCTTCACTATGGGCCAGACAGTCTCCCTGGAATCAGTGCCGCTGCCTGCAAGCAGAGAGGCCCTAAACATATCACAACTAGCAACGCTCTCACAGGCTAGATATCGTAGCTCAGTGAATTCTCAGCAAGGTGACGACCAGTCACTCGAACGCTGCCCCTGGGTCCCCCTCATTCCAGCTTCCTTCTCCCCTTCTAATTAAGTGCTTTGTGGGAACCCACCAGCTAATGGGTTTCCAAAGAAACGTGTCCGGGATCCTCTGAATGGCCAGGAGCTGTTCCCTAACCCGCTCCAGCCCTTTCTGGGACTGTCCTGGGAAGGTTGCGTTCCTTGGGGCAAGGAGGGAAGGCCGATGTGCAGCCGTCTCAGTCGTACCCTTATTGCTCCAGTGACGAGCTATGTTCTCTGTCACAGGGCTCCAGTGTTTAGATGGAAAATCAAACTTAAGCTGTCCAGTGAGGCTCACAATTAGGTTTGGCCCATTACACGAGAGACGGCAGGCTGCTGGAGCCCAGGAGTCGGAGAGGGATGCATCAGACTCACTCCAGCACACTCCCTGTGTACCCCAAAATCCCACAGTCGTCCACGGGCGTTGTGACTGCCCACGTTGTGCAGGACCAAGAATCCAGTAAGCAACCAGAAATCCACAGTCAGAGGAAGCAACTGAGACATGCAGCTCCTTCTCCATGAATAGCGCACCCTTCCCCAAGGACGTGGGAGGACACGGCATTGAATGGTCCCAAGGATTGAAACATAACCGCAAGCTCTTTGTGGCAGAAACAATCTCTCGGTGCTTACAGCACCTAGCACAAAGGGGCCTTGTACCTGCCTGCAGCCGCTAAGCACCATGGCAGCTCAAATGGAAACTGGCATACCACACCCCGCGAAGGGAACTGTGAGAAATGCCACAAGCAGAGGGGCCTTGCGCTACCACCTGGCCAGGTGGTCAGGGCAGCTGTACCTCCCAGCCAGGATCCTCTGTGACGTCCATGGGCCAGAGCTGTTTCTGCAGAGAGCTGGAGCTGCTGGGATTCACCTGCCTGTACACACAGCGGGGTGAAGCAAGGGAAGAGACACTGGGGCTCTCGGAGTTCGGGTCATTGACCAGGGGAACTCCATGCTCACGATGCACAGGCCAGGCACTGACACCGGCTGGTCCAGGACTCAGTGTCCCAGGGCACTGAGGACAGCTGCGGACGTGTCATTGTGGCACAGACAGGGACAAGGAGAACGTCAGGCCCAGCCCGGAGTGCCGCCCATCACTGGCTAACCTTGGCACCACGGTAGGAAAGACAAAAAAGGGCAAGCTGAGGCTGTCTGCCACTGGCTGACTGAGTGCTGCAGCTCTGAACTGCTCAGCCTCCGGGGATGTGTATTTCCAGTGCTCAGCAGCTACAATCAGCCTGATTTTTAAAAGAGCTCAGCTGCCCCAGTGCCTGGGCTGCCCCAGTGCCCACATACATCCACTGTGCAGAGCAGCTGTGGAAACTGGACCCCTCGTGGCCAGGCTCCGGCAGCATGTGTCTTGCACCTGACCAGAGCTCAGACCAGCCACTGGGAAACTGATTCGTCAGCAGCTGCTATGCTAACTCCCCGTCTAAGCTGACATGGCTTTCTACCTCATGTAAGTACCTCTCAAGTCACCAGTGCTGGAGTATCTGAACACCCCACAACCTGTAACGTATTTATCCTTACACCCCGGTGAGGCAGGGCAGCGCGGTTATCTTCACCGTACATAAGGGGAAACTAAGGCACGGAAAGGCTAAGTGACTTATCCAGGGTCACACAGAAAGACTGTGGAGGAGAAAGGCATTGATTGAACCTAGGTAGCCCAAATCTCAGTTGAGCATGCGAACCCCTGGACCAGCCATCCTCTCTCATGTGCCAAAGGCTGATCAGGCTGTGCAAACCAGTGGGAATGCAACCGTCACTAAAACTTAGCCTCAGGTGGATTCTCCTTAGTGGTCTGAAACAGACTGGATCCTGCCTTGTTCTCCTCTTTTGCCTCCCTGCACTTCCTGGATCCTACACAACTCGAGGGCTGACATTTATTCTCCCCAAATCCATGCAGCCCTCTTGCATAGCACAGCAATATGTCACTCTTGGCATCTGTGCAGACAATTCTCCAGCAGGAACCAGAGTGAACCTCACCAAGGAAATGTTTTGTTGCAAAATGTTCAGACAGATGGATCGTGCGCCACAGTGTAGCTGTTTCTAATGATCCCTCAGCATTTGTGACGAGAAGAGACAGAGAAGAAAACAATTCACCATCCAATTTTCCTCCCCCAACTGGGGCAGAAAGAGGGAGTTTCTCTGCATTGATTGTTTCCTTTGAACCCCTGGGGCAGCACTCTGATAACAAGGTGCTGAGAGCCAACTTGGTAACTAGCCAGCCTCCGCTGCTCTTTGCTTGGTTAGGTCATAGTGAGGATGTGGAAACCTGTGCTGATTTCACACAACACTCCCCAGGCCTTAGCTCTGAGCCCCTTTCCTAGGAAAAAGGGAGAAGGGGGCGCTGGCTCTGCTGAGACTCAGTCCCTCCCACATGAATCCCCAAGCCCAGACTCTCTGAAATCGCAGCTGTTATAGTCGTGCCAGGGAATGCAGCTTACAGGCCCTTTGGACTCACATTACCAGCACTTCTGCAACACGTCAACCGCAGCCTCAGCCGCTTGGCCCAGCTCCGACTCTTCCCCGGATGAGCTCTTCTTAAGCAATTTAATTGTGAGAAACTATGAAACTGACAAGCATGAGAGCCAACAGCCCATGTAAGGAACGCAGGGTCTTCACTGACACTGCGTCACCCTAACTACACACACATAAGCCCTGCACCTCTCACTAAGGTGGTTTTATTATACCAGCTGGAGGAGCATTACGTGTGGACCTCTACTGGTTTGTTGACAAAACTCTGTAGCATAGACCAGGCCCCTACTGTCCCTTTGACAAACATCGTTATGGTGGTGGCTATCGGAAGAGAACACCCCCTCGCCCCTGCCTCTCCATCCTCTACTCTGCATATGCTTCCTCTGAATGAATTCCATATGATGACTCCGAGGGAAGACAAAACATTGCCCAGGGGATTCAAAGCACCATGGTCCCCAGGCCAGTGATTCTGCAGATGCAGAGGGGACCTCTTGTCATCCTGGGGAAGGAGGAATCCCCATTGGAGCTGCAGAGGGGCTTCAGCTCTGCTGGACAGATGTGGGACAGGAAGGTTGGAGACAGAAGGACATTCACATCATGCTACAAAATATGGGCAGGCAGCTTAGCTGCGAACTAGAGCAGAGCAAACATTGGAATCTCCATCCTGTAAGAAAAAATTGTGACATTTCTCTATCTGTTTTCATTCTGAATTGGAACAAAACGACAAAATGACTTTCATACTGAATGAGAAGTTCTCATAAGTTTCAACTTGGAAACACTGAAACATTTGTTTTCAACTCAGTTCTCTATTAAAGAACATATGCCTAAGGTGCCACGGTACCTCCTGGGCGTTGTAGCAACAGTGCCACTGGCCCTCATTCTTGGGCTGGACTCCCTGGCTGGACTACATCTTCCATGAAGCACCACATGGCTCAGACAGAGGGCAACCGCAGTGCATCATGGGAGATGTTGTCCAGCCAAGAAGCCTGACCTGTAAGAGAGAATAAGGACATGAAGCTACCAAATTACAACTCCCATGAGGTGCCACAGCAGATGCATTTTAATGTCAGACTAGGGTGACCAGGTATCCCAATTTTATAGGGACTGTCCTGATACTGGAGACGTTTTCTTATACAGGTACCAATTACCCACCACCTCTCAAGTTTTCACAATTGCTATCTGGCCACCTTATGTCAACTGAGTGGAAACAAAATATTTTGGAAAACTTAATAACATCAGGAACATGGGATGCAGAAGTTATATGGTGTTGCGTAGAAGTTCTTAATATATTCCTTATTTATTTAATGCAAGCACATTTCCTTTAGAGTTCAAATGAATAAAGGAAAACAACAAGCAAATTTCAGATTGTAAGATCCTCAGGTACTAGTGTAATGAGTCCTTATAAGTGTGACAGACAGAAATTAAACATATCTATCTCAAGTAATTGATATTCTCTGAAGTACAACCACAGAATGAACAAGTAAATGAATATACTCCCTCCAGTGCTGCAGAATTTGAAAATGTTTACGTACACCCTTTACAAAATCTATCGAAGAATTGAGGGGACTTTCTCTAAGAAACTTGAGTGTATGGTCTATTTCTTTCAATCTATTTGTAGACCAAAAAATTACTTTTAATGAAAACATGAATGAAAATAAGAAACATGATTTACAAGAAACTATGTGAAATTACTATTAAGTTTGCTTATAACACCACAAACACAATGCTTTAAAAATGAAGGAAATTAAAAGTTTGAGTTCTTCATAACTATTCATTGGATTGCAATGTAATAAGGATTCCAATGAGTTGTTATTTCATAATCACATTTTTCTGTTAAAAATGTAATTAATTTCTCTGCTAGGATGTTAAGTTTTCCTATGCAGGCTTAGTTATGACCACTTATTTTATTAAAAAGCAATATTTGCATTCGACAGTGTTGACCAAATCCTGTTTCTGTGAAAAACATGAAAGAGCGGAGCCACAAACACCCGCACTCCTTTCTACCGAAAGGCACTTCGTAACTTTAATCAAAAGCTAAAGCCTCAACTGACTCGTATTGTTCTACCTTTTGAAATGTTCACTTCAGTGTCCACCAGGAGCACCAAGAGGCTGGTAACTATAATATCTGTGAGACCCCCATGTATGTCTGTCTCCCTGTCTGTGTGTGTGAGTGTGAATGAAAGTGCCAATTGAAACATGTGTCAATGAAGTATACTTTATTAACAAGAGTCTCTGTATTTGTAATCAGTAGCTAAAGCACAATATTGATATTGTTACAGTGTTGATCCTGTTTTCTTGGTATTTGCATTATTGATGCTATTTACGAAATTTTTGTATTCACGATAAACGTGGCTTGTTGCCTTATCCCCTGAAGAAGATCCTGTGATATTTGTTATTCGGGTAACAACATACAGACCATAGACCATAGTTTCTCAACTTGTGGTACCTTACCCCTGGGGGTATGCAAGACACAGGCAGGGGGTACGCAGCAAAAGAACCAGTGAAGGGAGGTGAGCGGCAGCCACCAGCTTCTGGGGGAGGTGGGCAGCAGCCGGCTTCCTGCCCGGTCCCACCTCCTAGCTAGGAGGTAGACGGCAGCTGCCTCAGTCCTGGGAAGCTGGGCAGCAGCTGCTGGCTTTTTGGGGTGCCAGGCAGCAGCCGCCACATCCCGCCCAGTCCCAGGTGGGAGCCCAGCAGCAGCCTCCTGCACCCTGCGAGCTGGTCTCACAGCTGGGTGACTGCTCCGGCCTGCCACGTCCCCGGGTCCCAGCCTGCGTGGAAGCCTCGTCTGCCCCGCTCAGAGCAGGTGGCAGTCATTCACCTCCTGAGTCCTCCTGGGTCCTCCAGCCAGGCGGCAGCTCCCTGCAACCTGCCCAGGTGTCAGCTCCCCTCCCCGGCTCAAAGCCTGGTGCCCAGACAGCCACGTGGAGAGCCCAGCAGCTTGCCCAGCCCTGGAGCCGGGCTCTACCTGCAGGGTTACTTGTCAATTGACAGCTATGACAGCCCCAGATTTTACCAGTATACAAATCTTAAGAGGGGCCCACAGTGTGATTTGCCCCAGGCCTGCACCCCCCTAGGGACGGCCATGGGGAGTGCTGCTATCCATTCTGGTGGGCCCTAGTGCCTGCTCACACCTCAAGTTCCCACCTGTGTGAGGGGAACACCACGTGACCCGGCCATCAGGCCATAGTGATTGGCTGGCATTTTCTTTTGCTCCTATATGGAGGAAGGCGAGGAGGAAGGAGGGGAGAAACAGCAGGCGATTTTATGATCTGCCACAGCCACACAGCACTGCAGAACTCTCCTGCTTTACGAGAAATACAGTCGTCCAACGGTAAAGGGGAAAAAATTGTATTTCTCAGAGTGGAAAATTGAGTGTTGAGTTACTTATTAAAATGTTCAGAAGTTAGGGGGTACTTGCTACTTAAAAGGTTGAGAAACATCGCCATTGACTACACAATAAAGTCAATGAAGGAAATGAAGTCCATTGACATTCACTTGAATTTCTTATTAGCATGAATCAACAGAACCACATATTGAATAATTAATTTATCAAATTTGTCAAATTTTAAGAAAATTGAATGTGTTTAAAAGATGTTTTAAAAACAACTACATTGAATACAAAAGTTTTTTCCAAACAAATAAGCAATACACAAGACATTACAAATGAATGCATTTTTTCCATATAGCAAACACAGCTTATTTTGTTGTGTTACATTACAGACAAAAGGAATTATTTGTCTCTGTTATTTGTACTGGCATTTAAGGCCATATATGCCAGCTCTAGCATGATAACTTAATTATATTTTAGTGGCTCAATGTGATTACGGATGACATTTTCAAGAATGCCTAAGGTGCCGATCTTCAAAAGTATTTAGAACCTAATTCAATAGGACTTGGATTCCTAGTTGTTTTTGACAGCCCCACTAGGCCCCTAGCTACATTTTAGGTGCCTAAATCCCTTTGGAAATCTGGCCCCCAAATGCTAAGACACTTTAGAAAATGATTCCTAAGTGGCTGGGACACTTTTGAAGATTTTATCCTACGTCACCCCATTTCACTGCTCAGAATCCTTAGTGGGGGGGTGTGAGATGGTGTTTATGATTAGTTATGAAGAACGGTAGCTTTTAATTCCCTTCATTTGAAACCCTGGGCTTGGGGTTCTATAAGCAGCCCTGCTCACAATTGAATGGAGTCTTTTCTACAGCACTGAAAATATTTCTTTCAGGAAATCCCTCAGCTCTTCGTGCCAGGCAGCCTCCACGCTCACTGCAGTTACCGTGCATCCAGAGATCCTAGGGGTCATGTTGACCTCCCCACGCTGTGCCTCCGGCAGCAGGTGGCAAGCTGCACGCGGCTCTGTGCAGTGCAGCCTGGTTTATTGGGTAAACGCAGATGCCTGGATGCAGGAGAGATGCTGAGGGCAACACGGCCGTGCCTTGCTCCGCATGACTCTCTGAGGCATGCAAACAGGCAGTGCAAGCGAGGCCTAGCAGCACAGTGTCAATCCAAACATTCAGACAGCCACACACAGGCTGTGAGCTGCAGCACACGGGTTTGAGGGAATGAGTTTGAGTTATCCTGGGCATCTCTTTGGGCTGCACTAATTTATGCAAGCTAACAACAGCCCCTCAGGGACCTTTCCATCTGCCAGGGATGAGCAGAGTAGAGCAGAGCAGCCCTCTGGCCCCAAGCCACACCCTCATGTGCTACTCACCTGTGCAACGTGAGTGTAAAATGGCCACCCGATCTGCATCCTCCACTCACTGCCCGAACCCTGCACCAGTGCAGTCCAACACTGGGGCAATCTTCACCCCCCTTGCACCACAAGAGCCCCTCCTCACACTGGGTAAGGGAGAGGAGAAGCGGGCTCAGCCTTGGAGGTCTCTGTCATGGCTCCACTGCTAGCATCTCATGGTCAGTGCCTCACTTGGCTGCTCTCTACCTGTGCCAGGTGCAGTAAATCTGTGCACTCACCTCTTGCCTTTTCGTTTATAGAGCTTGGCTCTTTTTGTCACTCTGGTCTCCAAACGCCTTGCTAGCCAGCCAGACCTGAGGTCAGGCACCTACGGAAATACCCTCGGCCACGACCCCTTGAAACACCCTCTCACGGGAAATGTCTCAGTCACAGACTGGGAGGCCCCTGGCACATTGGTACTGGCGGTGCCGTCAGTATGGCAAAGCTGTTTTGATCACACCCACGGCATGTGTGCCTGTAGGGCCACTCACCCCATAGTACCTGGGGCCCAGTCAGTGCGGCGCTGGCCCCACTAGTGGCGGCTGCATCACAGGCAGAGGCTGATGAGCTACAGCCTCTCATAGCGGAACTGCATCTCATCGCTCGGGCAGTAGAGATCTGTGCTGTTAAACTAGAGACCCCCGGCTTCCACCCTAGCTAGCGAAGCCTTGCCCAGAGGTGCTGGGCCAGACAAGCTTCAGACAGCACCCATCCTCCTGGGGAGGGGGAAATGGTCATCAGCTCTTGGGGATCTTTTTGTTAATTTGCCTCAGACTCCACAGGGGAATCCCCACCAACACATCAGTATCGGGAAACACTTCCAGCCAGCTAGCACATAGCTGCTCCCAGCTGCTGGGAGACAGGAAACATCTGGATTGTCATAGATGGCAAACACAGGATGCAATCTTCAAACAAGGTATTTCCTCTCTCCTCCTGCTGGTAGGGATGAAATAGCCATCGGCCCTGGGGCCAGCCCAGATTGCTAGGAACTTGGCCTGGAATGCCTTCATCAGGATTTGGGATCAAAATAACTCAGTCTAAATGCAACAGCCTGCCTCCCGCCTGCCTTACAACTCCTGTGCTACTCACACCTATGCAAAGTGGGTGTAAAATGGCCACCTGGTTAGAATTCTCTGCTTACTCACATCACTCTGCATTCACTCTGTGTTGGTGTCATGGCAACACAAGCTCCCAGGTGAGGAAGAATCAAGGCCTGTGGGTTCATTCTAAACCAGGCGTGATACAGGATCCCGTTCTGGGCGGTGCTGTGCTCCTCCTGGGAAATTGTGAGCGCCCGGAACTCTGGATTTGAGAGAGAGCCAAATTTTTCAGGGTTGGACTCCAGAATCGTTGCTGTCTGATGGGGCTTGGTGGCCAAGGTGCAATGAGTGGGTGTTGCTAGGCCAGAAAGACAGATGTCCACAGCACAAGTGCCCACTCCCCCCTGCATTAGCAATCTCAGCCACGATGCCAAGAATTTGAATGGACCATGGAAAACAATCTTCTTTCACCCTTAGCGGTGGCAGATCCAGTTCAGGTGCATGTCTCTCTCCCCCTGTTATATTATACCTCTCTGGAGGACAAATTACTCCCATTTCCAGCGCTGCCAGCACAATAGCCTCTTAATGTAAAAAAGGAGGGGGGAAAAGCTAATTTACCTGGAAAAGTTAATGTCATAATTGACTCCAGCAATCAGTAGCTTTTAATGATCTGCTTCACCCAAGATGGTACTTGAAGGTTCCGGGAGAGACTCAGTAGCTAATGCACACGCCTCTGTGCCAGGAAGTTCGAGCAAACTGACTAATGCCAAGATACTAGCGCAAACGCCCACAGAAATTCCCATGGCAGGTACCATACTTCTCTAAGTATATGTTTACAAACTGGAGTGCCTGGGGAGTGACACATCCTCAGGTCACTGGAACCTCACCGCCCCTGCCCTGGCTGGCAGTGACGTGCAGGGAAATGGGGCATGAATTGCCTCTTTTTAAGAGCAAAGCAGCTGAACATCAAACTCAGATCAGTGTGTAAATGGGGCTGCAGGCCAGGCTGGCATCTGGACCTGGCACCAGGAAGGTTTGGCACTGCTCCAGAGTGCCAGTCCACATGAGGATCCCAAAGGAGCCATGTGCTGTGTGTAGCTACAGCCCCCTCTTATAGGTTTCCTCTCTTGAAAAAAAAGAAAAGGGTTGTGAGTATGTCCCACAATCGCCACTAGACAGATCCTGAGACCTATTCCTGGCTCTGCCAACCCCCGTATGACACCAGGCAAGTTGTGCTGCTGCTTTGTGCCTCAGTTTACCCTTCTGTAAGGTAAGAGAGAATTGTTTTACATTCACTGGCGTGTTTTGCGGGTTAATTAATTGCGGCCTGTTCTGCTGCCTCAGTGTCAGGTAACTGGTTTCAAAGGGCCCCACTCTCTGCAGAGCTGTGCTGCTCCCCCAGTGCATGGGGCTGGAAACCTGATGCCCAGACGGGAGCGCTTCCAGACTAGGGGGAACCTCAGGTAGTGGAGAGCTGGTGTTGTGGCCCTGCACCACGACCCCCCGTCACGTCCCCCAGGGCAGGGAAACTACTGGGTGTCTCTATGCTCTGGCCACGTCCACTCGCTGGAATGGCCCCGCGGGTGCTCTGACTCCCCCAGGAACCAGCCCCCATGCAGCTGCTCCTCCCCCCAGGTATTTTGCTGCGGCCATGCAGGAATAAGGCAGCAGAATCAGAGCTGGTTACAGAGCAGGCCGAGCTCCTTGGCGCAGCCTGTGATCCGTGGGGAGCGCTGTGCTAATGCTGTGGGCTTATTTAATATCATTTACCTGAACACAAGTGCCTCGGGCCTGCTCTGCACTGCCGGGTGGGGACAAGGTAAGGCAGCTTACGCCGACCTACCTGTCAGCGTCTACACTAGACTGGTTACCCACCCACTGCACCGCGAAACAACTCCACCTCCGCGAGAGGCTTAGCGCGCGGGTTGACGTACTTAGGTCTGTGTAGGCATCGCATTACTTACATGGCCTGTAAGTTCGCAGCCTGCACCGGCTCACAGCTGGAGTCCCGCCCTGCCGCCTCCCAGGGGTGGGGGAAAGAGAGCCCTCACCGCCTGTGCTTGGGCTATCCTCCCACCCCCCATCCCTCACCCGGAGGCAGCCAGGCTTGGGCTCGCCTTCCCACCTGCAATCCCTCACCAGCAGGCAGCAGCAAGGCTCCAGCCCCCCTGCCTCCGGGATGACTGGCCACCCCAGGGGTGAGCCCCTGCGGGGCTCAGTTTCACAGCAGGGTGTCTACCAGCAGTGAAACTAACATTCTTGTCCGTTTCACAGCTGCTATTCTTTCACATTTGGTCTCCAGCTCTTGCTCTCAGCCCTGGAGCTGGGGGGGCTCCAGCTGTGAGCCCCATGTGGGACTGGCAGCCCCAGGGTGGGAGCAGGGGCAGGGCAGGCTCCAGCTGTGAGCTCAGCGCAGCTGTCGCTGCCCCACAATGCCCCACTTCAATCAGTGCGAGTGTGCGGGGCGAGGGTGCGCACCGCTGGCAGAAGGAGGGTTGTGTGGAGTGGCAGCCGTGGTGGCTGTAGGTCGACCTAGCTTAAGTCAGCCTGACTTTGTAGCATAGACAAGCCTTAAGTCTCTGGTTTTCCCCTGCATCCCCCAGGAGCTGCATTTCCCAGGAGGAAGCCCCAGCTGATGATGTATCAGCAATGGCAGCTGCTTCTGAAATCCCGCCCACGGATCCCCAGGGTGAGCCTGCCCAGCCCCAAGCTGCCACTAAGGACTGCGCACAGCGGGGCCAGGCGTTCCTGTCTCCCTGTGTTTTCCCTTGCTCTGAGCAAGGCTCAGCACCACGCCTCTCAATCTCAAGGCACTCTGTGCTGCTGCCCTTCCAGCACTGGTTCTCGGGGTCCTGGAACCATTTCCTTGCTCCTGCCATCGGGTGGGCCCAGCTGTGTCCTGGGAAGGCACAGTGTGGAGCTGCACCTCCTCACAGGGGTGCTGGAGGCAAGCACAGGCCCTCCAGCAGCTCCTCCCATGGCACCCCTTTGTGGGAAGCTGCAAAGGCTCCCCACACAAGCAGGCAGTTCTGCAGGTGCATTGAAAGCCGAGCCTGCCCCGACCCTGTCTCCCCCACAGCCCCTTTGGGGCACCACGTGCCCTGGGCAGGAGGGGGCTAGGAACAGAGGCCAGGTCCTCAAAGGAGGAGTGGGACCCTAATAGCTGAGGCTCTGGGCCATGGTGGCCTTGTCTGCCCCCAACCACTGGAACTGCCACGCTACCAGACTCATACGTTAGCTCAGGAAGAGGAAAGGCCTCGCAGCACAGCTGTGCCAGCACAGCTGGAGTCTGGCCCTGGTCCTCTCATCTTGCACTTAACTTTTGGCTCTGGCTTCCCACGGTCTTTTGCTAAGTGGCAGCTGATCGTGAGTTCCTTCCCCCCCATCAGCCGGAGGGGATCACGCTGCTGCTCTTTGTACCCCACTCAGGCAAGCAGCTGGCACGGCAGTTTAGCTGCCATGGCCTTTGCTGGATTCATCGGCGCCCACAGGATGTGCTGTACAATGATGTTGCAAGGGGTCTCTGCCCTGCTAGGAGCCCAGCAGCTCTAGCTCGTTTCTGTCCTGTCCTTCAGGCTTATTTTACAATTCCAATGTGATTTGCACCTTGAACGACCCCTTGAAAGGCAGGGTGTTGAGAGGGTGGGGCGGGCTAGCAGGCAGCCAGCTTCCAAGGCTTCCAGCTTGCCTCTCTGTCAGGTGCCTAGGTCAGGAATTTTCAGCTTTTGCCTTTTAACCCCTATGGGTCCAATGTGGGGTTTGTATACCCCATCAGAGAGCCCCAATTGCTCACATACATGCAGCATCTCCAGTGGGGAGGGTGGGAGCAACCACGCAGCCCCAGTAGGGGACGTTTTGGAGGAGGATGTCCAAGCAAACCTCGGCTTCAAGGAAGAACTGCCCCAGTCTCTTCAGGGTCCAGGCTGAGTGCACAAGATGGTGGATTCTTTAGAGCCCCTCAGGGAGGCTCACGCAGCGAAGAGCATGGAGCTCAGCGGTTGTGTGCAGTGTTGCTGTAGCCATGTGGGTCCCCAGAAGATGTCAGTGAGACAAGGGCTCTCAGTCCTCTTGCTCAAAGAAAACCTGCACAACACATTCAAAAGATGAGCCTGGAGCTTAAATTCATCCCTTTGCTAGACACTAAGGCCTTGTCTAAGCTAGCCCTTATGCCAACAAAAAGTTTGTTGCTCAGGGGTGTGAAAAAACACCCCTCTGAGTGACACCGGTCTACACTGTAAAGGTAGGTTGATGGAATGCAGCTTCTGTCGACCACACAATGTATGTGTCTTCACTGGCTGGTCAGTTACATCGACTTAAATCGCTGGGAAATTCGATGTAATAAAACCATCTCCGCAAGTGGCGTAGCACTGAAATCGAATTGCTTGGGTCGAATGAGCAGCAGTGTAGGCCGAGCGCAGCGTAATTCAATGTAATTGGCCTCCGTGAGTTATCCCACAATGCTCTGCTGTGACTGCTCTGCATGTTCGCACTCTGCTGCACTGCGGCACATACTCAGGAAACAGCCCCTTCCCTCAAGCGCCGGGAAATTTTGAATTCGCATTTCCTATTTTGTCAGCGTGGAGAGAGCTTGCCAGCAGAACTGATCATGGCTACTGCACACCCCAAAAGCGCTCCAGCCCGGAGTCGACCCAAGGTCTTGGATTTCATTGGTCTGTGCGGCGGAGAGTCTATTCTGGCTCAGCTCTGAGTCATCCAAAGGAAAAAGGGCACAGGAGGGATGCGCAGCAGTGTCGTGTTAATATCAAAGCACTGAGGAAAACTTGGGAAGCGAATAGTCGTTCTGGCTCGTCACCAAAGACATGCCACTCTTCTGAGGAGCTGCATGTGATTCTCGGCAGTGACCCCACCACTGCACCACCACGAAGCAAAGATACCTCAGGGGAATCCAGGGTGAACGAGGAGGGCTCTGTGGATCAGGAGGAGAACAGTGGCCAGGCGACTGGGGAATCCACTCTCCCTGAAAGCTGTTGTAAACCCGGAACAGCCCAGCTGGATGAGGGACAGTGCGAGAGACTGAGATGCCATGGAGGGCACATCTGGTGAGCATCTGCTGCAAATCTGATTTCTATGGTTATCTCCCCAGTCCAGCTTTTTGTCATAGCAGAAAAAAAAAATGAATGTGGTGGTGGAGATGGACTTCCTCGTTGTTAGTTCACCTAAGCAAGGAGTTCCCCGTGGAAAAGAATGTTTATGTGCACAGGGATGCTCTGAGAATCCTCCATGGGTAGCTCTGGAAAAATGTCAGTTAGGTACTCTGTAGTCCTTTGCAGTAGGTTTCTGTCAGTGGCATACCATGCCCCCGGGCACTGGCCTGAGGAGGAGGAGCCGCCCCCTGTTTCAGGCAGTCAGGGCGTCCTCCTGGCCCTTCCACATCTGCACTGGGCGCAAAGAGGGAGCCACGGGGACTAGAGTCCATCATGGCCTACCCCCCCTACTGGCAGCCGCTGCCACCCCCACAGCAGGGGGAGAACAGGAAATGGGCCCACAGAGCTGATGGTGCTGCTGCTGCTGACAGGGAGGAGAATGGGGGAGAATGGAACACAGGACCACAGACACCGCCCCCCCCCGTGGAGTGCTGCCGACGGGGGGTACCAATGTAAGTTTGGCCCCCGGTCGCTGAAGACTCACGGTACACCACTGGTTTCTGGGGAGAGCAGCCTTATATCTTCCACTGCAATAGGACACTTTCCCTCGCCACTCTCTTATTAATTGTGCAGGCATCATCGTGGAACACAGCATAGCAGCATAAGGGCCAGGCCTGTACCCAGGTGCTTGCAGTAAATTCTCCCTTTCTGCCTCTGTTACCCTCAGGAGACTGATATCACTCATGGTCACCTAGGGAAGAAGGCATAAATTTGCAGTACCCACTCCATACAACCATTGTTTTTTCCTCTGCCATGGGAGGCTTTTTGGGGTATGTAAACCACAGGTTATAAGATAGCACATAACTGTGATTGGTCTTAGGGGTCATGAGATGGGTGCCCACATATGGTTTCACCCAGGGGAAGTTCACCATCACCTCCCCCCCCACATCCTTTGTACCACCTTTTCAAAAACCAAATTTTGGGAAGGTCAGGAGGGCACAACAATCCTGCTGGTTGGGAACTATGGACTTATGCAGCATGCACTACAGGGATTTCCCTGAAATGGATGTACCAGCCCCTTACTTACCATGGTTGCAATGGCACTACGACCCCTGCAATAGGTTGAGATTGGTATCCAGGTCTGCCATTCCCTTGGGAATATAATGAGGATTATTTTTACATTGTAACATTGCTTTTCATCCATGGGGCAGCTAACAATGGATGCCTTGTGTTTTGCTTGCCTTTCAGTGGACAGCGCGGCCTTCTGCTCTGCCTCTACTACTCCTGCTGACCACCTGTTGCAGATTAGAAGGTGAAAAAAAAACCTCAGATTGACATGTTCACCACGATAATGAATGCCCCTGCGGCTGCTGACATGGAACTAAGAGTCTGGAGGATTTCATTATCAGAAAAAATGCACATGGACATGGAGAACAGGAAGGCAGCCCTAGAACAGGAGCATGCAATGCAGGATGAGATGCTGTGCATAATGAGGGATCAGTCGGACATGTTGAGGCGTTTAGTTGAGCTTCAAGAAGAGCAGCATCAGGATAGACTTCCTCTGCACCCCCTGCAAAACTCTCAACTCCAGCCTCTTTAAGAAATGGGAATATGTTGTTTGCTCTGTGTCCCCTCACAGCCCTATTAAAATACATGCAAAGTATTGAAATAACTTCCTTTCCCTCCACTGTTAACAGCCAACAATAAAAAATTATTGCTTTAAAGATCATTACTCTTTCTTTATTGAGACCATGGAGATTAGCACTTGGTGGGGAGGGCTAGCACAATGCTGTAGTGCTGGGGGATGGGAAGGGAAGACAGAACACAGATTTTTCAGAAACATTAGGTCTCAATGCAAAAAAGATTTCTCAAGGCTTCCCTGAGGTGCAGCGCTCTGTGGTTGCCTCTCAGCATTGCACTGCTGCCTGGCTGCTTAAAATTGGCAGCCAGTCTATCTGCCTCCATAACCCAACCCAACGGGAACTTCTCCCCCTTTGTCTCACAGACATTATGGAGCACACAGCATGCAGAGATAACGGCTGGGATTTTTTTCATTGAGGTCTAGCCCAGTGAGCAAACTGCACCAGCGTGCCTTTAAGCATCCAAATGCACATTCCATGACCATTCTGCACTTGCTGAGCCTCTCTTTCTCGCTGCCCAGGTGGCTGGTGTACAGCTTCATCAGCCAGGGGAGCAGCGGGTAGGCAGGGTCTCCAAGGATCATACTGGCATTTCAACATCGCCAATATTTATTTTTTGGTCAGGGAAGAAAGTCCCTGCTTGCATATTTTTTAACAGACCTGAGTTCCTAAAGATGCGAGCATCATGCACCTTTCCAGGTCACCCCACATTGATGTCGGTGAAGTGTCTGTTTTGATCCCCAAGGGCCTGCAACACCATTGAGAAGTATCCCTTTCAATTAATGTACTCTGTGGCTAGTGGTCTAGTGCTAAGATAGGGATATGTGTGCCATCTATCGCCTTCCCCCACAGTTTGGGAACCCCATTGCAGAAAAGCCTTCCACTATGTCCTCCACGTCTCCCAAAGTTACTACCCTTCTTAGCAGAAGTCTGTTAATGGCCCGGCACACTTGCATCACAGCTGCTCCAATGGCGGATTTACTGACTCCAAATTGATTCCCAACTGATTGGTAGCAGTCTGGCATTGCTAGCTTCCACAGAGTGATGGCCACTCGCTTCTCGATTGTCAGAGCTGGTCTCAAACAAGTGTTCATGTGTTTCAGGGCTGGGACCTGCGCTGCTCAGAGTTCAAAGGACGTGGCCTTTCACATACAAAAGTTCTGCAGCCACTGCTCAGCTTCCCACGCCTTCATAACGATGCAATCCCACCAGGCAGTGCTTGTTTCCCAGGACCAGAAGCAGCGCTCGGACAACTGCAGATGGTGCATGACAGACTGCAGCAAACGGAAATTGCTTCATTCTATGGCTTGTAGCAGGGCATCTTGAGTAACATGACTTCATGCCTCTCTGGCAATGGTGTAAACGTGGTAGACTGAAGGATCTAGAAAAATGGTGTGAAAAAGCCTTAGTCTCTTTGTTTGGGACAAGAAAGGAGAGGGAGGGAGAGAGGATGTTGCAACATGGGAGGACGACAATCTTCCCAAAAACCTCTGCGACTAGTTGTACTTTGGGATAGCTACCCACAGTGCACTGCTTTGATTGTTGACCCAAGAGTGGCTAGGAGGGACGCAGCCCCCTGACGCGATGAGTGTGGCATTCACTCTGCAGTGTAGAAATACCCTCAGTGGGTCAGCGTCAGAACTGACTCTGAATCAGCACAACTTTTAACTTCCTCTGGCCTCCTCTGCGTGTATATTACACCATTTTAGACTCCATGGTAGTCTCATGGCACCAGTAAGCAAGTGTAAATAGGGCTAAAGTCGTGGTCCTCAACCAGGAGTAAATGTACTGCTGGGGGTACACGGAGGTCTTCCAGGAGGTACAGCAATTCATCTAGATATTTGCCTAGTTTTACAACAGGCCACATAAAAAGCACTAACAAAGTCAGTACGTACAGACAATGCCTTGTTTATATCTCTCTGTATACTATACACTGAAATGTAAGTACAATGTTTGCATTCCAGTTGAGCTATTTTTAATTAGATGGTACAAAAGAGAAAGTCACCTCTTTTCAGGAACAGCAAGCTGTGACACTTTTGAATGTTTACAAGCGAGTCGTTTTAAAATTAGGTGGAACTTGTGGTAGGCAAGACAAATCAGCCTCCTGAAAGGGACACAGCAGCCTGGAAAAGGTGAGAGCCGCTGGCTGACGGGCTCTAACTGGCATTACCTCTGGGTTTGGCCAGGTATCCTGCCTCAGAAGGATGAGGGGCTAAGCAGACTTTGCTGGGATTTGTTATTTCCATGTAGCCCAGGTGCTTGTCATTAGTGCAGAAGGCTGCAGAATGCGACGTATATATTTAGATCAGGCTCTTTAAATAGCCTGTGATTTATGGGGGAAACAGAACTGTTTTGCCATCCCTGACAGGCAGGATGTCAGATCAATAAATTCCACTTTCTTCAACATTCTTTTCTTCTCCACAGTTGATGCCACAATATTGCCTTGTTTTAGCGAGTTTACAAAACTCTGGAATTCTTGGCTGGCTCCACTGTTACCCTAAATACACTTGCAAGCTGCAGAGCCTCTTAAACAGATGCTGAGCCAGATGTTCAATTGAGCATCTTGCCCTGCTTGAAGCTGCATTCCTGTTCTCCAACACTATATTCTTTGGCCTGCTCTCTTGGTGCTGTGCCATTATAGTCCCACTCCCACTGACATTAATGACAAAATTCCCATTGGCTCCACTGGGATGCAGGGTTGGGGGCCTAGCAAGGATGCGCTTCTGGCTCAAAACCGTGCATCCAAACATGCCCGAGCTCGGGTCTTCAGATCTGGATCCCATTGCTGTGCTTTAGGCTCAGCTCTCCTTCAGATACTCCCTCTCCCCCCACATAAATCACAGGATGTTTAAAGGGCCTGCCACAAATCTATACATTGCATTCTGGCTGTTTAGGGCACAGATGGGCCAGCTCACGAAGGGCTGCTGTGTGCAGCTTTTCAAATCAGTAGCAATACTATGGACATGCTGGTCATGATTCCCTGCGCTTTTTGTAATTGACAGTTTCTCCTTCATCAGAAGTCCTAACTCTGCACCTTGCACCTGTTTCTGATTCAGGCATTTTGCCGTTTGTGATAGCAGATTAGATTATACTGATTTCTAAAGGCATATTGGATTTTTTTTTTTCCTTTTGTGATGTAACTACAGGGCAGAGTTAAGATTGTTTGGGTGCCCTAACTGTGCATTTAACAAGTCTGGATTTCTTCTAAATGTCACCTTAACAGGGTATTTCCTGGATTTAGAACACCTGGTTTAGAGATAACTATAATTTAATTACCTCATCTGTCTGTCTGTCCTCACCTAGTCATAGCTCTCGCAATTGTATCATGTGTCCCTCAACATCTGGTGTTTTTCTTGAAGCCCCAGCTTCTGGAGTAGAGAGATAGACTCATAGACTCATAGGTCAGAAGGGACCAATATGATCATCTAGTCTGACCTCCCGCACAAGGCAGGCCACAAAACCCTACCCATACACATTTATAACAACCCCGAACCCATGACTGAGTTATTGAAATCCTCAAAAGTGAGATTTGAAGACCTCAAGCTGCAGGGAATCCACCAGCAAGCGACCCATGGCATGAGACTCTTAGCTTTCAATTGAAAAAGAGTAAGGTTCTAGCCCTCATGGTTACCAAGATCTTAAAAACACAAAGTGAATGCACCACAAAGGCTCAGACACCAAAAGGCAAATAAAAAGACTGCCAGTTTTATTATCTTCAAACAAAATCTCTTGATTTTTAAGCAAAATGGTTTTGCAGCCTGACTCATGGTTTCTGAATGTTTGAGGTTGGCAATTCCATAGTCACTTTCCTATCCGTCATTCACCTACTCACAATGTCTGTCTAGGGACAGCAGGAGCAGAAGGGGAGGGAAAAGTGAAAGGCAGGGAAAGGGCAGAGAGGTGGGTGGGGGAAAGAAGGGAAGTGTGCAAATATGCCCAATGATAAAAGCAACACGCAAACCAAGAATTAGGTCCAGAAAAGATCTGGTCAGTAGTTTTGAATACTGAATACATTTTAGAAAAGTCACAATCTGTTTGTGGACAGAACGTGGTGAAATGACTGGTTACGAAAGATTTGCTCAGATGGAATCTAATTTAAATCTTAGCTTTTTTTAAAGAGTTGTTGGTCCACTCTGAAATCCTCCTTCTTCACTCGAGTCACCCCAGAATGCATCCATTTGGGTCAGTGCTGGTGTAGTCAGTCCCAGCCTGTCCCAAAGGCCTGGATCCTCAAGGGGATTTAGGCACCTCACCTATAGAAACCAATGGGAGTTGGAGGATTTGAGCCTAGGTGATTGATAATGGGTCCCCTAAAAAACTACATATTGTGGGTTTTATACTAATGCAATTCCATTGACTGCAATGGAGTTATAGTGGTGTAATGGGGTGGAGAATTCGGCCCTGACTGGTCTCTCTGTAGTAAATGACTATTTCTTGGCCTCTCGGAGTAGCTAGTATTGTCATTCTTCTTCCATGTTCAATTAAGTTGTTGTTTCATTGCAAAATCTTTGGAGTTCTACATTTAACATAGTGTTGGAGGTAAAACAGGCTTTACTAGAGTTGGCTTAATAGTTGGGGGGAAGCCAGCTAGCAAATGTTAACTTCAACCCATGGTTTCATATCTTTGGGATAACAATGGAGTATTCATGACCATTTCTTATATTTTAGCACCTTTTAAGTCAATGTGCACAGCCCAAAGGTGAAAATTCTGCACCCAAACTACAAAAAAAACAACTACAAATAAATGCGCACACCTAAAGAAATTCAGGAGCCACGCACCAATTGAAAAAGGGCAACATTCACAAAAAACATTATTTGCAGTGAATGTATCTTATTAAAAAGCTGGTTTCTCCTAACTCACCAGCTCACTGTGGCCCAGCGTAAGCATTCAGGCCTAGATTCCAGACCCCTACTCAAAGTGAAGACCCACTGGAAATCAGCAGAGCTTTCACAGAGCAGACCCTAGACACGGTGTGAGTGTCATTCCATCCCCTGTTGTAGTGCAAATGAATGGAGACACCCATGAAAACTGGAGGTTTTTTCAGAGCTGTATGGACAAATTATGAAGTGGCTCCAAGACTGGATGAAGCAAGCACAGAGTTTAGGGCAGCCACATTGAGTATAGCAGAGGCTAAAGGTCGTTTCTAGGGCTTTGGGCACACACAGATTTTGGGCTGCTATAATTATTTCAGACAGGAGTTCAGCTTTTACCAGTACAGTTATACTGGTACAACCCTGGCATGGATGCAGTTGAATTGGTGTAGCTTATTCCCATTCCCCTACAGGAATAGGCTATGCTAGTACAAGCACCTTTATACCAGCATAATTGCACTAGTGGTGTTGTATATCAGTGTCGTTAAAGCCATACAACTTTCTAATGTAGCCAAAGCCTTAGTTGCCAGCAGTTACAGCTAACAGATGAAGGAAACTGCAGTGCAAATCTTAGCCACTCTAGAATAACACTGCTACCCGCTCAATGTGAAATGTGAGCAAGAATCCAACGCACCTGGTGAAAACGAAATTGAAATCCCAAAGTGTTTGCTATACAGTGGGGCTATACCAGTGGCATTCGGTACATCTGGGCACTTAGGGTCTCTCTGGACTGTAAGTGGGGGTGTGACTGTAGCTTGGGTAGACATGATCTCAAAAACACGGCTAAAAATAGCAGTGAAGACACAGCAGCACGGAATCCGGCCTGGTCTAGCAGCACAAGCATGTAGCCAGGGCTCCGACTCGCTGCAGTCACCGCTTCGGCTGAAATGCAGACACACCCTTACAGGTATCGTTGGGGTGCAATGTCAGGCAGATCTGGAACTCTCCCATGCTGTTTGTTCACAGGATAACAGAGTCCCACAGCAGAGAACAAGCAGTCAAATAACAGCTACAGACACAAAAAGCAATCAGAACCCTTCATACCAGAACACTCCTTGCCCTCCAACCCTACTGTCTGTGGCCTCTTTTTACCACCTTTCTCCTCCCCTCCAGTTCCAGTAGCCTTGAACCCACCTTTGTCTCCTTTTCCCTATTTCCCCTTACACCTGAAACACTGGCTCACAGCCCGTTTGTCCAGCCACCTCCCTCTCTTCATTCAATTAGTTGCTAAAAACCCATTTGGATCCTAGAAGCTCCGAGACAGGCACACATTTAACTACAACTGGTTCAAAAAAAAAAAAAAGTAAATTTATGTTGGAGAACATTTACAAAGCAATAGAGTTTTTCTTTTGTTCAAATTTTTCCATGAAATATTTTCCTTAATGAAAATTTCAACAAAAAAGTTGGATTTTTTAAAAAAAAGAAATGATCAAACGTTTGTTTCAGTGGTAAATTAAAAACAAAAAACCCCACAAGACCCTCTTTTTAAATGTTTTTTGCACTGGGGGGAAAAATGGGGGAGGCAAAGCAAAAGTGACATTTTCCCAAAACATTCCAAAACACTCAAATATTTTCAGTGAAAAACAGAAAAATCAGACAGAAAGGCAAAACGTTTGCAAAAAAAAATTCATTTTAGTGAAAGGCATTTTCTGTTTAAAAAAAAAAGAAAACGCGTAGAGAGGTGGGGGGTGTGTGTGTGAGGTAATACCTTTTATTGGACCAACTTAGGTGGAACAGATAGTTCCGCACAAGTAGTTAGCACGTATTCTAAGGGCCCATTCAAGGTGAAGTGGCCCATTCAGCCCCATGGAATCCAGGACTATGGGAGGTTGGCGGGTTACAGATTGTTGTAATGTGCCTTTACTGTGTGGCTGGAAAGCGTCTCTCTCACCAGCAGAAGTTGGTCCAATAAATGCTAAATCAGGGTGGCCAAACTGGCTCGGGAGCTGCATGTGGCTCTTTTACAATGAAAGTGTGGCTCGCGGAGCCCCCTACATCTCTGCCCCATACTCCACCTACCAGACTGTGGTGGGGCGTTCGGGGCTTCTGCCTTGCAGTGGGGAGTAGGGTAGAGGCTCCTGCCAGGGCTCAGGGCTTTTGCCCCATGGGGTGGCATCATCCTTGCTCTCTAGCCCTGTCCTCCTTCCTCAGGGGATGTCCACACTGCAGTTAAAACCTGTGGCTGGCCTGTGCTCGCTGACTCAGGCAGTTTAATTATGGTGCAGACATTTGGATCTGGGCTGGAAGCTGGGATTCTAGGACACTGCCACATCAGGGGTACCAGAGACAAAGTGATGTGCTCCTCGGGCAATAGGAATACCGTAAATAAAGCAGTTGGGGAGACTCCACCTTGTAGACCGAGCTCCTCAGCTTTTGTAAAGATTTGTAGATTTGCACGCAAGAAGTGGCCATTAGAATGAGATGATCCAGTCTGACCTCCTATATAGCACATTTCACCCAGCTCCCCCCACATACAGCCCGATAATATGGGTCATTTCAAGCACACATTCCAAAAAGGCACCCAGCCTTGGGAGCATGTTTAATGGCTCATCTCCTCACCGTCAGCAATGTGTACCTTATTTCTAATTGCAATTTGTCTGGCTTGAGCTTCGCTCCATGGGCTGTTGGTATGCCTTGCTCTGCAAACTCTAAAATAGTCTCGTTATCCTTCAGCAGCCATTAAGGAATGCTTACCCGACTCACAAACACAGAGCGTCTAAGGCTGCTGCTCATATTCTAGGATCTCTGTGTAACCTAGTGGATCAGACGCTTATCTAGTTTGCATGAGGCCAGGATTGTGGTCCTAGCACTGATCTGCTGTGTGACCTTAGGCAAGTTGCTTTGTCTATTTCCACTGTAAACTAACAGGTGCAGGGACTCTTGTTCACTCCGTGTTTGTGCAGCACCCAGTGTAATGGGGTCCTGACGTTCCACCGGCCTCTGTGCTATTGTAACAAAAACTCTCCATAATAACCCCAGAGCTGGTTTCAGGAGGTTAAACGTATTAAGGAAAATGGCTGTTTCGTGATTTCTTCTGGGTGCCTTTTGTGAGTAAACTCACTCATGTGCTTAAGCAAGCTCAGGCTGCTAGATGGCTGCATGCCATTTAACAGACCTATAGCTGGAGATGGGAGTTCACCACAGACACCAGGAAGGAGGGTTTCGAGCACAAACTCTGGAGTCTATTCCCTGCTCTGCCACAGACTGCCTCTTTGACCTTGGGCAAATCACTAACCTGTCTGTGCCTCAGTTTCTCCATCAGTGCACTGAGGTTAACTGCACTGCCCTGCGTCACACAGTGATGAAGTGAGGATAAATCCATTAATGTCTGGGAGAGGCTCAGATACTGTCTAGGCAGACAGACCCACATGACATGCTAGACAAACTCCCATGGGCAGATAGCCCAGCTTCTGGAACTGCAGAACCCAGCCCTAGCACAAGGGGACGGGATTTCAGCTGAGCAGATCTGGGAAATTCAAGGCCCAGTTTCTCTAGCCCGAGGCTGTTTATCTCACACCATCAGCATAACTCAGACTCATAGTCTTTAGGGTCAGAAGGATGCCATCATGATCTAGTCTGACCTCCTGCATCTCGCAGGCCACAGAACCTCACCCACTTCTGTAAGAGACCCATAACTGTGGCTGAGTTACTGAAATCCTCAAATCATGGTTTAAAGACTTCAAGTTAGGTAATCCACCATTTTCACTAGTTTAAACCTGCAAGTGACCCATGCTCCATGCTGCAGAGGAAGGCGAAAAAACCCCAGGGTCTCTGCCCATCTGACCTGGGAGGAAATTCCATCCCATCCCCATATATGGCGACCAATTAGACTCTGAGCACGTGGGCAAGACACCCGGGACAGAGTTCTCTGTAGAAAGGCAGAGCCCTCCCTGTCTAGTGTCCCATCACCAGCTGTTGGATTTGCTACTAGCAGTCGCCGATTGGCCACGTGCCATTTAGGCAGTCTCATCAGACAATCCCCTCCATACACTTATCAAGATCACTCTTGAAGCCAGTTAGGTTTTTTGCCCCCACTGCTCCCCATAGAACTGGCTTAGTGAGCCCGTGGAGGATCTCCCGGAGCAACAGAGCCACTCACCCGCACCGCTGTCCTTGCATCGGGGGAAGAGGGCAGGGCTAGAGAAAAGGGGCAGGACCAACTCCGCCTCACCGATGAAACATCTCTAGAGGAGCCATTTCCTTCTGAAGGACAAAGTACCAGGAAGAGAACTGCACGCCCTGGAGCAACAGACCTTCTGCCATATTCCTGGCTGGGTTAATAACAGGACTGAATCCAGACCCTGGGCATATAAACACATGAGTCTCTATGGCACGACCTCGTCTCCAGTGTCACAGGCAGCCTTCGAATCAAACTTCCAGCCATGGCGTAGCCATTAGTGAGCAGCAATGAGTCACGCTGTTGGCCTGGGGTTACATCCTCGACTGTCTTGGGACACCAAGGTGCCTTAGACCAGCCCGGCTGGATGAGATCAGACCGCACTGAGGTGGGGAATGGACCCAGACCGCTTCCTGACCCATTGACTCCTGCTCTTGCCACCAGACAGAGTTACAGAAAACCATTCTCCCACCCCATTGTCTCACTGGCTCATCCGAAGGAGCAAGGAGAATTGCAACACTTGCAGCCGAGACAGGAGGGGAGGTTTTTCCACAGAGATGAGCAGCCAGTCATTACTCCTCTGGCACAGCAAGGGATTCAGCGTGCGGCTTCTGCCATCTCCTTCCCTTTGCCCACCTGAAGCTAGAAACTGTACCTGCCTTGCTCTGGTGGAGTTACCACTCCTGGCTCCAGAGTCACATCAAAGCCATCAGAGGGGGCAGCATCAGGACCACCTACCCCTTGGCTTGCTCTTACAGCATGCCTTTCTGGATGGCAGACGCATGCCAGTTACTGGCAATAAGGCTCTCAACAGGGCCTTCTCCCTGTTCCCAAAGCCACCCCTCTGATCTGGTCTGCTCATGTAGAGGGCTTGCATTTGGTGGAGTGACACAAATCATGAACGCCACATTAAGGATGACCAGCACTCATCGAAAGCTGATGGGAACCGCCCAGGAATTCACATTCCAGCTGCCATGTTATCTCATGGAAACACAGGGAAAAACCTGAGCCATCACTATTTTATTCTCAGCCGAGTAAAATCATATTGGTTATATATATCTACATTAGCCCAGGAGCCCAAGGGAAATTAATTCATCCAACAACAGAAATTCTGTCATCATACACATAAGCCAGTCTGCGTAATGGGACACTCCAGGTTACAGCAAAGAACTGCGTGGGGGACTGGCCTAAAATAATGAGCAAGGGCGTCAGAAATTTTCTTCCCAACTGCGAATTCGTGTAAGTGCATTTAATAAAAACACATCAGAAGCACGGGGCATTTTCCTTACACTCCTCCAGCCCGAGATAGGAATATTGCCAGTCACAGAATGGAGATGGCACAAAACAGCATGGTTGTGAGCCTGGGCCCTGATCTTGTAAAATGCTGAGTACTGGTCCCTGGAGTGACAGGAGGGTGCTCAGCACCTTACAGGATTGACTCCCTGGTGCACCAGGTGCATGTTGCCCCAATGTTACGTTTCATCCATTCGGTGGTGTTGGCCACACCCCATTTCTCTAGCCCTGGCCCCTTTTCTCTGCTATAATAGTAGGGGGGGATGGCAAAGCAACCCCTGTGTCAGCTCCATTGCTCTGGAAGATCATCCATCCACTGGAGTGATCCTCCCCGGATGGGCTAAGCCAGTTGTATGAGCATATTACGCTTCCCTTCTCGGGATCTCGGATTCCCTTCCCCCCTTTGCCTATGTTGCCTGTTTGGACAGCAAGCTCATTTGGCCAAGGGCCGCCTCTGTGTATGTGTCTGTGCAGCACCAGGAAGTGTGGGGCCTGGCTCTGGGTGCCACTGGAATATACAGAATCATCATCTGATGAGTTCAGCTGCCCTCCATGGACGGAGCAGCCCCTTAGATGGGCAGCAGCCCTGCCTCCAGTTGGCAGCCTCCCCTGGGAGCAGGCACTGAACGCTCTTCTCTTGGCCCACTTTGTCTCCTGACACCAAATGCCAAGACTGGCCCCCAAGAGCTGGAAGGTGGCAGCAAAACACGCTGGCAGTATTCCCCAGTGTCCTCCCACATCTGAATTGTCCGTTCATGCAGCTCAAGGGCCTTTAATCTTTGATGCTGATGTAATCCAAGGGCCAGTGTCTGTTCTGGGTCCAGACAGGCTGTAAGTCTATTATGGACCTTTCGCTGGAGTTGTAGCTGCACCTGCGATTAGCTCTGGAGAGCCCCGGTGCACTCCCATGTGTTGGCCAAGACGCAGCTGGAATGGCCCCCTTTTGCTGTCCATCTGGTCCTGGGGCACAGCGGAGTTTCCTCGGCCTGTGGACTGACTGCAGAAGTCAGGTCTTGTTGAGCCAGCAGCTCCTTTGGGTGTGATTCGCAAGGGTAACCACCACCTCCAGCAAGCAGTGACCCCCAAGTCGCAGCCTGCAATGCTCAGCACGCCCTCCAGCCAGGACATGCAGCAGCTAGCCGTCTGCCAGGCTGAAATGCCTTTGGAAGCCTCGCGAGCCCAATCCTGCAAGGTGCTGATTGCCCTCTATGCCCGTGGAAGGCAGTAGGAGCAGATGGTGCTCAGCACGGTACAGGCTTGGGCCCTGGGTTAATGTTGCATTAGATACACCCCATGGGGCTGTGTTCCTCGAATGTCATGCAACAGAGTCCCACGCAGCTCTGTCCAGGCACCGCAACCCTGACCTGTAACACCCCACGCTATTCCGGTCTTCCCCTCCCGGCAGCTCTGCTAACGGCTCTCAGGCCTGACCTGGAACCCCCCTTTCCTCAGTGGGAGAGTGCGACAGGCTGAGGCATGCCAGATCACCCAGCATGCGCACCACCTGCCAAGGATTCCTAGCAACCAGCATGAGACTTTGAAAAAGTCATGTGCCCTTTTGTGGTCTGGACCCTCATCTACCCAGCCACTGGCCAGAGCCACACCTTGCTCCCGAGGTGTCCTGCATTGTCCCGCGCTGCTGGAAAGGTGGTCCTCGCAGCTCGAGCTCCCTTCCTCAGCCGTCTGGCAGCTGTGTGTCTTCAGCTCGCTCACCTGCAGAGACGAGCCCAGAGGAAGCTGTCATCCCCCAGATCTCAGCCCTAGCTGGGTGTCTCCGGTGAGACGCATTTCCTTACCGTGCCTGTGATAAATAGGAACCCTCTTCCGATATTTGTTGCGAGGCCTCTGGAGCGATGGAAGGTTCCCATTCCCACCCGAGACAGGATGCAGGCGCTGGGGGAGTGGTGGGAAAGGTCACTGCAGACACGCTCACTGCAGCGAACTCACATTCAGGTCAGCCAGGCACGTGTCGGTAAAAGGGGTGACCCCACAGGCGTCCTTGGGGCTGGGCGTGGCCTGGTGGCTATTTCTTCCTCGAGCGCCCCCTGCTGACCATGCGGCAGGGCTGCGGGGGTCTGTCCTCTCGGCACGGGGCCCTCCAGCAGGTCACTTGGACGTCTCTCCCCCTCTGGGGTATCAGTGAATCCAGCAGACATTTCCCAGGCCATGTGTCAGGTCCCAGGGCCCTGAATGGGCCCACAGAACCTTATGCCCTTCTCTCCAGGCTCTGTCCTCACCCCCGTATGCCAGGGGCTTCACCCCACCTTCCCAGTGGCTGGCAGGGGAACCCAGACCCTCCGCTGCTCTGGGTTCCAGTCCAGGGACCCCAGGGCAAGCAGCCAAGATCTGCTCCCTCAGACACCTTGCCACTGACTTCCTGGACTCTTTCCTACCATCTCCATCGCCTCCTCCAAGCAGCGCCTCCCAGGGTTTCTCCCCAGAGGCCTGGTTCCTGCCCTTGTGTCTGGGTCAGCCAAGAAGCCTGCCCCACTCCCATGCCTTCCAAGTCTCTCCACTCTCTAGCGCCCAGGGAGTGACTGCAGAATTCTTCCTTCTGCCTGCAGCCCCTCCAGCTCCTGTCCAAACATCTCTCAGGCTTTACCCTCACCGCCTGCTGGGTTCAGCGCCTCCGGCTCCTCCTGGCTCAGTGCAGCCTGCCTCCGGTCCCAGGCCTCACTGCCCCCACCTTCCCAGGCTTCCTCCTGCCACAACCCCCTCTGCTTCCAGCTCCACGCTTCCCTCTGCCGTTAGCCCAAGAGAAGAAACTCCCAGCTCCCTCTCTCCTGGGTCTGCTCCCTGGCCTTTCCCCATTGCCCTGTGCGCCTACTGCTGTGAAGACGCAGCTGCTCCCACACTGGGTGTGATCACCACTATGCCTAACTCTCCTCCAGATGCCACCCACAGGCCTACCTGGGCTCAGACTCCTGTAACCCTTGGTTGATCAGTGTGGGGTTTGTGCACCCCCACCACAGTGTCTCCTCTGACTCACTTTTTATTTAGATGTAGAGTCTTGGGGGAAGGTTTGTTATTCCAGCGGCTGCCTGGGATCCACATACAAACATGTGTATTCGTGAGTCATTGTGTGTGTTCATGCCCAGCAGCCAGACTGTGTGTGACATGTCCCTACAGTGCTGGATCCACAGAGAGGTGAGTCTGTTACAGCCCCAGGCGATGGAGCCTGACTCTTTAGCTCTGGAGTCTCTGGAAGACAGGAGGGGGACCAAGGGTGAGGAGGGGCCTGGGATGGAGCAGGGGCATGGCCTGGGGTGGACTATAGGCAGAAGAGAATGGGATGGGACTGTTCAGTGGGCCTGTCTCCAGACAGGTTTCTCGGTAGTTCCTCCAAGTGGGCAACAGAAACACGATCGTGTGACTTGACCAATCAAACAGACTGATGCTTCATCTGCAGATTCTGCGGCAGGGCTCTCTGTAACAGGATGCAGCTTCCTGCAGTGTCTTGGACAAACCTTATCGCATTACATTTAAGCTTGGTAGGAGTTCACTGTATTAAAAATGCAAAAGTTTCTGTATTATCGTGGGATTGTGTGGGACTTCTCCAGGAGGAAGGCGGGATTAATACAACCCCTGGGAAGCATCGCACACTTCAGAAGACTGGTTTCAACAAAGTAGCAGACAGGGCTGATGTTTTGGGACAATCACATGAAGTGGGATTCCTCGGAAGTACTCACGAGGAAGGGATTGCAAACTCCACCTACGGACTTAGCCTTGGAAGCTTCACCCAGAGGAAGGGACCTTCTGTCTCCCTTTACATGAGGACACTGCAAAGACGAACTGCAACTGACAGACTCAGGAAAGGAGTGTTCACCAGCCAGAGCCTTCACTGGCTCTGAGGTGGTCTCTGGTAAACTCATTAGCACGCACGTGGGTTCTTTCATTGTTTTCATATGTTTTCTCTGTAGTGCTTTTACAATCAGAATAAATGTGCTTGCTCAGAAAGGGCTGCATGGGAACTCGTAACCGTGGTAATTGCTCCGTGTCTGGGGGAAAAGCAGAAGAGGCCATTTTAGGTGCTGCAAGGTCCAATGCAACCTGCTTTGCAATAAATAGCTGGGCTAGGTCAATGTGACACACAACTACAGATGCTGTCCCAGACCAATCACTGCGCACTGCCAGAGGGTATATTTGCTACCTTCATATACAGCCAGCATTCTCCTGGAGCTGCACTGCAGGAGCATTCCTGCCCAGCCAGGAGAGAGGGAAGTTTGGGGTTGATTATAGGGATAGGCCTGGTTTAAACTGTGTGACAGACTGTGTTTTTATAGAGACTGCTTCCCCAGAGAGCATGAAGAGTGGCCTCCCGTACCCAGCGAGGACCCCGTGCACGTGGCTCAGACACACAAGCTCTTGTCTGGCAGCCCCCGCCTCTCACCAGTAACAAGGATCAAACATCTGCCCTCAGCCCAGATCCCCATCACAGGGGCAAGCTGAGTCCCGATGCTGCCTGGGCACTCAGATACTGTGGTAATAGGTGTGGTAGGGAAACCTAGAGAACAAGCCCAGAAATTCAGATCCTACAGTCATGAGCGGGACGTAAGAACCAAATACGAGGAATCTGCACAACTCTCGTCGGCTTCAGTGGGGCCAGCACTTCACCCCTGGATTTTGCTTGCTGACAAAGGCCAGCTGAAGCCAACGGGACTCGGCCCTGGAGAAATGGTCCAGATGCCCCCCTTTGGTTCAATGGCTCGATTTAGCAGGGAGAAAGGAGGAAGCTTCTGCAATCCTGGTGGAGTTCCTGATAGGACAGAACTGGGCACAGACTGGAGCATTATTGCCCTGGCTCTTGAGCCGGCAGCTGCCGCTGTGTCAGTGTTTATTGCAGGCAACAGCTGAGCAATCCCAAGCGAGAAATGCTTTAAAACACCATGATCAGAGAGTCAAAGGACCCACTGGAGGCATGACCAGCAAATGGACCAAGCAGCTAGCTCTCAGCATTTCCAGCCATGTCATCAGCTTGGTCTGGCTCTTGTTCCTGTCTCCTATCTCACCAATGTTTGACATTCGTGGAATATTTAACCAAGTGGCTTCCCACCCCCCACGGAGACCTGGTGGGTTTCCCTAGCAATGAGAATCCCGGCTCTGCAGTTGCCTGGCAATATTGGAATGTGCAGGGGGGACGGCTGCTCTCCCGGTGAGCAGCGACCTTGACAAGGTGCTGCAAGGCTCTCCCCAGCCTCTGGAAATCATTACAGAAAGATTTCACACTTCCCTGGCTCAGTGGCTCTCTCGAGATGAATGTTCCCATGGAATCTCCGTCCCAGTCCATGTTCACCTGCCAGGGGAAAAGACGGTTACTTACCTGCTAACTGCTGTTCTTCAAGATGTGTTGCTCATGTCCATTCCATTGTAGGTGCGTACATGCCCCGTGCACGGTTACCGGAAAATTCTTCCCCTTGGCAGATCCTGTAGGGCCAGCTTCGGTGGCCCCTGGAGTCCCACACACATGGCCGGCCCTGTGCCCCCTCTCTTCCTTCTTGCTGTCAACTCCGACAGCAGGGACGAGGGACGGGTCATGGAATGGACATGAGCAACATGTCTTGAAGAACAGCCGTTACAAGGTAAGTAACCATCTTTCCTTCGAGTGCTTGCTCATGTCCATTCCACTGCAGGGGCCTTGCAAGACAGGTTCAAAGTTTTCATAGGTTGGTTGACTGCAACACTGCCCTACCCAGTCTGGTGTCATCCCTAGCCTGTTGCACAATCAGGCGGGTGTGGCGGAGCACATTGGTGCATGCTGCCATATGGCCCAGTAGCTGCAGGCAGACTTGTGCTGTCATAAGGGGAAGGCCTGGAGGTTTCTGATCAGGCTGGACATGGCCTCGAACCGGGCCTGAGGCAGGAGCGCTCTGGCCTGTGTCGAGTCGAGGACTGCCCTGATAAACTCTATCCTTTGCACAGGCACCAGAGTAGACTTCTGCTGATTTACTAGCAGGCCCAGCCTGTGACAGGTGGTTCACATGAGGTTCAGACTGGCTTGGGCCTGAACCCTCGACCTGCCTCTGATTAACCAGTCATCCAGATACGGGCAGATCTGTACCCCTCGACGCCTGAGATATGCAGCCACCCCTGCCATGCACTTTGTGAACACCCTCGGGGCTGATGATAGGCCAAATGGGAGTGCTGTACACTGGTAGTGGGAACCCCCCACCACAATCCTGGGAAACCCAGAAAGATCGATGTGTGAAAATAAACGTCCTTCAAATCGAAGGCAACATACCAGTCTCCTGGATCCAGGGGGGATAATAGAGGCCAGGAAACCATGCGGAATTTTTGCCTTCTGGTGTACCTGTTTAGGCCCCACGGGTCCAGGATGGGTCTGAGTCCCACTTTGGCCTTCAGGTTGAGGAAATATTGGGAGCAGAAACCTCGTCCTCTCATATCCAGCAGGACTTCCTGAAGAGAGATGAGAAGGTGCAGGGAGGAGAAGAGGAAAATTGGAGGGTATAACCCATTCCAATGGTGCTCAGCACCCAGTGGTCCAATGTTATATGGGCCCAGGCCGGGAGGAAAGGAGTGAGATGGTTCAGGAAAGGTGGGGATGGAGGATCCAGGTGTGAGCCTGGAAAGCTGTCCTCGTGCGCACCATCAAAATGAGTGCAGCTGGCCGCCTGAGCGTCGGGAGATAGGTGGCTGCGTGATCGAGGAAGAAGCCTGTGCTGCCTAACGTTCCTTTCTCTGCCTCCCCTCCTGTAGGCCCCAAAGCGCTGTGCTGGGAACCTGGACTGCTGCTGGCTCTGCTGAAGCCAAAACTGCCTCCTGGAAGCTTGCGGCGTGTACAGACCCAACGAGTGCAGAGTTGCCCGTGAGTCCTTAAGCCCATGGAGATTCACATCCGCCTGCTCCGAGAAGAGTGCAGCAAGGTCGCACGGCAGGCCCTGTATGGCCTGCTGCACCTCCTGGGAGAGACTGGACGACTGGAGCCACGTGCAACAGCGCGTGGAGATCCCCGAGGCCATTGCCCTTGCAGCCAAGTCGGCCGTGTCTGAAGCAGCCTGTAAGGCTGCTCTGGCCACTGGTCTGCCCTCCTCCAGAAACGCGGAGAAGTCCTGGTCTGATTCGGAGGTATGGCTTCCCCAAACTGCTTGAGGGAGTCCCACAAGTTCTAATTTTACCTCCTTAACAACCCCTGTTGGTTGGCGACGCGGAACTGGAGAGTGGTAGTAGAATACATTTTTCTCTCAAACAAGTCCAGCTTCTTCTTGTCCTTGTTTCTGAGGGTTGAGCCAGGTTGTCCCTGCCTGTCCCTCGCCTCCACCACTAGGGAGCTCGGCACAGGGTGGGGGAACAAGCATTCGAACCCTTTCGCGGGAATGAACACTTTTTCTCCGCCCTCTTTGAGAGAGGATGGAGTTTGCCAGACGCCCTCTGCCAACTTTAGGACCCCTCCCTGCACAGGCAGGGCAACCCAGGACAGCGCCAGCGCTGCCACTGCTTTAAACAAGTCGTCCATCTGCTCCTGCAGCTCTTCTGCTTCTGGTCCAAGGTTGGAGGCCACCCATTTTCGGAGCCCCTGGTACAGCCAGAAGTCGTCCAGGGAAGCCAATGAGCCTGTCACCAGTGCTTGGTCTGGGGAGGAAGAGGATGACTGACCCAGTCTCCCAAGGGCTGGCACTTCTGCTGAGTGTGCGGGAGCCCCCGCAGATGTACCCTACATAGGGTCCAACTCCTCTCCTGACTTGGAGTCATGGGATTCCTCCGGTGATGCTGGGAACCCCAGTTGCTTCCCTGACGAGACAAGGGAGCAGGGTCCCCAGGTCACCAGTAACCCCAGGGGTCCAGTACTGCCACCAGTGGCCATTGGCCCTGAGGCCTCCCTGGGGTGGCCAGGCAGGGACCCTGCCCTTGCTGTTCATGTCGAGGCTGGATGGGGGGAGCTGCTAGGTCCTTTCCTCCCCTAGAGTCGCCAGAACCTCCTGCCGGTGACCAGCGTCACTCAGAGCCCAACCGTCTCCCTGTCTCCCGGTGCCGAGGGGAGGGGGCGATACCTGCACCTCTACCCCAGTGGTCCCTTGCTGACGTCTTGGGGATGGGCAGTGCGAATCCAGTGACCAGCAGCACCGCTGTCTAGACTGACTGGGGGAGGAGGAGCCCATGGTAAGAGGAGGAGCCAAAGCAGCGTCTGGGTGACCGGGAGCCCCTCAGACCTTCCCTGGGCAAACGCCATGACGTGGTGACCGGGTTCTGCACCACCCATGCTCAGGCGAAGTCGCGGTGCCGGTGACCTAGAGCGGTGCCGAGCTCCAGACGGGCAGTGTCTGCTCAATACCGAGCGGGACCTGTGCCGACTCATTGGTGCCGCCGCCCTCGGTGCCAGCGATGCGAGTGATGCTTTGGGCTGTCTGGGCTCTTCCGGGACCAGTGCTCCGTCCAGTGGATCGGCCCCTCGGCGGGATCGATCTCCGCCACAGTGACCCATTCCACAGGGAAGTGCGTCGGGGTCCAGTGAGGAATGCAGCCACTAGGGGAGACCACTGGAGGCTTTCCCCTCCATGCGGGTGCCCGACCCTTCACCCTTTCCAACCGGGCTGACAGGGTGTGAGGCATGGGAAGGGCCAACAGGTCGGCCGCTGCCTGAAGTGCCTCCAGCATTGACAGCACCGCAAGGCGTAGCAGTCACCGTCTGCTCTCCAGAGTGGGGGCCCTCTGCGGAGGGGCTCACTGTCCTGGGCGAGACCTGCCCCTGAGGGGGTTGCTCAGCGCACTGGCTCTGAGCTGCCCCGGAGTTTGACCCCGCATCCTTCACCTTCTTCTGTGCAGGGGAGCCGTCATCTGCCGGACACTTTCCTGGGCTTCTTCCTCTGTGGTGAAGAGGAAGCCTGGTGCCACAATGGAGTCAGTGCCGGTGTAGCGCTCTGCACCGACCCGGTGCTTGGTGCCAAAAGGGAATGGATGGCTCCGACACCGGTCTCGGGGCCACCTCCATTAACTAGGGTTTCAGACAGGTATCTTGGTCCTTCTGAGTCCTTGGTCTGCACAACTTGCAGATGCGGCACTTGTCCTTTCGATGAGACTCCAAGGCACTTTACACAGCCTTTGTGGGGATCGCTGAGCGGGAAGGCCTTCCCGCAGGATTTACAAGGCTTATAGCCCTGGGATCGGGGCATACCCTGTTTCTGGGTGGAGGTCCCTAACAGGACTACCTTATCTACTACTACAACAGTAACTAACAACTATCTAACAGCTACATAACAAGTACTCATAAAAACAAAGGCTACACCTAAGAAGCACGCCCCGAAGGAAGCAAGAACGCAGTTCCAGTAGCCATCAGTGTCAGAAAGAAGGGACTGAGGGGGTGCAGGGCTGGCAGCACTTTATATGCTGCACCATGCGTGCAGGACAACAGGGGCGCCGAAGCTGGCCCTACAGAATCTGTAAGGGAAAATAATGTCTGGTAACCGTGCATGGGGCGCGCCGCACCCGCGATGGAATGGACGTGAGCAAGCACTCGGAGGAGAAATGACACAGATCACATCCGCAGGCTCCCCACAATAAAGACGACATGAAGCAAATTACGAAAAGCCCCTACGTACTGCTGAAGATCAAGGAGACTTAGGACCCTTAATGGCTAAGGCCCAGACACTCACGGGTATTTAGGTACCTAAATCCTATTGATTTCATTGGAAGCTAGGAGCCTCGGAGCATCTAAGATGATGTGGGGACCTCCATGCTGCCTTTCCAGCCTTCCACCTTTCTGAATGTTTTACTTTTCCTTTAGAATTTCCTGGTGTGGCAATGTTCCTCCTTTTTAACCCTCGAGATGCTGTGAAGGGTTTTGCTTTCCTCTGGACCTAACAGATGTTTACAACTGTAACTTAGGCTTAATGGAGTCCTTGGTCCGGCATCGTGCAGTTTTATCTGCCCAGTTCACAAGGTGATTGATTTCATGAATAAACTGCTGGTGGTTTCCCAGCGAGACACACCGTCCACTGACGGTGAATGGGGCCAGCAGCAGCACTGCACGTTTTATGGCTGAAGACACCAAACCACTCAAGCCTCGGAGGGCAAAATACTTCCCCACTCTGCACAGATAACGACTGGCACCAAGGGAGACTGAAGCTGGCAGATGCTTCAGCACAGAACAGGCCTTTGTTGGAACCAGAAGTTCAAGTTTCACACAGCCAGTGAATCGAGAATCCAGGAGACCGAGGCCTGAACTGAGCTGAAAGCGAGCTCCTGATCAGCTCCAGGAGGTGATGTAATAGTGGGCTAGGATCTGGCTTGCCTGCCACATACCTAATTTTCCCATATAAGGCCAACAAGAGCAATAGGGGTCTGGCAAGCAAATCAATAAAAACAGATGGTGGGTTCATAATCAGAGATTAAGCGCATACCAATCCAGGACAAATAGACCATAAATCAGAGGGGAAGGAGGTATTTATATTTAGATCATATTCTTTAATTAATTCAAAGTGGGCCAGAAAACAAAGTACAAAATTGCTCTTTTTCTGCTTTGCTCTGGCTTTGATTTAGCAAAGCTGCATTCTTTCTCTGGGGGAAGGGGATGGGGTAGCCACAGGAAATGTGCTGGTGAGCTGATCCATATCTCACAGCTAGGAGAGGAAAGGGAGGGCTGGTCAGAGGAACAAGAGGCATAAAGAAAATCATTCACATTCCAATGAGGCAAAATTCATTGGATTCCAAAGTGTGTGTGTGGCGGAGTCATCTGTATCCCAGATGGACCCCTCCCCCCATCTCCACAGCATCACCTTCCTTAAACCTTCTCACACATCAGCAGTGTTAGTGATCATGTTTATTATGGCAGTGCCGAAGGGCCATCTAAGAACTGGACCCCATTGGGCTGGATGCAGTGCAAACAGAAAGGAAGGTGGGGGGGTTCCTGCCCTGAACCATTTACAACCCACCTCTCAGGCCCTGCATCCAATTACAGGGGGTGATGGGATGAAATCGATCAAAGAAAACTCAGGCTGAACATCAAGGGAGCATTCCTTGCTGAGAGGCCGTGGGGCATCTCAAAGAGAGGCGATCCATTCCCTGGGGACATTCCAAACAGCCTGGAACCCTCTCCTTCAGAAAACATGGGCCATGATCCTTACTGCTTTCTGGGGGGTGGGTCACGTACGGCCAGAGAGATCCGTCCCTGCACTCATTTCTATCACTCTGTGATGCTTCTCCAGGGACGTGGAGAGGACTCCTTTTGCAGCCCCTCAGCAAAGCGCCTGTGGAATGCTTCACAACCCCTGCAGCACGCTGCACAAATGACAGGGGAACCACCAGACTTTTTCAAGGCTGGGGAGCCAGGAGTCCCTTTATACAGGCCTGGAGAGGTTAAGTGAGGCAGAGACTCCCTATGAGTCAGTGTCAGAGCAGATCTCAGGTGTTCCTTGCTCTCAGGCTACCTCTTTAGCTGTTTAGGACATTTGCCCGCTGATAATAATCCCAGACCTTCTATGGGGTGTTTCCACAAGAGGTCTCCTTACCAAGGAGGTAGGTACAGATATTACAGATGGGGAAACTGAGGTACAGAGCTGTGAAGTGACTTTTCCAAGGACATCAAGCAGGCCGGGGTGGAACCAGAAATGGAAGCCAGATGCTTTATGCCCTAGGCTGCATTGCAGAGCGGCCAGATGCCTAGTGGGACAGGAACACTTACATGGTGGACATTTGGCCTTTTCTCCTAACCCAGGACAGGTAATCCTTCCATATGATTGCATGCTTACACTGAACGCAGACCGAGGGGGCTACGAGCCATGTGACTATGTGTGATGCAGTGAGAGCCCTGCGTATCTGACGGGGACTCTGCATAGATGGGACTTTTGAAACTAACCATCTTTCTGACCCTGACTTTACAATCCTTTCATCCCACGAACAGTCCATACTGCCCCATTGAGCACCAGCAGAGCTGTGGGTCTCAGTTCCTTTGACAATCAGGCCCAGAGGGTCTCAAGCCTCATTTTACTGATCAATGAAATGGGGCTAATGATGCTCACAGGACACCTGACCCAAAGTCCACAGAACTCAATGGAAAGATTCCTGCTGATTTCAAGACGCGAGGAATCAGGAACCTGGCACAGGTGGTGGTATGCGGTGTGATGTCGGCCTCCAGGGGAGCCACACTGGGATAGTTTAAACTGAGCAAATCTGCAAAGAATGGGGCAGGCGACCTCTAGATACTGGTGGTTTTTCTTCCATAAGATATACCAAGCCAGCAACAAGCAGCTTCTGATCACTCCTCACTGGTTATTCAGAAGATAAAAACAGTGGTCCCTTAAAGCCATCCAGCACTCTGGCTTCTACCCAGGCAGCCGAGTCCAATACGCTGGGGATTACTGAAAATCTTTATCCATCATGTGTAAAAAAGTTCTACCAACCCAAAGGACCAGACACATTACCAAACAGGTCAACAAACAGTTCAGATCTTACCCAAATTCACACTTAAAGCCAATGCTTATGAACTAAGCTAATATTTATTAAAGAAAAGAGAACGCTGGAGAAGGGTCGTCGTACATACGGAGGAGAATACAATTCATGTCAGTTTCAAAGTAGGGATCATAACTGAGTTGCAAAGTTCTCAATTTGCAAAGTCTCTGGAAATCACCCAATCAGCGTGGGGGTCATCAATACCTGGTTAGGGCTTCCTTGTTAGAAGGGCAGTCCAGAGAAATGGGGCAGAAAATGAAGACTAAATAATCCATGTACAAAGGCTGTATAATTTCTCCCAGGAAAATAGCAGGGTGGACCAGAACAAGCTAGGATCCCAATCTTGCGATTCAAATGTACCCTGTCAAAGCTTGCACAGGTGAGATCAAAAGGATTGGGTCCAAGGCTTCTCTTATAGCCTTTTAGCAGGCTACGACAGTCACTTGACAGCAGACAGCAGGGCCAGTCATCCTTGGGTGTGTAACAGACAGTTACTTGGGGCTTTGAAGTAACAGCTTCTGTTTTTACACACACCAGTAGCTAGTTACAACAGTACTGGGTAACTGGCAATTTACAGCCATTCACTGGTAGGTTACTACTTAACTTACAAAAGAAATAAAAACAACACTGTTATTCCATTCACATTTCACTTCAATGTGATTTCTTCTGATTTCTGACTAACAGAATACAGTGACAGACAGGAACTATTTACTCACCTCGCTAGTCACTGACAGGATTATAGATCTACACAGCCATTATGTACTTCCCAGCTCTTGACAGTGCCAGGTTTAACCTCAAAGTGTGAGCTATTGACAATGAATGGCCGTAACTACCGTTTGTATTTCCTTCCAGTGCGCTCTCAAAGGTGTGCCTGGTTATTCAACCTGCTAGATTGACCCTGTGGCCCAGTGTCACAAGGCTTGGCTGGTGAGGTAACACGCAGGCAGTGCCACGTGCACAGTGGCGTTATTGCCATTTGGGAGAGGCTGAGGACACTTGACCTCAGCTTCCTGCTGCCCTGAGGCCTGGGGCTTTGGCACATGGCACAACTTGTCACGCTTTCCTGCTGCCCTGCCAGGGCACAGACCCGCTCGCAAGGGGTGCAAGACAGACTCCACCGTTACCTCCGGGATTATCAGCAAAGCATTTGAAGTTCAGGTGAATGACTGAGCATGTCTTTCAGGTGGAAGTTACCCCATTAAAATGAACCTGCCCTATACAAATATAATAGGCTTGTCTCTCGAGGGGACCATTTGCAGAAGTGAAGTGCAGTGCGACAGAGAACAAGACACAGACAGGCTGATTAGACCTTCAAACAGACCAGAGCCTGAGATGAAGAAGTGGGTAGACCGTGTCCACCCCCCCGGTGAAACCAGGACACAACTTGCCTTGCTGAGCCTCGTTGATGGCACGGTGCCCACTGGCATTACAACGGGGTATTGTACTACAGGAAGGGAGAGCCCTGTTGATGACATAGTGAACACCAGCAGTGCCTGGAATGTGACTGCCTTTTCAAAGGGCTTAAGGGAGTTAGGTACTGTAGACTATCAGTGAGAGTTGGGTACCTAACTCTCATAGGTTCTGTTGAAATCCCAGCCTTTGTGCAGAAGACTAAACAGATGTGGGATACATTTTTCAAAAGCATCTAAGTGACAGAGAAGCCTGACACCCACTAAAAGTCACGCTGAGGACTGTCAGAGAGATTTAGGCTCTTGTGTCACTTAAGAGATTCTGAGAACGTTTTCTCTGTGGAAGTGTCGCTAAGAATCGCTGAGATCCTCAGACCTGGATGCATTTTAACAGCACAGGGCTCATTTCCCCAGCTGTGCTGCTTGTTTGCTACACTTCGCTCACATTCTGGGCCAATTTTACCTCTCCCTCACACCAGTATAAATCTGGGGTAACCCCAACAATTTCAACAGGTTTACCCGTGTCCCCCAGCCCAGAATTTGGCCCTGGTTCTCGTGCACTAGCAGAAGCTCTTCTGCTGTTCTAGAGAGCTTGGGCTAGCACTGAACGTCATCAGTCAGCAAATCGAGGCCTCATCCCGAGATGTGCTGGGTAGCCTCAATGCCCCAGGTGGATAATACCAGCCATGAGCAGCCAGCCCCTAGCAGGTTTGGGCTCTTAGGGTATGTCTACACTGCACCAACACACCCACGGCTGGCCTGGGCTGCGGGGCATTTTAACTGTGATGTTGACGTTCAGGATGGGCTCTAGACCCGGTGAACGGAGGAGGGTCCCAGATCCCAGACTCCAGCCCGAGTCTGAACATCTACACTACAGTTTTACAGCCCTGTGAGCCCAAGTCAGCTGACTGGAGCCAGCCGCAGGTGTTTACCTCAGTGTAGATGTACCTTTAGAGAACAAGGGAGAAGTAAGCATAACCCATCTCCCCTGTCTCTCTCTAGTGGTGGCTTGGCTGCAAGGCCGCTACCTCACCAAATGTACCTGTTCCCTTATTGGACGTGCATCAGTTCTGTACAATTATTTCTCAAGTGAACCCAAACCACCCGCAGCACTGAACCCCTGAGGGATTCCATCCGAGCGCCAGATCTAAATCCTACAGGTGACTCTATCCACCCTTATGCAACACCAGTTTTAGCACTTGGCCATTCCCACTGATCTGGTGTGTCACCCCGAGGCTTAGCCTTGTGGAAGCAGCATGGTTCCATTGAAAGGGTGCTGGACAGGGAGGGACAAGGCCTGGGTTCTGCACCTGGCTCTGCTACTGCCCAGCTGTGTGAACGTGGGCAAGTCCCTGTGCCTCTGTTTCCCTCACACATACTTTGTCTTGTCTGGTTTGTAAGTTCTTCGGGGCAGGGACTGCTGCTCACTATGCGTATACAGCACCAAGCCCAATTGGGCTCTGATCTCAGCTGGGCTCTCTCAGTGCTACCACAATGCAGACAATGCAACCAGAGCATCCCATCCCAGGATATCAGAGCTATGTATTTGGAGCAGCTCCAGCTCCAATAGGCTACAGAAAGTCCATTAACCTTTCCATTTGACATGAGCAAATGGGTCACATTTGCAAATGTGCCAGTGAGGAAGGAGCCTAAGTTCCATTTTCAAAAGTGACTTAGGCCCTGTCCACACTGCAGAGTTTTGTCGACACAAGTAATGCCAGTGTGCAGCTACTGCTGTCATTAAACCGCTGTTACATGTCCTCACTACGCTCCTCATGTCAATGGTGCGCAGTCACACGACCAGCTCTTGCACCGACACAGGGAGCAGTGCACTGTGGGTAGCCATCCCACTGCACAACTGCAGGCAGGGTGCTTTGGGAGGGGTTTGCAGTGCCTCGTGGGGCAGGCGCAGGGTCCCAGGATGCAGGTTTCTGAGTCCCGTCGTTCCATGGGCATTGACTAGACTGAGAGCCGCGTCTCAACGGCCCTGCCAGACACACTGGCCGTGCTGAACACACACACAAGAAGCCCACAGAGGTGTGTGTGTGTTCGCACATGTTGGGAGACTGAATGTGTCCACACGCTGTCTCTAAGTTCAGACAGAAGCCACCAATTCTGAGGCAGAAGCTGGTACACAGACAGCTGGTGTCCCCCTGTCCGCCCACCGCAGCTCAGGGGAGACCTGTACACCGGCGGGGGGAAGGGAACACCCCAACATCAGCCCCCATCTCCCTCCCCAGCTCTGCTCAGCACATCAGGAGTCTCTCCCCTCCTCTCCCAGCAGCAGCTGGCACTGCCGGCAGGCCTGCCAGGGGAGAGCAGGATTGATTCCCGCCCAGCTCTCCCACAGCCTCGGCTCCCCGCACGCCCAGGAGAATGATCCACCCCTCCCTGCAGCCAGGAGCCCGTTTGCTGCCGGGAGCCGGCACGCTCAGCTGGGCAGTGGCTGTGTGAGCCCCGTCTCTGCGGAGCAATTTCAAAACTTCCTGGGGCTTTGACCGGGGAGGGGCACAAGCCTGTGTAGCCGGCGTGCAGGGCAGTGCCGCAGAGTTCAAACCAGTGAGCAGAGCGGTCAGGCTGGGGATTGTGGGATAGCGCCTGGAGCCAGTTACAGCACACAGCGTCTACACTGATGCTTTGTCGCTCTAACTTTGCTGTAAAAAACTCCACGCTGTGGTGACAAAGGGTTAAAAAACTTTTTAGTTTGTCTATTTTCCATGCCTTAGACGGGCGGGGGGCTTGGAGGAGAGAGGGAAAAAGTGGGGGTTTTTTAATCTTGTCTACTTTCACTAATTTATGACTCTGTGTCAGTTTTACAACTTGAAATGAGACTTTTTATTCCTTGCTTAAGACAGTGGGTTTTCTAAAGGGATTAATTCTTAAAACACACACTTACAAGCACACATTCATACAACTTAGTCTTGACTTATTGAGGAATCCGTACCGTTTCAATTTCAGCTCGTAATACTGCCGAGGTGAATGAATCGGATAACGGAACGCTTATTTATCGTGAGGGGGGTGGAAAGGTGCAGACACACATAGGATGTTAGTCCCCTGTTGTCGCAGCTCTACTGAGCAACGGAGCTGCAGGGGCTCATGTTTGGAGGGAAAAGGAATTGACCTTTCGATCCACATACTCCGCCTGCCCATTGGGTCACTAGGTTCAGACAGGCCCCCCCTTGCTATTCACCCAACCAACTTGGGGACGGATGAGGGTGGCTGGAACCTGTCTTAATCCAAGACCTGGTCAACGGTTCATAAATCTATCATTCATTTATACAATAGCACACATTCTATATCCAATATAAATCCACTATTTATTGGGTGTTTTTACCTTACCACAAATTATCTTCTCTTATTCTTTTACAAATTCTTAATACACAAATAAAACTTAAAAAACAACTGATTACAATAACACAAGTACACAAAACAGTTAGAATTATTACTAGTTTTACATTCACACTTACTACTCACCACATATATGAATGAACTCAGCTGCAGCAAAAAACCAAACATACCATGGCCAGGTTCTCCTTACTTTTATGCTATATTTTCATCCAGGTGAAACCTCTATTGTATTCACACCCAGGTTATCATCCACAGAACAAAGCCCCATGGGTTATCAGCTCTGACACCCTACCCCATTATTTTGAGTAACGAGCTGGAGAGAGGCGAGACGGTTGATCAGTCCCTCTGCGCAGTGCAATTCTGGTGCACTCCCTTCTTGATTCGTGGCTCCCCGAAAAGCCTTGGTCTGACGACCCCCTTATAGCTCTACTTCAGCCAATGTATCTCCTAAGCCAATGATAGACCCTTCCGTTACCATTTTATCAGCAGCCCCCTCCTCAAAACTTTAGTGCTGACTTGCAAAGCTAATTTTGCAGTGACTGCAAAATTCCCATATCTGGGTCTGGAACTGCTACATGTGCAAGTTCCTGTTATCATGGGTTTACTTCTTGGTCAAGGTTTTTTCTCTTTGCTGTCTCTGAGTCCCCCACACATGGGGGATTTTCTCAAGATGGACTCGGGGCACTGATTTTACAAACATGTTTTTACCCTGTTACAACACACGCCTCTCGCCAAGGTGGTTTTATTGTGTCACCAAAGCAGGGGAGTTTTGTTGGTGGAGGAGCATTGTGGTGTGCGTACCACCACCGTTTTGTCGCCAAATGCTGACTCTTGTAAACAAAACTCTGTAGCATATCCCAGACTGTAGACACTTAGGAACCTAGAGTCTCATTGAAAGTCACTTTTGGCTCCTAAGTCTCTTACCCTGTCTATACTGCAGCTGACAGAGCCTCCCAGTCCAGGGCGACAGACTCCAAGGAGTGTGGCTTGGGCTATTGACAGACAGGGTAATTATTCATGTATTAAAAATCCAAATATTTCTGCATTCTGGAGGAGTGGTATGTAATTTCTTTAAGGAGAAGGACCAGTTAATGTAAACCATGGGGGTGTGAGCTTCAAAAGACTTTGAAATATATGCCCTTTGGCATTTTGGAAAGTTTTACCCCTCATCTACAGCATAACGCTAGAATCTTTAAATGCTTTAGGAATAGATTAATTAGAAATTACCTATAACAGATCCTCAGGGTCCAAGCATAATTTTTTTGGGCCCAGTACAAATTTGTAACACGGGCCCCTCACTCACATATCCCACAATCCCTCATCCCATACATACAATCTCATGAGCCATGAACATTTCTTTTCCTCATGGTAATGGGGGTTGCAGCCTGGGCCAGATCCCCCAGGGCCTCAGAGCCCCCTTAAAGCATACCCCCCCCGCCCCACCCATGTGGGAGCCCTGCAGATCCTAGGCTTGGACCCAAGAACTAACAAGTGAGTTATGTGTCCCCAAGGCAACCTGTAGCTTAAGCACTAATTACCTTTATTAAAATAGTTCAAGGTATCTTTTGCTGTGTCTTTAAGTTCTATGGAAGCTGAGGACAGCAGAACTAGACCCCTTGGAAAAAAGCATGTGCCAGCAGTGATCAACATACAGGACTGGAATCAGGCCACTTGGTTCTATTCCTGACTCTGCCATAGATTCACTGCGTGTAACTCCTTTGGGCAAGGCACGTCACTGCTCTGTGCCTCAGTTTCCTCATCTGCAAAAGGAGACTAACATCTAAGACATGCGTTTTGAGATTTAACCAGAGAGTTCACGTGCGTCATGTGCTTAGACCCTGGGATTGAAGGCACTGCAGAGTTTGGAGGATGATTCTGAGTCACCGTTTGTACACTTCTCTCTCCTGTATTGCCCAATAAGAGACTCTGGAATGAAATATTCAGGGTAGATTTTATAGCGGTCTCAGGGTCACATCCTGAAATCTTTACTCACCTTTTATCCAGCCAAAAATCCTTCTGGCGTCAATCGGAGTTTGGCTGAGTGAGGACTGGCTGTGATGCGGGTAAAGACCTCGGTTTTTGCTCACTGTGAATAAAAGAAAGGCCCGATGCTGCACGCTGAGCCAAGGGGAGATGAGAGCATGCAACCCTTCCAGGCCTGGAAACGTAGCTAGTAATCACATCTGGCGGGTCCCTAGAGATCAGCTCAAGGAAGGGAGGTCTCCTTCCTAAGTCCCACCTGCTGTGTCCCAGTCAGGAGAAGAGAAAGACAGGAGGGTCATAACTAAAAGAAAAGCCCTTTGCATGTCCTGTTTGGCCTGTCTTTTGTGTACCTGGAACACAGGCAATGATCGGGCTGCGGGAGAGATTCCTGGATTGAGGAGTTGCCAGTGTCTCCACAGGTTAGGAGTCGGGACGGGGAACCAGAGAGCCAACAGGGCACCATGGCTGTGATCCAGAGCCCACTGAACACCTTGTCTGCTGTGGATCAGACCTGGTGAGCAAGAAATTCTCCTCTGTCACTGTCCTCAAAGCTGGGAGTAGGCACACATCTGCCACGGGGGCGGGGGTTAGGGGGAAGGAGTGCGTGACCCACTAAGGGCCCCTGCCCACTGGTTCCTCCTCTTTCCACTTCTCTGTGGAAAGCCCTGCCTATGCTCTTTAAGTGCATGGGGATTGCACCATCTTGCTGCTAGGAGGTGTTGGGGAGAAGGTGTTGGGGTTTTGTGGCCTGCCTTGTGCGGGAGGTCAGACTAGATGATCATATTGGTCCCTTCTGACCTATGAGTCTATGAGTCTATGAGTCTATAAGCTGCCCCCACTAGTATGGTACCCGCAAACTACTCATACACCACTGAGGATGAGGGGACCAGCTGCAGGGGGGACCAGTCTTGTGAAGTGGAATCAGGTGCCTGGTGGGGGGCTAGTGTGAGCAGGCTGTTACCCACACTCTAGGGCACCCCCCCTCTACCCCAATCCATCGGGCTCAAGGCATAACCCAGTTAAGGCACCCCCACCCTTTCCCAATCCGTAGGGCTCGGAGGGAAAGGCACCTACCCATACCCAATTCACACTCTGGGGCTCAGGGTCACCCATGCCCAGGCCGTAGGGCTCCAGGCGTAACCTGATTAATTGAAGTACCCACACCCTTCCCCAGTTCGTAGGGCTCCGGGAGTAGTTTTCTGTGAGCTTGCCGGGTCTTTTTACCAGTGAAGGGACCTTACACAGTGACATCCTTTTTTAATAATTACCTAAACAGAGTACACATGCTAAGCATACACTGCCCACCATCCCCATAAGGCAGACAAACTTCTCCTGCTGGCCAGTCAGGATTAGATCATCTGCATGAAATCTCCAGCTGCATGATATGTTCGCAGGGTGTGGAGGTCTGGCAGCTCTGACTGTCCTGGAGTTAGGATCCAAAGCACTTCCTTTTGGACGTCAGTTTATATAGTTAAAACTTGGGTCCTGCTTAGCTGTACCTTAACCAGTCAATTTAAACTGAAGTACTACAAAACACCAACCCTAGCCCATTACGAAACAGTTCTTTAACCAATCATGCCCGACCACCTTCATTGATTTAAATAGCTGCACTCCCAGCTATGCAACAGACAGAAACAACCAAAGACCCAAAGAGAATCTTTCAGATAAACACTAGAGAATTGGGTACCATAAAGACAAACAACAAGAAGTGCAGATTTTACAACCACAACGGCTGATAAGTGATTCCTTGCCAGACGGAATGCTATCAAACCAAGTTTTCTTTAGCCATCACTGATTTTGTATTGGAATGGGTCGGAAATGAATAACTGTATCCCATTCCATTTCAGATCTTAAAGGGCTGGGTTTTTAAAGAGTGTTTAAAAGACAAGGACAGGGGAAGAGAATGATATTTACCTGGATATTTACCCAGAAAACTACAATTGCTTTTTTCATCGATTTTCACCTGTTTTTTTCAGTTTTGTAATAGACACTGATAAATCCCCAGGAAATTTTAAAGACAATAAAAACTGCAAACAAAAGGCTGTAGTTATATGTCCCAGACCAGGAGTGCCTGGGGAAGGTGGGAAGGGACAAGGATG
>ML675637.1:1534450-1550713 GCA_007922155.1 Mesoclemmys tuberculata
AGGGACAAGGATGGGGAAGAACGAAAGGCTCTAGTTTCTGTCCCAGAACAGGAGTGCCTGGGGAAGGTGGATGGGACAAGGATGGGGAAGAACGAAAGCTCAGACCATTCTCCAGGAGATGGTAATTGCCTTGGCCTGCTTCGCCTTCCCACTTAAGCAAGATTCATAGTTCCCTGTCCCGATGCTCCGTAGAGCTCAGTGCAGCCAGCGGAGGGTCGGGGAAGACCAGGTTGCTTTGTGCTGACTTTGTGGCTGTCTAGATTCTGGAAACAACCAAGGACTATTTGGGCCCTGAGCAGCCCGATGCCCCCTTGCAGCAGCCCAGAATAGCCAGAACGTAGCACATCTGGAGCGCACCTCCTCCCCTGGCCCCAACCACAACACTGGCATGTGCGCACTCCTATGTGGAAGCTCGCAAGGGACTGGCAGCGTAGGCCTAGTCTTCCCCCTGTACCATGCAAGGCAACCTGCGGTGGCCAGCAGGATCCCGGTTGACCATATTCAATAGATGTATGTCCTTCACATGCCAACTCCATCAGAGGCCATCAGAATCAGGGCCTGACCCTCCGCACAGGAGACAGCCTCCCAGGCATCCCCAGGAAACTGATTCCCCAGTGTATTTGCTGGAGCACCTGACTATGAACACAAAGCATGAGCTATTACAGCTTGAGCTAACAGCCCCAAGCTATGGCTCTAACAGACTCAGAGCCTCTGCAGATCAGGCTTAGAGGGGGGCCTGTAACACACACTCACCGGTGGGTTACACTTGGTCTATACGTAATTTGACATCAGTGGGGCAGGTGCCCGGAGCACTGGTGCCTTGCCGTGCATTTGAAAAAATAAATGTTACTCCCACAGTTGCCAACATGCCCCCTAGATCTGGTGCCCCCCGACTCTCGTTAGTTATTTCCATCAGAACATGGCATGCTGCTCTTGGGGTCACAGACAGTTATTTCTGTGAAGGGAAGGAATCCCACAGCACTGGGAGTTTTCTGCACGAATAATTTGCATTTGTCCCTTGTTCCAGGCCTTTGTCAAACATTGTGCCTGTCTCTGTGCCCTGAGAGGTATGTTCAGAACTGACCTGCTGTAGCCATCCAGTGGCAAGAGGACTTGTGGGCTCTGAAGTTCCTCTCCTGCTGTTCTGAAGCTGAACAGGGAGGCTCCCATAACTCAATTCATCAGCATCCACAGCTACAATCTGGTCACTTTCATCTGACATTAAATTACCCCAGGAATCCTCCTTTAGAAGCTTCCTGGAGTCCCAATAAAAAAGCTGTTTTCTCAGTAAACATGATAAAAATCTTCCCTTCATCTGGCTCCAAGGAGAAGCCAGTCAAAATATGTCCACAGGCCTCCTCAAACTCAGTTTACTGGTTCTTTTGTGCCCATCCCAAAAGCAGCAATAAGCACAACTCCACACCCAGAAATATGAAACCACAGAGCCCCCTCAGGGGCTGGGGAATGTCCACATTCCACACTCTGGCCACATTCTACAGTTTGCATTGCGTGTTACCAACCTACTCTGCAAGGAATCACATTGGTTAAATGGCTGAAAGCCTTTGATATCAGTGGGAGCAAAGGGGACAGGGAGATCTGTTTGTTTGATTGGGGTGTGAGCAAAGCATCCTAAAATCTTGTAGGTGACTTGAGCATAGGAGCTGATCCCATCCATTTCCTTTATTCCTGACCTTGCTGCACAGCTCTGTACAGCACCTTGCACCAGGTAGCATACTAAACAAATACCTAGCAGGCAAGATTCCTCACTGCCTGAGTGTTACATTGCAGCTTGTCCTCTATGGGGAACAGAGCCCTTTCTCCAGCCCTGCAAGATCCAGGCAAAATGCTGACTCACGCAAACACTACGGTGCATGAGGGTGAGGCAAGAGCCCCAGAACCCCGACTCTTATAAAATCACTTATGGATAACTTTGTCCTTTTAATTGATTATGCTAAGTGTATGGTCAGGCAGGCCCTGTGATTAGAGCCGCCAGGCCCCGCATTTGTTTTTGGCTTAACGCTCCTATTACTAACAACTTCAAAAGGCTGCTAAAACTTCCTAGACTAACACCTGTCCAGTGATTTCCCAATCTCCCCTCATTAACACTACCTCAGCACTTTCACAACTCCCCATCTCGGCCCCAGATCAGTAGCTCCTTGGACACCTGTACTGGATCTTGGCCCGAGGTCAGTATCTTTTCGGAAAGCCCCTTATTAGCCTCCCCATATTAATCTCAAAATCAGTATATTTGTTCAGAGTGCCAATAACTAATTAAAACCAAGTTAAGGCCTCCTCCCATAGGGAGGTGCGAATGTTGTTAAGTCATAATAAGCCAATCATGCTATGTATAATGTAATGCTATGTATGAATATTCATGTAATCAATAATGGTATATAAGGCAGCGCCCCAGTATAATCGGGGCTCAGCCTTTGGAAATGATTCCGCTGGGCCGATTGGCGCCAATCAATAAATTGCTGTTTCCTCACTTCGGTGTCCGTCTCGTAGCGTGTTCCTGAGATCTTGCTACAAGGGGATGATGTGGTAAGGCTCCCAGTGGCACATGAAAACCTCAAATGGGTGTGGCCAATGAGGATGTGGGTGTGGTCAAAGCACCACCCCACTGCTTCTTCAGCATCTGGCAGAGGTGCTGGGGAGGAAGAGCAGCCCCCACACCTGCAGGTGTAAGGAGAGCTACAAAACATGTGCTGTCTGCTGCAGTGCATCCATGGCTGTCCTCACCACCACATGTGAACACAGCCTGCTCCCTAATGGATGGTATCCTGACTGCACTCCTGTGAGGAAGGGAAGAATTAGCCCCATTTCTTAGCCAAGGAACAAGGTGAATTAAGTGACTTGCCCGAGGTCATATAGGAAGTCAGTGGCAGAGGCAAGTATTGCTTAGAGGGCTCCTGAGTGCCTGTCCAACGACCAGACTTCCTATACTCAAGCTACTCCCTACGCCAACGCTCCCTGTGACCTCCTGCCTGCCTCTGCGCTGTGTAGACAGAAGACTTCCGAGCCTCATACTCTAGGCTGAGCCAAACACTCTTCAGAGCACTTTGCGAATGTCCGTCTGATCAGCGGGGCCCTTCTGCTCCCAAGCACCATTTCTTTCCCCTTCGACTGAAGTTCACCCTAGGGATTATAAAACACCAGGCACACGGGCTTCACATTCCCATGCCCAGAGCTCCCAGAGACAGTCAAGCCTGAGGCCCTGGCTGGGCGGCAGCCAGGATTCCTAGACATAACACTTCCCTCTCCTTCCCCCGTCCCGATGAAATCACCAAGCTAAGTGCTCTTGAAAGGCAGACAGCAGCATGCCCCATCATAAGCCAGACGTCTGCTTGGGACTGTGAGGGAAAGAGAGGGGAAAATAAACACACCTTCCCATGCAAATCCCCCAGCTGCTAGGGGGATGCATTCGCTGTTAAATCAAATACACATTAATGACCCAGCTGGAGCTAGGCTACCTCGAGTCCCAGAACATCAAGTAAACGTGTCCCCAGTTACTAGATAATAGATTTACCTCCTGGGCAGAGAGCTCAGGGGAGGGGGGATGTCTAGCTCTGCCTAATTTTGAAGCCACTTGAAGTGGAACTTAGCGGAGTGTGAAGGAGCCGAGCAGGACGGACTGGGAGAAATCCAGGTGACAATGCAAGAAAGAGGGGCAGGGAGAAAAGCAGAGAAAAAGAAGCAGCTGGATGAGCATTAGTGCCAGTGGGCTGTGGTGGCGTGTGCCCCAGGGCCCGTGATAGCCCCTGGGGGCTTGGCCTGGGGTGGGTGTGGCTACGGCACGTGCCTCTGGAGGGCTCGTCTGAAGCCCCAAGTGGAATTTACAGCAGACCTTGCCCTTCCCCAGTGAACCCCAAGGGGAGAGCTCAGCTCAGACACAGTATCCCTCCCTTTCCCCCCACTGCTGACAGCCCCCATCCAACAGGGCTGGGCCTCACGTGTCCTGGCTCCCATTCTGCTGCTGCTACCACTGCAGGACACCATGCTCGCCCGCCCTCCGCGTCTCCCACTCCCACGTCCCGCTCTGCGCTCACAGCTGCTATCAGGGCTCCTGCGGACCAGAACGGACCCTACTGCTGATCCCCAGACACGGAGAGAGAACAGTAAGGAAGAGAAGAAAGCCAGGGTCCCCCTTTCCGGGGTGCCTGGAGTTCCCCAGCGCCCCTGCCAGGCTTCTCACGCTAATGTCACTCGTCAGCAGGGAGAGGCTCAAGCCCCAACCTCCACCCTGCAAGGTGTGGTTCACACCCAAGGTTTCAGATCAGGCCCATCACCACCTGTTATATAAAGTCCCACTGTTTAAGGCAGGATTTCAGCTACTGAAAGATGATTGTCTGCTCCTTCATAGCCACGCAACTTCATGTCTAGCTGGCAGCCGGTCGCAAGTGGAGTGCCCCAGGGGTCAGTCCTGGGGCCGGTTTTGTTCAACATCTTCATTAATGATCTGGAGGATGGGGTAAATTGCACCCTCAGCAAGTTTGCAGATGACACTAAGCTAGGGGGAGTGGTAGATACCCTGGAAGGGAGGGATAGGATACAGAGTGACCTAAACAAACTGGAATATTGGGCCAAAAGAAATCTGATGAGGTTCAACAAAGAAAAGTGCAGAGTCCTGCTCTTAGGACGGAAGAATCCCATGCACAGCTATAGACTGGGGACTGACGAGCTAGGCAGCAGTTCTGCAGAAAAGGATCTGGGGGTTACAGTGGATAAGAAGCTGGATATGAGTCAGCAGTGTGCCCTGGTTGCCAAGAAGGCTAATGGCATATTGGGCTGCATTAGTAAGAGCATTGCCGGCAGATGGCGGGAAGTGATTATTCCCCTGTATTTGGCACTGGTGAGGCCGCATTTGGAGTACTGCGTTCAGTTTTGGGCCCCCCACTACAAAAAGGATGTGGACAAGTTGGAGAGAGTCCTGCGGAGGGCAACAAAAATGATGAGGGGGCTGGAGCACAAGACTTATGAGGAGAGGCTAAGGGAACTAGGCCTGTTTAGTCTGCAGAAGAGAAGAATGAGGGGGGATTTGATAGCAGCCTTTAACTACCTGAAAGGGGGTTCCAGGGAGGATGGAGCTAGGCTGTTTTCAGTGGTGGCAGATGACAGAACAAGGAGCAACGGTCTCAAGTTGCAGTGAGGGAGGTCTAGGTTGGACATTAGGAAAATCTTTTTCACTAGGAGGGTGGTGAAGCACTGGAATGGGTTACCTAGGCAGGTGGTGGCATCTCCATCTTTAGAGGTTTTTAAGGCCCGGCTTGACAAAACCGTCGCCGGGATGATTTAGCTGAGGATAGTCCTGCTTTGAGCAGGGGTTGGACTGGATACCTCCTGAGGTCCCCTCGAACTCTAATATTCTAGGATTCTAACTTAACAAGCTTGGACAATACAGCTTCAAGTTTCCCCTCCAGGGGATTTAGGGAACGCTGTGATTGGGTACATTCTGCCTGTGGCATCTCTAGAGGCCGAGCTGAGATCTTGGGCCGAGTGCAGGCCCCAAGAAGCATTGCAAACTTACTTGCCCCTGTGGGCGTTTCGCTGAGCAGAATGTTGCTGTTTCCCCGTGGGGAAAAAGCCATAACACTGGGCCAGTATTTTGCCCTTTCACCCAGGAATCCCAAAGTTTTTTGTAGACATTCCTCACCCCTCAGAGGATCAGGAATATTATAGCCGTTTTATAGAGGGGGAAACTGAGTCACAGAGAAATGAAAGGACGTGTCCAAATGCACACCAGAACACAGTCTCAAGCACTCCGTCCACCAAGAGCCATGCTATGCAGGAATCAATGCATATGTCTATGCTGCAGCTGAGAGTGAACTCCCAGCCCGGGCAGACAGATTTGTGTTAGCTGCGGTTGTACTAGCATGCGAAAAATAGCTGTGTCGATGTTGAAGCACTAGCAGAGACTTGGGCTAGCTACCCGACCCCAAGTCCACTCCACCCTCTGGCTCTGCCCTCACATGGCTAGCTCAGGTCTCTGCCAGGTGTAGCCGAAAGTGAGAACCTAAGACACGAGGCCTATAACGGGTCAGGGCCTGACGCCTGAGCCTAAGGCCTGAGTTAAGGCAGCAGTTAAGCCACGTTGTTATGAAGCAAAGTGAGCAGAAATTAGAAATCACAGAAACTGTCAGGAACAGAGCTGGTATTGCAGAAATACACGTTCCTAAAGAAATGCTAGGCATAAAACACACAAGCACATTCCAGAGCATCCTAAAACCAGGAATGGTACAAGGTCATTCCTTAAAAATAAAAGGGACATATTGCCCCCCCAGATGTGTTAATTAAACCCCTCTGTATGAAGAAGAGGATGGTATCTTGCCATGTCAGAGGGTGGCAACTACACATGTCAAAAAGGCAATATAAAACTAGTTTATATCAGTGTATAAAAAAGGGTCTCGAAGGGAGTGTCTTTTTCTGGCCAAGTGAGGAACAGAAAGTTCTGCTCTTTATTGAGCCAGTTCATTGTCAGAGGCGCACGTGTATTAAGTGGACTTATAGCACCCATAGGGTGCTTTTTACCATGCCTCATCGGCAGTAAACCTGGCCTGGTGCCTTCATTACTAAAACGGATCTCTGGTCTTATTAAGTAATTCAGTCGTAATTGGCTGTATGAGCTATATGCACAAAGCTAAAACACACTGGGAAAAGACACACACAGCCAACAACTGACACCACCACTTTAAGATGTCTCAAATAGAGCACTCAAAAGTCACTTCCGAAGTCACTGACTACCAGGGAACACGTCGGAGTCCTCATCTAAAGTTGGGATTCAGGCATTGGTGGCCGCACCAGGAGCATCTGAAGCGTGCAAATCCCTAGGGCTGACAAGGGAAGCTGAGATTTGCACTGGTTGAGTTTGCCGCTGCATGGAACTGGGTCAGTTTGGGATTGTTGATCCAAAGGACACGGATCAAACAGTCCTTCATTACAAGGTGCATTGCTCCCAGGGCTGTTCTCTGACAGACACATAGGACATGCCTAAGGGTCACGGCCAAGCACTGAGATGATGGAACAACTGTGGCATAACTGTATTGGGGGACAACTGTATTGTCCTTGGGTCCTTCAGTGTGATGTTTGCTGCAGGGCTGACAGACTCTAAGTGGGTCTCTGAGAAAGAGATTGGAGAGACTGGAAAGCACGCCTTTTCGAGGCTTAAGGAGCTCAATCTATTTACCTTAACCAAGAGAAGTCTAAATCTAATGGGTGACTCGATCACAGTTTGTGTGTATCCACACGGGGAGCAAAGATTTGAAAATGAACTCGCCAGTGTAGCAGAGAGAGGTATAACAAGGTCCAATGGCTGGAAACTTAAGCTAGACAAATTCAGACTAGAAATGATGTGTAAATTTTTATCCGTGAGGGTAATGAACCTTTGGAACAATTTGCCAAGGATTGTGGTGGATTCTATATCACTGGCAAGATTTAAATCAAGATTGGGTGTTTTTCTAACAAAGATGCTCTAGTTCAAACAGGAATTATTTTGGGGAGGTGTTATGCCTGTGTTATACAGAAGGTGAGACTAGATGAGCACAGTGGTCACTTCTGGCCTTAGAAGCTATGAGAAAAAGAGATCAAATGTCAGGCTAGTGTATGAACTCAAACCTTTAATCCCTAATTTATTGGGCTAGGTTCCTGGTATGTGCCCATGCTTAGCAGAAAACTTCCACGAAAAACATTCTTTCCCTCTTCCTCTTTTAATTATTGTAGATGCTCCTTGAGAATATCTAATGCAATATATTATACTAAAAGAATACACATCTGGACATACTCAGCCATGGAGCATCTGGCTGACATGGCAAGAACAAAGCCTCCAGTGTGAGGAAACAACATTTACCAGTCTCTTTTTGTTATCAGCAAAGGAGCAGTGCTGGGTCCTGCCCAGTGCAAACACATGAACGAGTGCACGATCTGGCCTAGCAGAGCAGCCCCAGGGGCAATTCTCAAGCACTGAGGGTCTTTGAGAATTCCATGCTAGTACTGATGGAAAAGTCATTTTTGTCCCTAATGCTTCCTGGTGCTGAAATATTAAGCCAATGTTCAAGTCCACTGTGCAAGATGGAAGACATAAGTCTGCCATGCATGATGGGAGGGCCTAGGAAATAACCAGTTGTTAGCAAAGCTGGTTGGGAAATGATCTTTTTCCTGGAGACCATTTCAGATTTTCAGCAAAAATCCAAGAACCTGAATATTTTCATCCAAAATTAGATTTGCTTGTGAAAAATTTTGATTGTTGACAAAACCAAAAAAAAGAAAAATCTTTTCATGGAAAACATTTCTTCCAGCACTAGCCATGAGGAGCTTGGAGAGCCTGGAGAGACTCAGCAAATCCCAGCAACAGGTGTGTCATAGAGCAAAATGAAATGAAGTAGGAATCGTATACCCCATGCTTACACGACACGGGCCTCTGTCACCCTCTTGTGACTAGTCCCCGTCTAGCAGTTTATGGATCTGCTACAACCTAGCTGCAAGTGACTGCGTTCCTTAACTCGAGCTGTGAAGACTTATGCTTTTAAATCCAGAGGTTTGGGCTTCCTGCCGGAGTTGTCATACAAGCAACCAGTTTCCAGCAGACGTGACACCAAGGGCTGGAGTTAGTCCCACACCTCACTGTGGCAGGCCTTGGAGCCTGAGAGTGAAATCAGCAAAGTCACCTGTGGTTTACCTCATCGCTAACTCTGAGCTCAGAAAGGACCAGAGTGTGGCTGGTGATATTCTGAGGCGCGCCCTAGGGCCGTAGCGGAGGCCGCGCTGGGAAGGGAATGCTGAGGCTGCCCAGCAGCCAGTGAGAACAAGGACGTACGGGGAGAGAAGGCGGCGTTGGCAGGCTGGAGCAGAGATGATCTGACCGCTCGTTGCAAAATGAAAACCAGCTGAAGGGCTGGGCCCTGCTGGATGGAATCTGCCGAGAGGGAGTTTAAAGCCAGGGGCCTGCACTAACCTCTACAGGGTGCTCAGCTGAGAATCTCACCAACAGCTGAGGCATCCGGCCAGGTTGCTCCTAGACATCTGTGAGTGCCCAATGGAAGGGAAGGAGTCCCCACCCCAGGCTGGCCCCTGCTCAGGAGCCAAGCACAGTCTTATACCTCGCAGTATGGAAAGCAAGGAAAAGAGGGCATGGTTAGTGTGAAAGATGGGGCCAGCGCTGGGCATGGGGTGACGTGTGGTGTCTTCGAGAGCTGCTGTGGGTAGTTGGGTATTGCCAACTTCAACCATTCAAAACTCCCAAGTCAGGCCCCCAAAAATCATGAGATCATTAAAAATTGTGGGATCTATTTATTTGCCTTCTAGTTTCTGAGTATTTAGGTTGCACTTGGATCCCATTTTCACTCTCTTCTCCACAACTAAAAAAACTAAGAACTTCATTTTTTGTAATAAAAGCTGAAAGTCTCCTGCATTTTCCTGTTTCTAGGAGCTTTTAGAAATACACCCCCAAAAATCACAAGCCAGAGCTGCCAGAAGTGACTAGCTGCTTATCCCTGTAGCACAGGGCTCTCATCACAGGACTGGTGCCGGAATAGCTGCATGGATCAGGGAAAAGCGCTGCACACTGTGTTATGATCGGCCAGGTTTCTCCCTTGTGGGTAATGTTGCCTCCCAAAAGTGCAGAGTGATGTGTTTTCCCCCTAACTTCAAGAAATCCTGCATCTAAATTTTCTTTGAGAAAATATTCTCCTGTGTCTGATTTGTAGAAAACAGCCACAGTTCTTTCCCTTCATCTGAGAATACTGGTCCCATTTTCCTGGGGTGAGTCCTGCTCTAATCATCTGCAGGGACTGAACCAGGCTCCTCCAGATCTAAAATGCACAAGCCTTGTTGCTTGAGCAAAAAGATCAATGTTGCTAGCTCAGAGCCAAGGACAGACTTGTGAGCTGCTGGACATGTGTTATTCACTAGCATGGGACCATGTGGGTTCACGTGTATTTGCTAAGTGTAGGGAACCAAACGCTACCTGTGGCTGGATTCTGTTCTAGTAGCGCTTAGTCCCCACTTAACCCATGGTTCAATCCCATTTGAACCTCAAGAAAGAACAGTATAGGCGCTAACCCTGTTGTAACCAGGCACCCCAGGGGTGGCTATGTTTATACTAAAGATGTATGGGTTGGATGGATGAACTATAAGATGAATAGAAAGCTGGCTAGAGCAAAGGGCTCAATGAGTAGTGATCAATGGCTCCATGTCTAGCTGGCAGCTGGTATTAAGTGGAGTGCCCCAGGGGTCAGTGCTGGGAATGGTTTTGTTCAACATCTCCATTAATGGTCTGGAGCATGGGGTAGATTGCACCCTCAGCAAGTCTGCAGAGGACACTAAGTTAGGGGGAGTGGTAGATACCCTGGAAGGGAGGGATAGGATACAGAGTGACCTAAACAAACTGGAATATTGGGCCAAAAGAAATCTGATGAGGTTCAACAAGGACAAGTGCAGTGTCCTGCACTTGGGACGGAAGAATCCCATGCACAGCTACAGACTGGGGACCAATGGGCTAGGAAGCAGTTCAGCAGAAAAGGACCTGGGGAAACAGTGGACAAGAGTCAACAGTGCACCCTTGTTGCCAAAGAAGGCTAATGGCATATTGGGATGCATTAATAGGATCATTGCCAGCAGATTGAGGGAAGTGATTATTCCCCTCTATTCAGCACTGATGAGGCCACTTTTGGAGTATTGCATCCAGTTTTGGGCCCCCCACTACAGGAAGGATGTGGACAAATTGGAAAGAGTCCAGCGGAGGGCAACAAAAATGATTAGGGGACTGGAACACAAGACTTATGAGGAGAGGCTGAAAGAACTAGGCCTGTGCAGTCCGTAGAAGATAAAAATGAGGGGGGATTTGATAGCAGCCTTCAGCTACCTGAAAGGGGGCTCAAGGAAGGATGGAGCTAGGCTGTTCTCAGTGGTAATAGATGACAGAACAAGGAGCAATGGTGTCAAGTTGCAGTGGGGGAGGTCTAAGTTGGATATTAGGAAAAAAATTTTCACTAGGAGGTTGTGAAGCACTGGAATGGGTTACCTAGGGAGGTGGTGGCATCTCCATCCTTAGAGATTTTTAAGGCCCGGCTTAACAAAGCCCTGGCTGGGATGATTTAGTCAGGGTTGGTCCTGCTTTGAGCAGGGGGTTGGACTAGATGACCCCCTGAGGTCCCTTCCAACCCTCATTTTCTATGATTCTATGATTTATAGACAGGTCCTAAGTCACTCTGGGGCTCCAGTTCTGGTCTCCAGCACCAGGGCACACATTGTCTCTCCCTGCCCATTCTTCATCCCTTTCTGCCCAAAGGTGGTGCCAGTTGCCCAAAGCAGCTTTTCCCCTTATATAGCTATTTATTGACTCTCTTTGCTGAAAGCAAGGCTGGAAAAGGCTCACAAGAGAGTGTGCTACTGAACCATAGGTAAATATCTGTCATTTTACATCCCTTTGTAAGAAAAGTAATTAAGGATCCCTGTGAATGTGCAATTATCCCGGATCACCATTCTGAGTAATCCTTGCCCTGGTCTCTAAAAGCTGACCCCTTAACCCTTTAGGTGCTGCCTGTTGCTAGCTGAATGCTAGCGTCCGGCAGAACGCAGGCAAGTGCTGACAGGGTTAACACCAGTGCACAAAGCAGACTGTCACTGAGAATAAATGGTTGGTCCATCACAATGCACTAGGCTGTGCTCTAAAGCCAGCTTCCACTCAAGTCCAGGGCATGCATGTGTGTCAGGCAAGCAACGATGAGTCAACTGGAAGACAGGGACGGTCCTTGGTCGAGGCCCCTCAGTATGAATCTCCTGTGGGTTCCCAGTGAGTGCTTGTAGGCTGCTGGGCTGTGTGCCCAGCCCAACGAGGGTTGATACTATGCCCAGAGCCTGGTTATTTAAACAGTTCAGCATAAATCCACCAGCTAAAGTAGGTCCTTCCCCCTGGCACAGGGGCACATGTCCTGGCTGGAAGGCCTTCCGTAAAGGCAAGAAGCTGCTGTTTTGAAGCCCAGGGTTTGATTCTATTCGGCATCAAATCGCCCTATCACAGACTCTTCAAACTTCCCATAAAACTCTCTGACATCTTGTGCAGAGGCTGCATCTGAATATATTGGTTTTCAAACTAAGGGTCATTTTTTCCCTGTTATTCTTCACAACTGAAAGTTTCTCCTGCAACAGAAACCTGATCTCTGCCCTATAGAGACATCATGTGCTAACCCTTCATTATGATTCGGGCACTGTGGTGTTTGGGGAACCAGATCAGATTAAACCACTTTTTAAAGACATATTTGATTTTTTTCATTCGTCACCTCTCATGGTGTCACTAACAGGGCAGAGGTTAGGTTGTTTAGGTGCCCTAACTGTGCATTCTTAACATACTTGGATTTCTCTTAAGTGTAACCATAGCTCTGAGTTTCTTGGATTTATAACACTTGGTTTTAGCTTCATGCTAACATCGCTAAATTAGGAATATGTACTTTAAACCATAGTGCCATCTTAATGTAGTTTGTGTGTGTGATATGCTGCTAGGTTACGATTTTCAAAGCTGCCTAAAGAATTTGAACATCCAAGTTCCCTGAAAATTAATTTCATGTCCCCATCCATGGTAGCTTTGAAAATATCACCCTTAACCAGAACGCTTCCTCTCTCTCACACTCACATGCCCACAACAGCACTGCAGAATTCAGACTGGAAATGTGTCGAAGCAATCATCCATTTGCCCTCTAGGACTTTGCGTCTCACACATCCTCGCAGCCGTTAGGATGCTGGCATGCTACACATAAGAAACCTGAGCCTGCTGAGAATGTGTCATCAGCTGAGCAATTATGCATTACTTACGCATGTCTCGAGATGCCCACTGGGATCCATTCCCCATACACACTCGCAGGTTTCACACCGGGGAAACTTTGCTGGGGTAACTCCAGTGGAGCCACGAGAGGAGAATTTGGCTCAATGTGTCGTGTGCATTGCCATTAGCTTTTTGGTGAGATTTGTTTAGCAAGTAGGAAGGGGTTGTTTGTTACAACAGTGTAGATCATACATGGATGGCGGGTGAGAATAGGAAAGGGAAATTTTTCCATTCATGAACATTACCCTGTGGTCATGCATGTATAGTTTAGAGTAAAGACTCTAACTGTACAGTGTTATCATTCAGTTGAAGGAAGACTAGAAATGTAACCAGGTTTTCTTCATTATTCCTTCTGAATTCTCCATTCCGTGTGGAAAGCCCATTTCAGCAGCATCAGCTTTTTTCCTGTCAATAGTACCGGCAAGAAATCTCCTAAGTATTTTTAAACTGCTTAGCAGTACCACAACACTCTTCCTTTCTCAAAGAATAATAGTGGCCAGATTCTCAGATGTGTAAATCAGCATAGCTGTCCCTTCATCCATGGAATGACATTGATTCACACCAACTGAGGATCGGGTGTCATCTGTCACCTGAATTAATTCGGCTTTTTCTGGGTTATTATTAAATCATCATGCATGTGGGGGAAGGGAGGTAAAGCCCATCCGTGTGCATAAAAGTTCTCAGAATGCCAGTTCTTCTCTGGGTCTTTCACCACACAGTCCAGTGCCAGTCACAGGAAAGGCTCATCCAAACCCTTAAGAGCTATGTACAGTCTGGCCGCACAAATATGCTGGCAGCACAGAGGTCACAGAGCCTCTGCCCCTGCGGTCATGAACTGGAAGACAAAACACAGTCAGAAACAGCCGTAATTCAGTGGTTTCAATCTACTCACACCACAAGCGGAAAGGGGGAGAGTCCTGCAGTATTTGCTAGCGCTAAAGGCAAATGGTTCTTTGTCACCATTCGAGCCCAAGAGGCCAAATCCTGGGTCTTGCTCCCATCAGCGTACACTAGAAGGAACTCTGTTAATGTCAGTGGAGTTCACTGACAAACCAGTGGAAGTGAGATGAGAATCAGGCCCGAGATTTGCATGACTTGTTCCTGCTCCTTCCCCCTCCCTGGTTTAGCGCTAGAGAGTTTTCCAGGCAGGCAGCTACAACAAAAGGACTTTTGCCTTTAAGAGAAGGCTGCAGCCAAACACCACACAGCAAGTTTGAAACAGCTGCTCCCTGGGTTGTAGCCCACTGTGTCTCTCTTGTTTTCAGCTCATTTTCTCCTTCCTGATCCTTCCAAACAGTTGTACTTTAATTAACTGAAACACAGTTAGGTCAATAAAACCTGCACTATTTGCATTTGATTAGAGCAGCAAACTCCTCTCTTTTGGCACATCCTGATCTAAATTCAAATGGCTCGTAGAAATATCTGGCAATGCTGGATATTCACAACAGGGTGTGCTCCCTCATGTAGAGATACTGTCCAAGAGCAGATAGCTAGTATAACTCCTACTCCATCATTCCCGTCTGCCATAACGGCCTGGTTGGGACTGGTAGTCCCCAGCTGTCACTTCAGAGCTTTGGCGCTATTCACAGCAGATGTCATTTACAGCAGCCTCAAATTGCACTGAGCACTGCGCTGTAGTTGAGGATCTGGGCCGAAGGTTGTAGCACGTTTCAGGGTCAAAGGTGAACCATGACTGGATCTTGTCAACACTACAAGGTGCAACAGTTTTTTAATCTTATTGAGGGATCAACGTGATTCAACTGGGTCCCCGACGTGGTTGTTTTTGTAGGACTTGCTTCTGGTTAACCATTAGGTTCTTTCCAGACTGGAAGGAATACCGTGACGGTCCCAACTAGAACTGGGTGACATTTTTCAGACACATAGTTTATTAGCTGAAAAATGCTTTTCTGGTTGCACCAGAATGATTTGCAAAAGTAACGTGAATCATTTTGGCCATTCACATTTGGCCAGAGGAAGTGGGGCCACCATAACTTGGGACCAGGGGTTAGGAAACTTACTTGGGTTGTAGAAGACTCTAAATTCAAACCCTGGCTCTGAAAGAGGTTAAAAAAGGGCACTTTAAAGTCACCAAAGATTCTGAAACTCTTCAGATTTTTTTCAGAACTGCCCCTGAACTGAAAAATCAGTTATTCGCCCAGCTCTAGACCCAATCTAATTACACATGGTTGTTGCTTGCAGAGTTCTGCTAGATTCCCTGACCACTGTGGGCTTGGAGTTGCCTGCCTGAGAACCATATTATAAACCCACCCTAGAGACTTCACAGGAAGAGCCAGAAGAAAATGACCTTGTTCAGGGAAATCATCTTAGAAATGGGCTAGCGTCAGCAGTAAGGTTGTAGCTAGCTCAGTTTTGTTCCTAGTGCTATTGTTATTTATTATTTCTGTTATACTCTTGCCTATAGGCCCAATCAGGGATCAGAGGCCCAATATTCTAGACACTGAATTCATGATAAGAAAACCAGTTCTGCCCCAAAGAGTTTACAGTCTATACACACGAGGAGACGTAACCGGTAAATGAGGGAGTGCAAGGAAAAGAGTGAAATGGTGCTCCTAACTCTAACCATTTCATTGTGAGTCTCACGATAGCTGATGTGTTTGTAAAGCCCCAGCTCCTGGAGTGACATGATGACAAGAGACTCTCCGATCTCATTTTAAGAACGGGTATGTTTCTAGTCCTCATGGCTGCGGAGAAAAGCTTGAAAACGTGACCCCAGCACACGCTACAGATTAAAAAATCAGAAGGTAAATGCAAAGCATCCCCTCCCCCCATTTTGCTCTCCTGATTTTTTCCACCCGGTTCCCGGTTTTGGACGGTTTGGGTCTGGCAGGGCTGTGATTAGGAGCTTGCGGGCTTAGCACAGCAGCTGCCTGGTCCCTGGGCTACTGCTCTCGCTCAGAGAGAGGCTCAGACATGTACCCGCGCCCATCTCAGCCTCCGCGGAGACTGCCAGAAAGAGGAGGCCAGAGGCCAAATGGGATCACGTGACCTCTCTGCAGCCCCCAGGCAGCGGCTCTGTAGTTATCAGGGACATGGCTGGGAAACGCCCACTCTGTGAGACGCACCATTCCCCGGCAAGTCCTTGGGAGGACACCTGGAGGGGTTAATGAGGGCCTTGCTCTGCACTAGCGCATACTCCCTTGGGTTTAGGCCTAGATAGGAGAAGCAGAGAGCCAGTGGCAGCACAAATTACTGTGGGCTAAGGTGGCTTCTCCATCACCGGCAGTTTTTAAATCAAGAATGGATGTTTTTCTTAAAGATCTGCTCTAGTTCAAACAGGAATTCATTCAGGAAACGCCATGTGCACAGGAGGTCAGACACAATGATCACAGTGGTCCCTTCTAGCCTAATAATCCATGAAGTCGTTAGTCTTCCAAATCCATGAGTAAGCGTTAGTTAAATTGGAAAAGATGGGGATGAATGTGAAAGTTGTAAGG
>ML675637.1:1555713-1614125 GCA_007922155.1 Mesoclemmys tuberculata
ATATTGGTCCCTTCTGACCTATGAGTCTATGAGTCTATGAGTCTCAGGTATTTTCCAAGGTACCTATGTGAGTTAGGAGCACAAGTCCTGCTGAATGTTAATATGCTTCTAAATCACTGAGGTGATCTTGAAAATTCGAACCCTATGAGAACTTTTGAAAATCTTTGTTAGAGTTCTAATTTGTAAATCCATTGTCTCCTGGCTGTTGGTGAAGGAAAACAGGACTTGCCAGTCTGTAACTGCAGCACGTTTCCATAAACACCCTTTCAATGCACAACACTTTTCCTCTTTTCATTTTCATACTGCTGAAAAAACCTTGTTTAAAGAGAGAGAGGGAGGGAGAAAGAGACGTGAACGTGACTGATTTATCCCCTTGTAAGATGACTTGGAGTTGAGGCATTTTAACTATTGAAGCAAATAAATCAAGATATGCCTCCTGGGGTTTTAAATAGTGTCTTTGGCTAAAACAGACATCTAGGTAATTGCTCATCAGCCTCTTGCTATTTATAGATTACCTTGCTACTGTGGATTGCAATATTATTCTGAGCTTGTGTGTCTCACAGACATCCTGCAATATCTTAACTTCTGTCAAGAGCTGCGTTTTTGTAGCACACTAGGTCTGGCCAGTGGCCAGCATCATTTTTAAACGTTACCATAAGGGCTGGCAAAGATTCAGCACTAACTCATTATAAGTCCTGCATATATTCAGTTGGGAAAGGCAGTTGGCCTCAATTGAGATCCTGACAGAGAAAATAAATTAAAAGGAGGGAGAAAAACTCTGGAAAAATAAAATTCCTGACATGTATGTGCATATTAAAAAATGTCAGACATGTCTCCCAATACCAATCAATAGCTGTGTACTCTGCCGCACGGACCACAGTGACTGAAAACATGTCTGGTGACCGGAGGGGTCAGAATGCTGGCACGTTGATGACATGCTTATCCTACGCGTGTGCTCAAGTCAAAGATTTCACTGTGCATGAAATTCCACTCTGAGGCAATTTCGTTGGTCCCTGGGGCTAACACATTGAGCAACAGTAATAGTAATAGGAATAATAATATATCTTCTAATATATAATTTCATATAGCACTTTTCTTCTGTAGAGCTCAAAGCGGTGAGGTGTCCTGTGTGCTCTCAGGGCACAATGTTCCGTGTCATGCCTTGCAATGTGTGAAATTCAGATGCAACGATTGGGAGTCCCTTTCGGTGGTGAGTCTTCCCCTTTGCTTTCATGTGCATTAGGTCATTAGCCAAGTTGGGGAATTTCTTTAAACCCTGTTTAAACAAGGTCCCAGCTAAATCAGTTTCTCACATGGCTGCGTATGCAGTGGAGTTGCTCCTGATTTACACGGATGTAAGTGACAGCAGAGCCAGGCCCTCAGTTGCCATGTGCATGTGTCCCTAAGACAACGTTTCTCAGATGTGGCCACCATGACCGCATGCAGCCACCAGTGGATTTTTTTTTTTTTTTTGCAGTCACCACGGTCTCCAAAGCATAGGTAGAGATTGAAGGGGCAAAACAGTGGCCCTTCCTTGCAGCACCGCCTTGGTGTTTGCACTGGCACCACCAGCAGGGATCAGCGCCCTGCATTGTGCAGACTCCGTGGGGCTCCAGGCAGCGCCTCTGGAGACACATGGGTTGGTGTGCATGGCGCCAGTGGCGGCTCTTGTCCATGGGCACCAGGTAACGTAGGCTGGGGAAGGCTTAGCCTTCCCAAAGAGCCAGGCGTGGCTCCACCCCTTCCTGCTGCCTCTGCAGCAGAAGCTTCCCGGGTGCTGCTGGGGCTGCATGGGCACCGATCCAGGGCCATGTGCAGCTCAGGCCACCTGGCTGGTCCCGGGGCTGCTGGCCGGGACTCTCGGGCAGCTGGGTGTGCCAGGGTGTCTCTGCTGGGACTCAGGGCAGCCAGGCTCTGGGGTAGGGTGGGGTGGGGCTCCTCCGGCTGCAGTGGGGTGGGGGGATCCATGGCGGTGAAGGGGCATAGCCTCAGCGGAAGGGGAGGAGCCAGGCTAGCCTCCCCAGCGAGGGGTTCACCTGGTGCCCATGCTCTTGTCAGTGGAGGCAGTTGTGGCGTTCGGTCACCTGGGCGCTCCCCCGGGCAGCTCTCCGACTCCCACATGGGCAGGGACCGGGGAGCCTGGCCACAGGTGGCGGGTGGGTTCCTGACTCACCTTCCCCGGGCAGCTCTTGTTGAAAGGCCGCAGGAGCAGGGACAGTGAGACAGGTTTGTCAAAGTAGCCACCAGCCAGAGCTGTGTTGGTGGTCGCACTCGGAGGCGCCCCCCAACATTTGTTGTGAGAACCCCTGCCCGAAGACACGTTTTCAGGGTTGCCAGTTTTGGTTGGACGTATTCCTGGAAGTTTCACCACGTGACATACTCTTTAATTAAAGGTTAATCTTTAATTCCAAGAGACTCCAGGACAAGCCTGGAGGGTTGGTAGCCCTATTTTAATCAGACTTCTAACAGAGTTGGGCCCCATCCACTCTAGTTGGCTGAAAACGTGTGAGAAACTGGTTTTGATAGAATTGGGTTATAGGGTCAAGCCACATGGGGCTTTTCTTGTTCCACTCCCTCGCTCAACACTGCGCTATAGCACTCTGGGCGTGGACCGAAACGTGACCCTTCTGGGTGACTTGCAAAAATCAGAATTTGGGCTTCTCCCTTTCCTGTTTCAGCGTGTGGGACAGGGAAGTTCTAATGTTTTTCATTTTCTGAGGGGTTCTTCCCCCCCCCCAAAAAGTGGGGAGTTTTTGGGTTGTGGTTTTTTTTTGTTTGCTTTTTTTAAACTTTAGCTATTCAAGCCTCCTCTGTCCAAGAAAACTCTTTGGTGGCTGGAGTGTGACGGGGCGTGCTAGGAGTCCGTCGCCCTCTGCCGGAGGCCCTGTCACTTTGGTGCACCCTGCCAAAAGACAAGCGCTGAGCTTAGACCTCTGGAAGCTGCCTAGAAAGGCTGCCCAGGACCAACTGTGGGTTAAACAAATGACTTTCCAACCCCTGCAGGCTGGAAGGGCTGGGAGCAAGCAGAAGTCAATCAGGGCCCAGCAGCAGGATTAAAAGGGCTAGCTGCTTTGTCCAGGGGTCAGTTTTAGGTGCAGCTGGAATGGGGAGAAAGTATTCCCTTCCATCTTACCCCAATAGGTCCAACTCTAATTGCACCTTTTTGTCTGCGTCAGTGAAAGACTCCGTTGTTTCCTTTGTGGGATGCAAGACTTAGGTGGGCCATCTTGAGTTGAATATTAATTTTCTGTAAGAGTAGGTGAGCTCGCTTTGCGGGATACACCACTGATGAAGGAGAGCCCATGGCATGGAGAAATAGTGAAGTGATCACATGAAAAAAATGAAAACTTGTCAACTGCAAGAGAAAAGGATTTTTAGTTGCTTTAAAACTCTGGTATGGTAACACACATTTGATTCCAATGCCTAATGAACATTTCAGAGAAATAAAGTCTTTGTTAAATAGCCACCTCGATTCTTTCAATTAAGCTGTTAAACTTCACAGTAGACATGTTACAAAGGGTAGTCGACATACCGAAATTGCATCGGTTTAAATTGTTAAGTTTCCAAATTTTGTTGCAACAACCTTGTGTGATCACTGTTAAACAGGTTACAAAGCAGCTAAGCTAAATTGAATTTAGCTACTCTTAAACTGATTTTAAGTTTCCACACAAAGGAGATGCACTGATTTAACTAACATAGTGAAGAAAATGACTTCACGTTAGTAAACCAGCCATCAGACTCTCAAAATGTCCAGTAAAACCAGGGAAGATCAGAGTTGACAGTTTTGATAATTCTTAGTTTAAAAAAAAAGGCAAGCAAAATAAATAAATAAAACTCCTGCAGGTCTTCTTTACCCATCTTAAAGGAGCCAGAGAGGGCACATGCCGATGTTTTAAAAAAGCCCTTTGCAAGTCTCCTTTACAGTTCTAGGGCTGTAAGTAAAGGCCACTGTTACAACACTTAGCACGTGTCTGGTGAGGCTCAATCTAGTAAGCATGCTCAGAGCTTGCCCAATGCCACAGGGCAGGGGTGTGAACCCACCCACTCCCGTTATCACTGTTACATGTATCAAGCCTCTTCTAAATCATGACTGAGGAAGCTGCAAGTCCACAAATAGCTAGTGTAGAGACAGCCTGACTGGGGGCTGAACGCACCTCCCATGCCGAGCAGCGTCCTCCACAGTCAAGGCTGAGGCAACTGGCAGGTCACTAGTGGGAAGCTTGTCCTATTCCACGCCATCCTGATGTGTAAATAGTGACCTGTCAGTTGTCAATACCGGTACCCACCAAGATATTCTGATTTTACATGGTCCTGAAGTTCTCTCCACAGAGGGAATCCATCTACCCAAAGGCAGCGACTCTCAGCTGTTCCAGGCCACTGTGCCTCTTTCAGGAGGCTGATTTGTCCTGCCTATTCCCAAGTTTCACCTCACTTAAGAACAACTGGCTTACAAAATCTGACATAAAAACACAAGTGTCGCAGCACACTGTTCCTGAAAAATTGCTGATTTTCTCATTACCATATAATTATAAAATAAATCGATTGGAATACCAATATTGTACTTTCATTTCAGTGAGTAGCATACAGAGCAGTATAAACAAGTCATTGTCTGTATGAAATTTTAGTTTGTACTGACTTCACTGGTGCTTTTTATGTAGCTTGTTGTAAAACTAGGCAAACGTTTAGATGAGTTGATGTACCCCCAGAAGACCTCTGTGTAACCCCAGGGGTATGTGTACCCCTGGCTGAGAACCACCGATCTAAATTACTTATACGGACCCCATCACCACCGTATTTGAGCAGCTCACAACCTTCCTGTGAGGTAGGTTGTGACACATGGGGAGCTGAGGCACAGAAAAGGGCGCTAAGTACTGTGACCCAGATCACACGGCAAGCCTGGGGCAGAGCAGGGAATCAAAGCAGGCTCCTCAGGGAACCAAGATAGCACTGTTAACACTGGCCCATTCTTCCTCCTGACATGGAGCATCCATTAGCCAGCTCTCTCCCCTCAGAAAGCGTCAGTGATATGTCGACTAGAGTCTTCCAGAGGCTGTTTCTAGTCAGCAAATTTGAATAATAACATTTTTCAATTCAACTGAATAACAAAGATGTTTCATTTCTTGGTCAGTCAGTGACAATGCCTGGGCCTGGTTTCAGTGCTGAGAGAGCTCAATTGCAGAGTTCCCACTGACTACAGCAAGACCCTAGGCCATAGCTCACTTTCTCTGCTGTGTTCAGACTGGCTGAGCACAGGAGGTTACATGGAAGAGGAATTCTCTGTCTGGTTCTGGCAGGCTGCTCTAGCCTAGCCAAGCTGGGGTTAGCCAACGCACAGAACGCTCTGGCCACATCTCCTGCCTGCCCAACTCCATGCCCTGTGCTGAGGGCTGGGGGAGGGTGACAAAGAGACCAGCGTGCCGGCTCACCATTGACTGGGGACTTGCCCATAGTGGGGGATCTTCAGGAGGAGAGAGAGGGCCAGTCTCAGGTAAAGGGGACAATGCAGGAGAAGGACCTAGCCTGGACCTAGCCTGGAATATTTGCTTCTATTTTAAACACCTGTCCTTCTAGTCACTCGTGGGGTCTGCTCCATGGAGAAAGCTGCCGCAGTGCTTTGTAAGCGGGGTACAGGGCTGACTATTAGCAGGACAGTCTTTCCCAATTGGCTGGCCGTGGGAGTAATGTGTCATTTGGCAGCTTTCCTCCTGTTGCGAAGCAAGGTTCATGGTGAAGAAAAATCAATGCACTGTCAGGTCAAACAAGGGCCAGATCCTGCTCTCACTGAGATCAGTGGGAATGCTGCCATTGGCTTTCACTGGGGAAGGACCAGGCCTCAAATGAATAAATACAGCCTGGCTGAGACTTGAGGGAATCCCAAGCTCAACATCTAGCACCAGCCCAATGAAGGAGCCATTCCCCTGCCCCATTAATCAGGCTGCTTGGTCTCAGCTGCCTTTGAAGTCAATAGGAGGACCCAGTGGTGCCCAGCACCCTTGTGGAGTTGGACCCCAGCTCTCTAATGAACAGAGCCATGGCGACAGTCTGTGCAGAGATTATGATTCTTAAGCCTCATTTTATTCATTCCTCGGGGCAGTAGGAGAAGCTGGATTCTAGCCAGGATCCTGCCGTTCCCCTCTCTCTGACCCTGTGGAGCTGCTAGCACCAGATTTGAACCATTATAAAGTCAATGAACTGACTAATTGATAGTTAAATATTGGCTTTTTCATTATACTGGTACGGTTCAATCCATAACTAAACTGAATTAAATTGTGGCTGCCAGCTAACATCCCCAACTGAAGGCAGCTATCCTGCTGCCAGAATCTCGATCAACAACCTCTGAACAGCATCAAAGGGAAGAGCCTCTGAGAGAATCTAGTGTGATGTCCCGGGGACCAGGGAGCGTCTTAAATGGAGACACTGAGACTGGCAGTGAGACGGACAATTGTCAGCCACGCTGACCACTTCTGCATTGTATGAACATCCACTCAGCACTGGTTCTTCTCCCAAAGTCCCATCCCAGCATGCACGGGGCTCAGTGCACAACCTGGGATGGATTCTCAGGGTGGGGTGGGATGGGTGTTGGCCTCTCTTTCGGCTGTTCCAATATCCTGGCCAGGCATCTGGACGGGAGGCTCCCACGACTTTACATATGAGATACCTGACACTTCTTATTGCCAATAAAGGATTAAACAATAACATAAAAGCAGTGCAGTGATGGAACTGAGGCTCTGAACATACTGAGGTAACCCATTCTCCCCGTCTTATGCTCCATAGTGCAAATATGCCTCATTTCAAGGGATGTCATTCCTAATAGTCCCAAAGTTACATCTGCTCCACACAAATATGGTATCTCCTCACTCGTACTGTTAAAACCTCTGACTGAAAAGAATCGTGAAATTGAGATAAAGCTCTTTGAGGCAAGAATGTCTTTTATTTCTGTGTTTGTGTAGCGCCTAGCACTGTGAAGCCCTGGTCCATACAATGGCTTTCTAGGCACTACAGTAATACAAACTAATAACAGAAAGCACTAGTTACACTAGAGAAATGAACCCCACCGTGTTGTAAATTTCCTGCTTGATTAATATTTTGTATTCCCCCTCACAGAATCAGAGAAATGTAGGGCTGGAAGGGACATCCAGAGGTCACCTTTTCCAACCCCCACGCTGAGGCAGGACCTCATAAACCTAGCCTATCCTTGACAGGTGTTTGTCCAACCTACTCTTTAAAACCTCCGGTGATGGAGATTCCACAACCTTCCTTGGACATCTACTCTAGCACTTGCAGTTAGAAAGATTATCCTAATATCATTCTAACCTATATGTCCCTTGCTGCCAATTAAGCCCATTACTTCTTGTCTTATCTTCAGTGGACATGGAAAACAATTGGTCTCTGTCCACTTTATAACAGCTCGTAGCATGTTTGAAGACAGTTATCAGTTCTCCCCAGTCTTCTTTTCTCACGTTGGGTCAGTCACACTCTGTGTCCCATACTTGGGCCTTGACTGGTTGATACATAGGGTCTGCTCAGATATTACCCTAGAGACTGTGTTGACCCTCTAACCGAGTGGGATACACCTGAGTCAGTTTGTAAACTGTGTTTTATTTTATGACCTCTATTTTGTATTAGGTACTCCATTGTATAGTTTATGGTGAGCTCATGTTTAACACTGCCCAAGGCAAAGTTATGATGATGTATTCCAGCCAGTTACCCTGCCCAGGAAAAGGGCTTGAAGCCTAATTGAAGGACTGTGACTGAAAAGCCATCACAGAGCAATTTGGGACCATCATTTTGGATTGTCTCCTAGCAGTTGGCCCAAAGCTAGGAAACAATGGCTCTTTCCACACAGGGGCCTCAGCATGGCTGGAGGATCTGCAGCTTCTCACCTGGCCAAAGGGAAAGAGACTGTTTAGCAGGAGGTGCTTCTCTGAGGAGGAAGGCTGTGTGTCACCTCAGGCAACACCTGACTGGAGAGAGAGGAGGCAGGAGGGACTCAGGCAGGCCTGAAATGTTGACTAGGCCTCGGAGTCACAGAAGGTCTGAGATCACACCTGGGATGGGGGCATGTCAGGGCTCTTGTTATTTTGCAAAGGTCTGTAACTCTCTTGCGCTTTTTAAGAGTAAAATGTCTGTGCTGAACAAATTCCTTTGCTAAGCTTGTGTTCCTTGTTCTTTTGACACGTTGTCCCCAAAGGAACTAACCAGAAGCCAGCTACAGCCTAGGTGGGGCTGAGGGAGTGTGTGAAAGGGACTACGGCTCATGAGGCCTGAGATATGGGTTTCTGGGGCTGAGGCAGCTGGACTGTGGAATCCCACATCTCAAGGAAGGGCTCAGACAAGAGTCCTGAGCTGGAAGTGGGCCCTAAAATCCCAGAGATAGAAACAGAGACTACTTAGACCCAGTTGGCTTGGAAGCATGTGGGACCCAGCATTTGGATCTACTCGCAAGAGGCTGATGACTGTCCAAAGTGGAACCAGATCAGCTGTAACAGACACAGATGGCAGAAATTATTTATCCCGACACCGAAGTTAAAATACTGTACATGCTGGGCATCTATAGCATGTGTCACCTGACAGCATCTTATCTAATAAACAGTCTCTCAATTGACTTCCAAACTGGAGATTCAGTCACAAAAGCAATACTACAACTGCCTGCTGTGCCAACTGCACTTTGCCTACAGCAATAAAAAGTAATCAATCAACTCCAGTTAAAGTCTCTGCAGAGAGTCTAATAGGAGATACTAGCTAACACAGGAAAATTTCCCCTCTGCCTAATTCTGCACCAGGACAATCCCTGCAAACTGATACGTTCTCAGTCATGCAAAAAATCCCAGTATTGCCAACCTCAAATGTGCAAAAATCATGAGTCAGGTTCACCAAAAATCATGAGATTATGTAAAAATAATAGGTTTCATTTGCCTTCTGCTTTTCTTTTTGAGCCTTTAGAGTGCACTGGGACACATTCTGATGCTTTCTCCACAGCCACGAGGGCTAGAAACTTACTGTTCCTTTAAGAATGAAGGCTGAAATCATCACATCTCCACTTGACTCCAGGAGCTGGGACTTTAAAGAAAATAATAATTGTCATGAGACTCATGACAAAATCATAAGCGATGGCAATATTGTCTCATAAAGTTTATGTGACTAAAACTTTGAGAGACTGGGTCTTTAGCAGCTCAGCTTGCCTCTCAACTGTCCTGGAGTTTTATGTTTATGGCATATACCAAGAGAAATTAGATAAAGCTAATGATACTTGCTGGAAGGCTGCAATGTGACATGACTTTATTTCTTAGAGTTCACAGTGATAACACACAAGAACCCAAAAACAGAGAGAAAGCAGGCTGCTCTCTAATACCCAGGGCAAGAAAAATTCAAGGAACAAGCATGATTGGTCTAAAAAAGCCACCCAGAGCAGCGGAGAGTGGGGTTAGAGAGCAACGTGGGGGCATAGGGCAGGATTTGGAACATCACATTGTGTGTGGAGCTGGGATTTACATCTTTGCGTTACGGACATGGGGGTGGGGTTTGCGTCGTTGTGTCATCATGCTGGGCGTGAGGTCAGGGCAAAGGCCAAGGGGGAGAAAAGGCTCAGAGAAAAAGAGGCCCCAGAGTTAAATGAAAAAACCCTGCAGGCCGAAAGCAGATAAAAAACCTCACTCGGTCTTTAAAAGGTGAGCCCAAAAGTCATTTCTCTTAAGCCACATGGCAACCAAATCATCAAAAACTGCCCTACCATGCTCCTTAGTCCGCAAGCCGGCCCAGGAAGACCCCTAGAAGTGTGAAGTGATAGTTCACAATTGTAGAGATGAGGTGGAGGTGGTAATATCTTTAATTGGACGAGCTGCTGCTGTTGGTGAAAGACAAACTTTTGAGCAAGAAGAGCTCTGTGTAGCTCGAAAAATCCACACATACCCCAAGCACGGTAGCCATGCTGACCTAACCACTGGTATAGACACAACTAGATGGACAGAAGAATTTCTTCTGCCCACCACCTGGCTACAGTTGCTCAGTGAGGTGGTGTTCCTAAATCAACAGACAAACCTCTTCTGTCACTGCAGGCCGCGTCTACGTTACAGGGTTCTGCTGGCATAGCTACAGCACCTTAGCAATGCTGCTGTAGTCCCCGTAGTGTAGACACAGTCCTAGTTTTATTGAAAGACAATGGGGCTTAGATTCCTAAATGCCAAAGGCCTTGTCTACACCTAAAACTTTGGTGGACCTAGCTACGTCACCCAGGGGTGTGAAAAATTCACACCCCATGAGATACACAGTTAAGCCAATCTAAGCCCCGGCACAGACAGAAGTATTCATCCCTCAGCCTAGCTACCACCTCTCGAGGGTTGGGAAAACCCCTTCTGTCGACGTGGCTGGTGTCGACGGTGCTGCTGCCGCACTTGTAGTGTAGACGCACACTTAGTCTCTTTTGACTATGGGACTTGGGCATCTTTGAAAACGCCACCCTGGGCTGTAACTCTCACTCCCTCTCGTGGCCAGTTGGAGCCCATGTTGGCTGGGCATGGCTCTTTCTGGTGAACCTTTCGCGTGACATTGGGCTAAGAGGCAGAGGAGTATTTTCCTGTCTTAGGCACTAATGGGCGAGAGAGGAGGCATGATCCAGTTTGTATGGTACTTACATGGGATGTGGGAGAATATTCTCTGCTCTGCCACAGACTCTCTGTATGACTGTGGCCAAGTCACTTAGCATCTGTGGGCCTCAGTTCCCCAGCCATACAATGGAGATTGTAGCCCAGCCTTGCTTCAGAGGGATGTTGTGGGGCACACAGATGCTGGGGGGGGAAACGGGGGGGTGGGACGGGACGACAGATACATACCTCAGAAGAAGGGTTAGGACAGGGGTGGGCAATAAATTTTGCAGAGGGGCCACTCCACTAATTTTGGTAAGTCGCCACAGGCCGCACCTTTCTACTAGATCAATGAAACCCCATTATGTTCTTTCCACAACAAAGTAATTGCACTTAAGAACAAGCAACTGAATGCACGTTTCTCCAAAGCTTATCTTAGGAGGCAATTCCTATTGCAAGTCATTTTGTGAACATGTTTCAAATTTGTAACAACACAAATGCTAAACTTTTACTTACAACTTGCGGTCAAGCACTTCCCGAACTTCCTGCTTCTGGCCATGTGACCGGAAGCAGGAAATTTGGGAAGCCACCGACCGAAAAAGCTCCAATTGCAGGTAGCTTAAGCAGAACTTGGGTTGACCTGCTTTCAAAGTGGGTGGCCCATCCCGGCTCACTCGTAGCTATGCCCCTGCATGGAGGAAGATTCTATTAATCTCCTCAATTGCCGGGTATCATGGTGGGCCAGACAGAAATGGTAGAGGGGCCATATCTGGCCCATGGGCCATAGTTTGCCCACCCCTGGGTTAGGAGATGAGTATTATTTCCACCCAAAGTGGATGAAGCTAATTGTTTTGGTCTCCATGCATGTGACATGTCCATAAGAACAGCCACACTGGGTCATAACAATGGTCCATCTAGCCCAGTGTCCTGTCTTCCACCAGTGGCCAGTGCCAGGTGAACAGAATGGGGCATTTATTGAGTGATCCAGCCTGTTATCCAGTCCTAGCTTACTGGCAGTCAAATGTTTGGGATACCCGGAGCATGCGGTTCTGTCCCTGACCATCTTGGCTAATAGCCCTTGAGGGACCTGTCCTCCGTGAACTTATCTCGTTCTCTTTTGAAGCCTGTTATGCTTTAGCTTCACAACATCGTTGGCAACAAGTTCTATGGGTTAACTGTGCGTTGTGGGAAGACATACTTCCTTATGTTTGTTTTAAACCTGCTGCCTATTAATTTCATTGGGTGACCCTCAGTCTTGTGTTATGTGAAGGGATAAACAACAGTTTACAGCTATGATATGCAGTTTACAGGCATTTCACTCTTGTAACTGTTCCTTTTAATTTCCATTTAACTAGCCTCCTCATTTTTGTGTAGTTCCCATTTTTTAAATTAAATACTACTGTGGTGGGTTTCTTTGGTATTTTCCTCCCATAAGGATATTCAATTTAATTAAATTATGGTCACTATTACCAAGCGGTTCTGTTAAATTCACCTCCTGGACCAAAGCCTGTGTGCCATTTAAGACTAAATCAAGAATTGCCTCTCCCTTTGTGGGTTCCAGGACTAGCTGCTCCAAGAAGCAGTCATTAGAAATTTTATCTCTGCACCCTGTCCTGAGCTGACATGTTCCCAGTCAATATGGGGATAGTTGAAAGCCCCCATTATTACTGAGTTTTCTGGTTTTGTAGCCTCTAATTTCCTTGAGCATTCCACAATCACTGTCACCATCCTGATCAGTGGTCGGTAGTATATTCCTGCTGCTATATTCCTATTATTCAAGCATGAAATTTCTGTCCATAAAGATTCTATGGCACAGTTTGATTCACTTAAGATTTTCACTATATTTGATTCTGTTCTTTCTTTCGCATATGGTGCCACTCCCACTCCAGCGTGACCTACTCTGTCATTCCTATATATTTTGAACCCTGGTATTATCATGTCCCATTGATATGTCATGTCACCAAGTTTCTGTGATGCCTGTTATATCGATATCCTCATTAAATACCAGGCACTCAAATTCACCCATCTTAGTGTTTAGAATTCTTGCATATAGGCCACAGAGACAGGTCATGATATATTATTCTACAAATAAATCCTACATCTGAAATACACAGATAGGAATCTATCTAATCTATCTAGGTATTTATGATGTGCTCATCACCATGGCATCCAAGCACCTAATCTCATAGTTATGCTGAGTAAACTCAGATACTGGAAGAAGTACAGATGGCATGAATTCACATTTAAACATTACCATTTTCCTTGGAGCTAGAGACTTTCAAGGTACGTACTCCAGAAATAAGTTATTATGGCTCTTATACTAGTTAGTTAATGGGCTAAACTCTTCTCTCCTTTATGAAGCCCAGTGTAAATCAGGATATACTCTGTGGATTTCAGTGTAGTTACTCCAGATTTGCATTTTTGTAACTGAAATAAGAATCAGGTCCAACGAACTGCAACCACTCAAGCTGACGGAAATATAAGGACTGAGCCATACACCTTGGCAAGTGGCGTTTCCTGAAATGATTGCCCATTTCTGGGGCGCAGTGGGTTAGGAAAGAGAGGAATGATTCTAGAGACTAATTCCTTACTCTGAGTAGAAAGCGAGGTTCAGCTCTCTGGCCATCTCGAAGGGAAGCATGTGAATCCTCCTCCTGTTTCCTTAAGGGAACTAAAACACATGCTAACTTCTTGGGCTGAGAGTACAAGGTACATTTCTGAAAACCCTGTGCCTTCCTGCCTCTGCTTCTTCCAAGGGTAAGCATCACATGCAAGAAAGGTGGAAGGGAAGAGAGACTGAGAAAAAAATAGCCCCCTATAGAAACAGATTAACTAACATGACTGTGTGTCTCCACACACAGCTTGTTGGCCCTTGATCCATTTATGGTTGCCAAAATTATCTGGCCTGCTTATTTCTCAGGTGCTCTGATTTCTGGACATTCATGTTCGAATCTGACAGCTGACACTCTGCAATGAGTAACTGCTTTCAGCACAACTGCTAGCAAATACTCACACCACTGTCAGATACGGACTCCAATGGAGTTCAAATCTCTAGCTCTGCTGCTCTGATCTTAACTCATTGGCTGAAGAGGTGGCTATTTTTGCTAATCTGACCTCAGTTTTACAGCAGCCTGTCCAATGAACTATCGTGCAATCCCCTTTTGTGAGTAAGACGCTAACTTTCCATGCCTGATTTAGCTAACTTTTAAAGTATCCAGGACCAAAACATATGATTGGTGAGACAATGTGGCCCCTTTTTGTTACTGATCCTTAAAAGGCATACTGGAGAACACTTCATATTTCAGACCTTTTCCTATTGACACATCAGATAATTAAATGGAACAGGACTGGAGGGCAGGATGATTCGGGAAATAAATTTAACCTCATCTTACTGCAATTTGTTACCTCTCTGAGAGCAGTGAAATTCATTTATTAATCATGAAGCTTAAATAGCTCCATTTCTTTCAAGCCTTTTCCCTAGAAATGTTTACTATTAAAAGTCATTTTTAATTGATGAATATTTTCATTTTCTTCATTACCAATCCCTGATTTTAGATCCAAAGCTTTTCAAACAAAACAAAGAAGCAAAAAAGAAGCTGTTTTTTTCTGATATTAATAGTTCTTTGAATTTCTTCAGCACCTTCCCTCTGTGGATCTTAAAGCAATTTGTATATATTCATGAACAGCACCATTGAGAGAAATTTGGGGACCAGGGACCCCATGTTCACTAGGTCCTCACCCCCTTCCATTTCACCACCATTTCACCCCAGTTACAGATGTGTTGGACCTCCCCCATACTGTTGTCTCCCCTTTCATTCCCTCTCATTAGCCCTGTTCATGAATCAAGCCTCATATCATCCCAGAGATGCAGTGTTGGTATAACACGCATGTTTTTTGAGAGGGTTAAACTAAGGCACAGAGAAATGAAGCTACTTGCCCAAGGTCACACACTGAGTCACTGGTAGAGCCAGAAATCGAATCCAGAAGTCCTGACTCTATGTGTCCCTTTGTAACTACTAGACAAATCTGACCCATTCCTTTTTGAGTTCATAGAAATTCTTGCCCATTCACACATTTGGTTTTAAATTGTGACTCTCAGTGTTGCTCATTATTTGAGATTCCGAGTAACAAATGACTCAAGTAAAGCACCAGGATGTTTCTTTTCACTCAGTGCTTGTCTCCACTACAGGTTGTGTGAGTGTGAATAAACCACCGCTCTGAGTAACATAAGTTACACCAACCTAAGACCCAGTGTGGACGGCTTTCCTGCCGACACAGCTACCACCTCTCGGGGAGGTGGTTTTATTATGCCGACGGGAAAGCTCTTTCCTGGAGGCCTAGTGTCTTCACCCAGCACGGCTGTACCACGGTCATGCTTCTAGTGTAGACTAGCCTCAGTCTCGCTGTTTTCTCACAGGCATGCAGTGGCTAGCTACAGATCTGGAGGAAGGCTGGATCTGGAGCTCCAATGTGCTGGTGAGTGGAGATTCTCAGATGAGCATGTGGAGTGCGTGAGAAGATGGAAGGGGATTGTCTGAAGTCCATGGTGCAGTAATCAGGGGTGAGGAGTTTTTGGCTTATAGGTGGAAGCTGGGTAGGGATATGGGACAAAATAAAGAATGTTTGTGGGATCTTAATTATGAATTTTCTCACTTTTGGCTGTTTGTTCTTTACAGAGTTGTCCCAAGCTCTGCAGGGCTTTTCAGCCACACATCTCCCATTACAGGAAATTAGACTTTCATTGAAAATAAAAGCCTTGTAAATTAAAAATGAATGTAATATTTGTGCCTAAGTGCACTACACGGCTTTGGGAATGTCAAACACTGGCTTGAGATTCATTAATATTTATTTACAAACCTAGGTCCTTATTTTGCAAACATGTAAACACTTGAGTAGTCCTAATAAAGACAGTCAGACTACTCAAACTCAAACGAATCAGTGTTTGCAAGGCCAGGCCTTGCTGGGGATTTACGTCAAGTCAAAAATCGTTATCAAACACATTTATTTCTGTTCTTTCAATACTCCAGGAGAAGGTGAAAAATCAGATCTGCCTGTTCTACCTGGAGAGAGCCAGCAGTCCTGGAAAATTCCTTCCTGACTCCAATTTGGATTAAAATAATTGCATAATGAAATGAACAATTGTAATGAAAGCTCTTATAGCATGTGATTTGCAATGTGGGCCCTGTCAGGTAAGGTGCAAAGAATCCTAAATTCCCATTAAGTTCAAAGGGAATTAATGATGCTCATTACTACACCTTGTAGCAAGCGGAAGCTCATCTAGTCCTTGCACCATGTCACATCTAGAGACCTTACAACTAGGGCGGTCGAAATGTTTCCACTGAATCTTTTTTTTTTGACAAGAAATTCGGGTTTTGATCAAATTAAATTTTTCATGGAAGTGTGCTTGCTGCAAAAAATTCTGATTTCTCATAAAAAGACTGTACGCCCCAAAACTGAAATAGTTCAATTTGTAAATGCTTCTTCAGTGCCTCATGGGAACCCTAGTTCAGTTACCCATACCCCCCAGCATGTCACATGGCTAACATGGGACACAGCACTACTTAGGATTGACTCATCTGCCCCTCTGTAGATGGAGACAGAGGGGCAGATGGGTCAGATTTGATGGATGTTGTGACCCCATGCGCTAGGTGACAATGACAATCCTCTCAAATGGGAGGCCCCGGGTAAACCACCCCTTTTGCTCCCTCCCATCCAGGGTGGCCATGAATGTGGGAAAAGTTCCACATCTGGAGTTTTGGGTGTCAAAGCAAAACTGTCCTGCGAAACCTAGGACTGTTGGGAGGTCTGGTTGCCTCATGTCCCAGTGCTCCATGAGCTGGGTTTCTCTGACATTTTACATTCCCATGGTGCACCATGGCCGGGGCAGTCATGATGCACCAAGAGGGGGGAGCTTGGGGAGCTGCCGTCTGCTCAGCTGCAGTGCTGATGCCTGACGGAGAGCAGTGGCTGGCTTCCGGACCCAGCTCCAGCAAGTAAGTATTGTTACCGCTGCCTGGGAGGGAGGGGAAGAGATCCTGTCTGCCCCCACCTCTGCCCTGCTGTGCCCTGATTGCCCCGGTCCTGACCCCTCACGCCAGGGACCGACCCCCCCATCCTGCAGTGCCCAGATTGTCTCCACCCAGCCCCTCTCACTGGGGACCAGTCCCCCCTTGGCCCACCATGCTCTCATTGTCCCCCCCTCCCCCAGCCTGCTGCATTGCTCTGGCTCTGCATCCCCCAGACCAGCTCTGCAAGCAGCAGGTGAATCCCAGGGGAGGGGAAAGCGGGTGTGAGCAGTGGAGGGAGGGGCAGGGGGAAAGCAAGGACAGAGAAAGGGGGAGAGGAGTGAGCAGGGGCAGGGCCTCAGGGAGAAGAGGTAGGGCAGGGCCTGGGGAAAGGCAGGAGTGTTTGGTTTTCAGCAATTGGAAAGCTGGCAACCCTGTCAGCCCGTTCAGTTGGCCCCCAGCGTAACAAAACTCCCCTGGCAGGCAGCTACCTCTGAATAGCTCCTGCTCCTCCCCAGCTGCCCGTATTCAACTGCTCCCCCGCTGGTTGCCTGAGGCATTGGACGGGAGGGAGGAGAGTAGCTCTGGCTACTCTGTTACTTGCTGCCCCACAGAGAGCAGGACACGAGCACCGCCAGCTCTGCCAGAGCCCAGCGAGGCACCGAGCACAGGATGGCTCCCTCGGGCAGTCCAGGAGAGAGGAAAAGAGAGGGACCTGTGAACTAACAAACGACGAGTTACAGCTCCCTGATTCCCTGCCTGGAGGCTGCTCTGATTTGTTCTAGCTGGTTATTGCCCCACAGAGACTACAGGAGGGACACCCAGAGCACACCCGCACTCCCAGCACACTGTGACACAGCCCTGGGGGGCTCCTGCTGGGGCTGTGGGGACGCACGTGTAGGAGTCAATTCTGGACCTGTAGATGATCCTCTTTATGGGGAGAATCCGCAGCAGTGGTTTCCATTGTGTTGGCCAGTGGCACTGTCCGGCCGGGGCGCTGGGACCCTTCCTTGGGCCCAGGCTCCAAGGAAGGCCACTGTGCCTCCTTTGAGGGGAAATAGTCCGTGCCTGTTTCTGAGTCTTTAGCCCCAGTCCCCCAGCAGGGCGGGTTGGCAAGTGGTCGCTGGCCTCCGGTCCATACGTAGGGCATAGCAGGTACACCATTGCCGGCCTCCAACCCTTCGGCAGGGTGAGGCAGGGAGGCGGACAGGTGCCCTGACCCTCAGGCAGAGTGGGGCAGGAAAGTAGCCTATTGCCTCCAACCCCCAGGCAGGGTGAGACAGGTGAGCAGTCTATCACCCCTGACCCCCAGGCAGGGCGAGGCAGAGAAGCAGTCGATTCAGACAGGTTCGGGGGCTCCCACTCAAGGAAGCAATTCCTCCCCGGGGCGGCTTGGTTGGGGTCCAGCCTCAGGCACAGCCAACAGGAAAGCACATCTGCCTCCAACAACAGCCTTCTCCCTTTTGAGCTACTGGGCCTGCCTTTTATACTTCCTCTTCCTGCGGAAGCCCCGCCTCTTTGTTGCTGGGCTGATTGGGCAGCTGGCTGTCCTATCCGGACGGGGTGCCGTGACCCTTCCCTGGGCCCAGGCTCAGAGGAAGGCCACTGCACCTCCTTACACACAGTCTTTGCAGCTGCTGAGTGGAGCAGAGTGGGCCAGAGAATCTGCCCCAAAGTACTGATTCTGGACCTTGACTATTTTGAAATAATACGTTTGGGCCCTGGATGAAAATGTTGGACTTCACTGCCACAGTATGCAATGGACACAGGCACGAGAAACATTGCTCGAAAACAAAATGGCATAACCAGGTGCAATTGATTCCAGGTGGTGGGTCTCCCCTCTACTTCAGGAAACCCTGTTATCCCATAGAATGGAGGCTGCTTCCACTCTCACTGGAGTTATCCACTGACTTCTCTTAATACATAGAGTGATGGAAGCAGGCCCACAAGTCGGGAGTCCTCTAAAAACTTTCCCCAAACCAGAGCACATGAAAGTGGAAAAAGAAGTCCCCTGCTTATTATGTATGTATCTTTCCTTTTAACAACTGTTTCTTTTTGTCTCTTTCCTTTTTTAAAAAAAGCTTAAATTTCCCATCTGTCCTTCCTTTCAATTTTTTCATGTCTCTGGCCCCAATCCTTAACATCAATAGGATGACTCAAGGACTTAAAGTGAACTACACAAGTAACTGTTTGCAGGATCGGAGACTAAATATACTAACAGCTCTATCCTGGTGACCATCATCAGGCAAATCTCTGAAAGACCTTGATTGGAGACGGAGTTTTGGTTGAGCAGAGTTGCAGTGCTGGCACCTTTTGTTTCCTTCTGCTTTCCCTATTGCTCAGTATTTCCCCCTTTCTTTATTTTCTGTTTAAAAATAATTGCCTTGGTTTTAATTTCAGATTTGATCCTGTTCTTTTAAAAGATTGAAAAATAAAAAGCCTGTTTATGTATCAACTTTTCTCTTTCATCCATCCCCTTCTTTCTTACACATCTCTCCTCTTCACATTTTTATATCATTTAATTATTTATTTTCTAATACATGTACACACACTTCTTTTGCGTATTTCCCAACACTGGCTGGTATTGTATCCACTCAGCTGCAGAGATGAAGCAGCAGCAACTCCAGGTCAGTTGCTGTTTTTTTACATTTTTAAAATATATTAGGTTTTTAAGTATATTAGAAACAACAGGAATCGTAAATATGGTAGTGGTACATTACTAGATGGAAATGGAAGAATTATCAATAATAATGCAGAAAAGGCAGAAATATTCAATATATATTTCTGTTCTTTATTTCGGAATCAAACAGATGATGGACTTATCATATGTTGGTGATAATGACACTCTTTGCATTCCACTAGTCTCTCAGGAAGATGTTAAAGCAACTACTAAAGTTAGACATTTTTAAATTGGCCGGTCTGTATAACTTGCATTCAAGAGTTTTAAAAGAATTGGCTGAGGAACTCACTAATGTCAATTTTCAACAAGTCTCAGAACACTGGGGAAGTTCTAGAAGTCTGAAAGAAATCCAATACTGTGCCAGTATTTAAAAAGGATAAAGGGGATGACCAGGGTAATTATAGACTTGTGAGTCAGACATCAATCCCTGGCAAGATAATGGAGCAGCTGATCTGGGACTCAATTAATAAAATACTAAAGGAAGGTAATATAATTAATGTCAATCAACATGGCTTTATGGAAAATAGATCTTGTCAAACTAACTTGATATCTTTTTTTATGATATTACAAACTTAGTTGATAAAGGTTTGTCTCGATGGAATATAGACATCTGTAAGGTATTTGATTTGGTACGACACAATATTTTAATTAAAAAACTAGAATGATACAAAATTAATATGACACACATTAAATGGATTAAAAGATGACTAACTGAAAGGTCTCAAAATGTAATTTCAAACCAGGTATCTTCATCGAGCTGGTGTGTTTCTAGTGGGATGCTGCAGAGTTTGTGTTTTGGCCCTATGCTATTTATCATTTTTGTCAGTGACTGCGAAGAAAACATACAATCACCACAGATAAAGTTTGCAGATGACACAAAAACTGGGGGGGAGTAGTAAACCACGAAGAGGACTGGTCACTGATACAGAGTGATCTTGATCATTTGTAAGCTTTGTGCAAGCAAGCAATATGTTTTAACTTTTAATACAGCTAGATGTAAATGTATACATCCATGAACAAAAAATGTAGGCCGTACTTACAGGGTGGTGGAACTCTGTCTTGGGAAAGACTGACTGAAAAAGATTTTGGAGTCGGGGGGATAATTAGCTAAACATGAGCTCTAAGTGTAATGTTATGGCTAAAAGAGCTAAAGCAATTCTTAGATACATAAACATGGGAATCTTGAATAGAAACAGATTATTATTTTATTGGTTATTGGTTTATTGATCATTTTATTCTGTATTTGGTACTAGTGACAACTGCTGCTGCAATACTGTGTCCAGTTCTGGTGTCCATAATTTAAGAAGGAAGTTATTAAAATGGAGAGGATTCCGAGAAGAGCTGCAAGGATGAGTAAGGGATTAGAAAACATGCCTTACCGTGAGATTGAAGGAGCCTAATCTATTTAATTTAACTAAAAGAAGGTTAAGGGGTGACTTGATTACCGTCTATAAGTACCTCTATGTGGAACAAATATTTGAGAATGGGCTCTTCAGTCTAACAAAGTTATAACAATCCAATGGCTGGAAGATGATGCTAGACAAATTCAGATTGGAAATAAGGCATAAATTGTTAACAGTGAGGGTAATTAACCATTGAAACAATTTACCAAGGTTCCTGATGGATTCTCTATCACGGGCAATTTTAAGTCAACTGTGGATGTTTTTCGAATATTTATGCTGTAATTCAAATGGAATTATTTTGGGGGAAGTTCTCTGGCCTGTCTTATGCAGGAGGTCAGACTAGATGGTCACAATGGTGCTTTCTGGTCTGAGAATCTATGAATCTACTGCAATCTATTATTGCAGAAAAAAGGTGATATCACACTGTAAAATAAATCCTTCCTCCCCAACCCAGATCTCCACTGCAGGAGGCCAACATGGGCACAATATCTGACCAGCCGCAGTGGAGGATGTGTATTGAGTTGAAGAGTGTTAGAGAGATACAAACATATAGATGCACTGAGGTGGTGGAGGTTGTACACACCTTAATGGGGGAAGATGTCATGTTCTGAGGTGGAATCAAGACCAACGAGGGGTTTTGACATTTCCTGCCCTGTCACACTGAGTGCCCCAAAATGCTCTGCTACTACACACGTTCAGCCAGTGGACAAGCATGTCTGTGTGTTAAGTAGCTCTGACTCAGCAATTCTGATTCCAGCAGCTTGCATGTCACACCTCTTTCACGCTCTGGCCTCCACCAGCTTTGATTACACCTGGCAAGATGGCCCCATGTCCCCCAGTCCTGAATTTTCCCTTAGCCACCTGCTCTGCAATGTCCAGGCCTCTCCTGGACTATTCAGAGACATTAAATGGTATGTTTGTTCTGTGACAGATATAGTGTCCAGAATCTTGCCACATTAACTTAAGGTAACATTCACTTTAAATCAAACACATCACTGTGCTGGTTTAGATTAAAAGTTAAATAAGTTTATTGGCAAAAGGAGATAGACTTTTAAATGAGTTCAAGTATAAAGGACAGAGTTAAAAAAGAGTTACAAGCAACTAAAAGCAAAAAAAGTACTTTCTAGTGGCTGACTGAACAAAACAGGTTATAGCCTTTATTCAAGGTAGTTTCCTTACCAATTTACCTTCCATCAAGATGGTTGACCACCCTTCTGGTCCAGATCTCCCTCAAAGTCTAAAGTGCTGGGTTCCTTTGTCATCTTACGTGAAAAGTAACTTGGGGCTCTTCACCCATCTCTTCTATAGTCCAGTGACTCTGTTAAATGAATTTTGTTGAAGGTTACCCCCCCCTCCAAGCAGAGTTCATTCAAGTTCTGAGGAAGGTGACATGGAGTCTGGTGGTGAAGGAAGTTCCACACTGGTTTCTTTCCTTGCTGGCATTTCCTAAAATGCAAATTGATCTGTTTCCTGCAATCTGCACCCTGCCAAGGTACTCAGTGGTTACCTCCTCCCCTCTTATAAAGCTACAAGAGGGGGCCAGAAGCAGCAAGCCACAGCCCTCTGTCCTGGGCAGAGCATCTGCCACCATATTTTCTTCCCCCCTTATGTCAAAGAAGCATCTTTTGTCTGTTTCTAGCCTGCAGGACTATGAGAGTATCCTTAATTTTACCTATGGAGTTCTCACAAACATTTCACAGTGACAGTAATGACCGGTCTGTTATTAGATTCCAAATGATATATTACAAGTCACCTTTTAAATAAATATAGTGATACCCGGGTGTGAGTTGCAGTGAGTCTGCCAGGCCTGACAAGAGTTTCTGACAGAGTTGTGAACCACAAACGGATTAGGTTGAATAGATTTACATGAGAAATCAGGGACATTGCGCACACTTACCAGGCAGGATGTGCGCATGAATGTGTTAGTGGTGGTTGCATGCATGCCGTTCTATGCAGTGTGGGGGTGGGAGAATAAAAGGTTTCGCATGCAGTTCCCTGCAGGGGGTGTGGCTAGAAGAGGGTCAGACCTGCATGCAGTACTCCGCAGGAGGGGAGATGGGGAAGAGCAGCATTCAGGTAGCTGTAGGGGAGGGCACACGGGGTGTTGCCTGAGGTTCCCTGCAGTGGCTGTCTCACGTAGCTCGCTGCAGGGGCGGGGCCGGGGGCGTTGCACGCCGTCCCTGCAGGGGCGGGGATGTGGGGCGTGGCATGCGATTCCCCGCAGTGGGTGACCGGCGGGGCGGGGGATTGGGGACCTTGTTGAACGCGTTCCCTGCAGTGGTGGGAGTGGGGGCGTTGCATGCAGCGCCGAGCACTGCAGAGGGCAGCGCCGTGCCCCAGGCGGACAGGCACGGCTTGGCGCCGAGCCGCAGCCCCAGCCCCAGCCCCAGCCCCAGCCTCTGCAGCGCCTCTCACGTGCCTCCCCACGCTGCTCCCAAGCTTTGACCTGGGGACCACCAGCGCGTGAGCGCACACTAGCCTGCTGGCGCGGCCTGGGCGGGATCGCCCTGCGGCCAGCGCGCGGCGGCAGCGGAGCCCTCCAACTCGAAGGTGTGTGTAGCTTCGCTTTGACAGGCAGGTGGAAGTAGCCAACGGGAACTGTTGGGCGGGGCAGGGGAGGGGGCGGGCTTTGGACGATAGCGTGTGGCGGTTGCTATGGCCCTGGCAGGAGATGGGTTGCGAGGCGAGCCACTGGCCGTACGCGCTGGCTTGGATGGACATGAGCGACAGCCAATGGATGTTGCCGCGGGGGGCGGCTGGGCGGGAGTCGTTGGGGGGCTAGCGGGAGGGGGGTCGCGCGGTGGCGCTAAAGGAGCCCCGAGGAGGGGGCGGCGCGGAGAGAGCGTTCCTCAGCCGCGCCGGACTGGGCTGGGCTCTGGCGGCGCCAGCTCGGCCGGGCACCGGGATACGGGGCGCTCGCAGGTGAGGCGCCGTCCGTGGGTCCGAGGGGCCCCCTCAGCGGCGGGGCGGGGCGCGCCCATGGGGGTGTCGCTGGGCCCCTGGGCCGCGGTCGGGGGGGCCGAGCGGCGCGGGTCCCCCGCGCGTTCCCGCCGGCGGTGGGTGTGCGGCGGGCGCGGCTCGCTGCGAGGCGGGGGCGGCGGCGGGCGCGGGGGCGGGAGACAAAGACCCACCCGCCCGCTCGTCGCAGCCCGGTCCGGCCGGGGCCACAGCCCGCCCCCCCCGCAGGGCGGCACCCGCGCGGGTCTGCTCCCCCGGCCGGGGCGCCGGTCTCCCGCTCGCACCAGGGTGGCCATTTCCCCCCCCTCCCTGCTGCAGCCTGGCCGGGGGGCTCGCCAGCCGGCGGGGGCGGGGGCCGTGCGCGGGGCTTGTGTCGCCGGGGGGCCCGTGGGGCTGGGGCTGGGGCGAGCTCTGCGATGCAGCGGTGAGTCTGGGCGTGTCTCCGCTGCTGTCCTCCCGCCTCGGGGCCAGGGGCGCGGCCGGGGGGCCCGGGGCTCCCAATGGCATCCCGAGCCCGCGGCTGGCCAGACGCAGGGCCGCGAGCAGGGGCGGCCCTGGCGTGCGCGGACGGCTTTGTCCGCAGCTCGCGAAGAAAATGGGACAAGCCTGGAGCGTGATCTTTTGTCCTTCGGTGTCGGGGCCCGCTACGAACTGCGCTCCGCCGCCCGGCCCTTCACCCTGAAGCCATTGTTCGATGAAGCTGACATCAGAGCAGTGGCTTGCGCGGGGACATTCTCCTGCTGGCGTTAGCCGCCAGGCTATGAACAGTGATGTACCTGTCCGTAATGCCCCCTCGGCGGAGAACGAGGGGCTTCTTACCCGCGCCTGCCTTTGGAAGTGCCGGGTGGCACTGAATGATGCCACTCCCCACCGCTTCTGGTGCTTTTTGGAAAGCTCTCGTTTCTGTTAACTTTTTGTTTAGAACTGTAATGTGTGGGCATTTTATACTAGATCTTCACTGTGAGCGCTGGAGGTCTGTCTACGTGGTGAAATTGTATAATTATGAATGTGGATTTTATTGTATTTCCCCCCTAAATAATACTGTGTCTCGTGAAAAGCCTTCATTAAGGCAAAGCACAATCGATCTGGCTTTTGTAGGGGTGTCCTTGTTGTGGCAACCTGTCATTGTCCTGAATAATTGGGTCACTTCTGTGCATTGAGGACAGAAAATGAAAAGTTCATTAATGTACTCCCTTAATATTTAATACACATTTGATTCTTGATATGAACTACTTCATGTACTCTTTGGGAGTAAATCTCATGTTTCAACTTCTAGTCCTTAATTTTACTAATGAACAATCTTTGTTATTTAGACTTCTAGTTAAAACTTCTTGACTGTGAGAGCGATTGCCTCACAGTGGAGGGAAGCTAGGCTTTGTAGTGTGAAGATATCTGCAGCATCAAGTCATAATCTAGAATTTCAAAGATGATTAGCTTTTTAGATTTGGACAGAAGGTTCTGCCTAGCAGTCTGACTGGTTTAATAACTTGTTATTCCTAGTTGAGGTAAAAAAATCAGATGGAACTCCTGCAGTCATTTAGGGTCACCTCTAACTCTTTGTTCCTTTTTCATGGATTTTTCTCTCAGAAGAAGCTTCTTCCAATAAATTTAGCTGTTATTGCCGTAGTCAATTCTTGATCTGATGATGCAGAATTAAGCTATTCTGTAGTAAATGAAGCAGACTGCTTCACAGCCCTCTGGTGGATTGAATGACCTCATGCTTGCTTTGCTAGTTATGTTGAACAATTTATCAAACTGACATGCTGTAGACATAGACATTAGTATTGTACTTAAATACTTAATTGAATGCCCACTTGAGGTTGTATGAGTTGCAAGACTTTCCTCTTAACGCATATTGCAGTACCAAAAATTGTGAATGCATAGTTAGCCTCAAACATGTGATTTTGAAAACTTTTAGATTGCCAAACTACAGATTTCTCAATGGATGCTTGAATACAGTTCTAAATTTACTATAAAACTGCTCTGATGAATCAAACAAGTTGTATACTGACCCAAATTCTTAATATGTAGTGAGAATTTAGATTTCTCTGCTTTTTCACATTTTTTAAAAAATTTTTTTTCTTTAGGATAGGGAAAAGCCATTAGGTTTAACTTCCCTGAACTCAAGTACTTACAGATAAGGAACTGTACATTTTGGGAGTTCTTAATCAAATAGATGCAACTCTCATTGTGGCTGTTTGGTCATATTTACTCATCTAATGGATGGGTACAGGTGAAATATTTGAGACCTTTTGGTATCTTGTTGTCAGTTGTATGAGAATTAAGTATAAAATGTAATAAGATTGGAATCAATTTCTTAAGCACCTTGTATCATAAAACTGGTGTATTGGAAACATAGAAAACATAACACTTACTGTTTACAACTGGAATTGATGGAAAGTAAAACTATGATAAGCCTGATCTTCTTTCAGAAAGAATAGAAGCAGTGGTTATATGATGTGTAAAAACCCAAAACGTAGAAAGTTCTTAACTCTCAAGGACAACCCTCTTTGTAATAAGTCAGACTAAAAACACTGATCTGATCTCACTGCTTTGCATTTTTGCTTGGATTATTTAACGAGAACCAGCTATGTGCTACACAGAACAAATAAAATGGTGCTTACCTTTGACTACTATTTCAGGACTCATTACAGTACTTCCTGGCAAACCTGTAGTAAATGTGGTGTTTTCTTTGTATTCTTGTTTTTGCATAACCATCTACATCATAGAAGTGTTGTGAAGACAAATATACTAAAGAATGTAAAGTGTTTTCAGATCTACTGATGAAAAAGCATTATACAAGAGCTAGGTATTATTGATATGATCATCCTTGCTTTGCAGTCTTGGTGCGTACAGGAGAAAGATCTCGGCACTATTCCTGTCCTACATAAATGAGTGTCCCCTACTGCTTTATAGTTGAGTGTGGGTTTTTAATTTGTATACAGTAGTACCTTTTAGATGGGATGACCTTCTTTAAACTACCATCTTGATAAGAGGCACCTGGATTCTTTCTAGAGGTAGTATCCCTAGTAGGTATCGAACTTAATATAAAATGCTGATTATCCACTTTTTATATGTTAAATGGTTTAACTGTGAAATGATTACAAACTGTTTACTAGTGACTGACATGCCTTTTCTGCATCTAACAAGGTGAACGCTAGTGGACGCCTCTATTTACAATGGCGCAGAGGTCTGGACAGGAAGATCCAGAGCGATATCTCTTTGTGGATCGGGCTGTAATCTACAACCCTGCCACCCAGGCTGACTGGACTGCTAAAAAACTGGTGTGGATTCCTTCGGAGCGCCATGGTTTTGAGGCAGCCAGCATCAAGGAAGAAAGAGGAGATGAAGTGTTGGTTGAACTGGCAGAGAATGGAAAGAAAGCAATGGTTAACAAAGATGATATTCAGAAGATGAATCCCCCCAAATTCTCTAAAGTGGAAGACATGGCGGAATTAACTTGCTTAAATGAAGCCTCTGTATTGCATAATTTGAAGGACCGATACTACTCTGGACTCATCTACGTAAGTATTGGCCATTAAGTTCTTCTGTATGGGAAGTTAATATGGTTGCTGATTTAGAAAGAATTAATCAACTACTTCATTTGTTAAAAAATGAAGAGGAGGAGGTGGGTGTAATCTTTTGGATTGGGTTTTGACAACCTACAGCACAAATTTTTTCCTGTTGGAGTACTGAATGTTTGGGCCAGAGACTCTTAATTACATTGTATATCAATTAGCATCCATTAAGTGTTACTGTAGTATAAAGAATAATTATTTTGTATTAAAATACTGCTGCAAGTGTTAACTAGCTGTAAGTAAGGGTCACTTAAAGATAGAATGTCAAATGGCAGTCTCGGGTGTTTCGCTCATGCTATCTAGTTAGTCTTGCCTTGGACATGCTTAATTGACAGTGGACAGCATCAACTAGCTAATTTGAACTGACTAGAAAGATTATAAAATCAAAGTTCAACAAATTGACATTATTTAATACAGTGAATGAATGAGGAGATAGCCAAGTTAAAGCAAAGATAACTGTACATTTAAAGAAGATAATGAGATCATACCTTTTAAATAATATAGGAGTGAGAATGCATGTGTGGTGGTTTTTTTTAAACTCTTTTATCAACTTAGTGAGCCAGGAAAGTATGTATTCTGTGCTTAAAATAAACCAATAAGATAAAGTTCTCTTCTCAATGGGTTGGAAATAGAAAATGAAAAATCTAGTTTATCACTGTCTTCCTCTGGAATTAGAAATTGCTAAGCTATTGATGCCTCTTGATGAACTAAACAGAGTCTATGTTGAATGAAGGTATGTGGCATTACAGTAAGAATGACTTCTTGCCATATTTCTCCTCTTGGCAAATCAATTGCATTGTTGCTTGCTGAGTCAGAGTATCATCAACATCTACAACTAGGTTCTTTGTCTTAAAAGAAATGGTAACATCTGCCTTAATATTTGACTCAGTATGGTAAACATTTTGTTCTGAAGAATTAACTCAATCTCCAATTTTTCTGGTGTACATTGAGTAGCCTAGCTGGGATACAGAGGTTTACCCACTTAATATGAATGCTTAAAGAGGAGGTTTTGTTTTCAGTCTAGCCATTGTTAATATTTAGATACATTTCTTTATATTTATTGGCTCACTTACACTGTTTACTTGTATTCATTCCTAAACTGTCTATACTGAAGACAAGTGTTATTTTCATAGAAGTTTTTCATGGAAGGAAGACCCTTCAGAAAAATAAGAATTCAGTGAAACTTACTCTTGGAATGCCTCACCTTTTAGTTTATAACTAAAATTAATTGGATTTTTAGGATTAGGATGAAATACTAACTGATTCTAGACAAGTTTGTGGTAACTGAATGATTAGTTTAGTTCTGTCCACAGTACCACTTAGATGTCAAAGCCATCTCCAGTGTGAGTAGTCAGACAACAAATATAGATATGAGCTGCTTGTGAGGCTAAAGCTCAGAACCCATCACTTTCCTGTTTTAATAGATGTTGCAGTGATGTGAAACAGTGAATCGTGCACTAAATTAAAAATAACACTTCCCTATGTCAGCCCCACTATTAAATGAAATCGCATGTAACTTGTATGTAGTTGCTATATCTATGCTTCATCTACATCCAAAAAGAAGTGCTTTTGTCTTCATTCTGTAATCCAATCATTAGCTCTAATACTTGTGTGACATCCCCCAGGATGTAGGGTGTACTGTTCAATGATGGTGTCCACTTAACTCTATAACCTGGGGTGATTTATTTTAAACCGTGCTTTGCTGTGAATAGCGACTGCTCCTGGTCCTGCTCATGCTCATTCACAGCCACTAGCATGTAAAATCACTCCCAGCTGAATACATGAATTCTTGCCCTGCCACTCACGAATTACATACAGGGCAACCCCTGCAATTCTTAATCCCAGCCTTGACCCGAGAAATGTGCATTTTGTACTGCACAGTGCCCTCCTGGACACTACAAGCTCCTAGTAAGTTTGTCATTTCAACAAAGGAAAATGATTATGTACCAGCCTTGTTTCAAGTGGAGTTTCCCTAAATTTCAGTACAAATGCACTGGATTAGACAAAACAATAAATTAAGTTTATTAAATACCCAAAGATAGATTTTAAGTGAATATATGTGGTAAGGCATAAAAGTCACAATTGACTAGAAAAGGATAAAATCTTAAACTAATTCCTAAATTTTAACAAATTAATAGGATTTAAAGCAAGTGTCTTTCTCTCAGCACAAGTTGTAATAGTTCTCAGGCTGGATTTCCTTTTAGCCAGGGATTCCTCTCCCAGTTTAGAGCTTTTCAGGTGTGCGTTGATGTCCTGAGCAAAGAGATTGGGGGGAGGAGGAAAGATAAAGTCAAGTGTTTTCCTCCTCACTTTATAATTCAGTTTCTTGTGCTAAAACCATCTTTGCTGAGTCATGGTGATGTGTATTCCATTGTGGACCCTGAAGTTTGAAATTTTCATGAGATGCAGTGTAAATTTCTTGTTTATACCTTCCTGTTGCTAAAGAAGTGATCACGTGCTTAAGTGGCCATTTTAATACTTGTTTGGGGTGCCTAGTGTGTCTTTGTCTCTGAAAAACTGGTTTAGACCTGCTTGTCTTAATTTTGGAGCATGTATAACAATGATACATAGTAGAATCTAAAAACTTCTCATACAGCGGTGATGCACACATTTTACCTGGACAACAATAGTCATCAGATTAAGTTTTCAAATGATATCTCACAAGGCATACATTTTGTATAAAGTATGACCATCATAGTGTAGACAGTCACAACTGGACTGTGCTATGAAGACCTTAGGTGCCACATAATAATTCTAGAAAGATGGGTATGCAATAACTTACTTTAATGTGGAGAGAAGAGTTTGGATCAAGATGCTACTGCAGTTTCATTGGGGTGGACTAAAGGTCTGAGTTCAGAAGGGAACCTTGCTTGAGGGATGCTCTGCTTGCCCAAGAATAGTATTTCTGTATTAATCTCTTAGCCAAAATGGATTGAGTCAAAAAACACAGGCAGTGAGTGTTTACTGGAATATTGGCATAAACAGTAACAAATGCTAATGGTGGAGAGGAAAGGCTCAAGAATTGGACCTTGCAGAACATATGGGGTATAGTTCTGGTGTAGAGGAAGAGCCAAAATCTAGTTGGTCAGATCATCTGGATATCAAAGATCAGAGGCATGCCAAGAAGACACAAGATGCATTCATAGTTATGGAGAGAAGGGATTACACTATGAGCTCAAGATGAATGTTCTTTTTGTGGTGAAATTGGCCATTTTAAAAAACCAGACTTCCTTTCACACTTCCTCTGAATGTATAAGAAGTTGGTCATTTTAAATAAACTCCGTAGTGTGTATTGTATGGACACCCTAACAGGAAGTAAGGGATAAAGATATGTCAATTGGAGTAATACATATAATCATCTTGGTCCTCAGTTTATTTTGCTTCTTTTTAGAAAGTTGTACAAAGGATCTGGTTCTTTGCTAATAAGTAATAGTTTGACAATAGAAACTGCTTGTGGAAGCAGACATGCCTGATGAAAACTGGTAACACCAGCCAAGGTGGTGTGTAAAAGGCAGTGTGTGAGATAGTGGCCCCTTTTCAAAGTCTTTAACCTAATCATTGTGAAGGGTTTTTCTCTTCTTCAGTGGGCCATCTCTTGGAAAGTGGAGAATACAGTATGGGTTAATAGAGAGAGAAGCTATTTGTATCTTCTAAAAAACTGATGTAACAAGCATGCCCAGGAAGGGGGAGAGTGGTTGATCTCAAGAGAGCAAGAAATTCTGACAGTTTCACTTGGAGAGGATTGCTTTTAAGGATGTAAGCTGTGCTGCTTTTGTTCTCGACGCCTGGCTCATGTTACATAGTTATGCTGGCATAACTAAGTATGCTAGGAGAGTAGAAAAAATTTGGGAGGCGCCCTCCCCCCCCCCAAGCTAAGACTGGAAAACCCAGATCAGCAGAAAGGAGCAACAGGAGTTGGGGGGGGCCCTGGAATTGATTTGCTGACTGGCAGGCTCCTGCACTCTTCCCCTCACCCTTGCTGTTAAAGAAATTGCGTTACTACAGATTGTCCCTTGGTATTCCACACTTCCACTTCAGAGGATAAACAAGTTTGTCCTCTCCTCCCAGCCCTGATACCAGCTGCACAGCCTCTTCTGTGGCATTTGGTGAAAATGTGGGTGTAGCTGAAATTCTAACATAGTCCAGCAGTTGCTTTGAGGGCTAGATATGTTAACATAACTCCAACTCCTCAAGTGCTGGATTTCTATACTCAGCCTTTCCTGTGTGTGAAAATATCACTACTAGATCCTAGGAGTCAAATCCTCTTCTTTCACCTTATCCTATCTGGCAGTGAGTACAGCCTTCTAGGAATCTGGGCAGCTGGTATATCTCAGTTTTATCCTTGGGTGAGAACAGACTTTGGGCTCCCCCTCCATCCAAATGTAAGCACTTGGCCTTGGAAGACCAGGCCTCCCATTTTTATAGTAACATTTTTTTTTCTGTTTGATGGTGTTAACGTTTTCCTCATCTGTACTTTGGTGTTGAATTTTTTTCCCCCACTTTTTTTTGCCTTTCTAGGGTCTCTGCTGTATTTCCTCACCCAGAGAAGTGCTCTCATTTGTCTACCTCATTTGTCTGATGTTTAAGTGTGGTCTACTATGTGTCAGCATCATGGAGACCTCTCAAAGGCCCTTAACCCCCTTTCAGTGTTTGCTAGCTACTTGGTTCTGTAGCATCGTATCAAATGGGTTGCCAGTCACTCTTGCATCTCCCTTCTTTTTGGTGTAAATAGTTGATCTTCTGCCTATGCCTGTCCTGCTTTTCAATGATTCTCTAGGACCTGTCCCAATGGTTACCAGGAAGAGTGTTATCCTTGGTGGCTACTGTACAGACAGGATGAGGATAACTCTTCCAAAAGGATTTCTGATTTGAACAAGTTTCTTGTTTGGAACTCCTCCAGTCTCCACAATATTACCCAACCCTTGGAGTATGTCTTCCTCACACACAAACTGAGGTGACTATTCTTGAGTCCTTAAACAGTGGTATGCCTCTTAGTTCCTGCATATCTCTTCAGGATATCACCCCAGGAATGAAGCCTGCTTATCAGATATCTGGTTGTCCTTAAGTCATAGCTTTTGGTAACCTGTGGCTTCTGACAAGAGTTGTGTTGGAGGTCTTCAAAATGGTGTTTCTCGTGGATTTTGTTCTGTGGTTGTGTGCTGTGTGTGTGTTTTATTTTACAGTTAAGTGAATATTTTCCTTGGGCCCGGCGTGGGGTTTGACATCTGAATAATAAAGTGAATGATTACTCTTCAGAACATGTTTCTTACCATCCTTATAAAGTTGAACCTTGCCCTTATCTCAGAATGTTACGTAGTATCTTGGGTCACAAGTTGTTCAAATGAAAGTCATTGAAAGTAGTGGAAATGTGAAAAGATCTGACCAGTTTTTTGGAAAGATGGAGGAGGAGGAGGAGGAGGAGGAGGCAAAGGTGGCAGGTAACTTTAAGGATCTGACTTGTACCAAAATGTTCAGGGTAAATGAGGAAGGAGAAATCAATGTTATGAAGTAGGGGAAGATATTTTGAATGAGCATGATTCTAATGTGGGAGGCAAAGCAGGTAATTCCTTCTAACTAACAGGGTAATACTGAAAAAAGGGGCATTTAAATTTAATAACATGGCAGTGGGACTCATTCACTGCTGGTAGTTTCTACCAAAGAAGAAACTAGGTTCAGTAAACTGGAGTGGAATCCTCTGTAGTTTGATTCTTCCTGATGTTGGAGCGGATGTAGAGAATACATAATCATACCTTTTTAGACATGTCCAGATGTGTATGGAGTTGTGCAACTGGCCTTTATACAGAGCGGGGGGCTAACTGCAAGCCATATAGATTTGGTGCCCCTTTCTGATTAAAGGCAGAGAACATCTTAGCATAAACGTATTTTGTGTGACATGCAGAGGGTATCTCAAGTGAAGGAAGGATTGAGCAACTTCGGAGAGTTTAGTGCATCGAGCACTTCCGCAATTAGATGGGTTAAAACAGATCTTCAAACTGTGGGTTGTGCCCCCCTAGGAGCAATGTTGGAGGTGGAGGGCATGGCAGGATCCAGGCCAACCCCATGGGGGGGGCAGGGAGGGAGCACCACTCCACCCCGCTCTGCCCTGTGCTCTCTTCCAGTCACACTCCCAACCATGGCTCAACCACTTCATGCTACTGTGGTCTCAGCCAGGAGCCCCGCTCCAGGCCACCACAGCCCGGCTCACAGTCCTGGCTGCTGCAGCCCTGGCTGCCGTTCCTGGCTCGGTCCTCAGTTGCCATAGCCTCTGGCCCTGAGTGTAGCCCCATGGTGGGGGGATAAGAGGGGAGCATGGACAGGGATAAGGTGGGGGGTGTGAGGTAAAGGTTTGGGGACCACTGGATTAAAACAATTGAGCGTTCAGACACCCGTAAAAAGTACCTAATGTTGCCGAGATGAGGACAGGTGAGGCTTCTTGTTCTTGACTAGACCAAGGGTGAGGACAATGGATGACATCAGACTGGAGAAGCTAGGCTTCACAAATATCTACTAGACCTTGGCTTGTGTACATGAGAAAGTCATGCTCTTATAATGAGGTGTGAATTTAAACAGCTATAGTTAAATGACTGTAAAAAGTTGTGTTGACTTGTTTATTTCAGTTTATCTTAAGGCAGTTAAGAGAAGGATTAACTAAAATAGCACAACCACTTTATTTTTATTTTTAACTAAAGTGAGTATCTACATACTTAAACCAGCACACAGACTTGTCAGTTTAAAAATGAAATTAAGTTACACTGATGTAATTTTCTAGTATTGACAAGCTCTCATTTTGTCTCTGGCACTTACTGTAGGTCTGTTTTGTAGATCACACTTGAAATGTACAAGGGGTGGTATTTTTTTCCCCCCTTAAATTTTTGGCACAGAAGCTTGAAACTGGACATAGAGATGAAGACTTATGAAGGAAGAAATAACCTTTTTTTTTTTTGAATTTTGCTACTGTATCTCTTGTTTCAGTGGGTGCATTTATTTACTATATTTAACATCCCCATCAGTGACCTTGCTTTAAATGGAAATATAGAAAATGTAGTAGCTGTAATAAAAAGGACTTCTGCCAAGTGCTTTTTATAAGTGATGCATGTAATATTCTAAGAAGGGCCATATTGGGTCAGACCAGTGGTCCATCTAGCCCAGCATCCTGTTTTCCAACAATGGCCAGTGCCAGATGCTTCAGAGGGAGTGAACAGAACAGGGCAATTACTGAGTTCTCCATCCCCAGTTCTCCACTCCCAGCTTCTGACAGTCAGATGTTTAGGGACACTGAGTGTGGGTCACTGCACATCGTAGCTAATAAGCATTGATGAACCTAGCCTCCATGAATTTATCTAATTCTTTTTTTTGAACCCACTTACACTTTGGCCTTCACAACATCCCCTGGCAACAAGTTCCAGAGAGTGATTGATTTGTGGGAAATAATACTTACATTTGTTTCAAACTTGCTGCCTCTCAATTTTATTGGGTGACCCCTGGGTTTGTGTGTTATGTGAAGGGGTAGATAACACTCACTTTCTCCACACCATTTATGATTTTATAGACCTCTATCATATCCCTCCTTAGTTGATTCTTTTCTAAGATAAATAGTCTGTCTCTTTAATCTCTCCACATATGGAAGCTGTTCTAAATCCATAATAACTTTTATTGCCCTTCTCTGCTTTTTTTTCCCCGTTCTAATGGCGTGGTTTTTTTTGAGATGGGGTGACCAAAAGCACACGCAGTATTCAAGGTTCAGGCATACCATGGATTTATATAGTGGCGTTATGATATTTTTGTTTTATCTGTCCCTTTCCTAATGGTACCTAACATTCTGTTCGCTTTGTTGACTGCTTTGCACATTGAGCAGGTGTTTTCAGAGAACTATCCATGATGACTCCAAGATCTTTCTTGAGTGGTAACAGCTAGTTTAGAGCGCATCATTTTGTGTGTATATATATAGTTGGGATTATTGTTTTCAAATGTGCATTACTCTGCATTTATCAACATTTAATTTAATCTGCCATTTTGTTACCCAATCACCCAGTTTTGTGAGATCTCTTTATAACTCTTCAAAGTCAGCTTTAGACTTACCTGTCTTGAGTAATCTTGTATCCTCTGCACATTTTACCACCTCAGTGTTCACCCCTCATTCCAGATCACTTATGAATATGTTGAACAGCCTGGATCCTAGTACGGATCCTTGGGGACCCTGCTATTTATTTCTTTCTGCAGTGAAAACTGATTATATCCTTAATTTGCTGGCAACCATCCTGCATCATGCTGCAACCATCTTGCATCATCTTCATTTAGGTCTTTCCAACTTTGAAACGAGCTGGTATGAAACTGCCTGCCATGGGAAAGCCTGTTAAACTAGGACAGTTAGTACCTGAGCAAGTTGCTGCAAAATTCTATCTTAAGCTCCTCTGTTTTTGTTTGGTTGAAGCTAGAGTATAACATAATATACACCTTTTTGCTTATTTAATGATCTCTATAGACTTTGATCATTCTGCTTGGGATATATATTATATAAGTTCATTTATTTTGGTGTAAATTGTAAATCATTACACACCCAGCTGTACACAACTGATTTTGCTTGTCCAAAGGAATGGCTGAAAATACACTTTAATATATGAACTAGTCATAGGTTTAGTACATAATGCTTTACTGAGAGAGCTTGACTGGTAAAATGGTCCTTGCATATCAGTCTTAAAATCTATTGCTAGCTTCAGAAAAGCTTCATGGAGCCGGAAGTATAGTTGTAAATATCAATTACTTCAGCAAAGACCTCCAACTTGGTTTTCTGAAAAATTTCAGGAAATTGCTGTTCAAGGCTATAGTAGAAAAACTATAAATTGGGGGTGGGGTGGTGGGTGGAAGGGAAGAATAAATCATTCTTCCTTTTCCTCTCACTAATTGGCAAAAATGTTTGAGGGAAGGATAGTTGGAGCTGGTACTGTCAGATGTCCTCCCTGCGTTTCTTGAAAATGGCAGATCAGCTTCCAGAAAGGATGGAAATGCCCGGAATTGGATACTCCCATTGAAGCGGTTAGTTTTTGGTTTGTTCTGTACTAGCTGCACAGATAGCTCTCACATGCTTAGAGCACAAACAATACCCTTGGTGGGGGCAAGACTGAATATGAGTCTTTTGGCACTTTCAGGCTTTTTGGCAATCCTACTCAAGGGCAGAATTTTTGAAGTGCTAGTGCAATCTACTGATGTGGTGTTTTAAGGGAACTAGAAAAACAATCTTTACAACAGTTTTTGGGCTGAGGATCCCACTTGCTGGTGCAGAGAACTTGAACAGTGTCTGAAGGTGAACATAAATATCTCTTGAAACTGAGTAGTTAGTTGGAAAATCTGTAGGAAGTCGTCTAAAGTTCCTTCAGGCTGGAGCTCGTAAGATCAGCCAAAATCATGCCAACTCTCAAGGAAAGGCAGCATGAGGAGGAAGGGCTTCTATAACCAAATGTGTATGATAGCTATATAGTGATATTAACCTTTGCAACTAGTGTAAGGAGGGGGTGGAGAAGGGAAAACACTAACTTATGCCTTATGGTATTACTTCAAGAGGTGATCTACCCCTGTGTAGCAGTACATGGATCAACAGGCTATTCTACTTTTAACCAGATGGCAGGGTGTGCTTCTGGACCAGATACATTTGCATTACTTGTTTGTATAGTAGCCAGCAGAATGGAACTCTAGGCGCTACCTCAATATAAAAAAGACAAATCCAGAAACATCTCATGCTTTGTCAAAGGGCATGCCTGCCCACTTCTGGTCAGCATGGCTCTGCTGAGGCCTGTTCAGGCTTCCCCTTCATTTAGGGTCACTTAGAACCCACACAGTCCTGATATTCCAAACATTCCTCTTCTGGGGTCCAATTCATTAATCCTCTAGAGTCTTTCAAAACAGAACTCAAACCAGCAGTTTTCGTCTCAGTTTCAGCTGAATCCAGCCCCACCTCCCCATGGGTATGTCTTTCCGCTCTCCAAAACCTCTTGCCTGGAGTTTAGCCATCTCCATAGGCTTTCCCTCTGCTGATTCAGGGCCTTGCAGGATCCTTCTTAATTCCTGTAATGACTGCAGACATCTGCCAACCTCTCTGCCTGTAGCTCTCCCACTTCATAAGGTCCAGGTGCTTTCCCTTAAGTCCAGTTGGACTCCACTGGACCTCACTTTCTCTTAAAGGGGCCAGTAATTTGTGACACCCCTTATTGAAGAGTTGGCAGTGAAAACTTTGATTACTCAAGCCAGTTTGTTTAGCGTACTATAAATATCCAGATTCAGCTAAGGCTTTTTCTAGCACTTTTTATAAAATGTCATTTAAAGTGTAAACTGACTTTACATTGCAGCAGGCGGCAGCAGCCTGATTTCTGCCCTTTGTGTTAGAATGTACAGCCAGTTAACCCTTCTAAGAAGTTTGGCTACTAATAATACATAACTAAAATCTTAAATCATAATTTTTCGATCTCTGGCTACATCTATGGTGTTTGCACTAGCTCACAGGACTGGGTTCCAGCATTTTTACAACCATATTAATTAAACCCGTTGAAAAATTCTAATGTGGCTTTTGATAAAAGCTTGGCCACAGAAGCCTGCATTTGGGCTCCCACCAGAACCAGTGGAAATCTTTTTGTAAGAGTGCAGTTTCAATATTGCCAAAAGGGCAAAAAGTTGCACAGTCTCAGCTTTATATACTTGAGGACCACAGACAGTGAAGAGGAGGATTCCTTAAACTTCATGTTTTTTGTTTTTTTTCTTACCCTATGGTACTAAATAGTATTTTCTGACACTGACAAGAAATGCAGGGTCAGAATATAAACTCTCCCACCATGGAGTAATGATATAATGAACTCTGTTTAGATAGTACCTCTTTATTGGCAGCCTTATTATTTGAAACATAATGCAGTTTCCAACTAATTCTATGCCAGGAACCTGAATGCTAAAGTATTGGGTAGTTTATCATTTAGTAATTTGGATTTTGGAATACTGCTGGCTAAAGCCTTGTACGCATCTGGAAGCATTCAGGCTCTACAATTAGTGTCCTGGAGGAGACTTTTGTATAACAAACCTCTGTCACAGCTCTGCTTTAATGTTTGTCTCTGAAGCATTGCCAGGAAAGTACGTTCCAGCATTCCTGATCTCCTTTGACTGATACTGCCCACCATCCTTTTTTTTCTTTCAACAAACAAGAATTTTGTACAACCCAAACAGCCTTGTTTTGAAATTGAAAATTTAATGTTTGTGAAAGACTGACTTTTTCAATATAACAGAATACATGCACATACTTTACATTTATTTTAGCAGGAGCTGTAGCTTCTGCTAAAGCTCAGTTTCATAATGGTTTTCTTTATAACTTCCGTTCTCAATTGACTAGAACTGGTTGAAATTTTCCATGCATGGTCTTTGTGCTTCTGTGAGTTTTCTGAAAGCTTAAACAGAAATGGTTTGTGAACAACAAGAAGGGATAAAATTCTTCCCATTACAGAGGTGGAGAAGGCCCTTTGCTTAACAGTCAGTAGTCCATGAGGCTCCACAGATGGAACACCGTAACCCATAAGCTCTTGCTTGCCCATTCATTTTAGTGAGGTGTTCCTGTTGCAATCTAATACAAAATATTGATGTCAACATTAACACTGTCATGCCAGTCATTTTTAAACTCCATTTAATGTGTTTGGGTTTGCAATAAACTGCTTTTTCACCCCTTCTATTTGGGTGCAATGACCTATTGCTTAAACCTTGTGCTTCTCACCCCTTTCCCCATGAGTTCTATAATGTAATTATTAGGGCTGTCAATTAATTGCAGTTAATGCCTGCAATTCACTGAACACGATTAACATGTTAATATTTTAAGGGCAGTTATTCGCATACCTCTGGGCAGGGAGGGAGGATGCATGGGCTGTGGAGGGACCTGACTGTCTGGTCAGGCACAGTAATCCAATCTGCCACTGGGAGGAGAGGAGAGAAGAAGAGGTGGAAGGGGCTCCCATCCTGGTCCTGGTGGAGAGGTAGGGATCCTGACACTGTCATGCTTCATTGCCAGCCCCCGCGTTCTGGGGACCAATCCGCCCTCTGCACTGTGCCCCATTGCTCCTGACCAATCCCTCCCTCTGGGGACTGTCCTTCCCCCAGGGCCTTGCCTCTGGCCGGTCCCTTGCTTGGGGTGGTTGTGCAGGTATCCCATAGAGGACAGGGCCTGGTGAACTCAGTGTCCCTGCACCAGCCTCTCCTCCCCTACCGCATGCCAAGTCCCTAAGGTAAAAGCCACCTGCCCTTGCAAACAAGCGCTTGCTCTGCTGATGGGAGCCCACCTAGCTCAGTAAAAGTTTAACAGGAGTTTAATCGCACTGTTTATCAGCGCAGTTAAGTACTGCAATATTCTGCAGTACTCTAAAAATGAAGTGATATAAAACTGAACTTAGTTCAGAATCCCTGTGTATTATTATATGATCTCCCTCAGTCATATTTGGTTCAGGAAGAGCTGCTTAGGGGGGAAAAATTTCTACAGAGTATGCATTCTGCTGCATGAAAGGCCAAGTTAGCTAGATAAGGAAATGTGTATTGAAAATAACAGGTTTACAAAGTGCTGCATGCTGTAGTTTGCAAGAAGAGTCCTGCTGTAGTTCACCATGGAAGCTTGTAATGCATTTTACCTTAATTACTGATATATTGTGTTTAACTCAGTTTTAAACTTTTGTCTGGGCATTTCCTCCTTCATTGGAAATGAAGGCTGAACAAAAACTTGAACATCAATAATACAAAATGTGCAAACCCCATAAATTCACTTCTTAAAAGTTTGCTAATCCACAGTACTGCTCTCCTGAACACATTAGCCTCTGGACTTAGTCTGAGCTCTCTTCCTCAGACTCCTGAATTCACTGAATTACCTTGCTCTCACTCTTGCTGGATTTAGTCACTTCAGTTTGTCCAGCTGATACCAAAAATGGTTGCTTTGCTTTAGCTTTTCTCTGGCCAATCTTCTAACCATGGATTAGGTACCTCCACAAAGTTCAGATCCCCCTAGATGAGGGGATGTGTGATGGATGCGAGTTACGTGATTCATTAATATTAAGGGATTTGGTTATATAAACAAAATTGAAGTTAAATATTGGTATGTTTTGCTATGTGTATTGGAGGAAGCCAACATAAGCTACCTGCACAAGGCAGAAAAAAAGAACAAAGGCCTCTGATAGCTACTCCAAGACTGACACTAAGGGATGATGCTAGGAGCATTCATTTGGATAACCCATCTCCAACTCCTTATGGAGCTGGGCAAACTGGCATATTTAAGGGGAAGGATCCAAGTTTGTAAACACAAGAAAACAAACAAAAACCAAAAAATAAATTGAGGAACTATGAGACAAAGAGCTGGAGGAGGGGCGGTGAGGGAATAAGTGTCATTTTCAAGGGAGGGGACAATAATTGTTGAGAGTTCTGATGAGAAGCCGTTCTCACAGACCCTGATTCCAGAGGTCAGGTTTTGAGTAAAGAGGGAACTGCCTCGGGTCTGCGCTAAGGGATGACAAGCCTCTGAATAAGTTAGACTTTAAAATTCTTTCTCTTATTTTAGGCTTTGTTTCAATCGTGGTAAATATTTGCAGAAGGCTGTCTGGTCTCTGTAATTACCCTGGTTATAGCAACCAAAGCGAAGAATTGCAGTATTTAACCCAGTCTGACCTGCTTAGAAATCACTGTTGGTATACAGGGTGCCATAGTCCAGGATCTGGTCTAGAGTGAGGATCATGTGACTTCATCCCAGGGAAGTAGACACAAGGCCTCATACCTTGGAGGGGTGTCACTCAGAGAGGCAGAGAAGGGGTTGGAGGTGCAGCAAGCTCTGGAACTGACCAGATCAGATAATCATGAAAACGCTTTCAAGAGTTACTTACACAGAGGCCTATTTTGTGTTGAATGAACAGGACTGCAATAGCCTGGTGGGAGTGGAACCTCAACCACTTCTTTTATAGAATCTATCTAGGTGATGAGGTCAATCTAGATTAGCCTTCAAGCAGGGCCAATGAAACCCTTCCAGTAGAAAGGACTCTGAAACAGAGGCCCTGTGTCAGATGAGGCTGGAGCAGTTTTCAATGTGCCTTTCTTTCTGTTTGTTCCCTTCCTATGAGCGTGCAGAACAGTTAAACACCTGTAGTAATCCTTAACATTTATGCATCTGTAGTACTAGTAAGTAACATTGCTAGTTGTTTGAGGCAGGCAGTGTTGGTCAGACCTGCTGCCCAAGGTCCAGTTGGGAACAGAGATCCAGCTTCCTTCTAGTTAACAGCTGGCTACTGAACAGAGCAACTTCCTGTAAGTTATTCAGGCAGGGTTATTGCTGCATCCATACCATTCACAAAAGAGCCTACTAGCAAGGGGGTTTGGCTAGGTTTAAAGTACTAGAATGCATGTTGTATGGGGGTTACGAGCAAAGTCCAGATTTCAGATTCTGTTCTTGTAAGGAAATCTGGACCTCTGGGCTAACTTATTTATTTACTTAAGGCTGATATGTGCCTTTACTTAATTCACTGAGATGGTGGATTGCCTGCTTAAAAGGATTCCTCTTAGCAGCTGAAAGAACAGTGCTCCTTCCTTCCCCTGAGAAAATCAAGAGTACGGACTTGGAATTCCAGCACTTGTTCTTCATTGTCTTATGAAGTGCTCTCTGAATGGCTTTCTTTGTTATTAATGAACTTAACACTTCACCCTGAAGGTCTTAATGCTTGGGAATACTGTCCTTTTGAGCATCGGTGCTGCATTTTTTGAGGACTGCAAGAAACTTTTCCCCTTTGATTTACTGAATGAGGGGAGAAAAACAAGTTCTCCTTCGAGTGATTGCTCATATGCATTCCACTTAGGTGTGTGCGCTCCCTCGTGCACGGCTCTCGGAGAACTTTTCCCTGGCAGCCCCCTGTAGGGGCTGGCTCCAGCGCCCCCTGGAGTGCCGCCCTCATGCGGTGGTACATAGGGTGCTGCCGGCCCCTCCCCTCCTCAGTCTCTTCTTTCCGCCTGTGACGGCCGGTTGAGAACAACCCCTGCTCTTCACAGGTTTTTCTTTCCTGTAAAAGTGAGTAGTTAGCTAGCAGTTCACCCTGAACCGAGTTAGTTTATAGTTAAGGTTTTTAGTTAGATAGGAGAGCCTTCAGGCTCTAGGTGACCCAGCTATGCCGGGCTTGCCCGGGTTTAAACCCTGTGCTGGCTGCAGAAAGGCTTTTTCCATCAGCGACCCCCATGACCGCTGCTTAAGGTGCTTGGGGGAACAGCACCGTAGAGACCGGTGCCGTATTTGTAAGTCCTTCAAGCCTCGGACTCAAAAAGAAAGGGAGATGAAGCTGAAGGCTTTTCTGATGGAGTCCGCGTTAAGCCCGGTGTCCAAGCCGTCGCGGACCACCTCGGCACCGAGTGTGTCCTCGGTGCGGAGTGCACCCCCGGCACTGGAGGGCCCGGTGCCGAGGAGGAAGAAGCACTGTCCACGCTTGCAGCGCTCCCCCGCACCACAGGAGCGGCCGGGGTCGAGCCCGGAGGTGCTGAGGCTCTCCGATGTGCCGTCTGCTCCTGCTCCAGCACCGGCACCAACCAGGGAGGTTCCCCCGACACCTGGGAGTGGGGGACCCCCTGTACAGGACCCTTCCACGCCGGAGGCGTTCGAGGCAGCTCGAGCCTTGTTGGCCTTGCCCACGCCTCCAGCACTCTCTCGGCTGAGAGAGTCAGGGCCTGTGTCCTGGGGCAAACCCGCGCTGGGTGTCCCCGAAGGGTGGGCGGCCCCGGCACCAGAGGATCGGCCGCCCACCACCCGACGCTGGAGAGTCAAGCTCGGAGGCTCCTCTCCTTCTTCGTCCTCAGACGAGGCATTGCGGCACCGTTCCCGGCACCACTCTTCGACCGCGGGTTCCAGCCCGGCACCGAGAGGGCATTCTCGGCACCGCTCCCCAGCTCCAAGGAAGAGGCGTCGCAAGTCGTCCCTCTCCCGGTACTGGTCCTCGTCATCGTCTGCGTCGCCCCACCGGCACTGTAGACGTCGTCACTCCTCGGGATCGTCGCGCAGCGAGTCCCGGAGCATCTCTTCCCGGCGTCATCGCCGGCACCGATCTCCTGGCTCGGGATCCTGGACCCGACGCCAGGAGCAGGTACTACTGTCGGCACCGCAGCTGGCACTGTCACCGCAGCCGGTACCGGCACTGACTCTCACAGCGGCACCGGCGTTGCCCTCGGCACCGGTGCCGCCCCTGAGCTTGCCCCAGGGCCCCTGGCAGTGGCCGATGTGGGGTCCGTGGGCAGCCCAGATGGGGCAGGGAACTATGTCAGCCCCTGCCTCGGTCACCCAGTTACCTCCCCAACAGGCACCGTCGGTGCAGGAGGGTGACTGCTCCTCTGTGGAGGAGGAGGAGGACCCTTGGGAGGGCCCCTCTACTGGACCCCGCCACCTGTCCTATTCTTCGTCACCAGACGAGGCGGCCGTCAGGGACCAGGGGGCCCCTCTCATTGACTTCAGGGCTCACCAGGAGCTCCTGAAGCGGGTGGCCTTGAACCTTGGCCTGGAGGTCAAGGTTCTGGAAGAAGAGGTGGACCCCCTCTTCGGGCGTGTGGGGACACAAGGACCGTCTAGGGTAGCCCTCCCCGTCCATGAAAGGGTCCTGCGCCTGGCTAAGGCCGTTTGGCAGACCCCTTCCTCGGTCCCCCACACGTCTAAGGGCACCGAGAAGAAGTATTACGTGCCAGCCGAGGGGCACGAATACTTGTATGCGCATCCTGCCGCGGGTACTCTGGTTGTGGACGCTGCCAACCAGAAGGACAGGCAGGGGGCTCAGAGCGCCTCCCCTAAGAACAAGGAGGGTAGGAGACTAGACCTTTATGGCAGGAAGGTCTACTCCACAGGGGCGCTCCAATTCAGGGTGGCCAATCATCAGGCCCTCCTGGGCAGGTACAACCTGAACTTGTGGGACTCCATGCGAAGGTTCGCGGAGTCCCTGCCCCAGGACCAGGCTGTGGATTTCGCCGTGGTCCTAGAGGAAGGTTTGACTGTGGCCACTGCAGCCCTCCAGACTGCCTCGGATGCTGCAGACACGGCCAGTAGGACGATGGCCTCCGCCGTCGCCATGCGGCGGGCAGCGTGGCTGCAGTCCACGGACCTGTCTCAGGAGGTGCAGCACTCCATCCAAGATCTGCCATTTGATGGAGCCGCCCTCTTCTCGGAGAGGACGGATGAGAAGCTGCACGCCCTGAAGGACTCAAGGGCAACGCTGCGCTCTTTGGGTCTATACACGCCCCAGGCGGCGAGGTTACAAGCCCGCCAGCAGCCGCAGCAGCCGCCACAGCAGCAGCAACCTAGGCCACCGCCTAGGCCTTTCCCCCCCGCGAGGGGCAGGGATAGAAACGGGGGCTCTGGACGGCGCGACCGCACAGCATCTTCCGATTCCTCATATAAAGGACCCTCCCAGGGCTCCAAGGGCAAGAGGAACTTTTGATGATGCGCCCGAGGGTGGCACCGTCTCCTGCTCCCTGGGTTGCTCCCCGCCTTTCCAGGACAGGCTAAAGCCATACCTCGGCTTGTGGCGGGTGATAACATCAGATTGCTGGGTCCTCAAAATTGTGCGCTGGGGCTATGCCCTTCAGCTTCTGGCCTCCCCTTCCCCCACCCGTCTCCCCTCCCGGTGCCTCTTCAGGGACCCCTCTCATGAGCAATTACTCCTTCAGGAGGTTCACTCCCTCCTACTCAAAGGAGCCATAGAAGTGGTTCCGCCGCTCGAGGTGGGGAAGGGGTTCTACTCGAGGTACTTCCTCGTCCCCAAGGCCAAGGGTGGCCTCAGGCCTATACTGGACTTGCGCAGGCTAAACAGGTTCATAAGGAAACTAAAGTTTCGCATGGTGTCCCTAGCGTCCATCATTCCCATTCTGAACCCAGGGGACTGGTTCGCCGCCCTCGACTTGAAGGATGCGTACTTCCACGTTTTCATCCTTCCCGCCCACAGGCGGTACCTGAGGTTTATGGTAGCTGGTGCCCACTACCAATTTACGGCTTTGCCCTTTGGCCTGTCTTCCTCCCCCAGAGAGTTCACCAAGTGTATGGCAGTGGTGGCGGCCTTCCTGAGGCGCAGGGGAGTCCAGATATTTCCCTACCTGGACGACTGGCTGATAAGGGGCAGGACCAAGTCGCAGGTGTGCGAGGCGGTCTCCCTCGTCCAGTCCACTTGCCATGCTCTGGGGCTGCTCATCAACGAGCAGAAGTCAACGCTGTCGCCAGTAAAGCACATAGAGTTTATAGGGGCATCCCTAGACTCGGTGCGGGCCAAAACCTCCCTCCCACGCTCGAGGTTCGAGACCATGGCAGTGATTATATCGCAGCTCCAGAGGTGTCCCACGACGACAGCCAGGCAGTGCCTGCAGCTGTTAGGCCACATGGCCTCGTGCGCCTATGTGGTGAGGTTGGCCCGCCTCAGGCTCAGGCCCCTCCAAGGTTGGCTGGCCAAGGTTTACGTGCCTAGCAGGCATGCCCTGAACAAGGTGGTCACGGTGCCCCCCTCAGTGTTGGGGTCACTGAACTGGTGGTTGGACCCCGGGACAGTGTTGGAAGGGATTCTCTTCAAGGTTCCCGCCCCCTCGGTCACTCTGATCACGGACGCCTCAGACCTGGGGTGGGGAGCTCATATTACCGGTGGTCTGACCACGCAGGGACGCTGGTCCCAGGGAGAGACTGCCCTCCACATCAATGTCAAGGAACTGAGGGCAGTCAGACTGGCATGCAAGGTGTTTCGCCACTCTTTATTGGGGAAAGTGGTTCAGGTGTTAACAGACAATACCGCTGCGATGTTTTATATCAACAAGCGGGGGGAGCGTGCTCCTCGGCTCTGTGCCAGGAGGCGCTTCGTCTTTGGGACTTGGCGGTGAGGTACGATTTCTGTTTAACCGCCTCTCACCTCCTGGGGGTCAGGAACGACGAGGCGGACCGCCTCAGCAGGTCGTTTCTACCCCAACACGACTGGTCGTTGCATCCGGAGGTAGCGGCCAGGATTTTCCACGAGTGGGGTGTTCCCCGACTGGACCTGTTCGCGTCAGCCTGGAATAAAGTGCCCGAGGTTTTGCTCGCTCAGGGGTCGCGAGCCGAGCTCCCTTTCCGACACGTTTCTTATCAAATGGACGGGGACCCTCATGTACGTGTTCCCCCCCCCCTCTTCCCGCTCTTGCCCAGAGTCCTCTTGAAAATCAAGAGGGACAGAGCGGATGTAATCCTGATCGCCCCAGCATGGCCGAGACGGTACTGGTACTGCCTGCTTCAGGATCTGTCGGTCGCTCCCCCGATCGAGCTCCCGAGGAGACCGGACTTTCTCTCCCAGGACCACGGTCGCCTGCTGCATCCCAGCCTGGACTCCCTACACCTGACGGCCTGGAGGCTCTCTGGTTGACGGAGGAGGAGAGAACCTGCTCGGAGCAGGTCCAACGCGTGCTGCTGGGAAGCAGAAGGCCCTCCACACAGATGGCCTACACGGCCAAGTGGAGCAGATTCACCTGCTGGGTGGAGTCACGGGGCATAACCCCCGGTACGTCCCCCGTGCAGGCCTTCCTAGACTACCTGCTGCAGCTTAGGTTACAGGGGCTTTGGCTAGCCTCCCTCAGGGCGCACCTAGCGGCCATCTCGGCTTTCCACCAGCCGATGGAGGGGCGGTCCCTGTTCTCCCACCCCATGTCGGTGAGGTTCCTCAGGGGGGTCGAGAGACTCTACCCGCAGGTCCGTGACCCAGTGCCTCCCTGGGATCTGAACCTGGTCCTTGATAGACTGACGGGGGCCCCCCTTTGAGCCCTTGGCCACTTGCCCCCTGCTGATCCTGTCCTGGAAGGTGGCCTTTCTCGTGGCCATTATCTCGGCTAGGAGGGTCTCTGAGCTAAGAGCCTTGACCTCGGAGCCCCCCTATACTGTGTTCTTCCGGGATAAGGTACAGCTGAGGCCTCACCCAGCGTTCCTGCCTAAGGTAGTCTCTCGGTTCCATTGTAACCAAGATATTTTCCTCCCTGTGTTTTTTCCCTAAACCGCACGGGTCCAAGGATGAGAGGAGACTACACACCCTCGACGTGAGGAGGGCGCTGGTGTTCTACCTGGACAGGACGAGGCCATTCCGAAAGACCACGCAGCTCTTCGTTGCGGTGGCAGAGAGGATGAGGGGTTCCCCGGTCTCCACCCAGTGCATTGCCAAGTGGATCACCGCCTGCATCCGGCTCTGTTACGAGCGTGCAGGCGTCCGGCTTCCCGGAGTGGTGACGACGCACTCCACGAGGGCCCAGGCTGTGTCGGTGGCTTTCCTGGAAAGGGTCCCCCTGGATGACATTTGCAGGGCTGCCACCTGGTCTTCGGTGCACACCTTTGCCGCGCACTATGCTGTCGTCCACCAGTCCAGGGACGACGCACGAGTGGGCAGAGCCGTGCTGAGGGCAGCTCGCCGTTGACTCCTACCCACCTCCAGGTAAGGCTCGTTAATCACCTAAGTGGAATGCATATGAGCAATCACTCGAAGGAGAAAACATAGTTACTTACCAGTAACTGTTGTTCTTCGAGATGTGTTGCTCATATCCATTCCACACCCACCCTCTGTCCCCACTGTCAGAGTCGGCAGAAAGAAGGGACTGAGGAGGGGAGGGGCCGGCAGTGCCCTGGAGCCTACAGGGTAGCCTACAAGGGGCTGCTAGGGAAAAAGTTCTCCGAGAGCCGTGCACGAGGGCGCGCACACACCTAAGTGGAATGCATGTGAGTAACACATCTTGAAGAACAACAGTTACTGGTAAGTAACTATGTTTTTCCTTTTGACTCATTCAACAGCTCTTTGTATATTTATATCTAAAGATACCCCTATGGAAAATTCAAGTCTGACAAAAACTGTCTCTGGAATAAGAGAACGAAAGACACAACTGATAGATAAAACAATGCATAGTGAACACATAATATCACATGACTGCAGAGAGGGGTATGTGGGTATCTTTGCAAACTCATTAGTTGAGTTTGGTAGCTACTACTTGATTTGAGACAGGGTCTGCAGAGAAAATCTGCCAGAAGACAACACTGATAAACTTCAACCACTTTCTGGGGATTACAGGGTTATCTTTCGTAAAAGTTTCTTTGGTGAGGTTAATCTTTAGCTGGAGTGTGGCACTATGCTTTAGCAACCCCGTAATGGTTCCTTGACCTCTCCTGATAGGCAACATGGGAGACTGAATACTTTTGTTACTAGTTAATCATGGAGTTCACTGTCAGGTTTATTCTTGTGGGGGGGAGAAATTTGGCTTGCCTTTCAAATGTCCTGAGGATGGGTATCAAACATACAGCCTACATGATGAATTTATGTGGTCTCTATGACACATTCATATACTCTAGAATATCTGCTTTCAATACAACATTTTTTTCCTATTCCCTCTTGGTTGCAATGGGGGGGAAAAAAGCTTCCCAATGTGATCAGGGTGTAAACAGACCCTATCTCTCTAAGTTTGCAGACAGCCTGTTAGGTTTGCTGTAATAGTTGTGAACAGCTCCTCTCCCTATTAATCTCTAAAACCTAGCGGTGACAACATTTTATTGTCAAAATTAACTGCTGAATTGCTGATCATTCTTCTAGTGCATGGAATAAGAAAGGGTATGAGTGAAGCCCTCAGGAAGATGAGAATTGAGAGTTGTTAGTAGGAAGGTAACACAGAAGGAGGAACAGAGGAGACATGTATCATAGGGAAAGAAACAACATTCTGGGGAAGGAAGAGAGCAGACACCGAAGTAGTAGTAATGGCTTGTGAAGAGCAGGTTTTTCTCACTGAGTGATGGAGGTGACAGTAAGGGGCTGAATAACAATACTTTCAGTTACTACATAAAGCCTGTTTTCTTTTTGCAATCCTCCCACCAAAATCAGCTGAGGAATTTCTTAAGAGTCCTGAATTTATATCCTCTCCCACAGACCATAATGAAACGTGGAATCTAGCTTTCTGCACCAAATGAGTTTGGAGTTTCTGTTCTGGGACGTTTAGCAACTAACTTTCCCTATTTTTTCTTTTTTGGGGAAAGCGGTCCTAGAGCAGGCTCTTGCTGTTGTGGAACGTAGTTTGGTGCAGTTTTGAAAGCAGTTAAGTAAAAATTTAATCTATCTAGAGATATGGCCTGGAGGAAAGACTTTAAATCCTTTTTGTATAGCAAGAGGGGCGATGCCGTAGCTGTGTTACAAATAGCATCTTTTATCAAAGAGTAAAAGTAACTTAGATCTAATCTACTTTCTGCCTTGGATGCTATCTTTGTCCAAGTTCAGTGAAAATGGAAAGCTCATTCACTTTGTGGTTTTCATGTGCTAATGTATTGCTGCAATTTTTGGTTTGCAAACAGAAGGAAAATTAAAACCTGCTTTTGGGGAATGGGGAGGAACTAAATGCTCAAGACTTCATCTCTATCATAACTCAACTTTTTTGGATATATTAGAAGTACAAACAAATATTTCTGAACTAATAATTTGAGGTGGTGGTTTTATTTAAGTCACTAATGTTCAAGGTTAGCACAGAAATGGCCCATAATTTGGGAAGAATGAAGATTTCTTGGCATCCATGACTTTATTTTTATAGTGCGCATATGAATGTAAGGTAAACTAGTGAAGGAAAATAGCTAACCAAACTGCTATTGGTGTGGTTTTTTTTAGACTTATTCTGGGCTGTTCTGCGTAGTCATAAATCCCTACAAGAACCTCCCGATTTATTCAGAAAACATTATTGAGATGTACAGAGGGAAGAAACGCCATGAAATGCCACCACACATTTATGCAATATCTGAGTCTGCATATAGATGCATGTTGCAAGGTAAGAACTATTTAAATGTTACTTTTGGTTATAAATATATGGAATTGCTTATACTCTTAATTTTAAGCTCTCTGTTGTCAGACTAAAGTTTTGCCTTATAATAAAGAAATATAGAAGTCTTTAAACTTTTAAAGAGATTCTTTGGGATTTGGAACAGTAAGTGACTTAGAGCATGGCTTCACCGTGGACTTGGTGCTGTGACTGAATGATAGGCATTGTAATTAGTGGCGTAATAGTAAACTTAAAGTGGAAATGGCTTCCTTCAGAACTAAGAAGTAATGATATTTGGGACACAAAAGAGGCACTAATACATTAAAGAACATGTATTTCTGGAGGCACCAGAGTAAGAATTAAAAAGTGTGCAACAAAACAAAACTAATTGGTCTCAGAAAGTTGCCAAACGCGTACTTTCAAACTGGTGTAACTGTATTGGTCCCAGGGTATTAGAGAGACATGGTAAGTGACGTAATATCTTTTTGTTGGATCAACTTTTGTTTGTGTGAGACAGGTTTTCAAGCTTGCAGAGCTCTTCTTCAGGTCTGGAAAAGCTAAATGCAAGTTGGAATGGACAGTTTAGCATAAGTACTAAGTAGTAGTACATTTAGCACTGATACTTGAAAAACCTTTCCTAGACTGGAAGAAGAGCTCTGTGCGGCTTGCCACCTTTTCTTTCTCTCTCGCGCTCTCTCCTCCCTCTGCGCTGCCCCCCAGCAGAAGCCAGTCCAATAAAAGATATTACTTCCCCCACCTCTTTTACTTACAGCCATGGAAGGGATTTTAATGTTGGCATAGGCACTCCACCTCTCCAAGAGGCAGTAGCACTGTCTACACTGGAGGTTTATGTTGGTTTAACTGCATCACTTCTGGTGTAGATTTTTCACACTCCTGAGTGACTGTTTATACTGACTTGATTTCCTGTTGTAGACTAGGCCTAAGTGTGGATGCAGGCCAGGCTATGCTGCAAAAAAGGTGAGGGTTTTTTGTTTTTGTTTTCTTTTACCAGTTAATTCTAGCCTCCTCGGACATTTAAGTGGATTGAACATTGTCTTGTCCCCACTGACCAGGAAAATGTTGGTTTTGCTATCTGGTCAAATAGTTTTACTTGAGTTGAGATTCAACACTTCTACAACAATATGCTGACAGTAACCATGTTTGGGGTGGGAGAGGGGGGGAGTGTGTGTTTGCCTCATCTCCCCATCCCAAACTTGGTTCCACATTTTCATGGCAACCATAATGTACAAAAATGTTCTAGAATAAAGAGGCAAGAAGATGATAAATGTTCATGGAATGAGTTTGGTGACTCATAATGAATATCTGTTTCCCTACATATTGTCTATTCTTTCCTTCTCTTTACATGTAGAAATTTACGTTTATTAGTACCACGCTTTGACTTTCTGGTGTACCATCCAGACTGGTGAGGAGTTGTCACCCCACCTGCAACTTTGCATGCCTTTCAATGCTTTGCTGCTGTAGCTTCTACCTGGGCTCTTCCCAAACAGCCTACCTGCATACAGGTCACACCCTGCCACAGTCCTAGTCCATCAACTCTGACCCCAGCAGCCTGTCGTCAAACACCAGCCACACTCTAAGGGCTTCCAATAGTCTTGGTTACTACTTGCAGGGTGACCTCAACACTCCCCCAGTCCCAGATTCTCCCCCAAAATGTGTTTGCTGCACTGTCAAAGAATGGCCACTTGATAGGTGATCGCCTGTCACCATAGACACCTGGCTAGGGACATCAGCTTGTGTGTTGTCTCTAAGAAAGTAGCTTACCCAGGCTTGTATGATAAATTCATACTTTTTTAACTTGACGTAATGTTACTATACACATTTCATCACGTTATTGACCAGTGAGTTAGCAATTCTCAAATGATACCACACAAAGCATATTTTGTACAATTATTATTGCAGTAATGTAGAGGGTGTGAATATAAGGGTACATTTAGTCACACACACTCCTTATCTACAGCTCCCATCCTTCTTGACTTTAATCTCTCTAGGTTACTTTAATGTTTGGTTCTACATTTCTCTGTCTGCTTCTTTTCCAATTTTGGTGTTTTCAAATTTGATCCATGTTTACAAGAACAAAAACCTTGAATAAAAAAATGCAATTGCTGAACAAGATGCAGCAATGTTGTCTTTTTGTTTTGCTGGCCAAAGCTGTTGAAAACCCAGAGTTCTGATTTGAGATTCAATGAGACAAGGTGGGTGAAGTAATATCTTCTATTGGACCAACTTCTGTTGGTGAAAGAGAGAAGCCTTAACTTGAACAACTTGGTGTGTAAGCTTGAAAACTTATCTTTCACCAACAGAGATTGGTCCAATAGAAGATTTTACTTCATGCACCTGGTCTCTTAATATACTGGGACTAACACGGCTGCAACAATACTGAAAACTGCTGAGATTTAATGAAGTGTCACTGCTTCATAGAAGCAGTTCCCTGGACCACAGTTTGAGAGCTACTGCATTAGATTGTTTGCTTTTTCAAAGGTGGTAGTGGCGGGGAAACTAAAGAAGATAGCATCTCTGTGAAGTTTCAAGAAAAACTATAGGCGTCAGTCTATTTGAAATTCAGTAGATGTGGGGAAACTTACCCAAGTGCACAGATTTTTAGCATCCTCCACCTATATGGACCCAATAACTTACTTTCAGCAAGAGGTGGGAAGTGGTGTCAGCCAGTGGACTTCCTGCTGATGTCTTGCTTTCATGATTTCATTGCCAAGGCAGAACAAGAATTGGGGAGTACAGACATCAGCAATTCAATTGACAAACTGTACTTGGCTGCTTGTGTTAGATCAAAGGAAAGGAAAGGCAATACTTCCTTTGCCTCTATAATGGGCTCCATTTAGTTATTCCTAGCCATTGCTTCAACAGAGAGAAGGCAAACAGGCTGCTTCTGAAACGAGTATGTTAGATACTTATGACCCCCATTACTGTAGAATGCTGCTTCTCTTTGCACTCCTGGGTGGACTGGGGTGGTGGGGGGGCAGTGAGGCTTACGGCTCCCTGCATCCAGGTCACTGTTCCCATGTGGGTTGTGAAAAGTTTGGGCAGAGAGTAGCAGCACCTGATGAGGAAAGTGACCTGGATTCAGGGAGCCCTGGCGTTGCTCCTTGCTCTTCCCCTCACAGCCCCCTTGGGGGCCATGCAGGAACATTGGGGGAGGGGAGGGGAGCAGTATTTGTGTCACTGCTTCTCCTCCCAGTAGTCCTCCACTAGGGCCAGAGGAAGCAGGGAGGCTCACAGCCCTGCAGCCTGGCTGGGGTTGAGGCTCACAATTTCATGGGTGGCGGCATGCTGAGCTTACAGGCCCCTGCCGGACCAGGGCCGGGGTTCACAGCTCATGACCACCCACATAACCATGTCATGAGTCCCTGAGGGGTTGTGACCCCCAGTTTGAACCAGTGGCCTAGAACAATGGGGTCCTGGTCCACGACGAGAGGTCCTAGGACGTAGTTTCCCAACCTGTTGTACGTGTACCCCTGGGGTACGTGATGAAAAATCCAGTGACGGGAGGTGAGTGGCAGCCGCCAACATCTGTGGAAGCCAAGTTGCAGTTGCCTGCTTCCCACCCAGTCCCAACTGGGAGGTAGACAGTGGTGTGTCGTCCCCCCCAGTCCTGGGAAGCTGAGCAGCAACTGCTAACTTTTGGGGATGCCAGGCAGCAGCCAGAGGCTTGGGCAGCAGTCATTGGCTTTCTGGGAAGCTGGGCGGCAGCTGCCCAGCCATGCCTGGTCCTAGCTCCCAGGTGGGAGCCTGGCAGCAGTCTCCTGCGTGTTGTGAGCTGGGCTTGCAGCTGGGTGGCTGCGACCCGTGCCCCGGCTCTGAGTGGGGAGAGAGCCCCCTGTGTCCCAGTCTGAAGACGGGCAGCAGCTACCTGCTGCCTGCCCACATCCCTAGGTCCCAGCCTGCGCGGAAGCCTCCTCTGCCCCAGCTTGGAGCAGGTGGCAGTCGCCCACCTCTCAGGCCAGCAGCCAGATGGCAACTTGCCCAGGTGGCAGCTCCCCTCCTTGGCTCAAAGCTTGTGCCCAGAAAGCCAAGTGCAGAGCCCAGCGACTTGCCCAGTCCTGGAGCCTGGCTCTACTGGCAGGCTTACTTGTCAATTTCACTGCTCAGCTAGAGCAGTGAAATTGACAACTATGACAGCCCCAGATTTTACCAGTATAAAAATGTTAAGGGGGCCCACACAGTGTGACTTGCCCCAGGCCTGAACCCCCTAGGGATGGCCATGGGGAGCACTGCTGTCCACTCTGGTGGGCTGCTAGTGCCTGCTCAAACCTCACAAGTTCCCACCTGTGTGAGGAGAACACCAGGTGACCCTGCCATCAGGCCATAATGATTGGCTGGTGTTGATCTTTGCTCCTATATGGAGGAAGAGGAGGAGGAAGAAGGGGAGGAACAGCAGGAAGTTTTGTGATCTGCCACAGCACTGCAGAACTCTCCTGCTTTATGAGAAATAGTCATCCAGCGGTAAAGGGGAAAAGATTGTATTTTTCAGAGTGGAAAACTGAGTGTTTTGGTACTTACTAAAGTTTTCAGAAGTTGGGGGGTACCTGCTCCTTAAAAGGCTGAGAAACACTGTCCTAGGAGATATGGTAATTCAAATTAGTAAGTGCTTTTCCTAGTATAGCTTATTTTGTGCAGAAAACTGGCAAAAGCACATTTTTGCTTGTAGGGCTTGCCTCGATGCTGCGCAGGTTTGCTGGTACTAGCAAACTTTTTTATTTTTCTATTGTAAATTGCTTCTTGTCTCAACTAAGGTCTATTGTCCAAAAGGTCTAAAATGTCTGTCATTGTGACAATTGTTTTCTTTGATTCCAGATTGCAGCAATTGTTCTAGTTCTGACTCAGTTTTAGGGTATTGACTGGAGGTGTAGTCTGTCCAGCAAACATTCCAGACTAAAGAGTCTTCAGTTTCAAAAGAGGAAAATTTTTCTCAGGTCTGTTAGAATAAACAAATTTAGGAATTGCATTTGAACATTTGGATCTATTCTAGGCAATAAAAGTGTAATAAAAATTAGTTTAAATTTTCCTATTCAGTGATTAGGAGTTGATTTTAAATGAAATCTGTCTGGCCTCACTAATATTGAGGTAGATGACCTCTGCAGTTAGGAACAGGGTTCTCTTTTCATATTGAAAATCGGAATCCTGCTATGTTAGCATTTCATCTGGTAGAGAATGAGTCTCAGTGATATGTTGCAAGAAGTCTGTCTTGGATATGGAGCTGGCTGTTTGTGGGCAGAGCAAATACTTTGTAGCTGAGCTTTATGTGGGGGTACTCAGCCTATGAATTTTAATACAAAGGCAATAAAGGCTTGGAGAACTTGTCTTAAAACAACCAAAAAGGAATTTGCCTATGTGCCATGCCAAGCTAAAGAAAATAGTTCTCTAGGCAAACTCTTGCTTGGCAGAGTCCCCGCTTTAAATATGTATTGGAAAACTTACTTGTTTAGTTACAGATGTGTCCACCCTCAACCTAACTTTGTTTCCTTGTGCTCTAGGTGAGTCAGAAGTCTTGCTAGGAAGTCTAAGGAGAATTTAACAAGTGGTGGAGACACTCACTGCCTTTGCTCCCTTTCAGCAAAGTTCACTCACCATGCATTTGCATCCAATAATGTCTGCTATTGGATTTCTAACTTGCTATATGCACTTCAATGGCTGCTACTTATGTAATTGTCTCTCACACCTGAATTGTTTAGTGGAGAGCAGCCTTTTTCCTTCATTTTGCTGTCAAGTTCTCTTAGGATCTGAAATGGCTAAAATTGGTTGGTCTTGAGGGTATGATTCATTACTCTGCATATGTGTGTACTGTATTTTGTTTTTTCAGACATTTTTGGGAGTGGTGTAGAATATTTGGAATCTAGAACAGGAGTTTTACCTTTGGATATGTTAGGGGATGAGGCTGGAGTGTCGTACTATCAAATTGTTCATGAATTCTTCAAATAATGCAGGGACTCTGTATTGGAAATAAAAATGTTTATGGAAATCGGCCTACTAATCCTGGGATTAGTGAAAAGGAGGAAACTATATTTGCCTTTAGAACCAACCAAATGGAAATATGACATGAGCAATAAAACCAGGCTTGATGGTTGTTATGGGGATAAAATGCTTTCCTTCCTTCTGCCACATGCAATTCAGCTCCAACTCTTCAGATAATTTGGCTAGTTGAAATTTTCATCTGAAGGCATTTGTGTAAATTCCATGTGCAAGACCAAAGTGAGAGATTATACAGCCCTGAGCTGCAGCGTTAAGCAACTATCTTTGTTTTAAGACCAGTCTTTCTATGGTGCAAATTGAGCCTTCATTCCAAAATTAATGTGATGGGAGAACTACTTGGAACATTGATCGGATTCTAGGACATGGAAACAAAGCTCACCAGGTATCAACTTTTAAGTGGTAGGGCCCAAGAGTTTAAATAAATGCATGGGGCTTAAACGCCAAAATATCTCTGGTTTAGATTATAAAAACTAAGGTTTTTACTTTTTTGTTGCTGGTAGATGGGGGGGAAAAAATGTAACACTACTTATCTGAATAATCATTGATTGTCTTCGCCACTGCTTGAAAGACTCCATTTTGCTAAGCTTGTAATATAAACTGCACTGCACAATGACTGCTCTGTTGCAGCGGGTCTGTATAGCTGGCAGTTAGTGTCAGCGTCAAACTGCTTCTGTATTCTTTTCCTATTCATTTATTTCCTGTTTAGAAGGACCTTAAGTACTGCAGTCTGCACAGGCCAACTCTTGTGATGCCTTGCTGAAAGAAGGAAACTGGTCTGAAATCTGTACACTTGAGTATCGTCCACTCCCCACTTTCCACTGCTTATAAAGCAAAAAGGCCAATTCAAATCATAGAATCATAAAAATGTAGCACCAGAAGGTACCTCAGTAGGTCATCTCTTGTGGTCCCCCTGCACCAAGATAGGACTAAGTGTTACCTAGATCAGGATTTCTCAGCCTTTTTCTTTGAGTTCCCCTCCAACATGCCTAAAAACTCCAGGGCTCAGTGGAGGAGGGCTCAAGGCTTCGAGGGGGGAGGAGGTGCTTGACACTTCAGCCCTGTGGGTGGGGGGAGGGGAGGTAGAGGAGGTTGTGTGTATGTGCATGTGCACTTATGGCTTCATTTGTGGGGCATGGGGCTTCCGTCGTGGTATACTGGGCTTCTGCCCTGGGCCCTAGCCAGTCTAAATCAGGCACTGCTTCATGAACCTCCTGAAACTAGCTGGGGGGCTGTGGATCCCTGGATGAGAACTGCTGATCTAGATCATCCTTGACAGCTGTTTATCTAATCTGTTCTTAAAAACCTCCAATGATGGAGATTCCACAACCTCCCTAGGTAATCTGTTCTAGTACTTAGCTATGCTGACAGAAAGTTTTTCCTAGTTTCTAACCTAGATTTCCCTTGCTGCTATTTAAGCCATTACTTCTTGTCCTGTCTTCAGTGTTTATTTCTGGGTGGTTAAGGAGAATAATTTATCACCTACTCTGTATAACATCTTCAAGTGTGTAAAAGGCCCCTCTGTCTTTTCATCTCCAGACTAAATAAACCCATTTTTTTCAATTTTTCTTTGTAGGACATGTTTTCTAAACCTTGAATCACTTTTGTGGTTCTCAGGACTTTCTCCAGTTTGTCCACATTTTTCTCCAAGTGTGCAGCCCAATGGATGTATTACTCCAGTTGAGACCTTATGGGTACTGAGTAGATAGAAAGAATTACTACTTGTCTTGCTTAGAACACTCCTGTTAACACATCTCAGAATGATGTTTGCTTTGTTTGCAGCAGCATTACAATGGTGACACATCTAGTTTGTGATGCAGTTCTTTTCCCCAGTACTCCTTCCTAGGGAGTAACTTCCCATTTTGGGCAATTTGATTATTCCTTCCTAAGGAGAGTACTTTGCATTTGTCCTTTATTGAATTTCATCCTGTTCGATTTCAAACAATTTCTCCAGGTTTGTATAGATCATTTTCAATTCTAATCCTGCCTTCCAAAGCATTTGCAACCCCTCCCAGCTTGGTATTGGCTGCAGACTCTGTAAGTGTACTCTCTGTACTCCATTATTCAAATCATTATGAGGGTGTTGAATAGAACTGGACCCAGGACTGATTCCTGTGAAAGCCCTCTCAGTATGCCCTTCCAATTTGACTGTGAACCATTAATAACTACAGAGTACAGTTCTCCAACCAGTTGTGCACCTATCTTTTAGTAGATTTGTCTAAACCAGGGGTTGACAAACTCTCTTTTTCTGGGACCCCCTTTGAAAATATTTCAGGCTGTAATGACACCCCTTCTCCAAAAGGTGATGACTGCCGCCATGCCATGCCACCTACACCCCTATGCCCTAATACCCTTACTTCGGCACTGCTGCTGTGGGCAGAGCTCATAGACTCATAGGTCAGAAGGGACCAATATGATCATCT
>ML675637.1:1614525-1628881 GCA_007922155.1 Mesoclemmys tuberculata
CTCGTGCCTATATTAGTACTAAACTTAAACAATTCCTCTCCCTCCCAGCAGCTGCAGCTCTCCAGTCATCTATATCTGAAGGGCTCTGGCTGCTAACCATGCATGGGGGCTGCCAGCCACAGCCACAGCATGCGTAGGGGCTGACAGCTTGTGGACCCACCCTTCCCTCCAATAATCTTGTGACCTCTTGAGGGGTCCTGACCCCCAGTTTGAGAACCTTTGGCCTAGACTATATTTCCCTAACTTGCTTATGAGAATGTCAATTGAGATGGTATCAAAAGCCTTTCTTAAGTCAAGGTATCTCATCCCCCTATCCACAAAGCCTGTTACCCTATCAAAGAAGGATACTAGGTTACTTTGACATGATTTTTCTTGACAAATCAATATGGACCTCTTTTTATCTTCCATGTGCTTACAAATTGATGGTTTGATTATTTCCTCCATTATCTTTCTGGCTACCAAAATTAAGATGACTGGTCAGTAATTCCCTGGATTGTCTTTATTTCCCATGTTCTAGATAGGTACTATATTTGCCCTTTTCCAGACCTCTGAGATCTCATAAATTCTCAAAGATAGTCCCCTAATGGCTCAGATCTCTTCAGACAGTTCCTTAAGTGTTCTAGTATATATTTTGTCAGGCCCTGCCGACTTGAAGACTCTGATTTGTCTAAATTATTCTTACCTTTTTCTTTCCTTAATTTAATTTTAGTTGCTACCCCATTTACACTGATGTTCATTACATTAATTGTCCAATCACTGCTAAACTTTTTGTGAAAGCTGAAAAAAAGGCACTTAACTCTTTGGCCACTGCTGTGTTTTCTGTTGACTTTCCCTCCTCATTGAATAAAAAAACGTACCCTGTCCTTGGTCTGCCTCTTGCTTCTCATGTATTTGTAAAATGTTTTCTTGGTACCCTTTATATCGCTAGCTAGTTTAATCTCATTTTGTACCTTGGCCTTTCTAATTTTGTCCTTACATGCTGGTGTTTGTTTTTTATATTCATTCTTTGTAATTTGACCCTTTTTGTATGACTCTTCTTTGAGTTTCAGGTTCATAAAGATCTCCTGGTAAATCCAGGGTCATCTTTTATTGTTCTTCCTATCTTTCCTGCACATTGGGGTAATTTGCTCTTGTGCCTTTGATGGCAATTTTTTTTTTTTTAAAAAAGAGCCAACTCTCCTGAACTCACTTCTCTTAGGCTTGCTTCTTATGAGATCTTTTCTACCAATTCTGAGTTTGCTGAAATCTGCCTTCTTGAAGTCCATTGTCTCTTTTTTCCAGCTTTTTCCCTCCTGATACTCCTTCAAATCATGAAATGATGAGTTTATGATCACTTTATCCAGCTGCCTTCCATCTTCAAATTTTCAACCAGTTCCTCCCTATTTGTAAGACTCAAATCTAGATCAGCCTTTACCCAGTTGCTTTCTCCATCTTCTGTAAAAGGTGGTTGTCTCCAGTGTATTTCAGTAACTTGTTGCTTAATCTGTGCCTTGCTGTATTTTCCCAACAGATGTCTGGGTGGTGATGGATTTCAGCTACCAAGTCATGTGCTTTGGATGATTTAAAAAAAAAAAAAGTCTCATCCACCTCTTCTTCTTGGTTAGGTGGGCTATAATAGATTTCTACTATGACAGTACCCTTGTTTTTTACCCCTTTTAGTCTTATCCAGAGACTTTCAGCAGGTCTACCTCCTACTTTTTTCTCAATCTCAATGCAAGTATATACATCTTTGATGTACAAAGCAACGCCTCCTCCTTTTTCCCTTGCTGTATTTCCTGAACAAGCTGTATCCTTCTATATCAATACTCCAGTCATATGAATTATCTCATCCTCTGTGATGCCAATTATGTTGTAATTATGATTATTCACTGGTATTTGTAGCTTTCTTGCTTATTCTCCATACTTCTTGCATTAGTATAAGACATCTAATCATGTTGAACATGTGTCCTGTTGTTGAAGAAAATAGTAGGCAAAGCAGCGTAATCTGCTTTAGCCAATAGCGTATAAAATTTGCTTCACTGGCCGATAAGTTACGTTGCTATTTTGGTTTATTTGTATTATAAAGATTAAAGATATTTTTAAATTGACAAACACACTAGTGCAAAAAAAGTTGCTAAGCCACACATGTTGCTGTTGAAATATTTTAAGCATATACCAGAAAAAGTGTGGGTGTTTTTGTATGAGTGCCAGGATTCCTCCCAGAGAAGGCTTATCCCACAGTGCCCTGGACTGTGACACCACAAGGTTAACATATGCAGCTTATTACTTGGTGACATAGCTTTTTTTTAAAGAAATCTTATCTTGCAGGCTACAACACTTTTTTTCTAACTAATAGAGCTTTCCATTCCCGTTCTTTCATTTCCTGTCTATTACTTCAATTTCCTCACTTGCTGGCATTATGCAGGAACAGTCAAAAGAGCAGCAGAATATATGCTGAGCTGTGCACTGAACTTTAAACTTCCATATAACAAAACTATTTACATAAAGGAAATCATATAGATAAGTGTGGTGAAGGAACTAGTCTGTCTGACTAAGCAATTTATAATAATCTGGGCTGAGATTTTTCAAAATTCCTGAAGGAGTTTAAATGCCCAGTTCAGTGGGAATAGGGCATCCAAATTCCTTTGGCAGTTTTGAAATTTTCAGGCTCAGTTTTTATATAACATGCAGAGCCAGCTAATGCTGTTTTGGTGCTGCTGAGAAATAATGGAAAGTGAGGAAATGAAAATTGACATAGGGACTCAAGTTCTCATTTTAAGCCACCAGTAAAATTTACAGAACACATCTAATTGCTGACTTTCATTCCTTTTGGAAATGGAGGACAGTCCTAATCTTGAGATGGTAGCACCAACTTGGCGATGTTCCCTAGCACTTGTGTTCATCCATAACTCAATTGCCTTCTATTCCTGTCCTCAAAATGGACTGTTGGATTACACTAGCTATATCTTATTTCTAGTCACTGTATGATTTTTTTTTCCTATGGCAGTTATTTCAGTGGGTTAAAACTAAATTTTCAAAGAGGTGTCTCAGGAGTTGCTCAGGAGAGTAAGTGGCTTGGTTCGTTGGCGTTGTGTATAGAGTGAAGTGGGGGTTAGTGATTGCCATGGCCCATTGTGGTTGTGTGGGTTTTTTGGTATATTGACACGTCCTAGTTTCCATTTTGTTTTCTTGACCTTCTGTTGAGTATTAAGGTAGTATTAATGCTGTGGGACTGACTTTAATCCAACTGGGGAGAGTAACTGTGAACAATAAGTATGACTACCACTAACTACTTTAGGTTAATCAAGGGCTGCTATTGTCTAAAAGTTTTAAGACCTACTGTTGCTGAGTAATTAGAAATCTAGAGTAATGTTCAGTGCCTGTTATAAGTCTGTCCTTGGGAAGAAATCACTTTCCTAGAATTTGGAAGGCTAGAACTAAAATTAAAGCACTCTTTTCTGCAAAAGAAATGAGCAAGAAGCTCTAGCAGTCTCTCATTTGAGTAGCCTTCCTTTCTCAAATGGAAACCCCAGTACTGTATGTAGCAAAGAGCGTAACATGGCGTCTGGCTGAAAAGACTGCGAGGGAGCCGCACAGCATTCTCTCCATGCCCTGTAAAGAACGTAGAGCACCTATTCTCAGACCTATTTCATCTGTAATTAAAATCCCAAATATTTTGCTTGATCAATCCTGTGGTTTATTGGAGGATTCACACAATCTTTTCTACCCTGGTAGCTAGTTCTCACTTCTGTCTAAGCAGAACCAGCTGTATGGTAAGCCTAACATGAGAGAGGGGTGTGTGTGTGTGGGGGTGTGTGTGTGTTTTTGCATCATGTTGTCAAGGTGCCTGTTGGAAACTGGAGGGAAGCTGGTGTATGATGTAAGGACCAAATATGTGAAGATAAAGCATTTGTTTTAGACAACGTTCAGTAGTAGTGCCAAAAAATCTGCTGCAGAAAGGAGACAATATAAATATATTATAAAATATATAATATTTATAATTATATAAATTATATAATTTATATATAAATTAAATTTATAATGTATAAAATTATATATTATACATATTTATGTAATATAAAATCTGTTCTTCTGAAAAAAACTTCAATTTCACTTCAAATCCATTTATAAAGCTAATGGAAAATACTTGGTAGTTAGATAAGCCTATTTAACTAGTTTTTGTTTTTTACTATTTTAGCAGGTCTTCTGGTGTGGTGTGTGCAGTGTTTGATTATCTTGCTTTCTTGAGGGCTAACAAGAATCAGTCATTAATTCAGTACTAGTCATATTTCCTAATCCTTGCCTTTTATTAGCCACTTGTTCTCCAAAGGTTTAACAATAGGTGTGAAGGATTTATTGCTTGTGCAAGAGAAACTGAGATGAATTCTTACTTTGTCAGCGTATTACATTTTAGCAGGGCTGCTCAGTGTTACACATCTTACATAGTAGTCACACAGTTTTGCAGCCCTTTGTGCATTCCCACAGACCCTGTGAGATATTAAACATTTAGCTGTGCTGAGATTGTTTCTGGCCACCAGGGGTTGCTGTGATACCTCATCTTCTAGCTGCCATATAGCCTCTTTCACTTGCACCGGAGGGCTCCCCCTGTTGCTTCTTTTTGCAGGAAAAGGGCGGGCAGCTGAAAGGAGGAGGAAGTTGTGGCTCAGTGATGTTAGGCATGGGAAGATGTGAGGGGCCCAGTACACTCCCTTCAAGCCTCCAAACCATCATTTTGCCTCTAGTTTTCCTCTAGGGTCCCCTACCCAGCTACATTCAGCATCATCCAGAGCCTGTCATCAGTCTATATTTCCTTAAACGTGCAGACACCATAGCACCATCCAGCAAATACCAGACACCTTGTGGTACTCACTCACGCACTCAAGTAACCCTAGTAGGTTTCCTAAACATTCCTGGCAGCTCTGGCTGAGAGAGAAGTTTTTGTGCAGCTTCATATCCTGCCATTGCATAGGGCAGGATGTATTGAACATAACCTGAAGTTTATGGTCATCCTGCAAACACTCAAATAGCTCATTTTACAAGCTTACAATAAATGTCACACAGAGCTCTACAGAGCTTGGCATCTACAGGTTTTAATTATACCATACTCATTCCTTGCAAAGTGTCAAGTTAGTAGTTCTAAAGTATTAAAAATCTGGTTGATGACTGACCGTGTAGTCCTATTGGAAAAGGGTTGGCAATTTCCTGGAGCAAACACGTTTAGGACAGAATATTGGTAAATACTGGCTTAAACCAGGAAATTAGGAAAAGTAAAATTAGAATATACGAACAAAAAAAATTATTTAGCAATTTGATAATAGTTTTGCAGTAATATGGTCCCTTTAATGTTAATTGAGGGATATAAATAAAACGAAAAAGAGCCTCAACTTAAAGTGGTCGGCTGTTGTCTCGGCTACCTCAGACAGAAACTGAAACATCTGACTCTCTAGGAATTCCCCTTCTTTGTTAGCAATGAAAATTAGTTTAGCAATAAAAATTAGTGTTTTTGTTAACAAAAAAAGGGAAATTCCCAGATTCACGTTTCAGTTTCGGTTTGAGGTAAATTGTCAAAACTGTCCAGTGCAGTACTCTGTCCTTTGATCTGGCTGGTTGAAGTACAACTGCCGCAGCTCTATTCAGTGAATACAGTGACTCACATCAAAATATTTCAGTGTGAGCAAAGGTGGAAAATGACTTGACTCAATTCATGGCTATTTTGAGAAAGTTCTTGAAGATGGCAAAAAGTCTTAAATGCAGAAAATGCAAAGAAAAAGTGAGTGGGCAGGCAGACCCTTGAGGAAACATGTTACAGAATGCAGTGGGGAGAACAAAGATACTAGAACCACTAACTTTGGCTAAACATAGGCAAGTATCGGAATTGGACTCTGGGGATGAAGGTACTAGTAGTATTGCATTGCCATTGTCAAGCACATCAAAAGAATGCAAGATCCAGGCTGGCCACAGACAATGAGGAGGCAGTATCAGTTTTTCAATCACAAATGGGCGTGTTTGTAACCAAAACAATGCCAGAATTGAAACTAAAGAGTTGAAAATTGCAGATTTTTTTAATGGCTATAAAATTCCATTTTTGGTGGCTGATTATTATGTGGAAAGTTGTATGCTCAGCTGCCTAAGGCCAGGCTACAAAACACCCCATTGAAAGCAGGTAGTGGGGAACTGTTAGATACAGCTACTGATGTCTTGAGGGTGGAGGCACACACAGAGTTATATGGAAAAGCAGTTATTACAATACAAGATAGCTGGAGTAATGTGCACAATGAGCCAGTGATATTGTAGCAGAGAAGGAAAACTGTGATTTATGTATCAGTGGTTGATACTGGAGGCAAACTGAAGAATGGAAAGCACTGTGCTACACTGGCAAGGGAAGCCAAGACATTAGCAAATGAACTGTGTGTGGTTGTGTTGAGCTATCTGACAGACAATACGAAAAAGATGCAAAATAGAAGTGATTTGGAACAAGATGATGACTCTTTGGTTACATGTGTGTGTTTGTCACATTGGCTAAATCTACTTAGAAAAGAGACTATGCCAAGTGCTTTTGTGAAACGTTGTAGATTTACAAAAGCATTTTTGTAATTGCCATGACTCTGGAGCCTGGTAAAAAAGAATGCTAAGGATCTGAAAACTCCCAAGCCCTGGTGATGGAACAGTCAACTTGCCTGGAAACATATGCTAAAAATCATATTATCTCAGGATTCAGTGTGTTCATAATGCAGAACATTAGTGTAATTAATGATCAAGGGATTGCCAAGAAGCAAGAAACTTGATCAGTCAGTTAAAACCAGTTGCTGTGGCACCTGACACTCTCCAGAGGGATACATCAGCAATTGCTGTTTGCATGTGAAGTATGATTGGATCTACTAATAAAGATCTTGCATTTCACAAAGCAAAAGTACAGAGGGTTTCATGAGGCAGTTATTCCTGTACACATGTTGGCCAACCTCCTTCATCCAAAATATTCAGGGAAGAAATTGTCAGCTGAATAAGAAGAAATTACAAGACTGGTTGCTAAGCAAAAATTCTGACTTTTTTTGCTGTATTTATTTGCATTTAAAGTAGAAGAAGCTTCATATCCAAAATATTTTAATCCAGTATGAAAGATTTTCTGTAACATGGTGGGGGAAAAATCTGAAATATGTTGTTACATCTGACTCGTGGTACACTTTGCATTGTCCAGCATGTTCAGCAAGCCTAAAACAAATCTTTTCAAACTTTGGATATGTCCATTCAAAACTGAGGTATAGGCTTGGTCTATCCACTACAGCAGAGTTGGTCTTCTGCTACAGAATGCATATGGCCAAATGGACCTGGTTTGGTAGTTGACAGCTCTGCATGCTTTGGGGTGCTTAATATTTCAAACCTATAGTTTGTGTGCTCTATTTGCATATATTGTGTCTGACTTGTGTATCTACTATTGACAACTGAAATATGAGTGGTGAAACAAACTTCCCTGAGAAAATATTGAACAAATTGTATATGCGCTGTGGTGGTCAGTGTAATTACATATCAGTAGTATGCTGCTGTGGGTTTAGGTTTTATTTGTACAACCTTGAATTAATCTCCACATTTATGTAACTAAAATGAAGTGTAATGTGATGTACATTAATAAAATAAGAAAATTCAGTAAACTGGGACTAAACTAGTTTCACCCCCCCGTGTGCTTTAAAAAAAAAACAACAAAAAAACCAAAACCCCCACCTCTAGTAAATACCATTTCATCCTGAAAAGCATGTTGATCAATCTACAGGATGCTTTTCTAAAATGCCAGTCATACCACTAGAAACTATAGTACTTGGTTTCACATGACTGCTGTGGTGCTGAATCAGCCATTACTGTGGTCATAGCGCTTAAATAAACATTTCTCCCAATACTAAGATGAACTAACCGAAAGCATGAAACTGGCAGATAAAATCTTACAAAATTTTTCAAGAAATGCAGTAACTTGAATAGTTGTTGTTCAAAGTCTCATAGGGGACTGTTTCAATGCAAAACTGGAGGAGGGAAAACTTTGTCCTGGAATAAATAGAGGAGTGTACTACAAATAGAGTCCTTAACTGGGTAAACGTTTTTAGCGTGTTACAGGAGGATTCCTTCCTCACTGTGAGGAAAAGGAGTTGGGCTCAGTTGGCTATTCCTGATGTGACAGCAGTTGAATCATTTACATTCAATATCAGTCTTGTCTCTGTCCAGCTTGGCTTTTCTTTTTGCTTCACCCTGCTGTTGAAGACTTGCCTGAAGGTGGGAGGGTTACAGGTTCAGCAGTGAAGTTATCAGGTGAGGAGTCCAAGTTGCTGGGTTCTCCCCTTGCCCAACAGAAGGCCTCTGGTGTTGGCGAAGCAGTGAGGCCACAATACACTAGAGGCTCTCTTTTTATTCCATGGATGCCCTAACCAAGTCAGGAAGGGGGAAAGTCCCACTGTACTTTACAAACAACTAAACATCAAGCCCTGTATAATCTCAGTAACAAAATTTAATGCACAGTTCAGATTTTCTACACTGAAAACTCAATGAAGCTGTATTTGTAGGCTACAACTGAAGAAACATTTTTAGGACTAATGGTCGTGTAACAAAGCTGAAGAATATTCTATCTTGGGGAACACCAAAAAGAATTGCCATTTCAAAATGGCTTTCATCTGCATGGGATTGAAGGCAGAAGCTGCCTCCAGCAGAAGTAGCCGGTATCTCCTGGCTGCATAGTGGGCTGCCATCTTCTTTGAAAGTAGTTTAGTTTTCCTTACGTTGTGGTTCCTGGGAAGTGATGGCCTCTTAAAAGAGGGCGTTTTAGCTGAACCTCAGTCTGATTTGAGAACAATGGGAGATGGTATCCATTTTGAAAGATTTAATCCTTCGTGACTCTGAAACTTTGTTTAGCTGTAAGAGGCTGAAAAATAGTTATGAAAAAGTGATTAAAAATGACCATTAATCCTAAATATTTTTAGAAACTATTTATTGTGCCCCGTCTAATCTATGGGGGGAAGGGAAGGAATCCCCAGACCAAATATTTTAGTCAGAGGACTGTCTTCTTTCAAACTGAAGAATTTGACATGAATTCTCCAATTTTCTCCTAAAGCCCTCTTAGCCAATTACAAGAAATTAACTGCATTGGAATGTCATTTTGAATCTTTCTCAACATTAAAACAGATTATGAAAAGCTACAAGCAGGATTGTGAAATTTTAACGTTCTGGCTGAAGTTGACAGCAGTATAGCTCTTCAGGTTGCCTGGAGGGAGGTATTTGTAGTAACTCCTTGCCTAAAAAAGACTCTCAGATCTGTAGTGCTGTTGTCCAGCTACCACTGCTTTTAACATGCAGTAGGAAGACTTACCTAAATTAAATTTTGAAATTGTCAATTTTTCTCATTCTAAGGGAAAAATGTAGCTGTAGGAGCATTTATTTGATTTCAGAGTTCTAGTTTATAGTGAAAGTTCATGAACAATATAGTACTTTTTATTTATTTAAGTCATGGTGATGTAGGTTTAACAGAGGGTTTAAGAATGGTTATGATGGTAAAAGTTAGTGAAAAGACAAATGGAAATGTGCACAACTTTTTCTCAACTTTCTAATCTTGAAATTCTTTCTATATTTAGTGTGCCTGTTAGCAGTGATCCGAATCTCTTTGCAATTAAAAGCAGTCTTATTTTCTTCATGGAGAAAACGAATTATAAGCTGCATAGATAGCGCAGGAAATACCAGAAAATGTAAATAAATAAACCTCCTGAGACTGTTAGAAAATGTTTAACAATTGTAGATTTTTGAAATATGGCATCTAACCTTCAGTTTTCAAAATGCTTTTTTTTCTTTGTGGAAGAAAAATTTTAACTGAGACAGTTTCATTACGATTCATTTAGGGTGAAACACTGACCTGTCAAACAATCCAAGTCTTTACCTCTGTTGTTCTGCTAGGTTTTGATGATTCCTACATCTACTCACATGGGATAGGTCTACACCAGGGGTCGGCAACCTTTCATTGTGGCATGCTAACTTTTCATTAACCCCTCCCGGCCCTGTGCCCTCCCACCCGTACAGTCTCCCACGTGGTGTGGGCCCAGTGCCCTGGCCAGGAGCTGCTCTTGGCCCCAAGCAGTGCTGCGTGGTGGCCGCTCCCCCCTCCCAACCCTGCCCCTTTCCCATGTGACGTGGCCCAGCATGAGTGTGAGTGCTGGTCAAAATCATCTTGTGTGCCAGAGATTGCTGACCCCTGGTCCACACTATAGGCTCTGGTTGTACTGTAACTTGAGCTAATTGGTGGGCTAATTGAGTTAATTAATATGATCATAACATCTAGTATAGACATTAACAAATATTTGTGTTCCCTTTCAGGGCATAGCTTAGTGTGAGCCGCATGTGAACTGTGAATGAGATTTGTGAGTGGCTGTGCTCACTTCATGCTGTTAATTAACTCAAGTTAGTTGGCAGTTCAGTCAGCAAATAAAGTTGAGGTATGGAGACTGTGGTTTGTCCAGGTCTCACCTGTATTATGGATAAGGCCCTGCCAAATTCACAGTCCATTTTTGTGATTTTCAGGGTCATAGCATTTTAAAAATCTTGAAATTTCATGGTTTTAGGTATTTAAATCTTAAATGTCAGTATTGTAACAAAACATGAATATGTATTTTAAAACAGCAAAAACAATATATAAAGCCCATGACTACCTCCCCACCCCTACTATCATGCCACCCTTGTGTCTGCTCTGCAGCTGGTGGTGCTGTCACCTTCAGAGCTGGGTGCCCGGCCAGCAGCTGCCACTCTCCGACTGTCCAGCTCTGCAGGCAGCACAGAAGTAAGGGGTGGCAATACAGCATCTCCCTACAATAGTCTTTTGACCTTTGACTTGGGACTCCCAGTTTGAGAGAGGTTGCTATAGGGTAAAAAAACACAAAAGACCAGATTTCATGGTTTGAGACTCATTTTTCACACCTGTGAATTTGGTTGGGCCCTAATTATGGAAGAGTGAAGGACCGGCCTTGAAATGTTCTTATTAAAGATTTTTTTCCTGCTTATTCATGCCTTAGAAATATCAGGAATGTCTTGTCTGTCTTTCGATTCCTTTAACTTCATTGTAGTCTAGGAGCTTTCTCAGCTCTAATTGAAGGACTTTATCAGAGAATGTCTCCCCCAAGTACTTATAGACAAGTACCAACAAACGAAAGTATTAGAGTTAGAACAAAAGCTTTTCATCTCAATGTATCCAAGTAAAGGCCTTGATGTATCTGGATGACTAAAAATGTGCATGTGCAGCGCCCCTCCTCCCCCCGTGACATACCCCGGGGTATAATCTGGACTGAGGGACAGCAATATCCCCTCAGTTCTCCAGCCTGGGACGTCTTAACCGCTTCGCTGTGTGAGCAACCACTCCTGGTCTGCTCTTACTCAGCTTGAGCTTGTAAATCACTCCTAGCTATGTTGTATGAGTGCTATAGCCATCTGCTCTTGAATTACACTGTAGGGAATACCAGCAAACTCCCAGTCCCAGGCTTCCCCCTGGAAATGTGTATCTTGTACTGCCCAGCTCTCTCCTTCTAGATAATACAAGCTGATGGGAAGCCCATTGTTTTATTAATAGAAAATAATATGCACAAAATCCTTTTATCTCAAATGAAGATTCCCAAACACTTCAATTTAAACCCACTGGTTTAGATAAAACAAATTTATTAACTGTAGAAATAAAAGGTAAAACACAACAAATATCTAATTTAACAAGCTAAGTGAATTCAAAGCAAAGTTCTCACCACGAGTTCTAACAGTCTTACTGGCTGAATCCTTCAGTCAGGTTCTCCACCCAGTCCAGTGTTGCTTCCTTTCTTCTTCAAGTGTTTGTTGATGCCATTGGTGGAGAGAAAGGGAGAGATTTGGGAGCATTTTTTCTCTTCTCTTATAGCCCTTACTCTTGCAAAAGAATCATCACCAGCTGAAGTTCAGGAGACAAAGGCTGTATGGCCAGGAACCTTAAGGGGCTGATTTGTTAAATTGGAGATTTGTTTGTCCACACTCCTGTCCCCTGCTGAAGAGTGGTCCATTTGATTTCTTTGACCCTGGCTGAGGCATTGGCTAGCCTTTTGTCTCTGGGGAACTGGCTGTCCTCCAGAACATGTTGGAACATGGACCATTTAGGTCATACAATAGAATCTTATTTTATATACAGTGTTGCCACACACATTTTACTAAGACACTATCAGCAAATCATGAGTTTTCAAATGATACCTCACAAGGAGTACTTTGTACTCCTATGTTCACCCCTTTTGATAAATTTTGTATAATCTATCACACCACCTTTCCTCCAGAATGCTTTTGGGCTCTTTTATACACTCTAAGGAATCAAAAGAGCACATCCTTTTTTCCCCTTTAAATAAATAAATAAATAAATAAATAAAATATAAATAAAAAATTTAAGATTAATTACACATTTGAAAAACTTAGATACCCACACTAGAAGGTCCTATATTTCATGGCCTTCAAAGGCTAGAAGATCTCTATCAAGCCAGTAAATATTTTCAGTGATCAGACTTTTGATCTTTACAGTGGCCTAGAATAACAATGACCAGTGCTATTCTTTCATTCAATTGTGACATAATTCTAAAAACATACATAACTTTCTGCATGGCACTGATCCTCTTAAAGTGTCTGGGAATTACTTGAACTTGATAGGCTACCTTGCTGTTCAAAATCTTACATTACTGACACTTAAAAAATTGGCACCTGACTAATTGCATATAGTACTGAAGTAGAGCAGTGTCAGTGTTTGAAAATTACTTGACTAGTGTGTTAGGAAATAGCTATGGCTTCTTAACTTACTGGTTAGTGGATTTTTTTTTTCCTTCAGATGCTGAAGAAGTCGTGAGCTCACCAGTATTTTTTCTGTACCAAGCAATATGGAGCTCCAATCTCCTACCATCTTTCTTAAACATTATAGAAAGGCTTACTTAGTTAAACTACTAAATAACCAAATAACTTCAAGTCTTGCTCCATCTCACAGCTCTTTATTGCACTTACTAGTGCTGAAGGGCTTATGACATGGAACTCCCTCACACCTTAAGTGGGGGATGATGGGCTAGAAGGCTGGTTAGAGTTGTCTTTGCTACAGTAGACTTTATACAGCCACAGGGTTGGCTGACCTCTTCCTTACTCAGGGAGCGAGGGCAAAACCAGTAAAATAAAATCAGTAAAGCAAATTGAACATGGGTTTAAAAAGAAAAGCCAGGTTTCAGGGCCTGTGGTGTCTGAACAGTTTAGGGCTGAGTCTAGAGCAGGAACCCACCCCCCTCCTCCCACCACCCATCAAGCTAGCTCAACTTGGGGTGGGGAGGAGCAACTTTTTTCCTAGTCTAGCCCAGGCTCAGGAGTGCAGAGTGGTACTGCAGATTCTGGTTGGCTGGAATGGTGGCTTCTGAACTCTTTTGAAGTGTTTTGGATTAATATAGTTATTGATCAAAGTTTACATGGTTTAAACTGGGGGTAGTTGGTCCTGAGATAGCACGGTGATGTTGGAGGCTGTTTGCGGTTTACTAAAAGTCTTGGAATGTGTTTATTTTGGGAGGGGTAAGGGAGGTCAGGAGGAGCATTCCATTCTAGCTATTTAACTGCAGTAGCTGAGAGGTGTAGCCTTTTGTGAAGTTGTCTGCAACGAGTATCCCATTTTGTAACAGCATGCTCTCATGTAAAGCAGTCACCTTTTAAAGTAAATAAGAATCCTGCTACCCATGTTTCTAGAGCTCAGTCAAGTAAAATAATTAGTTGAACAGAATAGAAACATTCAGGGGAAGTAGTCTGAGAATTAAATTTAAAAATAACATGGCTTCTTGGTCAGATTATGATTCTCGCTTAGGGTGCAAGATATCCTCAACAAGTTCTTGCAAAGGCTGCGTTTGCTGTATTAACAGGAGTGTCATATGTAAGAGCGAGGCTCTGCTTGGCCTGGCTGAAGACTCAGATGGAATACTGTCCAATTCTGGGTCCCATACTTTAGGAAAGATGTGGATGAACTGGAGAGAGTCCAGAGGAGAGCAACAAAAAAGATAAAAGGTTTAGAAAACTTGACAGATGAAGCAAAGACTAAAAAAAACCAAACGGGGCATGTTTTGTCTTGAGAAGAGACTGAAAGGGGACCTGATAAGTCTTCAGATATGTTAAGGGTTGTTATAGAGCATGAGGATCAATTGTTCTCCATGTCTGCTGAAAGTAGGACAAGAAGTAATGAGTTTAATCTGCAGGAAGGGATATTGAAGTTAGTTATTAGCAGAGAAAAATTGAACTATAAGGGTAACACATGGATTAATGTAGTAACTTGTTAAAGGTGGACTAGGCTTCCGCGGGAGTTTGTCTCATAGACTCATAGGTCAGAAGGGACCAATATGATCATCTA
>ML675637.1:1629281-1704776 GCA_007922155.1 Mesoclemmys tuberculata
ACCTGTTCCAGTTTGAATTCATCCTTCTTAAACATGGGACACCAAAATTGCACACAATATTCCAGGTGGGGTCCAACTTTTTCTTTCTAGAATCCCCACCATTGGAGATTTTTAAGACCTGTCATTGGTGTTGTATGTTTACTTGGCCCTGCCTCAGCACAGGGGGCTAGACTTGATTCCAGCCCTACATTTCTATGATTTCAGGGGAAAAGTTGTCTGTCTCCTTATACCTATTGAATTTTGTGACAAAATTCAATCTTTGAGAGCCTTCATATTGACTCCCTCAAGCTTTTTCTTTTCCCCCCGCTAGGGGAAAAGTAAAACATTTTCTACATGTAACAATTCAAAAACGAACTACAAGAAAGCAGCATACTTGTAGTGAGCCACAAGAGCTATAAAGATGGTCTTTTTGCAGAGTGATAGTCTTGAGCTCGACACCCTTGTTCTGAGACTGAAGCGGGAAAAGTCCTGAATGTGAGGATCCCAGATATATTGTTCCTGAGTTTCAGAAAGAGTTAGTGTGCTTCCCAAGACTGAGGATGGAATGATAGTACCCCATCACAGCTTCTTAAACCTGATTTGAGGGTAGGGGAAGTGACAGAACCCTTCCCTTTTGTACTCCTGCAGCTTCTGTGCTTTCTCACACACAGGTCTTCTCGCAAAGATCTGGACAGTCACTGTACATAAAATGCTAACTTAGTGAAGCGTGGTAGAGTAAAAACTGTTGGATGGAAAAATGCTTGCCTCTGTTGAGCACTGTTCCATGGTGCACATGTTTTCACACTTCATCTTGACTGCTGATATTAGGTCTATACTGAAAGGATTAGGTCAACCTAGATACATTGCTCAAGGGTGTGGGAAAAATTCTCATCTCTGAGCAGTGTAGTTAAGCCAGCCTAACTCCCATTGTAGACCATGCTAGGTCGACAGAAGAATTGCTGCTCTAGCAATTCTGACGAAGTGGGTCACAGCCCACGAAAGCTCATGCCTGCAGAAATAAAAATTTTTAGTCTTTAAAGTGCCACAGGACTCTTCTTGTTTTTGCTGTAGCATTGCAAGTATAGACAAGCCCTGAATGTTACTTAGGGCAAGAAGTTTGTGAAGTTTCCTTTTTTAGGTTGAGCTATTTATCCTGCACCATTTTATCAAAGACTGTAGTGTGGCCAGATAGAGTTCAGCTCTTAGAAAAGAGGCATTGTTTAAAATATGGTAACTTCTTTGTAGGTTTATAGCTTAAAGTTTTAAGTACTTTTTTCCAGAACATCCTGAGTGGTGATCTAATTATCTCAGTGTTTAACGTGCGTCTGGAATGTTCTTCAGTATCTCTAGTAGTCTTTCTAAGACTAACTTTGCTTGTAAAAGAGGCTTTAAAATACGAAAGAAACTTAAATAAAACTGCCTGGCTGCCTGGGGTTAACAGTAGCTTGAACTCTTCATTAACTAAGAAAATCTGATATCTAGCCATAAAACAGGTGCCATATTTACCAATTTGAAAAATTACCTACCTAATAAAGGAGAATAGATCTCCCCCAGAAAAGCAGGATTACCTAATTAAGCAGTTATGCACAACCAAGTATGTTTCAGGGAGACTATTGACAAAGGAAAAGTAGTATTTTAAAAGGGGCTGAAGGCAAAGTTAACTTAAATCACCAAAAGGGCAATGACTCTAAGCCTGGAATATCTTGTTAAATTCATAAACTTCTAGTTAGTTATATAAACATCTTCTATCAATGGATAACACCAATAAATAAGAATCACAAGACTCTAATAGGTAGGTGTCACCACGTTACAGGGCAGAAAGTTAGGGCAATGTGTACATGACAACTTTAGTTGATGCAAGTTACATTGGTATAAAGCTGCCACAGTTAGTACATTAGGAATGCGCATGCGTACTTGGGTCCTGTATGTTGGTGCTGCATGTACCCATCCGGAGTGCTTGTGTCAATGTGAAGAGCACTATGGGTAAGTATCCCAGTGTGCAACTCACCATCACTTGGTGCACTGTCCTTTGGGAAACTTTGGCAATTCATAGTAGGACGGAAAACAAGTCATGCAGGGTGACTGGGAGCAAAGGGTCAAGTTTCCAACATGCAGCTTTCTCCATCCCATAACTTTACACCTTCTTAAAAAAAAGCGCACAAGAGGGCATGGCACCTCTCGCTCTCCACCTTCTCTAACAGAAGTGTGGAGCCTGCACAACTCTATATTATTGGGCAGAGTGACAGAATGGGTATTATCACAGTTTCATGAAATAAGCACACTATTGGAGGTTGAAGTTGAAGCACACTTGTGTTGAGTGGGAGAGAGACCTGTGCAGGTAGTCTGTTGCTGGAGGCTAATGGAAGGGTTGTTCCATTGTTTGGGTGTTTCTGCAGCTATCAAGATTTTATCTTGAAAGGACTACAAATTTTAGATGATCAGAAAGGTGTTTCATCCTTGTAGAAAATGGCAAGCAACTTTCAAATCAAATTTATATATTGGATAAAGCAATTTAGCAAGCTTTTCTTGATATAGAAGTACATTTACTACCAGAATCTCTCAAAGCCCATACAAGGAGATTAGGAACTTCCTTTTGGACAGAAGTACCTTGCTTTTCTCAATGTGTGAAAGCACTAGCCTGAGCTTCAAGCTGTGGTGACAAGGGGTTAAAAAACTCCTGTCTTGGTTCGTTTGTATTCCTTGCTTCCTGGAGAAGAGGGAGAAGGAGGGAGGAAGGATTTCTTATCAGGTCCACTTCCGTTTACGGCCTGGTGAGTTTTATGGCTTACGGTGAGGTTTTTTTTCTTTTTCTTTTTATCCCTTGCTTGAGACAGTTGGATTTTCCTAAATGGATTAATTTCTCAAAACACACTTACACATACAGTCATACAACTTACTCAGGTTTGACTGATTGAGGGGTCCGCACCATTTCTATTCAACCCGTGATACCGAAGGGGTGAATGAATCTGATAACGGAACGCTTATTTAGCGGGAGGGGGGAGGAAAGGCAGATAGACACAGAGGGAATCCTCTTAAGTCACAGGAGCTCTATTGAGCAACGGAGCTACAAAGGCTCATGAGTTAGGGAAGGGGAAAGGGTAGCCTTGTGGCTGCAGTCACTCTGCCTGTCCATTGAGTCACTAGGTTCAGACAGGCTCCTCTTGCTATTCACCCGACCAACTTGTGGACGGATGAGAGCGGCTGAAACCTGTCTTAGTCCAACACTTGGTCAACAGCTCATAAATCTATCATTCATCATTCATTTATACAATAACACACATTCTCTGTTCAATTCAAATCCACTATTTATTGGGGGTTTTCTCTCTATCATAAGTTGTTTCCCCTTATCCTTTTACAATTCCTTAAACTTAACACTTAACACTTAAAACTTATAATTTAAACAACTAATCATACTAACACAGATACTTAAAGACTTACTTACAACTAAACAACATTTGATTAATACTTAACACACAGATGGATGAACTCAGTTGCAACAAAAACAATAAAAGTTTATGGCCAAATTTCCTTACTCTTTATGTTACGTTCCTGGGTTTTCCTCCAGGTGGAACCTCTATCGCCTTCACACCCTGGTTACTGGTTTTCTTCCAGGTGGAACCTCTATTGCATTCACACCCTGGTTACCAGCTCTAATGCCCTATACTTTCTTGAGCAGCGAGCTGGGGAGAGGCAATGATGGTTGATCAGGCCATCTTTGCGGTGCTATTCTGGCGCACCCCTTGTGATGCGTGGCTCGTCCAATTTGCCTGTCTCCTGACAACCTTATATATATCTCCACCCCAGCATATTGCTTGCTTAAACCAATTGTGACGTTTTGGCTACTGTCCAACCAGCAAGTCCCACGCCTGTGAAGGAACTTTTTGCTCTCCGATGGCTAGTTACAAGCCTTGAGGTGCCCACTGTTGCTGGACAGATTCTGTTTTTGGACTGTCAACAGGCCTCATCCTGTTGACCAGCTTTGACTTGATCGCCAAACTTTCGGAAACAGCTTGTTTTTTGTGACATTTGCCATTGTTGCTTGAGCAATCCTCTACGTTGGTATGCAATTACTCAAAAATGACCTCGGGGCACATATACATCACAGGCCCTATAGAAGTCTGTTACAACACAAGCTATGCTTTCCTTAATCACTATACACTTGACCAAGTGTTGATATTGTCATTAATGGATGAGAAGTTCAAAAAGCATGGTCTATAGTCCACTGTTGGATGCTAATATTTTATTTGATTTAAGTACTACTTCAGCAAGGTCCAAGAGTCTTGATTGATGAGAAATGAGAACTGTAAATAGAGTACCTAATAAAGTTGTGCCAGTCCACACTCCTTGATATCAAATAATATTAAAGGTTTACTACCTCTAGCTGCTGGCAGTGAGGAAGTGTACCTAAGCATCAGCACTGGCATAGTTAATCATGGAAATTTTTGGAGAACTTTTTTTTTTTTTCTTTAATGCAGGGTTCCTTGTACAATATAGCACATTAGCCTTAGGTTATGTAGCAAACTAGGAAAGTGTTCAGTAAAAATCATAGAAAGTATGTCAAGAGTTCATCTAATCCAGCCTCCTGTGTTAAGGCAGGACCAAGTTGTGCCTAGATAATCCCTGACATGTATTTATCCAATTTATTCTTTAAAACCTACAATGGTAGGATTCCACAGCCTCTCGAAGTAATCTGTTCCAGTGCTTAACCTTATGGTTAGAAAGTTTTCCCCAATACTTACCCGAGATCTTCCTTGTGGCAGATTGTCTATTTATTTCTTGTCCCACCTTCAGTGCAGATAGAGAACAATTGAGCACTGTCCTCCTTTATAATAGCCTTTAACATATTTGAAGACTGTTATGAGGTCCCCTTTCGGTCTTTGTTTCTCAAGACTATATATGTCCAGTTTTAGCCTTTCTTTAAACAGTCAGTTTTTCTAAAGCTTTTATCCTTTGTTGCTCTCCTCTGTGGACTCTCTCCAGTTTGTCCACATCTTTCCTAAAGCATGGTACCCAGAATTGGTTGCAATACTTCAGCTGAGTCCTCACTAGTGCTTAGTAGAGCAGAATAATTACTTCCTGTGTCTTATGCATGACACTCTGATTGATACAACCCAGAATGTTAGCCTTTCTCAACTGTATCACATTGCTGGCTCATTCAATTTGTGATCTACTATAAACCTCTGATCCTTTTCTGCAATACTGCTGTCTTGCCAGTTATTCCTCATTCTTTAACTGTGCATTTAATATTCTTTTTCCTTCCCAAGTGTAGTACTTCGCCCTTTTATTCCATAAATTTCATCTTGTTGTTTTCATCTGCAAATTTTATAAGCATAAGTCCACTCTATTATTTTTCTTTCTTTATCTCCCACACCTGCAGGTTCATAGGGCATCTGCCAGTTTCTGTCACTTCTTTTGGTCCTGTGCTGGTCTGTTCAGGCTTCTGCATGTCATATTGTTGCGTTTGGCTTCTTTCTCTATTCTGTGTAATATTTCTCTCAGTTGCCCTCTCTTTCTAGGTGGTATCCTTGTTATCACTTGTTGTGGAAGTCATGTTGGTGGCACACTTAAAGCAAATTCTAAATATGTCCATTGTCTTACCATATTTTGGTTGGCTTACTCTGCTTAGAATTTTTGATATTATTAGAATCCATTGGAAAGAAAGTTTCTTAAGATCTTTTCCAGGCATTTATTTTGGAAAGAAGGTGAACTTATATCAGTTTCTATTGTAGATTTCCATGACCTTGTTCTATAAAAGAGGACAAACCTGATGCTGGTATTACAAATTTTTATGTTTGTGTCAGTGTGAGTGATGCTATTTTCCCCAGTCTTTTCATGATTATGCATGTTTGTCACTTTTGATATTTGATGCTTGACATATAACATGGTATAACCATCATTCCACATCTAGCTTCCTAGATAAGTAAAAAGACTGATTACTTCTAGAGTTTCTTCATCTACTATAATGGTTTAATTTTATGACATTGATAACTACATGTTTTATTTTTCCCTTGTTGATGAACAAACCAACTTATTTTGCTGTCTTTTTTTTCTTCTATTAAGTGATGTGTTGAATTAAGCAGGACAACATCAGCAAAAATGAAGTAATCAATTGTTTTATCATTTTGTCCATAAAATTCCTTTGTGTCTTTCTGCAGTGACTTTCCTACTGATATAGTTAATTAGTAGAGCAAACAATAGTGCGGCTATAATACACCATTTCCGTTCTCCAGTTGTCACTGCAAACCACTGGCTAATGTTGTCACCATCTGATTACACATTCAGCTTTATCATAGAGATCCTTGATCATTCTAATTATTTTTGTTGGTATTCCATAACTCTCCCATACACTGTCTTTGTTCATTCTGTCAAAAGCCTTCTGGAACTCCATAAACTTTATCACAGGTGGTGCTTGCCACTCCATTTTATTCTCTAGCATGTCTGAGAACAAGAATATGGTCTGCACATGATATTTGTGGTATAAACTGTCTTTGCTTCTTGGTACATCCAGGATGATGATGTGCATGATTTTCTCAGGCCCTGAGTACTGTGATTCCTCACCAGTTATTGCAGTTGGTAAGGTCACCTTTCTTTGGCATTTTTACTACAAGGCCTCTTTTCTACTAGATTGGGTTCTTTTCTTCCGTCCATATTCTGTCCAAAACCACAAGGATAGCCACTCTTATTCAAGTCATTAATGACGATGTTGAATAGTACTGGACCCAGCACAGACCCCTGAGGGATCCCACTGGATACGTCCTCCCAGACTGGCAGCAAACCATTGATAACTACTCTGAGTATGATCTTTCCAACAGTTGTGCACCCACCTTATAGTAATTTAATCTAGAACACCTTTTCCTAGTTTGCTTATGAAAATCTCATGTGGAACTGTATGTAAAGTTTACTAAAATCAAGGTATACCATGTCTACCACTTGCCCCATCCACTAGGCCAGTTACCCTATCAAAGAAAGGAATTAGACTGATTTTGTTCTTGACAAATCCATGTTGGCTGATATTTATTACCCTGTTATGCTCTAGGAGAATATTGATTTAAATACTCTGGTTCCATATTTCTCCAGGTATTGGAGTTAAGCTGACTGTCCTATAATTCCCTCTGTCGTCTTTGTTCCTCTATGTAAAGATAGGCAAATGGTTACTATGTTTGCCCTTCTCCAGTCATCTGGGACCTCACCTGTAATTCATGACTTCTCAAAGATTATCACTAATGGTTCTGACGCTGCTTTAGTATAACGAATTTTATCTGGTTTATCTGATTTGAATATATCTAATTTATCTAAATGTTTTTATAACCTGTTTATTCCCTGTTTTGGCTTGTATTCCTTCCGTATGTATTAAGTATCCGGTCACAATTAACCTTTGTAGTGAAGATTGAAGGAAAATAGCTATTAAGCACCTCAGCCTTTTTGATGACATTCATTATTAGCTCTCCTTCCTCATGAAGTAGCAGACCTATGCTCTCCTGCCCTTCTCTTGCTCTTAATGTATTTTGTAGAACCTCTTAGTCTTTTATGTCTCTTGCTAAGTGTAACTCATTTTGTGCCTTAGTCTTTTTGATTCCCCCTTCTCCCTTTTTCTCCCCCCTCCCGTCCGTTGCCTGTGCTATTATTTTATGCTCCTCCTTATCACTTTCTCAATAATTCCACTCTCTGGGATTCCTCTTTGGTTTTCAGGTCATTATAGAGGTCCTGATGGAGCCATATTGGCTTCTTACAGTTCTTTCCTTCACATTGGGATAATTTGCATTTGTCTTTAATATTGTCTCCTTAAGAAACTGCCAGCTCTCCTGAACTCTTTTCCCTTATATTTTCTTCCCATGAGACCTTACCGACCAGTTCTGTGTGTCTGCATTTTTTGAAGTACATTGCTGTTGTTTTTCTGCTTTTATTCCTTCCTTTCCTTAGAATCATGAAATCGTATTTCATTATAATTTCCACCCAAATTGTATTCTTGATGTATAATGCAGCACCCATCTCCTTTTTTTCCCCCCTCTGCCTGTCCTTCCTCAACAAGCTGTGCCCCTCTATACCAATATTCCAGTCATGGGATTTAACCTGCCAAGTCTCAGTGATGCCAGTTAAGTAATAATTTGCCTTATGTACTAATACTTCCAGTTCCTGGTATTTATTCCCCTTTCTTCTTGTATTTGGATATAGACCTCTAAGCTGTTGAGGAGATTCTTCCACTGTTTCCCCTCTTGTTGCTTCGATGAACCAACTGTAATCTTTCACTGCACACTCTTCTCTCCCCCCAGCCCTCAAGGCTGCCTTTTTTTTTTTTAAATGCCTGCTGTGTGTGGGCTTTAATCACTTGCCTCCTTTGAACCTAGTTTAAAGCCCTCCTTACTATGTTGGGGAGTTGGTTTCCAAAGATGCTGTTCCCCTTCTTAGTCAACTAGATTCCCTGTGGTCAAGGTATCAAAAGTCATCCCATTGACACCATCTGCACAGCCATGCATTTATTTTTAGGATGAGCGTCTCTCTTCCTGGGCCTTTACCCTCAAGTGAGAGGATAGAGAAGAGCACCACCTGCATCCCCAGTTGCTCCACCCTCACTCCCAGAGTCCTATCTTCTGTTTTATTGAAATAATTGCATTAGTTTATATATTTTACAATATGCATTCAAGTAAACAAATAATTATTTATAAGAAATTAATACTAATATTTAACAAGCCACATACTCAACAGCTCCAGCTCGAAGCTCGCAGGAAATCAGTTGTTTTGCAGCCACACCATTTTGTGACATCTACAACTGTGGAGCAAAAATGTGTTTATACTGTATCATGCTTTAACTTTTTACCAAATCATCTACACATGTAGTGTAGATTGTCGATTGTAAAATCAAAATGGGTAAATCACAACTTTGATTTTTACCATTTTGATTTGAGTTGTGTGTGCTTTAGAAAGCTATAAGTAATGTGCAATAGCTTGTCTGGCAGAAATGTTTCCCTTAAATATATTTGGCAGTAGCAAATTTTAATAGATCAGTGTCTTGCCACTATTTCTGCTTTTTATATCCTTTGCAATTGAAACACTAAAGACTAGTATACAACTGAGCAGTTTTCACTGAATTTCTGTAGGGAAAAGTAAGTCAAACTAGAAAGTGCTTCACTTACTCTAGAACTGAAAGTACTTACCATTTGCTCATTGATAAATGAGTGTCAGAACTGGCATACATTCACCTTTTTCTTCTAAAAGAGCTAAAAAAATAGAATTCAAATTTTAATGGTGTCTCTTCTTTGGTAGTCATGTTTTCACACATGAAATTAGCTACTGAAGTGATAGGAAATAATATCTTTCTCTAGCCATTGTGGGAAGCCTGCAAATTTCAGAAAATTCCAATCTTTAGAATTTCGCTAGTTTACATTATCTCTGATGGTGGGTTTGTTCAAGTTTGTAGCAGAATTTCTATTTCTTGTGAAATTTGCTGCTTGGTAGCACAGCTGCCACCGTGCCCCTCTTCCCCCCCCAAAGTTCTGTGCCAAAATGGCTACAACACAAATTCAGCTTTTGGTCTCTTTCCCTAAAGTTAATATTTTTGTTGATGACAGCAGCATGAACGACTAATATCAGTTTTCACTACAAAAAGAGGAAGATCTTTAGCTACAGGCATTCTGTTCTGTGCAGACATTCTAACTGCCCTATAAATATTTTATATCTTGCATATCTGCCTTCTATAAAATGTCATCAAAAGTGTTGCTGAATTGTAGCATTTGACTTCTGCCTGTGGTTACATTACTCAATACACTTGCAAAATGTCTTTTTCTGTGTAATAGAAAACAGGACCTTGTTGAAAGCTTTTTAAAAACACCTGCATTGATTTATTCAGCTGGGGAAAAATAGTAACATGCCTCATAATACACTGTAATCTAAAATGCAATGCATTTGACATGGTTCCAAGAATCTCTCGTTTAGCTGGTTGTAATATAATGGTGGTTGTATTTTCCACAGCCCTTTGAGAGGGCAGTTAACTTTAAAAATTACTGAGCTATACTTTGAGGAATAGAAATAGATTATTAGAAACTGTGGCCCTTGACCATTCTCTGCTTTAATGACTGCTTTTTTGAGTAGCTTGTCCTGGAACCCACAAGAGGAGTGGCAATTCTTGATTTAGTCCTAAATGGAACACAAGATCTGGTCCAAGAGGTGAATATAACTGAACTGCTCAGTAATAGTGACCATAATGTAACTAAAAGTAACCTCCTTGTAGAGGGAAAAATGCCAAAAAAGGGCCACCTTAGTAGCATTTAACTTCAAAAAGGGGAACTATACAAATATATGAGGAACCTGGTTAAACAGAAATTGAAAGGATCAGTCAGAAGGGTGAAAGACCTACAGGTTGCATGAAGAAAACGTTTAGGCCTGGTCTACACTTGCTGTGGACTTCGGCGGCAGTTGACAGGAGATACACAAGCTAAGTACAGTAACTTGCATATCTCCTGTCGACTTCCTGACATCTACTTGCCTCAGCATCTTCACTGTGCTGTACTGTTAGGAAATGCCCTCCTGTTGACGCAGCACTACACTTCTTGCTGGGGTGGATTTACAGAGTTGACTTTTGGGTTCAGTTGATTGTCTTCACTGCTGCTCAATTGAACCCACAAAATCAATCCTGTACTGTCAGCGGTGCTGCCGGCAGTGTAGACATAGCCTTAAAAACACCATCACAGAGGCTCAAACTAAATGGATTCCCCCCTTTCCCCTCCAAAGCAAAAAAAAAGAAAAACCCAAACAAACCAGAGTAAGAGATCCAAAAAGAGCAGAGTACACAGCGGAGTAAAAAGTTGCTTAGGGCAAAAAGGTATCCTTTAAAAATTGGAAGTCGAATCTCAGCGAGGAAAATAGAATGGAACATAAACTCTTGCAAGTCAGGTGTAAAAGTATAATAAAGCAGGCCAAGAAAGAATTTGAATATCAACTAATTAAGGACACAGAAACTAATAGCAATATGTTTTTAAAATACATCAGAATCAGGAATCCTGCCCAACAGTCCCACTGGATGAACGAGGTGTTGATGGGGCACTCAGAGAAGGGACAAGGACATTGTGAAGAAGCTAAACGAATTCTTTTTATTGGTCTTCTCTGCAGACGGTATGGGGGAAGATCTCCACACCTGAGCCATTCTTTTTAGGTGACAAATCTGAGGAACCGTCCCAGATTGAGGTATCACTAGAGGAGGTTTTAGAACAAATCAATAAATTAAACTAAGCCATCAGGACCTGATGGTATTCACCCAAGAGTTCTTCAGGAACGCAAATATGAAATTGCAGAAATACGAACTGTGGTCTGTAAGCTATTGCTGAAATTTGCCTCTACTGGATGACTAGAATGTAGCTAATGTAATTCCTATTTTTAATTTATTTAAAAAAAAAGGCTCCAGAGGTGTTCCTAGCAACTACAGGCTGGTAAGCCTAGCTTCAGTATCAGGTAAATTGGTTGAAGCTATAGTAAAGAATATAATTATCAGACAGATGGATGAGCATGATATGTTGGGGAAGAGTGAACATGGCTTTTGTAAAGGGAAATAACGTCTTAGCAATTTGTTGACTTCCTCCCGCAAAGAATTCCAATAAATGTGGACAAGGGTGATCCAGTGGATAAAGTTACTTGGATTTTCGGAAAGCCTTTGACACGGTCCCTCACCAAAAGCTTTTAAACAAAGTGAAAAGTCATCGGATAAGAGGGAAGGTCCTCTCATGGATCAGTAACTAGTTAAAAGGCAGGAAACAAAGGGTAGAAATAAATGGTCAGTTTTCACAATGGAGATTGGTAAATAGCTGAGGTCCTCCCCAAGGATCTGTACTGGGACCTGTGCTGTTCAACATATTCATAAATGATCTGGAAAAAAGAATAAACAGTGAGGGGGCAAAAATTGCAAACAATACAAAATTACTGAAGGTAGTCAAGTCTAAAGTCGACTGTGAAGAGTTAAAGGAATCTCACTGGGTGACAAAATAGCAGATGAAATTCAGTGTTGAGTGCAAAGTAATGTACGTTGGAAAACATCCCAGTTATCCATACAAAATGATAGTCTAAATCAGCCGTTCCCACTTAAGAAGGAGATCTTGGCGTCATGGGATAATTCTCTGAAAACATCCACTCCATATGCAGGAGCAGTTAAAAAACTGAACAGAATGTTAAGCACCAAAAGGTTAGATTAGAATTGGGAAAATGAACAGAAGGGCAACAAAAATGCTTAGAGGTATAAAACAACTTCCATGATAGGAAAGATTAAAAAATACTGGGACTGTTCAGCTTAGAAAAGGGATGACTGAGGGAAGCGTAGGATAGAGGTTTATAAAATCATGAGTGGTATAATCAAAGAGACTAGGGAAGTGCTGTTTACCCCTTCACATGACACAAGAACTGGGGTCACCCAATGAAATTAATAGGCAGCTGGTTTAAAACAAACAAAAGGAAGTATGCACAGTCAGTCTGTGGAACTCTTACCTGGCGATGTTTTGAAGGCCAAAATTGGGTTTGAATTGGATTTAAAAAAGAATTAAGTAAATTCATGGAGGATATGTCCATCAATGGCTGTCAGCCAAGATGGTCTGGGATTAAACCCTATGCTCTGGGTTTCTCTAAACTTCTGACTGCCAGAAGCTGGGACTGGACCTGTTCTGTTCATTTCCTCTGAAGCATCTGGCTCTGGCCAGTGTCTGAAGACAGGATACTGGGCTAGATGAACCGGTGATATGACTCAGTTTGGCCATTCTTATGCTTCTGTTGCAAAGACCTTTTATGATCTGTAACTGTCCCTGCATATTTTGTTGCTTCATGGATCACCTATGTTATCAGAACACTGAAAATAGAAAGGCTAGTCACAATGGGTGCAGGAACACTTCCAGTGTGGTTAGTGTTCCCCTTTCTTTTGGTTAAATAATAATTAAAAAAAAAAAAAGTCAATTGGGTCCCAGTCCTGCAAATGCATGTCTGGCCAATCCTAAATACAAGTAGTCAAATTACCAAACTTTGCAAGTGTCTGAAATTACAGGCCGAATCCTTCAAAGTATGCTTCACATGGTCACTTGGTAAAGGTCACCTTCCTTGTTCGGTTCTGTTTGGGCTTATGAGGAATGGTTGGGAGAAGGGCCTTGCTAGCTATCTATTTTTGTGCGTCTGATGTTGCTTCTAGTACTGAATTCTCTGCCCTCACTTTAATGTTTGCTGCTGATACACTGAATATGGCTAGAATTTGAGAAAAGTATTCTCACCCATCCCAGCCTCCCACAAAAAATACATCAGAATTACTGTTGCAAATGAGCAGTTGGCACTGTTCGATCCCATTCTGCTGGAATTGTTCGCTAGAGGTAGCAAAGAATCAAATACAAGGAGGCACTAAAGGCTGTATTTAGCACCTCAAGACCTCCTTTAAATCTTATGTATTTCAACCAGGAGTCTTGTCAGGATTTTAAACTGAAGCTATGTCTTTATAACCATATTTGTAATTGTGTGGGAGGTGTCTGCTTTAAGAAGCATTTATATTCTTTACAGGCTTCTACTTTTGTTGCAAGGAGTGAAGCAAAGAATACGTCTTGATGCATAGAATGGAAGACAGAAGAGAACTGCTTTAGGAAATCCAACAGCGGTAGAGCTGTGCAGTGTGGTACCAGGGTAGCAAATTTAGCCGTTTCCATTTTCAGACCACTTTCCTCCACCTCTTGACCCAAAAAAAAATCTTCCTGTAGCATTTTGAAATTTTGCTATGTGCAATTTTTTTGGGAAGTATGAGGTAAATCAGGCATGTATTTTCTGTCTTTTCTCAAAACTCAGACTTCAGAGCTTGAAGACTTAAATTGTTTCACAATTATCCCCAGTGAAAACTTTTATTTTGTGTAATCATCTGATTTACTGCATTTCTAACTCACCACACACTGGAGAATCCACATCCTGATTTTTGGGTTTGAACATTTTTCCTGCATACAGAGATATTCATACCCACATGCTGTAACTTTTCATATGCCAAGAAAAGCCACATGCCTGTACAATTGCAGATGATAACCTAATGTACAAACCACCCTCAGTATATAGCAGACAAGCAGTCAAGTTCAATCAAATTAGGCTGGTGCTTGTTTATAATTTAAACCTTAACAAAAGGGGGAACTTGATTTAAAGCTAAGGGCAAGTGTCCTTGGTTAACTTCTTGCTTTGTGTTTTGAGTTTCTTTAGGTAGGGGACAGCAATTTACAGAGCCAGCCAGCCTGTATACTAGCCTCCCAATCCAGTAAACTTTGATTTGAGTTATGCAAGTAGGTCTGGTTCTGCTAAAACGGCTGAGTAGTCCAGGTACCTATTCAGACACTTTCCAAAAACCATTAGGGGTGTCTCACAACCTTTTGTCCCATGGACAATAGATATGACATAAGTAGTAGCTTTTTGGATTGCCTTTCAGCAATCTTTTGTGGATAGCCCTGGGTACTACTGATCTTCTAATTAGTTTTGAAATAGGTCTCTTCCCCCTAGAGCAATGTTTAACGTTTTAAGTAGTGTGGTATAGCAAGGGCAGAGGGCAGTAGGAAAGTTCTCCTATTTGTAAACTGGGAGGTGGGTGGGCATAAACTTGGGCACGATTTGAAAAAGAACGGGCTGCAAGTTGTGCAGTAGGAAAGTTCTGGAAGGGCGGTATGTAAGTGCTAGAATGATCCGGGCTTTATTCCCTATAGAGTAGCCAGAGTCACTAGAGGGTCAGTTGACACCAATTAAGGCCCCACCCAAGTGCCTATAAAAACCCTCTACTCCTGAGAGACAGGGTGGAGTTGAAGGAGTAGGCGTGTGGTGAGCAGAGGAGTGTGTGGAGTTGTGAAGGAGAACAGAACGGAGTACAGTGGTGTGTGGAAGAGAGGTGGAGTCCTGAGGAAGGTACTGGGCTCAAGAAGACAGAAGAATAGAGGAGGGGAAATAGCTCAGGGGAAAAGTCTGCAGCTACAAGTACAGTGCCAGCAGCACATAGCTGCTACTCAGAGGGCCCCTGGACTGGGACCCGGAGGAGCGGGGCGGGCCCGGGTCCCTACCCCCCTCCCTGGGAAGACGGGGTAACCGTCAACGCCCTGGCCCACTATGAGAGACAAAAGTGCAAAACGCACTAGGGAGAAGCTGGCCATTTGTCACAGTAGCAAGTACCCCTTAACTTCTGAAAATCTTAAGTACCCCAACACTCAATTTTCCACTCTGAGAAATACAATCTTTTTCCACTTTACCGTTGGACGACTGTATTTCTCGTAAAGCAGGAGAGTTCTGCAGTGCTGTGTGGCTGTGGCAGATCATAAAATCGCCTGCTGTTTTTCCCCTCCTTCCTTCTCCACTTCCTCCATATAGGAGCAAAGGAAAATGCCAGCCAATCACTATGGCCTGATGCCAGGGTCACGTGGTGTTCCCCTCACACAGGTGGGAACTTGAGGTGTGAGCAGGCACTAGGGCCCACCAGAATGGATAGCAGCACTCCCCATGGCCGTCCCTAGGGGGGTGCAGGCCTGGGGCAAATCACACTGTGGGCCCCTCTTAAGATTTGTATACTGGTAAAATCTGGGGCTGTCATAGCTGTCAATTGACAAGTACGCCTGCAGGTAGAGCCCGGCTCCAGGGCTGGGCAAGCCGCTGGGCTCTCCAGGTGGTTTTCTGGGCACCAGGCTTTGAGCCGGGGAGGGGAGCTGCCACCTGGGCAGGTTGCAGGCAGCAGCCGCCTGGCTGCTAGCCCAGGAGGGAGCGACTGCCACCTGCTCTGAGCTGGGGCAGAGGAGGTTTCCACTCAGGCTGGGACCCGGGGATGTGGAAGGCCAGGGCAGTCACCCAGCTGTGAGACCAGCTTGCAGGGTGCAGGAGGCTGCTGCTGGGCTCCCACCTGGGACCTGGCTTCCCAAAAAACCAGCAGCTGCTGCTCAGCTTCCTAGGACTGAGGTGGCTGTCGTCTACGTCCTAGCTAGGAGGTGGGACCATGCAGGAAGCTGGCGGCTGCCGGCTGCCTCCCCCAGAAGCCAGTGGCTGCCGCCTGCCTCCCTTCACTGGGTTTTTCGCTACGTACCCCCTGCCCGTGTCTTGCGTACCCCCAAGGGTAAGTGTACCACACATTGAGAAAATATGCCCTAGAGACCTGCAATATACATCTGGGGTTCCTAAATCTTTGAGTAGCATAAGTTTTATTACAGGAAGGGTCTGAAGACAATAAATCTATAACTGAAATATCCAGATAAAGTGGTCATCTTTTTTTTTTTTTTTCCTTGCTTTTGCGGGGGACGTGAGGTGGGCAGGCTGTTATGGAAATGTTACAAGGACCCTTTGTGGATTCCTGTGTTGTATATGTCCTAGGTGAGTAACAGAGAAAACAGGCCAACAACTCCTTTGTATCCATGCTCTTCCTCCTCTCTAGAGGAGACAGCTGGCTATTCTGCTACAGTGCTTGTAACTGCTAGCTGGCACATGAAAGCTTTATAAAATTTCTATATATGATTTGGGTAAGATGACTAGGGTTTTTATTTCATCTTCCTCTGTACTGAGTAGTATTTTGGAGTCCAGCTCCTAAAAATCCTGTGGCAAACTATCCCAATCCAACCAATTTTTACTTTACTTCCTACAGCAGATAAGACATAGTTGAGTTTATGCTGTGATGATCTGATTTTTTTTAATTTTAATGGAACGTGTAGACTGCAAATCCACCAAGTTAAATCAATGGGCTGCAGAAGGGTTGTGGGGAGGAGGGATGGCAGGAAGGGGGGAATCACATGCTTCACAGTAACATAAGTTCTTCTGCACCTGTAGTGTTACAAGGCTAGAACTGCTCTCCTACAGAGAGCAGCAATTATCAATTGCTGTTTGATGTCTTTTTCTGGGTCCTCCTAGTTAGTGTCAGCATGGCCAGCATTTCATAAAGATCTCAAAGGTCTAAAAAATGTCACTTATTTTTGAAGGACAGAAAAGGGACCTTACAGTGCGGATACTTGAAACATGGTATTGGCCTTATCTGGAAGGGTCAGGTGTATAATCCTTAGTCTTGAGTCTGACAGTCAAAATAAGGTTGACTTGTTTGCCATAAAAATAAAGTAAACCTACCAGAATTCCCTTGTGAGTTTGCAGTAGATGACTCGTTATTCAGTGAACATTATGCAGATGGCTATAGAACCAGTTAGAGAGAAGGCTCCATGCAGGGCAGTTTCCTATGAATGAGGAGATGCTAGGCTTACTAAAGAACTTGGCTGGGGAGGGGTACTCTACCTGAGACATGAGAAAAAACTTTACACATGGGAAGTATACTTCAACAGCTTTTCTGAAAAATAAGAAGCATATCGTATTGAAATGCAGTATTTAAAATTTACAAGACTTAAAAGAACCTTTCAGAGTTTATATAGTTGTAGAGTGCCGAGCTGCATCACCTTGCAGAGTTCCGTTCTGTGTTTTTCTGGACATCCTGTTGGCAACTCTCTCCTGAATAAACTGAATTATGGCAGCATTTATGAGTTTACATGCTCACAAGAAAAAACTGTAGATGGGAATTATCATGTTGGCTGGAGACATTCTTGCTGTTTCCAAGTACTTAGGGTCATTAATATTTGTTTTTTTTTTCATAGAAACTCACTGTTTTCTCCTTGTTTAAATGTTTTATGTAGCTCTTAAAATCTTGTTTCTAGTCAGTGAATCTGGGAGACTGTATATAGGGAACATAAACCACTAAAAGTATCAACTAGTCTCGTTTTCTATCTAAAAATTATAAATCAGTATGGTTAAAAATCTCACTTGATTACTAAAATGAAAATAATTTTGTATATAATATTTATTTTGGCTTGGTCTGTGCCAGCATTTTCTGTATAGACAATTTTTAATTATTTCCCTGAATAGTTGGTCTCTTTTTGCTGAAAAGACACTTTTCAGGGAGCAGAAAAACATATATATTTTTTCAGAATTAAATAACTTCAGGACATTACTTAAAGACCACTGCATTAAACTTGATTTTTTTTTTTAATTACTGAGTTACAAAAAGTTAGTTTTCGAATGTCCTTTTAATATAACTTTGTAGCTTGCAATTACAAGAAAATATCAGAGCAAAATCACAACCTATAAGCTCTTTTCTTTGTTTTGCAGATCGTGAGGACCAATCAATTCTTTGCACGTAAGTAAACAAAACACTTGAATTCATGAGTTGCTTTTTTATCATAATATAATGACAGTACAAGGCACATGGCTACTGTTGCCCAGATAGATTAATCTTAGTGTTCTCTTAGCAGCACTACTTGTAACAATTAAGAATGCACAATGTAAACTCTAATCTAGTCTGGGATAGATATGTTGACTCATTCATAAAATAGTAGACTTGAATTTCGTCCCATTGTCAACTTACTGAAAATTAAATAGCATTTGCTACTTGATAAGCATAATATATCTAAAAAACAATAATCCATCTGCAAAAAAGTATCTCTCTAATTTATAGATAATTAATATTCCACTAATGTTAAACCATACTGCAATTATTCAAAGTGTAGAGGCTTGCTGAATAACTACAGAATTGGACTACTTGCCTACATGGTAGGTTCAACTGCAAAATACACTCAAACCAAGACTCTATAAAAGCCAATTATCCTATATTTTTGGTGGCATATAGTGCAAAGAATATCATTGGTTGTATCAAAAAAAAAAAAAAAAAAAAAAAAAGAGAATCCCTCTTCCTCCTCCCTCCCCCCAAACACAAATTAGTTTCTGAAGAAGCTGTCTGGTTCCCTCCTTTCTGATCTCTCTTTGGCTGGCTAATAGTTTAGGTTGGACTTCCTTTCAGGCCTTCGTACCTGACTGAGTTAGCTAGGAGGCCCTTTAAATGTTAATTTGCAATCTTCCCTGTCAGTTACAGCTCCAAGTCCGCTAACCTTTTAGTCAGCTGATTTTACCTGATTTCAAACTTTCCCCTAAGGGCTTGTTTGTTAGACTTCCTTCCTCAATTTGATTACTAGTTAATTCACTATATGTAACATGTCTGGACACTCCCACCAATGGTTTGTTCCAGGACACCCAAGCTTAACAGAATGATTCCTACCAGAAGCAAAAACTCTAATATTTCCTAGCCTGTAAAGTAATACTTGAGAAGTATTGGGGGTTTCCCAGGGTAGGAGATGGTACAGTCCAAATGCAGGTCTACCCTTCACCCTCTCATTGAAAAGTGGGTTAGGGTCAGTAGTGTTCAAATGGCTATTCTCCAAAACAGAAAAACACTCTCTATGAGGAAAATGCCCCACCTCCCTCCCCCAAGCAAGAATAACCCTTTTTCCTTGCTTTTGATAACAGGAAGCTCCCACGGCTTGCTGCCACTGCCATTCATTGGGAGCCTCTCTAGCATACCCAGAATCAACAGAGCTTATATTATATTAAATGGATTAAAAACTGTTTAACTAGTAAATTGCAAAAAGTAACTGTAAATAGAATCATCATTCAATGGGAATATTCCTAGTGGAGTCCTTCAGATTCTTGGTTTGTTGCCTTTCATTATCTTTATTAACAATCTGGAAGAAAATATAAAATCATTACTACTAAACTTGCAGAGGACACAGGTGAGTGCAGTATTAATAATGAGGCAGGTTGGTTCTACAGGCTGACTTGAATTGCTTGGTAAAATGGGCTCATTTGAACAAGGAGTGAGTGTGTTAATACAATCAGTTCAGGATCATGCATCTGGGAACAAAGACGTTTGGTGACATTTGCAAGAGGGACTATACCTTGGAATTGCAGTTGCACTGAACAGGACTTCAGGGTCATAGTAGATAACCATTTGAATATGCACTCCCAATGCAATGCTGTAGTTAGGAGTGCCAATATGACCCTCAAATATAAAATAGAAGTAGTGAGGTGGCATTAACTCTGCATATGGCACTAGTGATTTAATTACTGGAATACTGTCTAGTTCTGGTCCACATATCAGGAAGATGTCCAAAAAAAAAAGTGTGTTTAGGACAGCTATAAGAATGGCTTGAGGTCTGGAAAACAATCTCTATATAAAGAGACTTTACAAGCTCAAGAGACTTGACTTGACTTATCCAAGAGAAGGTTAAGACGTGATGACAATCTATGTGGAGAGGAGAGCTCTCAGCTCTTTTTATGTAGTATAACAAGATCCAGTGGTTGGAAGCTGAAGCTCGACAAGATCAATCAAGAAATAAGGTACAGATTTTTACAGCAAGGTTCATTAACCATTGGAAGAACTTAAGTCTTTCTGAAGTTCCTTCTTATTGTTCATGGCAGTCAGACAACCTGGCAAATGTCTGACCTGGTAGTTCTTAGTGCCAACTAAATAACTTAAAATGCCTCAAATCTTCTCTGCTCTGCTGAGGTAATATCTGTCTGACCTGAACATTGGCTGTTAGACTCCCTTGTACACTTTCTGTGCAGGGCTTCTCAACATGGTGGATTTGAAACCTGCGGGTTTCAAGCCCTTCCGGTCCTGTGATGGACAAATCCCTCAAAAGATGGGTACCTCTTTTGTTTAGGGCAGTCCCATATCATGAGTGGATAGATGTTTATTATACCTATTGTTCTCTTTGGATATTCACAAGGTCTGCCCCAAGAGAAGGAAGTTTTAGCTGCAATCTGTTAGTCCCTTCAGTTCTTGAGGAGACTCTGCTGTTGAGTGACAAGTGTCAAAAACCAACTTCATCCAGTGCTCAACCTAGCAGACAGGTGACCCCAAAGAACCAATCACAATAGAGAAGACAGTGCCAGGGAAAGAGCTGGCACCAGCATATATGCCTGTAGTGCGAAAGCAGACCACATGGCTTTACAGACATTGGCATCAAAGAGGACATAGACAACTCTACTACCAAAATCAGAGACTGAGGGGCCACTCCAAACAGAGGCTGAGACTTAAAATGGAACTCAGTATCTTCACACAAAGTTTGATCATGAAAAGCCACTGGATACAAATCCACCAAGCCGCACATGGCTGGTGAAGAGAGGCAGCCTACAATACTGAGGAAAACTTCGGCACCAGACCCAGAGCCGGGGTTGCACCTCTCTGCATTGAGACCTGTAGCAGACAGAGTGCCTCTGAATGAACTGGGACAGTCACTGGCACAGAGGTTTATCTGTATTGAGAGTGCCCTGTTTAGCACTGCCCAGAGAGGAAGTCTATGTCCCAGTCACCGGGGAATGTGTTCTCATGATCCTTGAGCTGAGAACTCTTCTCTATGATGTCACATAAGCCTGCTGGCTTTCCCTACAAAACTGAAAAACCATCCTAACAGGAATGCCATTGGACTGGCCAACATCAAGTTATTGAATCATATCCCTCCTTTATGCTGCTGTGGCCCAACTGGGCTTTAGGGGGTCTGCCATTTCAATCCATTGAGATTGTCTCCATGCCCAAGAGAGGTCACTTTACCCAGCATCTTCTCTGGCCAGACCACCAATGTCAGATAGGGAGAAACACCAGGGAGAACCAGATCTGGGGGCCAAGCAACACCAGTGTCCTGCCTTGCCACCAAAGGACCTCATATCACCTGACAGAGGTGTCTTTGGCACCAACTGACACCAAGTCTTTTCAAGAGTCCCTTATGACATTCTAGTGAGAGAAACATCCAATCAGAGAAATATCAAAAGTTGTTTGATGCTTTGAGAACTGTCAGTGGCTTTCCCAAGGTGGACAAACTTCAACCTTCCCCTTGTCCTAAAAATGGCCCTTAAAGCTAGTTTTCTGGCAATGGTGCAAATGCACTGTTGCTGCCAACATTAAGTACTAGTGTAGCCATGGTAGAAAATATTTGAGTCCTGTCTTTGGTAGCTATAAATGGTATAAATACAATGCCTCAACATCCGCATCATTGTTGCTGAGAAATGGTAGTAATTATACTAATGTAGCAGTACTCTAAAATGGAAACAATATTGAAACAGGAAATGTGGGCCTCCGATGAGGACAGTAAAGTTTTTTGACTTGTAAGGAAATGCTAGATGCTTGCGTTTAAGGAAGGTGACAACTTTGTGTACTGTTGCCGCCGCTCGTTATGATTAAATGGGAGAAAGCACCAATCGGCTCTGAGATGAAGAAATTCCTGATACTAGGATCATATGAGACATGATCAAGCCTCTCCTAGACTTGTTGTTGTTAGTGGTAGGACTTTGTTGATGTTAAAATATGAAAACATAAGTTCCACTTTTTTTTGCTGGCATTCTAAATTTGAGAACTTACACAAGCTTATGGTATTCCCTTCAAAATGGCAACTAGATTTGATAAATGTGTATTTTACAGATTCATGAAGCCATATAAGGGTATATAATCTGAATTGGCTTCTGATGAGAGTAGTGGGGTGGGGAAGAAACTGAGTTTGCTTTTAAAATGACAACAGCAACAAATACCAGGCATTTCTGTACACAACCTCTGGCTGAGTTCCAGCTGCCTGACATTCCCCAGACAGATGGTTCATATCTTTTCACACCAGTTAAGAGAAGACAAAATGAAAAGCTATAAATAGTAAAACGAATGCTTACATTTTCTGAATCAGTCCAGGTACTCGGGTGTAGCTCTCACCTTCCAGTAGATGTAAGCAGGTAGTTATGATGATCCTTTATCTACAGGCCTTGCTTTCTGAATTCTCCAATTGCTTCTAGTAGGCAAAGGATCCATCCAGTTATTTCTCTGGTAGGAGCTGGCAAGGAAACTTACTCTGCACAACCGCCACTAAGGAAGAAGCAAAAGAAGCACCTGTGGTTGCAGTTGTTTCTGCAGCTACTTGCTGGTACCACCAGACTTTAAGCACATGCTTCCCTGTGTTTGGTGCCTAATATAAGGTGTCTGAGGTAAGGGGTTTCCTGTCCTCAGTGTGAGAGTGGTGAAGAGGTATTCCTCTGTTTTTTGTGGGGAACCTAGTGACTGAGAAGAAACCTGCAAAAGAGCAGATAGCAAGCTACATTGGTCATCCTTCCTCTTCAGTGGGTCTTGCTAGTAGACCCTTTGCCTCCTGGCAAGCTTGTTCTTTGCCCAAGTTTGCTGTTTCTCAGAAACAGCTGAACAGTTTTGTCTGAAATTTTACGAAATTCATTCTGAGGCAGGCACCTAGCATAGGAAACTTCAGCCTGAATGTTTAGTTTGGCTGAAGCTAAAAGCAACGGAGAAGTGTCTTATAATAGAAAGTGTTGAGCAACTGTAACATGGCTGTGCCATCTCCCCCTCCCCCCCCCCACACATTCAGCATCCAATCTTTACTCAATGGCACTTTATTACTTTGCAGCAGAGACTGGTGAGGGGAAGCCCTCACTGGAGCACTAAGGCTGGTTTGGTGCGTACCCATTCCAAAGTTCGCTGCTGTCTCACCTAAAAGCTGCACTTAATGTAGCACTGTAGCACACCCACGTGTGGTCAAGCAGTGCAGTCAGCATGGCCCTCTCCTGCATTAGCATGCCATGAACGAACAACCGGGACAGCTACTAGGCCTCATCCCTGGGAACGGGCCTTCGGTGGCTGAGTGGGTGATATGCGTATTTGATTTCCTTAGGTCTGTGGTTTTTTGTAGTCTCTCTAGATTTTTAATCAAGTTTTGTTTTTTGCTGTTGAGCTAGCTTTCGGTGCACATAGGGTAGTCTGTCTAACATCTGTGGGTGAGCATTCCACAATTATCCCTCAGAATCTCTGCTAATGGGACTTCCTTTCTTCCAAAAAGCTTTTCTCACCGCAGAGTTCAAGGAGCATAAAGAACAATTTCTCTTTGATAAGGATTTTTATTCCCTTCCCTCAGAGTTCAAATTTATGGGCTTAGAGTGCTCATGAATGTCTGATAGGTGTGGGGGAGGAATCAACAATGTTTTTGTCCACTGATATTCCTCAGTGGTTCATCTGGTGTCTATGGGCCTTCTTTTGTTGGGCAGGAGATGACACCTCTTGTGGTAAACTAGTATTTCACATTTGGTAATGCTTCTCTCCTGATAGTTTTAGAACAAACACTTTTATAGTTGCAGAGCAAATATTTAAATACTACCTTAAAACATGGGATACAGATAGTGTAAGAGAGATTAATGCATACAACAACTTACAAACATTTCATAAAGTCTAAACATAGATTTATAATACTAATGCACAGGTGAGCCAGACGAGTTTCCCATTGTGCGTTTGCCACTGTTCACTGAGGCTCAGGGCCTTGGAAAGAGCTGGCACCTGGTCTGTCAGCATCACAACCCTCCCTTATAAAGTTGAATCAGTATTAAAATACTATACTTAATACTGGCAAAAATAGACAATTAATTGAAATGTGAGAAAAGGAAAGCTGTAGCTGCCTGAATGTCACAAAATATAGCACTGCAGAAGTATTAGATGTCAAGAAAGCAAATTTGGGGCAATTACCAAATCTAGTACATATAATGCAATGGAGGAAAGTGTTACCTTGGAAACTTCAACTGCAAAAGTTGTTAATCCACACTGCACTCACAAGTTTCAGTTTAACTGTTTGTAACAGAAATGGCAACTTACTAAACTGACACCTGAGCAGGCTTGAAATGGTTCCATGCTTAACTGTGTCAAGATGAATTTCTAAAATGAATATTTAACAATGGGAAAAAACTTGCACTGTTTCAGTGCAGTTTCAACCTTCCTAATTTTATATACCTCATCAACTCAAACAGCAATTTCTCCTCATTTCTGACCTGTGGTTTGGTAGCAGAGATAAGTTTGTAGTGAGGTCTCATTACTAAAATATGTGCTGGTAGATTTATAATGTAGAATTATCTGATTATGGCTATGAAATAAACTTATGGTTCCGGTTTCATGTGAAGAGAACATAGTTTTAATATCTGCCTTGGAAAATCAGTTTACAACTTGGAGTGTCCTACAGCTACATCTTGAAATACATCAAATGTATTGAGACATATCCTACTTTCATTCACTAAAATGTATGTTATCTTTATGAATATGTGCATTGTACCTGTTTACAGCAATAAAAATAAAATTGTAATATATGTATAGTCCCTGCAGTCCTATAGTCCTTCAACCGAGCCAAGAATCTGATTATGCTATAAAATGATGATTCTTCAATATATTAAGATGTATTTTACTACTAATGCTCCTAGGCCCTGATTTTGCAAGTGCTCAGCACTTCTGAATCCCATCAAGCTTCAGTGGGATTTGTGGGAGCTCAGCGTTTCTGAAAATCAGGCCCCCAAAGCATGAAGTACCATAATGGCATTATGTTAATATTTCCATTTTTCTGAGAAATTCAGTCCATGGCCTTGGTCAAGTCAATCTCTCTGCTTTCCTGTCCTTCAAAGAAAAGGTAAGAATACTTTGCCTCCCACAAGAATTGAAAATTGTTGTTTGCTGCTGTTTAAAGCACTAAGATAAAACATATTCGTAATTCATAATAAGGATACTTTGCAATGTACCAGTAACTAAATTATATGGTAGGGAGACACTTTGGATAAGGGGAGTATTTTAAACAGACAAACTCCTGATCCGTTTCCTTAGCAGAGAGACGAGGTGTGTAAGGTAATATCTCTTATTGGACCAACTTCTGTAAATGAGAGACAAGCTTTGGAGCCACACAAAGCTCTCCCTTAAGTTTGGGAAAGGAAAATGCATTTTGTTGTGAAGCTGGCAGTTCTTTCCGCAAACCTGAAGAATAGCTCTGTGTGGCTCAAAAGTTTGGTTCCCTTATCAACAGAAGTTGGTCCAATAAAAGATATTACCTCCCCCATCTTGTCTCCAGTATCCTGGAACTGACACGTCTGCCACCACACTGCATACATCCTTAAACATTAGCACTTTTTCTTTCAAACAGTTAATAAAATACTATTGTGCAGTCTAAGCCTGAGACTCAAATGAAATTAGCTAGTTACCATAAAAGTTTAACTATGCTTGTTAAACTGAATTTTGTCAGAAAAATGTTTGAATATGTCTTGCAGAGGTGAATCTGGTGCTGGGAAGACCGAAAACACCAAGAAAGTTATTCAGTACCTTGCTCATGTTGCTTCCTCCCATAAAGGAAGAAAGGACCATAATATTCCAGTAAGTTTTTCTTCATTTTCAGTTGTCTGTCTCTTCCAAGACCAAGCTTTATTGTATCTAAATATCCTAAAATGCTGCCACTGCTAGAAGGATTTATTGATTTAAAAATTAATTTTTAGAGATGAAAAATAAATATCAATTGATATGCTTGTTAGCTAGGATATCATTAAAGTGTGTTTTATCTAGCAACAGAAATGAATATGGAAAATAAAACGAGTGCTCATTTCACAGAATTAAAAACAAATATTAACAGCTAAACTCTGACAGGATATGTGGAAAATTACAATATGTCATAAAAACCATGCTTTTGCAGTGGTGAGTCCTAGAATTAGGGAGAGGTAACAAACAACTGAGCCCTTGCTATGATTGATATCGTTCTTTTTTACACCACATGGTAGTGGAAAAACATAACTCATTGGCTTATAACTTTGGAATCTTGCAGCATTTTTTTCAAATTTACTGCTGGACATCAATAAAATCTGAGATGCAGACTGGTGGATTTAAGGGTTTTATGTCATGGATTTCAGGTCATTAGTTGAACCCTCATAGTGAATCCATTATTCAGCTTGACTCTAAGCAAGTGGTTCACTGCAAAAAATATTGTGGTTTGCATGCTTGATATTTCACAGTAGTACTACAGATTGTATGGCTCTTAAGACCTAAAGCAGTCTCTGCCTTGAACTGTTTGTCATAAAGGTAAACAGTAGCAACCCCTTTGGTTAGTTTACATTATATTTCCCATTACAAGTTGTCCAATAGATCCCCGCCTGCCCCTTGACTTGAATCCTGAGCATATGGCGGCTCAGAATCGTAGGAAAGCAGGAGCCAGAACTACCGGACTCATGATTTATACACGAGTTGGCAATGCTGAAGAGAATGGATAGCAGCAGGAGAGGGTTAAGAAGGAGAACCTGGAGGAGAGTTGTGGGGAATGGGAGGGCAGAGGGGAGGCTGCACTGTGTTAATGTGGACTCTTGGGGGAGTCTTTAATCCTGTGTGTAGAAAACCTGAATTACAACCTCAACATCAGCAAATATTCCATTGGTTGATCTGCATAGGATAATTATACAACGAGTACATAGAATATTATGGTTGGAAGGGACCTCAGGAGGTCACCTAGTCCAACCCCCTGTTCAAAGCAGGACCAACCCCAATGAAATCATCCCAGCCAGGGCTTTGTCACACTGAGTCTTAGATTCTCCATCCTTCGAGGCTTTTATCACCTCCCTAGGTAACCCATTCGATTGATTCACTATTCTCCTAGTGAAAAAGTTTTCCTATTATCCAACTTAGACCTTCCCCACTGCAACTTGAGACCATTGCTCCTAGTTCTGTCATTTACCACCATTGAGAACAGCCTAGCTCCATCCTCTTTTGAACCCCCTTTAAGGTAGTTGAAGGCTATCAAATCCCCCCTCATTTTTCTCTTCTGCAGACTAAACAAGCCCAGTTCCCTCAGCCTCTCCTCAGAAGTCATGTGCTCCAGCCTCCTAATGAATTTTTTTGCCTTCCACTGGACTTTGTCCAGTATGTCCACATCCTTCCTGTAGTGGGGGATACAATACTCCAGATGTGGCTTCACCAGTGCTGAATAGAGGGGAATAATCATTTCCCTCGATCTGCTGGCAGTGCTCCTACCTATGCATCCTAATGTACCGTTAGCCTTGGCAATGGGGCACATTGACTCATATCCAGCTTCTTGTGCACTATAACCCCCAGGTCCTTTTTCTGTAGAACTGCTGCTTAGCCAATCGGTCCGCAGTCTGTAGCAGTGTATGGGATTCTTCCGTCCTAAGTGCAGGACTCTGCGCTTGTCCTTGTTGAACCTCATCAGATTTCTTTTGGCCCAATCCTCTAAATGGTCTAGGTCACGCTATATCCTATCCCTACCCTCTAGTGTCTTTACCACACACCCCAGTTTAAAGTCATCCACGAACTTCTTGAGGGTGCAATCCACCCTATCATCCAGGTCATTAATGAAGATGTTGAACAAAACTAGCCCCAGCCCCAATCCCTAGGGTACTCTGCCTGATGCCGGCTGCCAAGTAAACATCGAGCTGTTGGTCACTATCTGTTGAGTCCGATGATCTAGCCAGCTTTCTCTCTGCCTTATACTCCATTTAGCCAATGCACATTTCTTTTAACTTGCTGATAAGAATGCTATTAAATGCATATCAAAAGCTTTGCTAAAGTCAAAATATATCACATTCACCACTTTCTTCGCATCCACAGAGCCAGTCATCTCATCATAGAAGGCAATCAGGTTGGTCACACATGACTTGCCCTTGGTGACTCCATGTTGACTGTTCCTGATCCCATCCTCTGCTCCAAGTGCTTCAAAATGGATTCCTGGATGGCCTTCCCCGTGATTTTCCAGGGACTGAGGTGTGGCTGACCGGTCTGTCGTACCCCGGATCTTCCTTCTTCCCTTTTTTAAGGATGGGCGCTATAACTGCCTTTTTCCAGTTGTCCAATCTACCTCCCCTGATCGCCAGGAGGTTTCAAAGAGAATGGCCAGTGGCTTTGCAATCACATCAGCCAACTCCCTCAGCACCCTCGGATGCATTGCATCCAGCCCCATGGTCTTGTGCATGTCCGGCTTTTCTAAACAGTCCTAAATCTGCTCTGTCACCACTGAAGGCTGCTCACCTTCTCCCCACGCACTATACTCTCCAGTGCGGTGTTCTGGGAGCTGACCTTGTCTGTGAAGACCAAGGCAGATAAAAGCATTGAGTACCTCAGCTTTTACCACATCCTCTGTCACTGGGTTGCCTCCCCCATTCAGTAAGGCACCCACTTTCCGTGACCACCACCTTGTTGGTGACATACCTGTAGAAACCCTTCTTGTTACTCTTCACATCCCTTGCGAGCGTGCACCTCCAGTTGTTCTTTGGCCTTCTTGATTTCTTGTCTATCTCATCCTCCTGGTCTGTTAGTCTATTGCAGACACTCACCACAGCATCACCCTTGTTGCTCTCACTGCTAAACATAATCCAGAGACTCTCAACAAGCTTTTCTCCAGTTTCATACTGGAGCTCTGAACAATCATGTTGCTCTCTTACAAACAGTGCAACTCCTCTCCTTTTTATCTCCTGCCTGTCCTTCCTGAACAGTTTTACCAATGGTTCCCAACCTGTGGTACGCAAACCCCTGGTGGTCCGTGAGGCTACTACAGGGCATCCGCGGAAAAGAAAAATAATAACCTCACCAAGAAAATGTACAATTTCAAATAAATAAATACTGCTGTAATTTATTTTACAATGAGTGGCATGTGGTGGTCCATGAAATGTTTGGAAGTTGGAAAGGGGTCCGCATACTGGAAAATGTTGGAACCACTGGTTTATACCCATCCATGACAGTGCTCCAGTCATGTGAGTTACCCCACCAAATCTCTATTATTCCAATCACATCATCGTTCCTCTATGTGCTCTTGCGCTCTTATGGTGCGAGCATAAAGTTGTAATTAAGGCTTTTGCATTAACGCAGGAAGAATAATGTGCTATGTGTAACGTCTTTGTCAGTTACAAGCAGAAAGAAGCTCCTTGTGGTGATTTGAGGCTTGTCACACCATTATAGGGAATGATTAAGACAGAGAATGTGTGATTTATTTCCTTGTTTTTAGGGTTTGCTTGGGAAAATGTCACACTTGTCCAAACTTAATTACTTGATTTAAAAGTTTTCGGTTATGGACAATCTGGCTCTGCCACTGATGTACACTGTAGCTTTAGGCAAATCACATCTCCTTTCTCAGTTTCCCCATCTGTGAAATTGCCCACATCACAGGGATGTTGTGAAGATTAATTAGTTAATGTCTGTATGGTGCTTTGAACATACGAAGTGCTATAAAAATGTTAAGTACTGTGGGCAAAAAACATACTGTTGGTGTCAAGTTGGATTCCCAGTCACTGAAAAATTAGTGGACTCTTCTGAGAATTTTGGTCTTAATTGCTTTTTGCCTGAATTCCCATGTGTGTGCAATAAAAGGGCATGGAGTTATACACACAGAAGGATGAGGATTAAAAAAAGTTTAAAAACCTACCTCATTCACCAGGTACTGTCCATTTTGAGCAGTGAATGAGGCAGGGATCCTGTGAAAAAATGTAGGAAGATGCAATATGTAATCCATATCTTAATACATATACCGTATTTTTCGCTCCATAAGACGCACCTGACCATAAGACGCACCTAGGTTTTAGACGAGGAAAATAGGAAAAAAATATTTTGAACCCAGCAGCCCGCCGACAGCCCTGAGGGACTCGCGGGCCCGCAGCACATGCTGCATGGCAGGCCGAACCTCGGCACCCAGGGGCCCCGGTGATGGGCGCAATGTCAGCTGTGTGCTGTGCGGCGGCCCTGCCCTGAGCGCTGCCCCCCACAGGGTGCTGCCCCCTGCCTCCCACAGATCCCCCCCCCCCCCCACAGGGCGCTGCCCCCCCAGCCCCTCACCACAATTCCGCCCACAGGGCATCACCCTCCCGGTCTCCCCACAGGGCACTGCCCCCTACAGATCCCCCCACAGGGTGCTGTCCCCCCAGCTGCCCCGGATCCCTCCCACATGGCACAAACAGCAGAAGGAGCTGAGCTCTGTAACAGCGGGAGCTTGTAGGCGGGGGGGGGGGGGAGGAAGGGAGTAAGCTGATTAGTGGAGGCGGGGGAGCAGCAGCAGCAGTTTCCCCTCCCCCCCAATCAGCTGTACTGCGGCAGGCAGGCAGAGGAGGAGAACTGCTCTCCTTTCTCCTTCGCCCCCTCCCCTGCTATGGAGCGGACCAGCGGGCAGCTGTGTAGTAAGGATCGCTCCTGCAATCCTGCAGTAGTGCCGGCCAGCTTGATTTTCCGCACCTTCACTCTATAAGACGCACTGACTTTTCCCCCCCACTTTGGGTGGGAAAAAAGTGCGTCTTATGGAGCGAAAAATACGGTAAGCTAGGGGAGCAGAATCAAGGTTAGGTAAAGCAACATGACTTTTTTTAAAAAAAGTTTAAAGGAATTATGTTTGCAAAGTCAAACACTCAAAGTGAATTTAGCTGAAGTAAAGATAAAAGGATTAAAATGCATTAAAATATTGAGACTCCTCCTTTACCAGAGTCTGACTTTTACTGTACATGGTAGTCCACTCATCTTTGCATTATCACTTGACTGTCCCCCTCTTGTTCTCGATTTGGTTTATGCTGAGCTGGAAGCGGGGTGTCAGGAGTGAAGCTGAATTACATTAAATAGATGTACAATAAAGGTGAGGGAAGGGAGTTTACCAATTTCTGTATATTTTTCATGTGTGCGCACACAAATTGCATTAAAAAACTTTAAGATCGCAAAGTCTAGCACTCCATGGTTCAGGATATGCCCATATTAAGGTTGCCTATGCAACTGTAATTTACCTGCCTTGTGGGTATGCATTGTGATGAGTTTAAGTTACATGACTGCATACTATTTTTCCACAAGATCCCTGCCTCATTCAGTGTACAGAGTGGACCCACAGTGAGGGGAATTTTTATGTAGTGAAAGAAGCTGTTCGTAGGACTTTTGCCTTGTTTGAGGAATCAGAGAGTGTAGTGAATGTGTCAGGGTATTTCAGGAAGAGAAGGTACTGTCTCATGGCTAAGGTAGTTCAGTGCTGAGTTAGAGAATGGTGTTTTAGCCCTGTCTCTGCCACAAAGTTCCTGTGTGTTGCTAGTCAAATGACATAAACCAGACATTTCACAGGTGGTCATTTGATTAAATGTTCCTCATTTTCCAGGTACCTAACTTGAGAACTTGGAACTGCTTTGCAAAAATGCTGAGCATTCAGCTGTAAAGTGAAGTCAGTTGGAACTGTGCTCTGAACATAAAAAGTGCTATATAATGTTAAATACTTTGGAGGAAAATCAGGTCCTAGGTGCGAGAGATTAGGAACCCAAAACCTGTGACACTTTTTGTACCTTTAATTTCTCTGTGCCTCAGCTCCCTTTCTGTAAAATGGAGATAATGCTCCCTTGCTTCACAGAGGTGTTGTGAGGATAAATTAGTTCACTACTGAAATGCTCAGATAATACAGTGATTTGCACCATAGAAAAGTGCCTGAGGAAGTTAATAATTCTATAGCAAAAGCTGGGTTTGAAATAGTGTGCAGTAAATAAAGTATGAACAGGAAGGATACAACAGAATATTGAATAGCTGCTTGTTCAGGGAGCACTATCCATCCTATGCACTGAATGAAGCAGTGGGGTTCTGTGGAAGAATTAGTTTGTGATAATGTAATTAAAGACACTAGCAAATGGATATGCACAAGGAGCCTGAATTAAAGTTGCACAGTCAACCTTAACTCCTGCATTTCCTAGAGATTAATTACCTAGGATTTTAAAAAAGCAAACTTAAGAAACAAATTCCATAATGTCATCAGATTGAAACCCATATGGTTCATCACCAGAGTTGGAACCATAGGTCCATCACACATACCCTGCCACCTGAGCAAAGGGGATAACTAATAATAGCAATGTCATCCACTGTGTAGACCAGCACCAAAAGGGGATGAAATGTATACTTTGCTGTTAGGTTTTACAAATATTTGCTGACAGCAGAAAAACTGAGATTCTGGTATCTTGGGTTCCATTCAAGGCTCTGGAGGAGAGTGTGCTATTTTGAACACAGATCCTTCTGCTCATTCCCACTCCAACCTGTGCTTGTCCTACCTTCTCCCCAGCCCTGCCTTTTTTGCAATCCCAATCTTGCTAGATCCTTCATCTGATCTTTTTTTCCCCTCTCTTCCGTCCCCCACTCCAGGCTCAGAGTCCTTTGCCCCACTAGTCTTCATCTCCTTAGTTTTTTCTCTCAATCTATTCTTCTTCCATCCTCCTCCTCTCATTCCATCCAGCCCTTGTTCCTTCTGCATTTAAGTGTCACCACCTTCCTCTGTGCTGCATTAGAACAGAAGAGACGCTCCCTGCTGTCCATTTGGTACTCAGCTCTACTCCAGCCTACTGCAGCCAGGAACTGCAGTTGTAGGGAAACTCTTGACCTCCAGCATTCTCAGTTGCTCTGTAGGGATGGCACATGTTCAGTCTGGTAGCATGTGGGAGCTGAGAGGCTGGAGCATGCTCATTCATCATTCAGATATTTTAGTGGCGAAGCTCTTACCCAGCATCTGGAAACAGATTTTGTTTTCAAAGAGTTTGTTACTTCCAGTTCAGCAGCTAAAACCTCTCAATATTTAATCTGCATGGAGGACACGACACACCAGCCCCTCACAGTTCCTAGTGGTAACCAGAATGCACATGCACTATCCCCACAGAGCAGCTGAACCTGCTGGAAGGGATTGCGAGCACTCTGGAGGATTGGAATTCAAAATGACATTGACAATCTGGAGAATTTCATAGAATCATAGAATATTAGGGTTGGAAGGGACCTCAGGAAGTATCTAGTCCAACCCCCTGCTCAGAGCAGGACTATCCTCAGCTAAACCATCCCAGCGAGGGTTTTGTCAAGCCACAGCTTAAAAACCTCTAAAGATTTGTCTTAACTGAATTTCATTTTATTGATTGCAGACAAGTACTGCACTTAAGAAAAAATCAAATGCACAAATACAAAATGGAAAGTAACTGGCTAGGCAGTAGATTGCAGAAAAGGGTCTAGAGGTACATAATGGGCTACAAATTGAGTGAGTGAATAGTGTGGTGCTGTTGTGATTAAAAACAGATGTCATTCTGGGATGTATTAACAAGTATCATATGTGATATGTTGAATTAAGATGGGAGGCTGCTGGGCGCTGGAGTACTGTGTCCCTTTCAGGATCACACACTTTAAGAAAAATGTGGACAAGTTAGAGGGGCCAGAGGAGAGCAACACAAAAGATGATGAAAGCCAAAAACCTGACCTGTGAAGAAAGATGGAAAGAATTGTGTGGAGAAAAAAAGGCCAAGGGAGAACACACATCTTTAAATATGTAAAAAGTTGTTATAAAGTGGTCAGTGATCAGTTGTTTTCAGTGTCCAAGGATAGGAAAAGAAAGAAATCTGATTAGTTTGCAGTATGGAAGAGTTAGAAGAAATCTTTCTAGCTATATATAACCTAATAACAATAGTTAAGCACTGGAACAGGTTACATAGGGAGGCTGTGGAATCCTTTTAACTGATGATGCCTGCCAGGGTGGTTCTAGATATATATAATCTTGTTTCAGTACAGGGTGGTGCTGGACTGGTCCTTTCTTAAGACCTCTCTTAAGGGCCTTCCAGCCCTACATTTCTATGATTCTGTGCTGTAGCCTAGAGCTTCAGGGGCAAAGGTAATGCTCTGTAAATGGTATCCAGGCCAGGCACCAGAACTCAGAGCAGGGAGCCTGTCTCTCTTGTGCTGTCTGTGGCGCCAAATCAGGCACCTTTGTTCTCCATATTGAGTGGGTGCCAGCAGCAAATGCAGAAGGGACCAGGGGACTAGGAGTTGGCAGAGGGAATAACTAAAGGCTAGGAGAGGGGGCAGGACAGATGTAAGAGGAGCTGTTGAAAGGGAATGGGGGGTCTGGGACTAGCTGAGCAGTGCATCCTGTGCACTGAATAACTCTGAGATATTGGGGGGAAAAGTGATGATATAATTAAAGATTGCCCAGTTAACTTTTTAGAAGGCTTAATTTTGCAACATCCATGTTCTCTTAATTTAGCTTTTTGTATATAATTCCAATGAATTCTAAAAAATGAAGAAAATCAAATATTTATTGAATGTGTGGGTGCTTCTGCTATGTGCTGAAGTGTTTTAAAAAGTCAGTGCTGTGATTGTAAACGTGAGATGCCACAAACAGTAAACGTGGTGCAGGTGGGGAAATGAAGCAGAATTAGAGGCATGGCTCTACAAAAGTTTGCAACAATTAACCAAACCAGGGAGTCGTCTGGGGACCAAGGGTGCAGAAGATCTTGTCGGGTCCGTGAATATCCTATTTAAAAAATACAGTATCTCTCAGTAAATCAAATTCAAGTGGGAAGCTTTAATGAGAAGAAATTAGCAAAATTTGTTTTTGCCAAATGCAAAATGAGTTGGCTTTTTAAAAAGGGATCTGAAGCCTTTAACTTAGGGCTGGTCCGCACACAACTTGCAGTGTTTTGATTAAATTGCTTTTGCTGATCCCGTGTTGTGATTCGGGTCAGTGGATGTTTTGGAATAAAGGTGGCTAAAATGGATTTAGCTGAAGTCAGTTTGTTGCCAACTTCAGAATAAGTGTTTGCAAAGCTGGTAATAGATGTTAGCCACCTTTACTCTAAAATAATTGCTGGCTGACTTAGATTTGTAGCTAAATAACTAAATTGGAGAAAAACCACTCTTGAGACCACTGCTCTTGTACCGTGAGATCAAGATGGGATGTTGCACATTTAATTCCAAAAATGGTTCAGATGTATACAGGAAAAAACATCCTTTTGAGCAGGGGAAGCAAGGGCTAAGACCATCTTCCTCTTGGTATCTCTTAAGTCCAGGCTAGTTTCTTTTGAAGAATGCTGAGTGCCATATTCCTGAACAAATACAATGTCCAGTGACTAAGCCTTCAGAGAAAAAACTTTTATTTTAGATATTTTTAGAAGGCATTACTGAGGAAGTATATGTATACAGCAACTTGTTAAACTCTTGCCTCTGCATTAGCCTGTTATTCCATAAATGCCAGTATGTGTGAAGTAAGACTCACTCTGACAAGTGTACTTCATGTGGTGTTAATTCTTTGAATATGCATATGAAACATTAGTATGAAATGACGAATGAAATATAGCTCTGCTTCTAGCTACAGTGACTGGGTAAAGCCATTTGCATAAACAGTGATTGGTTAAACTAACACTTATAATTAATATGGGGTGTAGCTTGCAGCTGGAAAAAACACAAATTTGCTAACACTTGCATTTGTTTGTTTGCAATAAACAGCCCGAATCACCTAAACCCGTGAAACATCAGGCAAGTGGTTTTCTTTATGCTTCTAACTTTATATGGGTTAATTCATACTTTTCCAGCTATTTGTATGACGAGATGAGCGATGAATTTAAGTATGTCTGTATACTACTAATGTGGTGGCCTATTTACCATGAAGTGATGACAAACTGGTACGGGTGTGCTGCTAAGTAACCTTGGCAAAAGGTATTATTCGTTTTGGACTTGAACTATTAACAGACTTTGAATTAACCTAGCTTGTAATGATCCAGAATAAAATCGGGCATTTATCTGCCCTGAAGCAAAACCTCCATCTTTACCACCAATTTAAATCCTTCACCTTGCTGTGTGTAATACACTGTTCAGATTTTAATGCAGAGTACTTTGGCATTATTAAGTTACATGCTAAAGAAATGATTTAAATTAAACTAATGAAAGCTTAAATGCACATTAATCCTAAGAACTTGAGTGTTTGAATGTTTTATAGCTGCTCAGGTTACACATTGACATGATATTCTTCACAACCGTGCAGGGCTTGAAAAAACCAAGACTTCCTCTAAGGTGCAAAACCTTCAGTGGCTTGCTAGGATGATGTCATCTGGCCTGACAGCTTAGTGGTGGTTCATTCCTGTGTGGTTTGAAATCTTCAGAGTGTGCTTGAGCTACTCTTGTTTCTCAGATTTAATGTGGTTGGAGTTGTCATGAAGATGATACTCTCTGCTTCATGAGAGAGGAGGAGGGGATAGGGATGCAATAATTATTCGGTTTCAACCGTTCCCTGTTCTTATGACCTCATGGAGCGCAGCTAAGCTGTCATTGGGGCTGTCTGGACTCCTATCTACAGAATGTGCTGTGATCTCCAGTGCTATAATTAGCAAAAATAGGGAGTTGAGGGTAGGGTTAGGACTCCCTAATGCAGAAGGAAAAGCACATCACACAAAGTATACCCTCTAATCACTGCTTTTAGGAGGTAAGTCTATCATGGTCACCAGGGTTAAACAAGGGTATCATTTTCAAGAGTGCCTATGTCCCATTTTCAAAATACACAGGTATTTAAGTGCCTAAATCTAATTGAAAGAAACTAATGAATAATGTTTAGATGGATCGCTTTATTTTGCCAATGGACCTGTGCACATCAGGATTAAAAAATATTGCCCAATGACGTTCTTATTTTAAATGCATCAATGGGAGTATTTTAAATTCTATTCCGAAAGTGTTGGCATATTGCATAAGTCATAACCATTAACGTTTTGTTTCAATGTCATTTTGAACTACAGAGTGGATCCCTGTTGTATGTGAGTAGCATGTAGCTCCCTGTCTCTCACCCAGATTTCACAATGAAGCAAATCACTGGGATGCTGGTTTTCTAAGACAGAAATAACAGTATCTCTTTCCCCTGCTCTAACATTGCTTAATTGATCTGCATGAATTATTGCATGCCTTCATTTTTCACAATATCTTGATGCTGCTTTTTCCAAGATATATTTGAATATATAAGTAGGGGAATCTAGCCCAATCTTACCTTCATTCTAAAATGTCGGTGGAATGTTTCAGAATAAGATACTTGCTTTCAATTTTGATTTTATAAAATTAAGTTTAGTCTACAATTTAAAACTACTAAAACCATTTTAAAACTTACTGAAGAGAATACTTAAGTACGAGTTGTTTAGTAATCTGTGGCCAATTCTGTCATACCTAGTCATGAGTACCAAAAACCTTAACTAGGAAAAGAATTTAGCTTATTAGGCTGTAATTACGCTTCTCCTCCTTACTCTTCACCACTCCCATCCTGATTCTTAGAGAACAGTGACAAATAAATTCTAATTCTGCTTTTCAGAGAACAGTTTTCCTAGCGCGTTTACTTTTAATATTCAAAATCCCCTACACAGAACAAAATTCTCCATAAATAAATGTCAGTACAGTCCCTCCAAATCAAATTGGAGATTATTACATTACTTATCATTCTGAAATTATATATAATATGCTGCAAAAGTTTCCCCGTGTCAGATCAAACAATTTCGTCATGTTTCCTATAGTTTTATTTTTGTTTCTCTTAGGTAGACTTTGAAGTAGTGTCTCGCTTTTTAGTGGTAACATGGTGTCTATTAGGCAAAATTTTGATATCAATTTCTGTTTCCAGGCTGAGATAAGTAGAACTTGAAATATCAGTAAGCTTCAATGAACAACAGCTTGTGTGCATCCTTTTGTGGAAGGTGTTGGCTTACTTTTTTTCCACACACTTAATTTAGTCTGTTTCATGCTGAGAACAGAATGAATAGGTTTCTCTGTTTCACCGTCCCTGTTAGCTGCCAATGATGAATGTGCAAAAACATGAACAAGATGCTGTACACTGCCTTGTATGAATCAGAGATTCTGAACAAGCTATTTAGACAGTTTTAATAAAAAAGTTTACATATCTGATTAGGTGCTAAAAATGTCTCCAAGTTGGTTTTTCTTGTGTTGGTATTGTATTAAGGAACACTTTTTTTTTTCTTTTTTCTTTTTAAAACACTAGTAGGAGCAGAGTACAGCATTGTGTGGGTCCTCTGTCAATGTTGAGTGGTTAGTCTGTCTTTGGGAGACTACTTTGAATTTTTTCAGGAACTCTAGAATTCAGAGGCTGTACAGTTTGAAAAGAAATCTGTTTTTGAAGAGGATCAAACTCTGAGCAGATTATCTGAGGTCAAGTAACAGATCAAGAGCAAGAATCAATTTTCAGCAAACCTGGTATATGTTACAACTTAAAAATAAAAGCATCTAACAGGAATTAATCAGTGAGTTTTAAAAAAATAAATTGTGTAATCATTGACCTATGTAAGGACTAAAGGTGGGGGGGTGTATGTGTGATGTCTCCCATTCTCATTTATTCAGTCCAGGAGTTTTATTACTCCATGTGCTGTAAATGGTAAATGATTGGAAAAAGCAGATTTATAAACACGAATTTTGTGATTACATTCCAGACACACAATTCCACTTTTTGTTATCCTTCAGGGCAAGGAAATAGTATCACATTGCCGCACGCACTTACTACTTTTATGGGCTCATGGATGCAGCACAGACCTTGTTATGCTAGCCAGATCTTTTAATAGGAAGCAATTATAAAAGCTCTTATGCAGTTCCTTAAGGTACTTGCGCCACATGAATTCTAAATTCACTATCTTAAACTTCAGGAAGCTTCAAAAAATTGGGTGTTATAAATAAGCTATTTGTGGCATGCATTTAGTGTTCGCTCCAGCTCAAAATATATTGAAATGGAACATTCTGTCCAAAATCTCCAATTAGTTAAGAGAATCAACAGCTTGCTGACTGATGCTGTATGCTATATGATCCTGGTTTAGATACTGATAGCTAATAGTTCTAAAGATCTAATTTTCAGAATAATCTTGCACAGAAATCCAAAGATTATTCATTACTTTGTCAAATTATTTTTTCTGCTGCAGAAGTAGCATGTGGGCTTTACTCTGAAGTCTGTGCTTAATTCATTAGCCCTGAACTTGAATTTACCTTTCTTTGTTCAGTGTTTTAACATCAGCCCACCCAAGCTCAGTCACTTTTGTGTACAATAGATGCCATTTTTTCTATTCCAGTGAAGAGTGCAAACAGAGCAAGGAATCAAACAAATAAAAGACCAATGTGTTTGGAAGATAGCTTGGGGTAAAATGATCAGAATGAAAACAGAATCTGGGACAGTCTGATATGCACATGGGTTTCACATAAGTTTGCTTTTCTGTTTGTGTGGTTTTTTTTAGGGGGAGCTGGAACGTCAGCTTCTGCAGGCGAACCCCATTCTGGAATCCTTCGGGAATGCAAAGACTGTGAAAAATGACAACTCTTCCCGTTTCGTAAGTTTAAGTTTAAATACAAAATCTGGATGGCTAATCACTGGAATAAATTGCCTGAGGAGGTTGTGGAATCTCCATCATTAGAGATTTTTAAGAGCAGGTTAGATAAACTCCTATCAGGGATGGTCTAGATATTACTTAGTCCTGCCATGAGTGCAGGGGACTGAACTAGATAACCTCTCGAGGTCCCTTCCAGCCCTCACAAAAGTACACATTTTACCTCCTCATAGGCCATTTCTCCTTTTGTGAGAACCTGCCTTATTGGTATTACAAGTTTCCTTTATATTCTACCTTCTTGAATTCAACTGAAGTTTGTATATTGGAACTTTTGAAGTCTTATTCCAATGCTGGATCCAGCATATTTAATTTGCTAGACACGCTCTGGTCAAGATGTAGTCTTAGACAAAAACTTGCTTTAACACCAAACTCCTAGGGTCATCTGTCCATGAGTAGACAAGTGTGCAGTTTACATGAGATGCATAGTGGTAAAATTTCCGCAGATGGCTGTGTGTGCCATGACCCATGACAAAAGTTAGTAATTACACAGTAGACCTGAGCTGCAGCGTGTGTACACAGTAGTTACTGAATTACCTAACTGCATACCATTTTAGAGCCCATAGCAACTAATTAAAGTTGTGAGGGAAGGTGAGAAACAGCTATAAGACACCAATTAGTTAAGAGTGAATGTCCAGCTTTGCGATCAACTTGGTTTAGAATTTCACGGGTTTGTGTCAATCTTAAAGAGCTATCCACGCAAAAACAAAAATCATGCTTGTGTGGATTTTTCACCTACGGTTGAGTAAAATCTAAGATTATGACTGAAAGATTGCAGGGATCTCTTGTTAAATGCACAAAGCACTCATGTAATCAGTTTAAAATGTTTCCAATATCACCTTCTGTTTTTATAGGTCTTTCAAATACTAATAGGCAAGAAGAAAAATATTTTCTATGGTTTTACACTTTTACTTTAAAAACTGTTAGGCAGCTCAAGGCCTGGATAGTAACTATTCTTAACTCTCATTTTAAATTGACTGGATTTCAAGATGACATCCCTCTTTAATATTACTCAAAATTGGATTGGATAAATGAAAGTAGCTGTGCTCTTGCTAACGATTTAAAGTAAATTTTACAGAGCAAATAGAACTTTTATAGCTGTCTTACAAAATCAGGGGGTGAAGTTTGTTGAGTAAGAATTCAATTTGAATAGCTTTGTCTGTTACTGTTTGGCTAGATCCTTTAAATAGTTCCCATCAATCAAAAGCTAGGGAGGGCACCACAAAAATGCAAGTTTGAGAATTCTTAAAGCCACATTATTTCAAGAATAGTTGGTATTCAAATGTATTGGATATAAACTTTATAATCTCAGCAGGTTTCAGCTGCCCAGTAATTTCATTTTATTCAGTTTCTTGAATTCCTTGACGACTGTACTAATTTAATGAAGATACTTTTTTGTATGAAAGATGTAAGCATCTGTTTTGCATTGGTTTTTTTCCTTTAAGCCTGCATTGCCATTGGGAATGTAATCACTCGTGCGGCTCTGGCACTATTTTTATAGAGGAGTAAGTATAATGTGCTCCAAATGGTGCCTTATTTTTATATAGAAAACAGTCTTCAATAATAAGGATTTAAAAATCTGAATTTATGAACGGAAAGAGAAATTCTCTTACAAAGGGTACAATGCAGTAGAATTCTATTGTCTCTAAATTTGAAGTGCAATATGTTGATGATTAGCACAAAAAATAGCAGCCTCTCCCCATTTTCTGTACTTTTCTATTAAATATAGCAGACAGTACGGTAATGAGGTTTGTCTCAGACTTCTACAAAATATACAATACTTGTATTGTATAGTATACCAGGAAGTAAAATCCTGACTTCACTATCTTTTTACCACTTACAGTCCTGGTTATAGTTTTAATCTAATTTTGGATTACAGACACCACAGAACAGGTCTCTTGCCATTTTTTTTTTTTGGTTATGTATGTTATAAACAGAACTAAACTAGTACATTGTCATCCAGTAGCCCTTATTTGTTCACTTAGTTGGTGGTTTGATAAATTCATTAATGCACAGCAGATCATCCAGTTACTGGTTTGAACGGTCTAGTTTTTTTCAATTATTGCTTAAATATCAGTGATTTGAGTATGCTCATAGTATTTGTGTTATCAAATTTAAATTAAGTGGTATGTCTGGAATATTCTGTTCTTATAGCAGATGGCGTGGAATCTACTGCTAAGTTTCAAAAACCTGTCACATCCAAGTGTTGGCACAGACTATCTAATCTGTTTTGACATGAATTAAACCAAAAGTCAGTTAATTCATCTTCTTATTAACAATTCCAGAAAGTGATATATTTTCCTAATGAAAGAAATACAGATATGTTTACCATCCATCATGCCAGTTACCTGTCTCAAAGTGAATTTATGGAGTATTCTAATCTTCTGTGCAGTGATATCTGGCGCAAGTCTGAGACCAAATCTGTTCCTTAACAGCTAGCATATCTATCTTTCCTATATTTTAAAGTAAGCTTCAGTGCTATATTCACAGTTGTGGAGGCCAAAGTCCTTCCAATTTAACCACAAAACAGGTAATTCTGGGCAGTAGCAAGTCAAGCTTACATACACTGCCACACTTGCTTTTATTCAGATAGCCTTAAAGGGGCTACCTCTAGGAGTGAGAAAGTATTAACAGCACCATGTTTGTTAACCTTCTTTCCAAGACTTGTGGTGCTGGAAGTCTGTCACATGGGTGCCTAACTATTTGCAGTAGCATTGAGAGTAATAACTATCAGCAACAGCTGTTGGAGGATAACAGCTTTGGTTATTGCCAAACTTGGTCTGGATCTAAACTGGTCGTTTAGAAATGAGAGGATTTTGTATTTCCATTATTGCTCTTCTGAGCTATCCAGCCTTTTCATCCCACATGTCCCATTTTCAGGCTTGAGGGTTTTTTGTGTGTCTAATACATTTGCTGGTATGATAACTGTATCATTAAGGATTAATTTTTAATATAGGAGAATTGAGCTTCATTAACCAATTGGGTTCTGAGGTACTGTAGTACCATTTATGTCAAATACTTAAATGTTTTGCTACCTCTGTAGTTAAGGGGCTACATACTAGACCAAAAGATATGAAAGCTTGTGATTTCTACCACAGCATGAGACTTAACGGTTTAGCAGCAAGCTTGAGACCTCCTCTCCGCAGGATGATGATCGTTCACACCATAATGATAATGTGATTGGCTTCTGGGAGAATAGGGCTGATTGTAGCTATAAAACACCCTCTTAAAACAAAAGTGTTCTAGTCTGAAAAGTGACAATTAAGTGGCACCACGTGATGCTCATTACATTGTATGGATTTGAATCTTAACTGTTGCATGACCAAAAAAAAAATTACTCCTATTAGTCTAGCAGAGCTACATCAGCGAGGAGTGAATGAGGTTCTGTTTGCCCTTGCTCAGCAGAATTATTTACTAAGCTTCTGTCAGATAATGTGTTCTGCATGCCAAGTTACGTTTACACCTCTGCAAACATCCTTTAGTAGTGCTAATTTAAAAAAGAAAAATTGAGCCCAGTTTTAGTTTGTGGAGCTAGCAGCCTCTGCCATCTTTAGTTTGTGCCGCATTTAGTTTGTGCCTCTGCCATCATTTAGCCTCTGCCACATTTAGTTTAGTCTCTGCCATCATTTAGCCTCTGCCACATTTAGTTTGTGGAGCTAGCAGCCTCTGCCATCTTAATTGTTTATAAGCTAAGTTTTGTTTGTTCTATGCATCAGCAACAAGAACAGGAAAAGGAAAGGCCTAAAGATCGATTAGTTCTAAAAGTCTCGCTTACAGATCTCTTCTAAACATCAAGCAAACGTGCTCTGAGTTTGTCCTGTAGGGGATAGATTCCTCCTTTCACTCTCACTGAAGTTCTGTCAAATCATATGGCTAAAGTCACAGGTAGCTGTCCCTAAATAGTTGAACTGTGGCTTTGGAAGACACAAGGTAATATGAAAGAGGAAGAGGGCTGGAACTTGAATGACAAAAGGTCACCAAACCAGAACTTGATTTGTCATCTGCCTGGAGTCTGCATAAAGGGAAGCTACATAGTGTTCTACACTGGTGGAAATGGAGTACAGAAATCTGTTCAGTTAAGACACTCCTTTCCTGTAACAGCTTTTCAACCAGCTGTTGATGATTTTAACTTGTAAATACAGATTCCACAGTAATGTGATCCAGTGGTTTTTGTTCAAAAGAAAAATGAACAGATTGTAGCTCAAAAGGTAGCTTCTGGTCTAAATTTTCGATCCAGTTTTCTCAATTAGTTCTGTACAGTAGATAGGTCAGATCTTTTTACAAGCGTATCTTAATCTTTGACAACAGTGTTCAAAATATATTTGTTGGCAACATTTTTGCTGCCTTGTTTTTTAAAATTGCTTGTATAGTTTTACTACTCAGTTATTCATGCCATAAGCAATAATGTGCTTTGTATTAGCATTTTTTCATAGAACGTATTGCCATTTGAGCTGTGTTTAATATCTGGACCATATTTGAAATATGTATATATAAAAAATCAGGGTAATATACAACTACTTCTAAACTTACCACTTGGCCCTGTCCTTTCTGTTGGCTGGGCACCAGTATGTTGCAAATGGACCCAAATCCTAGGCCCACATGCTTCTAAACCCTGTTAAGTCTGGCTCTTTCAGGCACACCCCAGCTGCAGACCCCATGTTAGACACTCTTGTTGGTAGTGGGACCCTGCAATTTGTCTAATTTAGACCCTGGAACTAATGCCATGTCCCTCCTGAGCTCGCAGTTGCTTAGACACATTTTCCCCAGAGTCCACCTAAACGAGGAAGTTCTGGTTTCTTGATCAACCCCTTTGGGAATAATGTGGCAGGAAAGCAAGGAACACAGGCATAGCAAAGGAATTTCATAACCACAGATGCTTTTACTCTTGAAAGTACTAGAGCATTACAGATCTTTGAAAGAACAATTCTGAGTGCACTTCTCCGAAGTGTGATCTCACATGAATTCTGAGTTTGGTCAGCTGCCTATCCTTGTTTCCAGCTCTTTCTTCTGGCATGTCTGTGGAATAGCCCCTTTGCTCAGAAATGTACCCCATTTTTAAAACCACTTCTGACCCCCAGCTTTCCCACGTGTTTCAGCTGGGGGAGATTCTAAGCTCCAGCCCATCCTACGCTCCTTGGCTTCTGTAGAGTAATTCAGAGTCAATCGCACTAACAGTAGAAAACCCATTACAAAGTGGAGGCTGTGATCCACAAAGGAGATCCAATGCAACATGAGCACATCCCAGAATGAAGGTTCCCATTCAAAGGAAAACCCCTAAACAAAATGACATTCACAAAACAAAGTGGAACTCGGTTTAACACAGGCTTGTATATCCCCAGTCTCACACACCATGATAGCTATAAGGATTTGGGGGTGTGCTATAAGAACAACTTTTGGGGTCCTTCAACCAGTCAGGGTCTCAGCAAGAAATGGGATCCCTGCGTGCCTTATTGGCTGGTGGGATGGACAGATGGTATCACATGTCTTTTGGGAAACGACTGCTAAACTTCCAAGCCAGTCAGTTCATATTTTGAATGCTGCCTTGAGCAAGAAGGACTACAAACTGTAAAAATGACAGCAGAGACCAGCATAGATACTTTATGTCCTAAAAATCAGAGCAACCAACAGTGAGCCACCATTATTGGGGGGTGCAAAGAGGTTATGGAGGACCCATATGTTTTCCTTTTGTATACTTCTATATTAAATCTTTGTCACATCCCAAATGCAAACTTTCATATGAGGATCCCTTGTTTAGGTCTCCATCTTAGGAGATGATGGTGATAGGGCTATTGGTTTCTCAGATCCCTGTAAGAGGATATAAATGTACATTTACCTCTATAGGGCAGAACTTTAAAATTTTTATATGAGTAACAGAACACATAGTTTTGGGACCTTTGAAGTAAACTAAACTTAAACATGAATAGGACATTGTTTGTAGTACTTCTAGGCCCAATTTTCTTGCATGTGTGTCCAAGAGTTAGAGATCTAAATCCAGATTTAGGCATTATTTGAGGAAGCCAACTTGATGATCAGGTCAGTAACTGGAGTTGCATTGTTTACTTTCAGTGCAATATTCTTTCTGTACCCCCTTAAATTGTACAGTAGAGCAATAAGATAATTATGCACATAAGCATGTCTGCTTGTGCATACTTTGGGCTTTTCTAAGTAATCTATAATGTTAGGAGTACTGGATGGTTCAGATGACACATTGAGGTTTTTATCTCTAAAAGACTGATTCAAGTGCGGCATGTGCTATATGAATGACCAAGAGCAGATGCGAGATCAAAGGCCTTGGTCATTTCGATTGAATTCCTATGTGACACTTCTCTACATCGCACTTGTCTACAATATGTCAGTGGAAGGTGCCATGTCCTGATGCTAGGAAAGTGAGTTTTATTTGCCAAGAAGATTGCACACATCATTGTAAAACTAGTGTAGACAAGGCAAGTGGTGGTTTCATCTTGAAAGTCTGACCTCTATGCAGCCAATCACTTATCTTGTCTGAATTAGGGATTTATGAAAAACCATCTCGTTTTAAAACCTTCCCTTTTCACTAGTGTAGACAAGACCTTGTCAGAGTTACTTGAATGGGTGCAGAGAATGAATTCACTTCACTTAAAGTCAGGATGGAGACACATTCAAGAGAAAGTTTGTAGTGCTGTTTCCAGCCTGTCAACTCAGCACCATTTAATGACCTTTTAGGAAAAGCTTTCTTTCGTAACAGTATAAAAGATGCCTGTCTGGGTTACACATGGATCTTATTTTGAGCCTCTAAAAAACTGTGGTGGTTCTTTTTACAGTACATCTTATCTTTATAATAGTAACATTTTAATGGAATACAACTGAATGTGTATGAATGGTGTGAATGAATGATATTTTGTCACTATAATTTGTATGTATGGGTATGTCTGTACTGATGGCATCAAAGTCGCTGCCACCAGATTTATTTTTCTGGATTGATTGAGCAGGTCTACACTGATGGCTCAATTGATCAGGAAGTCGACTGAGTAAAAGCACCCCCTCAAGTCACGTAGCCCTGTGTCGACTGGAATTCAGTTCCCGTCGGCTCAGTGCAGTGAAGACGGCACACAGAAGGGAAGTGCAGCAGTCAACAGGAGTTACGCAACTACTTTGTGTAGTTCACATAACTCCTGTCGACTGCCACCGAATCTTCAGGGAAGTATAGACCAGGGTTAATACTTATCACCTCTTCGGACTGATGCGAATGTAACTAATATGCCTTCATACGTGGGGAAGATGTTTTAATATGGACAATTTAGTTTTTAGCAATTGCAAAATAGTTTTGTTCTTTTGTTTTGTTTTATTCCCCCCCAGGGCAAGTTCATTCGAATTAACTTTGATGTTACGGGTTATATTGTTGGGGCCAACATTGAGACCTGTATCCTACTTCAGCACTGCAATGTCAGTTAAAATATGAAGTGACTCACCCAGCCTTTTGTCTCCAACTTTGTGTATTCTTAGAATTTTGTGATACAGCATGTAATTAACACATTTGCAGGCAATAACGTTGATGAACCTAATGACGTGTAAGGTATCATAGTGTGAATGCTTTCTTTGACTCTCAATCCTCCCTTTGTTTCAAAACAGTTTATCACACTATGAAAAAGGCTAAAAACCTCCTCTACTCTGAAATAATAGTTTTTACAAATACAATACTTTGTTTGAAATCTGCTAGACTTTGACTGTTCTGAAGGTATGACTGTGTGCTGCTGTTTGTTGGAAAAACCATTTAAGGTAAGCTAGTACTCTAAAGTGATGCAATAGAAATTGCATCACTTTAATCAAATCTCTGCCCTGTGTGTACTCATTGTCTGTTGTGAGAACCATGATTTTAGTTTCATTTGGGTTGCATAGGCAGCACATTCCTGGGGGGGAGAGCTGCATTTTACTCCTCAGAACATACTGAAAGAATTGTTAAAGTTCCAACTGCACAAGGCCAACTTCTCTCCCATATTGTTAATTACACCTGTGCGATGCTTTTTGTTATGTGAGTCTAATGATTCCGTTTTGGCTGGAAGGTCTTGATTCCTATTTCTTCCATACTTCCAGATAACACTTGGCTGTAGTATTCTGTTTTTATTGAAAGTTCCTTTTGTTGCACTGTAATAGAAAATGTGTTAGTTTCAGAGTTGAATACGCTCTCTAGAGGAGTGGGATTAAGTCTCAAATGCCTAGATGAATATGGCTCTGAGTACAACAATGCCTAAATACCTGTAAAAATGTGGTCTTTATTGTCTAAGTAGATCAGAGGAATTATTTTGTTTAGCTTCATGAAAATTCAATGATTTAGTGTTCAGTAGAGAAAGTACATTACTGAGTTGCTTTGATATTACCTTCCATAAAACAAAACTGTATTGCACTTCATTTCAATATAGAAAAATGAAAGGAATTAATCTGATAGGATGTTGCACACAGCAGCGCTCTAAATGAAGCAACCTCTCCAGTTGCACAAAACTTTGAAGTTAAGATACCGCTTAAATACTATTAAATTAATTAAAATGGGAGAATGCATAGAACTAACTTTTTAAAACATTTTTGAAATGACAGTTGTATATTACATACAGAATGTTCAAGCCAAAATACTCAGACTGCATTTTTTGTGTGTGTGGGAGGCATTTGAGGATTCAGCTGTGCCCTTTTTAGAAAGACTGGCTGAAGTCCCGGTTTACTTACTGTAGGATCGCAACTTGTCCATTGGAGGTGGTGGTTGTTTTCACGTTAGGGAAAGTTAACCAGCACCAAGGAAGTTCAATTGCTGGAATTACAAGCTCAAGCTTTTAATTTGACTGTGTTTTGAAACCTGTTACGTAGATTATAAAATGGAGCCCAAAATTATTTTAATTGTGTGGGTTTAAATTAAAGCTTAATCAGAAATTTAAGAGACTTTAAAAGGTTTGGGGGTAAATTTACAAAATTGACACCAGAATTTTCTTAAAATAAGAATATCAGTGCCTATATGAATTATCACATTTATTTTGTTGAGCACTTCTGATGGTGTCTTCTCCCTGTTCCTCTCCATTGTCTCGGACACTTCTGAGGAACAGTTGGTAATTTATTTGTATGATTTTGGGATCTTCATCCTCATGGTGACATTATCATGAGCTAGTACCTGGGGATTTATCCTCAAATGGCCTTTTTTATCTTCAAATATGTTCTTACAGATCAGATAAGGAAGGCCACCATCTCCATGGGTGTGTCCTGAGTACTCCTGTGAGGTGAATCAAAGGTTCCCTTTAAATACGTTTCCTTGCTGCTATATCGGTGTGTCTCTGCCTTATTTCTTTTACTGTTTTCCCATCTCTTGTCCTTCTATCTAATAAGAGTCTGTCTTAGGCAGATGGACAAACTTAATCCTAACTCTACCTAGCAAACTAGAAATAGTTTCCAAGTAGATGTATCTAAGTAAAAAATCTTTCCTTCAACAGACTGGCCAGAGGAAATGAGAGCAATCTAGTCCAATCTTCCAGATTAAAGGGGATTAAAGCCTGGTTCTAGGAGGGGCTAACAGGGTTATGTGCTGTGCCTGTGATCTTCCAGCAACTAACTCAATCACCAGAGAAATAAACTCCATTTTCCTTTTTTTTTTTTTTTTGCTTTTTCCTCCTTTCGTGTGCATCTTTTGTTTTAGTAGATAACAGTGTTAGACTGTATCAGAATCTGAGAGCTACTACATAAATTGACTGACTCCCAATGCGGGTGTTTGATGCCATTTAAAAGACTTTCAAGAAAGGATTTTTCCCTCTTGAAAAGATGGTACAACAAATATAGAGGGGAGGGAGAAAGGGAAATTGTTATAATAAAAATTAATTCTAGTATCTTAGTGTTCTTTATGTATGTGTGAGTAATGTGACAAACATTTCTTGTTCGATGTGCAACAAGCAAAGTATCTAGCAGGGAGTCTCAAACCCCAATTAACTACAGAATTAACACACAGGGTAACTTAAAATAATAGCTTCCTAAATTCCCTATCTGATCCTCACAATAGGCTTTCAAATGTCACCTGCAAAAAATGAACAGCAAGGGAGGAATCTCATGTTAAAACAATTGTAGTTGTTTGTCATTTCTCAAGAGTGTAGATCCAACACAACAAGCACCAAACTGATCTTTTATGATAAGTTTGTTAGCTAATGCAGCCTACTTTGGTGTGCAATTTTCTGTTTGACTTTTTCATGCAAAGATGCACAATATAAGTTTAGATCCTTGACTGTTCATGATCAGATTTGTTGGAAAAGTCTCGTGCTGTTCGTCAGGCCAAAGATGAACGAACATTTCATATCTTCTATCAGCTGCTCTCTGGGGCAGGAGAACACCTAAAATGTAAGTTACAAAACTAATATTACCACGCTGTTCAGTTCTTATGTATTCTGAATTTGCCAATTTTAGTGCTTTGATCAATGAAGTTCCACTGTTTCTTGGGCTTGAAAGAGTAATTAATTTTCAGAATTCAGAAGTATGGAAAGAAAAGAGCTGGCTTTATTCTGAAATCACTCTTCATACTGTTGCAGATTTGTTGGTCCAGCTACTGTTGCATAACCACAGTATTTCAATGGATGGCTTCCAGATCACAAACTCTGGACCAGTGTAGACCAAGGGTTTTGTAGCCCCTCAATTGAGTCCCTGGCTGGCAGTCAGTAGATAGACTGGCAGTACTTTAGTTTCAGCAAGTCACAGAGCATTTGGCAGCAGCTATCACATCCATAGCAGACCATAAACTCTGACTAGGCAGAATGCCAAAGCATTGGCCAAATGAATACATGATAAAAGCCTGAAGAAACTAGTTTAGCGGTAATGTTTACACTTCCATGGAGAATATTGATTATTTCCAAGAGTGAAGCACTGCCTCGTCTCTATAGTTCGATGTAACTTGCATAGATTTACTCAAAGTGTGCGTGCACCATTACTAGAGAAGTGTGATTATACTGGATAGCTCCATCCTTAGTCAGGTTCTTTGAAATGAAGAACTGCTAGTATCTAGTGTAACTACTACTTGAATCTTGCACCTTTAACAATGGCTGACAATGGTCATTCCAAAACAGGCAGTTGGCTTCCTGTCAAGATTAATATATGTGATGGGCCGAGTTTTCAGTCCCACATGCGTGCAGTTTAGCATACTCACTTTAAATGTACAAATACTCCAGGGAACCATAGTTGAATATGCATAACTGTGTGTGAATATACAGGACTAATTTTTCAAAAGTGTATTTGTTTCTCTTTAACGTTAAAGAGGAATCTGTGTGGTTAGGACTCCAGGGCTGTCTCAGCACTTTAAATGTATATAAAAATCTACTTGGACAGCCATCAGATATGGGTAGAAGAAGGAATGTCTGTGCCAATACCTGATCTAGAGGATCTTAACAGTAATACTGTACTCTATGCAAAACGGTGTCCAGTTCATACCCAGGGCAAGGAACTAATCCAGTTTTTTATAAAGCCAGCTTGAAGCGGTTGGTAACTGAGCCTTTTTATATTAAAGATTGTGGGGAACCGCCTTCCATACCTTCTCTCTAGAAATATGATGGTTATAGAAAAATGAACTCCTCACTGGGATAACTGCTTGTAATCAAGTTTATTTAAATGCTGATATAACTGGGAGTCCATTTATTTGTTAAAGTTTTTAAAATATTAGACTTGTGCATAAAGCTTTTTCTTTATTGTATTTTTTTCCGTCCACTACAGCTGACTTGCTGCTTGAAGGATTTAACAATTACAGATTTTTGTCTAATGGCTATATCCCCATTCCTGGGCAGCAAGACAAGGATAACTTTCAGGAGACTATGGAAGCCATGCACATCATGGGATTTTCTCATGAGGAAATTTTGTGTAAGTTAAGTCTTTTTGATTTCTGCAGTGTACTTGTTTTTTTGCTTTTTGTGTAAAATTACAAAAACTAAATGAAACAAATGTTGACAACCAAACTTAAATCTAATGTTTTAGAATCATAGAATATTAGAGTTAGAAGGGACCTCCAGGAGATCATCTAGTCCAACCCCCTGCTCAAAGCAGGACTCACCTCAGCTAATGCATTGAATGCATTGAAACCTGATGCATTGAAACCTGATGCATTGAAACCTGTGGCAAACATTGCACTACTTCAAGAAATGAGAGCAATCTTCTGATTTAATGTAATAAAATTGACCAAGAAGCAAGAAAGACTGCTACATAGCATAGTGCAATAACAACTAATGCCTTTTTGAACTGGACTTGAATGTGTGCCTAAGATTGGGGAGGGGCTGGATTTTGTTAAGACACACATTTGAGAAAAAAATGTTTTGTCTTTTTGTTAACACAGCAATGCTGAAAGTGGTGTCTTCCGTACTACAATTTGGTAACATTTCTTTCAAGAAGGAAAGAAACACTGATCAGGCCTCTATGCCAGAAAATACAGGTAAATTGGTCACACTGTGTGGCCTTTAGTGACATTAGTTGTGCTATTCTGATTTATAACTTGTTCTACATATATTCTATAGAGTCAGAAAGTCTTTTTTTCTGAGTTTCCTCTATAAAGTTCTCTGCCAGAGAGGCCATAATTTGTAATAGTAACAGCCAGCATGCAACTGTTAAAACTCTCCCATCTTCCACTCATCTTATACTCTCTTCCCCACAGATGTTAAAACTGCTGTTTACAGAATTCCATAAATTATTGAAGCTGTTCATTCTGCTCCTAATCTTTGAATAAGAATCTCAGTTGTAGCCTCATTAATTGCTTCTCAGCAAAGACTTAAACACCAGAAAAAAAAAAAGTGTGCTTAAATCTGTTCATTTTCTTTGGTTCTTGACAGTAGTTACATTGCCAATGAAAAGAATCCTGGAGCCAAGCACAACTTCCTTAGTGAAATGGCTGAGTTTAAGAAACACTGTGTTTAGACAGTCTTATTTCTGAAATGGCAGGATGGTGTGACTATATGATTTAATTTTTCATTTTAATACTTCAGAGTGCAGTCAGCATTTGGTAGACTTGCTTTAAAAAAGGACCCAGTCTGTAGGCACTTATAAGAATTTTCAAACCTTGTTTGTTACTAGTGTTGTCATTCTAAACCATCTCTCGGAAAGTAACCTCTTTAAAGTAGTTTAAAACTTGACTTTGGTTAATTGCAGTGTTTGGCTCTTTTTGTAGCCAAAAATTAGTTTCGATTTCTCTCTAAAGCATTTAGCAAGACACAAAGGAACTACTATTCCTTGTATAAGTCATGATGTGATGGAGTTTGTGGTAATATTCATATTATCAGTATCTTCATTTTATCTGTATAACCTCTCCACTTTCTGGATATCGAAAGTGTGTTGAATGATCAAATGTTGCAGAAAGACTGACCCGGATTTAAAATTTGTTTCATAACTAGAGCATCTTACAGACTGTTTCTCGTATTCCCTGCTTTTTATCAGTTTTTATATATAGTGCCATAACATTCTTTCTGGGGGAAAGTAGGAATGGGAGAGTTCTGACATTTGCTGAAAACTTCATAGGCACTGAAGAACAAATTAAGCTTTTTCTGAAGCGTATTAATGATTGACTACTCATGTGATGACATAAAGCAAAAAAATCCTATTCAGAAACTTCAAGATGCCTCTTAAGGCTTGTTTACACTTAAAACGCTGCAGCTGCATATCCGAAGCGCTTCAGTGAAAACACTTCCTACCCCAACTGGAGGAGTTCTCCTGCCATTGGCGTAGGTACTCCACTTCCCTGAGAGGCAGTAATTTGGTCGATGGGAGCATTCTCCTGTTGCTAGAGCTGCCTACAGTGGGAGTTAGGTTGTTTTAACTGCATTGCTCAGAGGAGTGGATTTTTCACATCCCTGACCAACAAAGTTGGATTGAATTAATTTCCTAGTGTAGAACAGGCCTCAGTCACTGAAAATTAACAGGTTTTTTGGTCCAGGAAGTGTAAAAACCTCTGAATTGTTATAACTGTAGTGAGATGTACTGAGACGGTTAACAACCATGTCCTCAGAACTTGAGGATGAGGATTAAAACAGTGCCATGTAGGTTTGATGACAATTTGACAGTTAGAAGGGAAAAATTAACTCTACATCTATACTGACGATGGCCAATTTTCCACCGTTAAATCGATGTCTCTGGATCGACTGAGCAGTGTGTGTAGACCCATTCAGTTCATCCAGAAATCGACGTAGGAAAACCACCTCCATAAGTGGCGCAGCGCAGTGTGGACAGCACGCGGAACAAACGTAGTGAAGTGGACAAGAGATACACGAGTTTTTTACGTCAGTTGCGTATCTCCTGTCGACTGCCGCCAAATCCGGAAGGTAAATGTAGACCAGGCCTAAGACAGAAGTGTTATGATTTTAATTTGGGCATTAAAGTAAGACAACTACAGTAAGAGGAAGCAAGATAGCTATTTCTCGTGTATGCTAATCATGTCACCACTTGTGCACGACCAAAATGTGGCAGTTCTACATTAACAATCACCAATAGATTATAAATATGTAAACTAAATACAATTAAACACCCAAAGAAAACCAATCATAGCAGATGCAATACATAAAACAATCATAAATTACCTCTAGAGAGACACCTGCCTTTCTCCCCAGCATCTCAAACAGAATCGCAAGATGCCTTGCTCCATCAGAGGGACACTTTGAGGATCAGATTCCAAACTAAAAAGGCCAGGTTTTGCTCTTGAACAGAATGGGAAGTTTTCAAGTGGGAAGATGATGAGCAAGACCAATCTCCACATCTGTGCTCGCCAAACCAGTGTAATTTTTTTTAAGTGGCACAAGCCCAATTATTTTGCAGTTTCCAGAAATTGGAGAAGAGTCCTGTGTACCATCCCTTTTTAATAAATAGGTCTACTAGCTTGGTGGTCCAATGGCTAGTGCTAGGCACTGCTGCATGGGTGACCCAAACTTTAACTGGATCCCATCTTTTTGCTGTGTGTGCTAGCAGAGGCTTGAAGTCCTGAAAAGCTTCAGTCCCTATAGGTGAAAAAATTGATTGCTTGGGTTGACAGACTCCTCCAGCCAATTGAGAATGCAGTTCTGTCCTAAACAGTGACTGTGTCCTGTAAAACTTGTCATAGCTGTTCGTTTTAGGGACAAATAACTGTACGGTTCTGGCTCAGTAAAGCTAAGAGAGATTCTGTTCCTTCATGCAAATCTTCCATCAGAACCTTTTATTCTCCTTCGAGTGGTTGCTCATATGCATTCCACTTAGGTGTGTACGCCCTCGTGCACGGCCAATCAGAGAACTTTTACTAGCAGTCCCTGCAGGGGCCGGTCCAGCGACCCTGTAGTGTCGCCGCCATGCGGCGGCACAACCGTCGCTGCCGGCCCCTCCCCTCTTCAGTTCCTTCCTTCCGCCCGTGACGGTCGGTCGAGAACTAACCCTGCTCTTCTCAGGTTTTTGTTTCACCTTAAAAGTGAGTATTTAGTTAGTAGTTCACCTCAAACTAAGTTAGTATTCAGTTAGAAAGGTTTTTGTAGTTTAGTTAGGGAGCCTTCGGGCTCAGACGCTAGCGGCCATGCCCGGTGCGTCCAGCTTCAAGCCATGTGCTAGCTGCGTGAAGGCTTTCCCAGCTAGCGACCCCCACGACAGTTGCCTACGGTGTCTGGGGGAACAACATCGGCGAGACCGATGTAAAATTTGCAAGTCCTTCAAGCCTCGGACTCAAAAGGACCGAGAAGTGAGGCTGAAGGCATTCCTAATGGAGACCGCGCTCAGCCCGGCGTCCGAGCCCACGCGGTCCACCACGGCACCGAGTGTGTCCTCGGTGCGGAGCGCACCCCCGGCACCGGGGAGCACGGTGCCAAGGAAGAAGAAGCGCTGCCCGCTGGTGGAGAGCTCCCCCGCACCGCAGGAGCAGCCGGGGTCGAGCACGGAGGTGCGTCCCCTGGACTGGCCGCCGACCCTGGCACCAGGTCCGACGCCTTCCAAAGAGGTCTCCCCGACTCGCGCGAGCGAGGGACCCATCGTACAGACTCCCTCCACACCGGAGGCGTTTGAGGCGGCACGAGTCTTGATGACCTTGCCCACGCCTCCGGCACCCCCTCGCATGAGGGGCCCAGAGACTGTGTCCCGGGGCAAACCCGTGCTGGGTGTCCCCAAAGGGTGGGCGGCATCGGCACCGGACGTCCAGCCGCCCACCATCGCCGTCGCCCGACGCCGAGGATCCGAGCCCAGAGGCTCCTCTCCCCCTTCGTCATCGGAGGACGCCCGCCGCCGCTCCCGCCGCCGCTTCAGCCCCGGCTCCAGCTCCAGCCCGGCACCGAGCCGGCGCGCTCGGCACCGTTCCCCGGCACCGAGGAAGAGGCCGCGAAAGGCCTCCCCGCCCCGGCGCAGATCGTCCTCGGGATCGTCCTGCAGATGAGGCAGACGACGTCGCTCCTCCGACTCTTCTTCGAGTGAGCCACGGAGCGTCTCTTCCCGGCACCGCCGTCGCCTTCCCCGCACTCCTGGCTCGGGATCCCGGACCCGCCGCCAGGAGCAAGAGCCCTCGCCGGTACCGCAACCGGCACTGACGCAGCTGGCACCGTTTCCTCCGGTACCGCAGACCCCGGTGCCGCAGGTACCCCTTCCTGCGGTGCCGGCACCGACACCGCCTGCAGCAGCGCCCGCGTTGCCCTCGGCACCGGCGCTGCCTCTGAGCTGGACCCAAGGGCCCTGGCAGTGGCCAATGTGGGCCCAATGGGCGGCTCAAATGGGGCAGGGAACTATGCCGGCCCCTGCCTCGGTCACCCACTCTCAACAAGCACCCTCGGTGCAGGAGGGTGACCGATCCTTTTCCTCCCAGGAGGAGGACCCCGGGGAGGGCCCCTCCACAGGACCCCGCCACCCCTCGTACTCATCGTCCCCTGATGAGGCGGTCATAAGGGACCAAGGGGCCCCACTCATTGATTTTAAGGCCCACCAAGAACTCCTGAAACGGGTGGCCTCGAACCTGGAATTACAGGTCAAGGTTCTAGAAGAAGAGGTGGATCCCCTCTTCGGACGGGTGGGGACCCAAGGCCCTTCTAGAGTTGCCCTCCCCATTCACGAAAGGGTCCTACGCCTAGCCAAGGCAGTATGGCAGACCCCTGCCTCGGTCACCCCCACGTCTAAGGGCGCCGAGAAGAAGTATTATGTGCCAGCTGAGGGGCACGAATACTTATACGCGCACCCTGCCGCGGGCACCTTGGTGGTAGAGGCTGCCAACCATAAAGACAGGCAGGGTGCACAGAGCGCCTCCCCTAAAAACAAAGAGGGCAGGAGACTAGACCTTTTTGGCAGGAAGGTCTACTCCACAGGGGCGCTCCAGCTCAGGGTAGCCAACCATCAGGCTCTCCTGGGCAGATATAATCTAAACTTATGGGACTCCTTGAAAAGGTTCTCGGAGTCTCTGCCTCCAGACCAGGCCGCCGACTTTGCCATGGTCCTGGAGGAAGGGGTGACAGTAGCCAGTGCAGCCTTACAAACTGCTTCTGACGCTGCGGACACGGCCAGCAGGGCTATGGCCTCCGCTGTCGCTATGCGGCGAGCAGCGTGGCTGCAATCTACTGAACTGTCCCAGGAGGTGCAGCACTCCATTCAAGACCTGCCGTTTAATGGAGCCGCCCTCTTCTCGGAGAGGACGGACGAAAAGCTGCATGCCCTAAAAGACTCAAGGACGACGCTACGCTCCTTGGGCCTTTACACAGCCCAGGCGGCAAGACTGCAAGCACGCCAACAGCCGCATCAACCGCCGCAGCAGCACCAGCAGCAGACTAGGCCTCCGCCTAGGCCCTACCCCTCTCCCAGGGGTCGGGACAGGAACAGGGGCGCAGGACGGCGCGACCAACCCGCGACCCCCTCGTCTTCCTTCAAAGGCCCCTCCCGGGGCCCCAAGGGCAAAAGACAATTTTGACATTGCGCCCGAGGGTGGTACCCCTTTACGTTCATTGGGCCACCCCCTGCCTTTCCGGGACAGGCTAAGACCATACATCAGCCTGTGGCGGGAGATAACATCGGACCAATGGGTCCTCAGCACCATCCGCTGGGGCTATGCCCTCCAGCTGCTGGCTACCACCCCCCCCGTCCCTTTTCAGGGACCCATCTCACGAGCATGTACTCCGCCAGGAGGTTCACACCCTCCTTCTCAAAGGTGCCATAGAAGTGGTTCCACCACTCGAGGTGGGGAGGGGATTCTACTCCAGGTATTTCCTCGTCCCCAAGGCAAAAGGAGGCCTCAGACCCATACTGGACCTGCGCAAATTCAACAGGTTCATAAAAAAGCTCAAATTCCGTATGGTCTCCCTAGCGTCCATCATCCCAATACTGAACCCAGGGGACTGGTTCGCCGCCCTCGACCTGAATGATGCATACTTTCACGTCTCCATCCTTCCCGCCCACAGGAAATTCCTAAGGTTTACGGTAGCTGATGGCCACTACCAATTTACGGTCCTCCCCTTTGGCCTGGCCTCATCCCCCAGGGTGTTCACGAAGTGTATGGCAGTGGTGGCGGCCTCCCTGAGGCGCAAGGGGGTCCAAATCTTCCCATACCTGGACGGTTGGCTGATAAGGGGCAAGACCAAGTCGCAGGTGCGCGAGGCGGTCTCCCTCGTCCAAACCACCTGCCATACCCTGGGGCTGCTCAAAAACGAGCAGAAGTCAACACTATATCCAGTACAGGACATAGAGTTCATAGGAGCTCACCTGGACTCGGTGCGGGCCAAAGCCTCCCTCCCACGCTCGAGGTTCGAGGCCATGGCAGCGATAATTTCGCAACTCCAGAGGTGTCCCACGACAACAGCCAGGCAGTGCCTACGGCTGCTAGGCCACATGGCCTCCTGCACTTATGTAGTGGGGCTGGCCCGCCTCAGACTCAGGCCCCTCCAGAGCTGGTTAAAGAAAGTGTACATGCCCAGCAGGCATGCCCTGAACAGGGTGGTAACAGTCCCCCCTGCGGTGTTGGGGTCACTGAACTGGTGGCTGGACCCCAAAACCGTGTTGAAGGGAATTCCCTTCAGGGCACCCACCCCCTCGATCACTCTGATCACGGACGCCTCAGACCTGGGGTGGGGAGCCCATATCACTGGTGGCCTAACCACACAGGGCCTCTGGTCCCGGAGGGAGACTGCCCTCCATATCAATGTAAAGGAACTGAGGGCAGTCAGACTGTCTTGCGAAGTGTTTCGCCACGCTTTATTCGGGAGAATGGTACAGGTGTTGACAGACAATACCACTGCAATGTACTACATCAACAAATAAGGGGGAGCGCACTCCTCGCTACTGTGCCAGGAGGCGCTTCGACTTTGGGACCTGGCAGTGAGACGCAACTTCTGTTTAACCGCCTCTCACCTCCCGGGGGCCAGGAACGACGAGGCAGATCGCCTCAGCAGGTCGTTTCTTCCCCAGCACGACTGGTCTCTTCACCCGGAGGTGGTCGCCATGATCTTCCGCGAGTGGGGGGTTCCCCACCTGGACCTGTTCGCGTCAGCCTGGAACGCGAAATGCCCGAGGTTTTGCTTGCTCAGGGGTCACGAGCCAGGCTCCGTCTCCGACGCGTTCCTGATCGAATGGACGGGGGGCCTCCTGTACGCGTTTCCCCCCCTCCCACTCCTGCCCAGGGTCCTCTTGAAAATCAAGAGGGACAGAGCGGACATCATCCTGATCGCCCCAGCGTAGCCGAGACAGTACTGGTTTTGCCTGCTCCAAGACCTGTCAGTCGCTCCCCCGATCGAGCTCCCGAAGAAAACGGACCTTCTCTCCCAAGACAACGGTCGCCTGCTGCACCCCAACCTGGACTCCCTACACCTGACGGCCTGGAGACTCTCTGGCTAACGGAGGAGGAGAGAACCTGCTCGGAGCAGGTCCAACATGTGCTCCTGGGAAGCAGGAGGCCCTCCACCCAGAGCGCATACAAGGCCAAGTGGAGGAGGTTCACCTGCTGGTCGGAATCGCGGGGCATAACCCCCGGTACGTCTTCCGTGCAGGCGGTCCTGGACTACCTGCTGCACCTCAAACAACAGGGGTTGGCGTTGGCTTCCCTAAGGGTCCGCTTGGCAGCCATCTCGGCTTTCCAGCAGCCGGTGGAGGGGAGGTCCCTATTCTCTCACCCCATGTCGGTGAGGTTCCTCAGGGGAATCGAGAGGCTGTATCCGCAGGTCTGTGACCCGGTGCCTCCCTGGGACCTGAACCTAGTCCTTGACAGACTGACGGGACCCCCCTTTGAGCCCTTGGCCACTTGCCCCCTGCTGGTCTTGTCCTGGAAGGTGGCCTTCCTTGTGGCCATCACTTCCGCCAGGAGGGTCTCCGAGCTGAGAGCCCTGACCTCGGAACGCCCCTATACGGTGTTCTTCCGGGATAAGGTACAACTTAGGCCTCACCCAGCTTTTCTACCTAAGGTAGTCTCTAGGTTCCATTGTAACCAAGATATTTTCCTCCCTGTGTTTTTCCCAAAACCGCACGGGTCCGAGGACGAGAGGAGATTACACACCCTCGACGTGAGGAGGGCACTGGCGTTCTACCTCAATAGAACAAAGCCGCTCCGCAAGACCACCCAGCTCTTCGTCGCGGTGGCAGAGAGGATGAGAGGCTCCCCAGTGTCATCACAAGGCATCGCCAAGTGGATCACCGCCTGTATCCGGCTGTGCTACGAGAGTGCGGGTGTCCAGCTTCCCGGACCAGTGACGGGGCACTCGACAAGGGCGTCGGCGGCCTTCCTGGAGAGGGTTCCCCTGGAAGACATCTGCAAGGCTGCCACCTGGTCTTCTGTGCACACCTTTGCCACGCACTACGCTATCGTCCACCAGTCCAGGGACGATGCTCGCGTAGGCAGGGCAGTGCTGAGGGCAGCCCGACGTTGACTCCTACCCGCCTCCAGGTAAGGCTTGTTATTCACCTAAGTGGAATGCATATGAGCAACCACTCGAAGGAGAAAACATAGTTACTTACCAGTAACTGTTGTTCTTCGAGATGTGTTGCTCATATCCATTCCACATCCACCCTCCATCCCCGCTGTCGGAGTCGGCAGAAAGAAGGGACTGAAGAGGGGAGGGGCCGGCAGCGACGGTTGTGCCGCCGCATGGCGGCGACACTACAGGGTCGCTGGACCGGCCCCTGCAGGGACTGCTAGTAAAAGTTCTCCGATTGGCCCTGCACGAGGGCGTACACACCTAAGTGGAATGGATCTGAGCAACACATCTCGAAGAACAACAGTTACTGGTAAGTAACTATGTTTTTGGCTACAATCAGTTACACCTGTGCAACACATTGAAGGCAAGCTGTGACTAAGGGACTACTTTGGTAGGTACTTTGGTGATGAAGCAGGAGATGGAAAGAAAACTGAGTTTGCAACACAGTTGGAAAAATATTCTTATCTACATAGGGTAAATTTGATCAGGATGTGCTGAGGATCACTGAACAAGAATGCACAATTCAATCTGAGACCCTTCCTTCTGAAAGATGAACAGTACTTATTGGTTTCAGAGGGAAGAAGTTGTCTCATCCAAATCTGTTCAGTTGAAAAGAATGGGTCCTTGAGGGTGCTGTGGATTTATAAAAGAACAAACAAAAACAAAACCAGAAACCAGGAGCCATCACCTTAGAGGAATCTTACAGGATTAAGAGAATTCTTGGAAAAAAGAGGAAAAAGAACAAATCTTAATTATCTGCAGGAAAGCAGATTGCTCATGACAAGTATCGTGGGTATGTTTTAACACCTTCACCCCATACTTCCTCCCAAATCTCTTAACAAAGGATACAATTCCTTTAGCAAATGAGATGACTGCATTTCCTTTTCTCTCAGGGTGAATCAGGCTGAAAATATGGTAAACGGTTCTGTCAGTTGACAAGAATCTATTCATCAGGCTTACATCTAGTTTCTTCTTTGCATGCTACTAGAAGTGTCAGTACGTACGTCCTCTCAGAAATGTATCCCAAATCCTCCAAAACATTGAGATTAACCTCCTTTCAGAATCCAGACTCTTCATGTGATTCTAGTGTTAGCTCACTGTTAGTTACTCATCACATTGTCTAGCTTGTAATAAAATACTATAAAAAAATTAAGTTTTAGGTATTTGGGGGAGGAATGGAGCATATGGGAAGGGGGAAAACCACCAAGTACACCCCTGAAAAGTGAACAGTACATTTAGACTTCTGGAGTTGGATGTTGCCACTGCTAACTTTTGGTAGCTGAGTAATGACAAGGGAGAAATAAGGGGGAGGAGGGGTGGAAGAGTAACTTTTATAAGCCATTCTTTCCATACACTTCAGACGAATATGCTGTAAGATGTGAGTTACTGGAGCCTGTAGCTGTTCTTTTGCTTAGGGAAATCAGGGGATACATAAAAGAGAAGAGTGAGATACTGGCAAGAAAAACGTTGAAACAATAAATGTTGTTCTATAAATACCAATTTTATTTTTATTTTAAAGTTTGAGTGACTTTTGTGCCATAAAAATAACAAGCCAAAGGGAGTTGTGGCTGTTCAGTCTTTAAAGAGCAGGACTCATCCTTCAAATATCTAAATATGGATTCTGTTAAATTTGTGTTTTCTAATGACTGTTGAATATGTTGTACTCAAAGTACATTTCCTCCTTTGTAACAGAGTGAAATTGTAATGCTGAATTTTTTCATGTTACCATTGTTTCACTGATTGCATACCGTGTTGACTTATAACCTCATGGAAGAGTACATGACCAAGCACAGAATCTGGCTTTTGGGAGCTGGGAAACAATATCGTCAATACTAGCGAAGGAAATGTCTGTTGTAAAGTATGTCCTATAAGGTGTTTTTGGAATGCTCATGCCATACTGAACATTATTCATATCTGGACATATGTATGACATTGCAGGAAACATGCCACCATAACAATAATGTTCAGTATGGCATGAGCATTCCAAAAACACCTTATGTGGCATACTTTGCATCAGACAATACACAGATACACTGTCCGGGTGAGCATGAGTGATATACAAATCCCACTCTAAGGATGTACATGGGGTACAGTGTGTCACAAATGCTTCTTAGCAAGTTCCCGAGCCAATCTGGCATGTGTTTGCACTAAATTAACAGGGATTCAATAATGTGTTCATGTAAGTGTTACTGCAGGATCAGGGAGTCCTTACAGACCCTTCTTGTTAATATTATTTTATTTTATTTTTCACAAGATTGAGTGCTGCTTCTGGTTTCTGTGTTGCGTAGTTGCTAAAAATCATGGAACCAGCTATTGACACAAGTTCTCAAGAACTTGTTTCCTTAATGTTCTGGCTAGTTGCTGTGGGAAGTTTTGGTATTTAAGTGAATAACTTTATCACTTTCAACCTCAGTTGCACAGAAACTCTGCCATCTACTGGGAATGAATGTAATGGAATTTACTCGAGCTATACTTACACCACGCATTAAAGTTGGCAGAGACTACGTTCAGAAAGCCCAGACCAAAGAACAAGTAAGTTCTGATGTATAAAATATTGTGAAGCTGCAATTCAGCCAAATTAACTTTTCAGCTACTCTCAGCAAATCTTAGTTCCTGTTTAAATCTGTCTGTTCTTTGTTACATCTTACTCGGTTGTGTTTTGAATTTCCTTGCATGGCAAAATACAAGAATGTATAGTGAGTAGAACTTTTTCCCTTTCCTTGACCTTCAGCTGAACCTGATTCTCATGTTGTTTGATGTATCAAATGTAAAAAAGCAATTTAATTTTGTTGGCAACGAATTACATTTTGTTATAACTTTTTTTTAATCAAACCATGTAGTATTTCTGCTGCTTATTTTCTTTCCTCAGTGGTATTAAACTTCCTCAGTTCCCTTTGCGGTTATTTGTGATAACATCCAGCTCCTTGTTCTTTTGATCACTCCCCCAGAATGAATAAATGTTTACTATGTTTTGATTTTCAGGCAGACTTTGCAGTGGAAGCCTTGGCAAAAGCCACCTATGAACGCCTCTTCCGCTGGCTTGTTCATCGCATTAATAAAGCTCTGGATAGGACCAAACGACAGGGAGCTTCTTTCATTGGCATTCTGGATATTGCTGGATTTGAAATCTTTGAGGTATGCTAACGAGTCGATTATGGGAAACTAATATATAGCTTTAAATTCTGATTTCCATCAATCACTGTGTACATAGCCCTTATTGCTGACAACCTCTAATTGTAAAGTACTGTACAGCAATTCGTTTCAAGAATGCAGTAAAGATTATATGAAGCAATTGATTAATTTTGCAATGTATAAAGGTTCTGGCTATCTTAAATTACAATCCCGAATATTTACAGCCCTAGTCCCTCATCTAATGTGAGTTACGCACCCATGCATGACCACTTATTCTGCAGTTGTGGATTTCTCCTGTAACATAGCAGTTGAGTAAACTGCAGATAAGATAATCTTGAACTGTTTTACACAAAATTTCAGACAAAATGTATCTTTTCATTTATTGGATGTTAGCGAATTATCCCTTAATAAAATCAGATTTTTCCCCTACAAAATGCTGCTTGCAAATGTAATGGATAACATTTTATAAGAGTTTAAATTCTGCCATAGAGTTATTCTTCTAACTCACTAAATATTTTGCAGCTGAACTCTTTTGAGCAACTTTGTATTAACTACACCAATGAGAAGTTGCAGCAACTGTTCAACCATACCATGTTTATCCTGGAACAAGAAGAGTACCAGCGGGAGGGCATAGAGTGGAACTTCATTGATTTTGGACTGGATCTGCAACCTTGCATTGATTTAATAGAAAGGCCTGTAAGTTTCTTTCGTATCTTGTGGATTTCTGGGCCAGATACAAGCGCTTTTGGGGAACAGTGCCAGGAATTGGATTAATTTGAATATGTGACCACGGAGAACTGTATCCCATTATTTTTGTATTAATTTTAGTCTTAAGTATCTTGTGTGCACTGTGAAGTAATCCTGCGTCCATTTGTGTGTGAGGATATTAGTGCACTGTTTTAGTCATATTGGACTAAATACTTTGACTTACTATTTATATTGTTTCTAATACTAACCACGTCCTCACTGCTCTTATTTTCAAGCCTGCCCAAGTGATGGTGGTATGGGTGCTGAGTGTGGTGGCTCAACCAGAACGCCCTTGAAGAGTAAGGGTGAAATCCTGGCCCCTTTTGAAGTCAATGGCAAGACTTCCATCAATTTCAGCAGGATCAGGATTTCACCCTAAAAATCAGCCCTGTATGTGGGTCTTCTAAGACAGCAGCCTTTGAGAAACTGTTTTCTCATTGCACCTGGCTAAAGAGTCCTATCTGTTGCCCAGTCTCTGGGAACAGTAGACCACTCCAGTCAGCTTAAGAGTCCAGGAAAAGAGCACCAATCTTGAGTGGTTATTCCCGTTTCCCCACCCCACTGCCCAGATTTGGGCTGAAGCTTATCCTGAGTTCCCAGTGGGACAAATAATTAAGATGTCACAATAAATACTTGTTTTGCGTTACAGTATCATCATGTGATATCTCTATATCCTCATCCTTACAGGAAATGCAAAATAGAGTTAAGGGGTTCTTCCCCTCAGTTTAAGAAGATATTTTTCTTGCTCCAGAACCCAGTTTTGCAGGCTATGACAGATGCACAAAACCCAGGATCGGTAGCATAATAATGCTTATGACCAGCATTTTCATCTGAGTCAGTTTTCCTATATTTTTCCAAATTTGAGCAATAATTGTTGTGCAGTTAGGCTTTGACACATTTAATACACCTTTGTTGCATATAATACTATACTTGTGTCCAGAGCAGCAAACATTCAGCAAAGTTCTTTCTTTCCAACTTAGTTTGTAGGGAGGGAAATGTCAGCAAAGATCTGTACTTTGAATGTGCATATCCAGAAAGAAGACCCAAATTCTATCTCCTTAAATTAAATAGCTTTGCCTGCTGAAAAGCCTATGGAAGAAAAGTGCATGTTTTCACTATACAGAATACTTAGTGTGAAATATTCTAAAACTTGAGTGGGTTTTAAGAGCCAAACATTGGTACCTCCTCAGGCTTCCTGTAAATGAAGTTGCATGGGCACATGATGTCATGGAATGGCCTCATATAGCTATATCCTGTGAAATGTGGAGATTGCAAATTACCGTTTGCTTTTTTTAAGACTTCCATGTAGGAATCTGTTTCCCTGGGAAAAGAGGACATCCTCAAAGAGATCCCCCCTGTAAAATGAATTTAATAGTTGTTCCTTGCCTCCTCATATGGATGTTGAGGAAAAACGTGCTAACTATTGTGAAATGTTCAGTTACTGTGGTAAGAGGGACATATAAAACCCTTAGATACCTAAATAAAGCTTTGCAGTTCCCTTAAAGCTTTTACTGAAAAGCATTTGAGATCTGAAACTCTACTATTCTTCAGCTGTAAACAAAAATATGAGATTACTGTAGAACTGAGGATGTTCTTCAGGGTTTACAGCACATATATGTAGTCTAAAAAGGAATGAGCTTCCTCAAACTCACTACAGTCCATGTCTTACATTTGTCATAGGTGAAGTCTTGTCACCAAATTTCTCTATTTAAATAAAATGGGACTTGAGGAAATGAAATCTCAAAACTATACACTTTCTCTCCAGAAACATTTTTCTGGAGTATGATGGGTTGGTGTATAAGATTTTTTTTCAAGGACTTAATTGAAAATATGAAACCAGATATTGAGAGAAACTCTTGTTTAAATCCACCAACTGTTTATTTTATTAGGCAAATCCCCCTGGTGTACTGGCTTTGCTAGATGAAGAATGTTGGTTCCCTAAAGCTACTGACAAGACATTTGTGGAAAAATTGGTCCAAGAACAAGGAACCCACTCCAAATTCCAAAAACCAAGGCAGCTAAAGGACAAGGCTGACTTCTGCATTATTCATTACGCAGGGAAGGTATGTGCTGTATGTTGAACAACTTGTTAAAAAAAATTACCATTTTTTTTAAATAGACTAGTTTTAGTAAAATCTGCTAAAGCTTTAGTGGTATTATTCAGCTATGTGCATGTGAACTGTAACATAAGAACAGTTTAGTGATTTTCTTTTTGTTGAAAAGATATTTGAGAATGCTTTATTGAAATCCTTATTGCTGGATCAGAATCTACAGTGGCAGAGCAGACAGAAACTTAAACACACTTAGTTGAAAAGATTTAAGCTTTCCAAAGAATAGAATAAAAAGGTTTTTGGTTCAGCAACAATTTATAATTGCCTCACTTCCATAAAGCTGATTACATAGTATATGGATTTTTTTTAGGGTTTTTGATGAAAAGAACTTTATTTTTAAAATTGGCAGTTCTAAAAGGTTTCCTATTTGACAGCTCTTGAAATCAATCTTCTATTTTAGAATAGGCTCAGCAGGGCATTGACAATACCAGTTTCTTCCACCTTGTTCCACTGATTCACTCTTTTAGAAGAATCCTTTGAGAGCTAAGAATGTATTTCAGTCGTCATTACTCATTCCATCTTTGCTTCCCCTACTAAGACTAACTGGTCTGGTTGTGATGTGGACAGTTGTCCACCAGGAAGTTGTTCTTTTCATGTATTACTTATTACTTACTACCTTCTGTGGTCCAGGCTTGAAACAGTGCCCTTGAATTTTTCTGTTTATACTTAACTGTTCTGGATTCTTGCTTCTCCTGGATTTGTGCACCTAGGGGGCTACATGAAAGCATTCCTTTTCTGTAATTGATGCTTTCATGACTGATTTTTCATTACCATGACCCATGATTCAGCTGTTTTTTATAGTTGTTCTGATATGCATGTTGCACACATCCTCTGGTTGGATTTTACATTCATATTTGCCCAGGAAAGTCCCAGCTCATGTTGACAAGAACATTTAAATAACATACTCTGTTTTAAAATCATGGACTAGTAAATGTCCCAGGAAGTGGGTCTGAGTTTGACAAAGGATCAGATATCCTGTCTTTTTACTCTGCTTCACTTCAAAAATTCCCTTCTAATACAATTGTGCCCCAAAACAAAGTTTCTAATAAATCAGTGCATTTCCATACTCAAAAAAGCTTACTTGCCTAAAGTACTTAGCTGTTACCTTTGTGTAGATGAACAAACATTTTATCATATTAGTATATAAAGTGAAATTTCAAATTGGTAACTTAGAAATACTAACACCTATCACTGTTTCACAGTCCCCGCAACTGAATGGTGCTGGTGTGTCTGAGCACCGACGTTTTATTGATGCTTCCCAGCAGGAGGAGCACTATGATAAGAGTGGGGGGGACAACCAAAAAATCTTGCTGTTAATTTGAAACATAATTAGAGAGATCTGAATAATTTCATGTCTGCCTTTGTGATAGGAGGCAGTCCAATATTTCTTGTTGTGAGGAGTTGTCTGCCTTGTCAAGAAAAACAATCCAAATTAGACTGGATTGGCCACTTCCGTGATGTGCTGTGTTGTGCAAATTTTTCTGGCAGATGGAGCTGCTCAGAAAAACTCAGGAAAGGTGGCTTGTTTTTGTCATTCAGTTCCATCAAAATTGAAAGTTTTGGAAATTGTCCAAAATTTTTTGGAAACAGTCTATTTTCTCAATTTTTTTTTATTTTTGGAGGAAAAAAGGAAGGGAAAAGTCAGACATCGACAATGTCCTCTTTCAGCAGTGCCCATGGAATTTTTTTTCCTTTTGAAATGACATTTTATTTTTAAACTGTTTTGTTTTAAATTATGACATATATAAAAAAAAAGTTGAAACCTTTTAATTTTTGGCCAAACATTTTGTTTTTCTAATTTTTTTAATATTTTTCAGATAACCTCAAAACTTTAGGTTTCATTCCAAATCAAAAAAACAAACCTCGAAATCCTTCACAAACTGGTATTTCTGTTCTCAGCATAACCCTACTGTTAGGGTTTCTGTTAACTTGACTTGCTGTCGAACTGTGAGTTAGGCCAGAGGTTTCCAGCCTGTTTTGTGTACTTTTCTGAGAGCTGGCTGCTCATGTGGGCGCTGGCTGTTCCTTGTTTCTAGATGTGAAGCTATATTAGAATACCCAAAGTACTTTTCAGTGTCAACAGTTTTTGTCGTTTGCCCACAGTGATATGAAATGATCATGAATGGGATGGAGTGGATCACTAAACAGTCTCTGTATTAAAATGTATTGTGCACCCTATGAAAAGCTTGAGATTTATGATCCTCATGACTATCAAAATCTGAGAAGTATTAAGTCCTCTATTGCAGACTGCTCTCTCCCTATGAACTGATGCCCAAATTCTTAAAGGTGTCTAGGCATCTACGTCCCATAATAAAATTAATACTTTTAAAATTCTGGGCTTCAAAGGTTAACTTTGGTATTCAGTTGCTGAACTGTACTTCTAATATCAACCCACAGTATTATGTAAGACTATCAAGATGGAAGCGTTTGTTTATTTTCAGTATTGTTAAATAACAGTTTGCAATAGTCATCCAAATCTAAAAGTATCAATTATTTGCAACACTCTTAATTTACTTGTCTTTGTAATTTAACTGCAATAATTAGAACCTTCTTATTTTACATGAGTTGTTGTGACGTTTCTACAGTAAAGCCTCTGCTTGAAAGTAACTTGTTTGAAAATGTTTTACTTTCCATTGTCGCAAGCAGCAAAGCTTGTCTCTTTGACCAACAGAAGTTGGTCCAATGAGAGAGATTACCCACCTTCTGTCTCTAGCTGGCAAATAATATTAATAAAATGAGGAAAAAGCCAAACTTCTTTTTCTGTTAAATTAGAATTTTAAAACTGCATTTCATAGCACTTTGTGTTTAACGAAGGAGAAACAGACTAACTCTCAGCCATATAAACATCAATAGGAGAAAACAAGGCTTTAACACTGTCTTGAAAGAATTGAATAGGAAAATTCAGGAAACACTGTTTAAAGGGTGTTTTCTTGGGAAATAGCTTTTTGAACACACTGGTTTAGTTAAAACAAAACCAAACCGAAGTTAGCAATGTTACCAATGTCACCACATGTAACCTTGCTTGCTTCTTTACAGGTAGACTACAAGGCAGATGAATGGCTCATGAAGAACATGGACCCTCTGAATGACAATGTGGCTACCCTTTTGCACCAATCTTCTGACAAATTTGTTGCAGAGCTCTGGAAGGATGGTAAGAGAATATAGTGTCTAAGTGCAGATTTCATCATAATGTGAGATGTAATCTTATATCAATGAGTTTTTTTGTTTTATACCCTTTCCTGGTCTACAGTTGAAAATAATAGCAGCTTAATCCCCAAATGTTGACAGCCAAAACTACAAGCAGAGAGAGCTGATTTGTTCCTTAGACCCTGAACTCAGTCCTTTGTGCATGTACCATCTCTAATTCACTGCTTTTTGTATCCATTCCTTGAACGCTTATGTTCATTTACAGCTCGTACAGCTCATTGCCATGTGTTGAGTGTTCCCAGTGTCTTAGCTGAAAGTCGTCTTTGGACATAGTTCGTTTCAGACTTGGTATAAACAGCAGCAGTGGTGGTGTTGCTGCTGCTGCTTAACAATGCCGTTTTCATGAAGAAAAATCTTATTTGGCTTCATGTATGTGATGGTGTGCAGTATGTCTCTCTTTTAAACAAATTATAATGAATTAGCATATTAAAATATTTGAAGCAGTATTATTCCCATGGATTTGACATTGCCATTAGCTGATGGTGCAGGTAATTAGCTAAAAGTATCCTTTCACATAACCCCCACTAAAATAATTAAAGAAGCAGAGTTAACATACAAAATACTTAGTAAGAACTGTGATTTTGATCTTTTTTAAACACTATATATTGTGCTACATTTTCATGTTTGGTAGGGAACCATTGTCTGTTTTATGATACAGAAGACTCATCTAAGCAATATGCCCAGTATCGATTTTTCCCATTTACTTATAGGCTGAAGAACATTTAATGACTTGTTGCTCAGCTACAAAGAGCAGTTTTATGAAGTATGTATTCATCTGAAGTCTGTCATCTTAAAAATAACTTTTTTCCTTTCAAGTAAATCCACTTTCCCCTACAAACACGTCAGTCCAAATACTCAAAACTTGAATCTAAAGGTTACTGAAATGTGCATGGAATATGTGGTCTAATTGCTTTTGTAGCACAATTTAAAGTTTGCTTGCGATTGTTAAAATGTGTTCTTTATACTAACTGAAGTGTCTTGTGTATCTGCTCTTCTGTCTTTCTGTTTTTGCTGTTTCTCTGCCTTAGAGATTCAGAATATTCAGAGAGCCTCTTTCTATGACAATATTACTGGTCTTCATGATGCACCAGGTGAATGTATATAAAATCCTAGGTCTCCTAAAGGCAGGATTGTACCTACAGGAAAACCATTTTTGCTTATAGGCTTGCACGAACTGTTCATTTCATGCTAAATTTAGATTTCTCCACAAGGCAAGTGACTTTGAGTGCATATCTATTCAATAGCAACTGCGTACACCTAGCATCTTATCTTTATGCACTGCATCTTATCTTTATGCACTGCACTTAAAACATTACAGATTAAAAGGTTTATTACTGCCTCCAACTTCTATTTTGATATGCCAAATTGCTTCTCCAGTAGAAACAATACTCTGATAATTAGAAGTATTTGAAATCACTTGTAGGCTTTTCAGTATTCTTATATTCTGTTCACAGCCCAACTTTAAGAAAAATATTAAAACAATTTAAGAACACTTATGTGCTTTTTAAAAAGCAATTACTTTGACTTGTGAACATTAAAGTGCAGTTGGACCATGATTGGAAAGGGCTCATTTCAAACTCCTGTGAACTGTGCTTTTACTTAAGAGCTCTTTTATGTAGTTTTTCCTTTCTACAAATTTTCCCTTGATTTTTTTTTTTGAGAAATTAAATGAATTTTTGCAATTGATCCTTATTTGGAAGTTTGTCCAGAACACTTAAATACTACTTCCCACCCCCAAGAATTTGTGAAAGTTAAAAAAAAAAAAAAAAAACTTATGGGCACCCTTAAACTTAAGTTTTACTTTCTCTCTCATTATTTTCAGTATTCCCTATACTTCTATAAACTAGCATTATTCCTTTTAATTTCCTAAAATAAGTCCTGAAGTTTTCTTGTACAGTTATCCAAGGCAGATGAAAATTAAGTTTCCACTGTATTTCATTGGCCACCTTTCAGGAAAAGCTTACATTATTTACCATAGTTTTTTTAAAACAAGTTCAAAGAACAGGATTTTTCTATTTTTGTAGTTTTCAGATATGTCTGTGTAAAAGTAACTTGGGTATACTCATTTAGTTTAACCTTTCAGTTACCAGAGATGCGTGCCTGTGTGTGTGTGTGTGTGTGTGTGTGTGTGTTTAATTGTTACTGTTGTCTTTTCGCACACAGTATCTTTGTAATATTACAAAAACTGCTGGTTTCTTTCATACTCTGTAGCATGGCTAAAGATATCTTTGAATAGCACTTCTGGTTTAGAATTGCATTCTGCTTTCAGTTAAATGTTTAGGACATGACCCTATAAACACTTCAGTGCATGTGTAGGAATAGTCTCATTAACTGTAGTGGAACTGCTCAGCTGCTTAAAATTAAGCATGTGGTTTAGTATCTGTAGGATTTGGGCTCTAATTTCCACTTATTTTGTTCACTTGTCACTGAGCAACACTGACTATAGGGTCCAAACTCGTTATTCCACATACATTCAGATTCTAATCTCCACTTCAGCAATAGAATTATGTAAAATATATTTGTAGGATGGGGACTCTATCCACTGCGACCCTCTTTTTCAGAGTCACTGCTTCCCAGGATAATCAGCTGAACGTGAGCTTGCAGGCAATCTTGGGATGCATAAATAAGAGCAGAGAGGTTATTTTACCTTTGTATTTTGCACTGGTGCGACTGCTGCTGAAATACAGTGTCCAGTTCTGGTGTCCACAGGTTAAGAAAAATGTTGATAAAATTGGAGAGGGTTTAGAGAAGAATGTCTAAAGAATTAGTAAACTTGCCTTATAGGGAAATTGATCTTTTTGAGTCTATCACTACATTTAGCATAACAAAGAGAAGGCTTGGGGAGTGACTTGATCTACAAGGCTACAAGTACCTGCATGGGGAATAAATATTTGATATTGGGCTCTTCCATATAGCAGACAAACGTATAACGAGGCCCAATGGCTGGAAGTTAAAGCTAGGCAAATGCAGATTGGAAAGAAGTCATACATTTTTAATAAAAGGTAATTAAATTTTGGAACAATTTACCAGGGCCATGATTGCAATTTTTTAAAATCAGGATTGGATGGTTTTTAAAAAGATCTGCTGTACAAATTATTTTGAGAAGTTCTGGAGCCTGTGATGTACATGAAGTCAGACTAGATGACCACAGTGGTTCTCTTCTGACTTTGGAATCTAATCTATGAAATATGAGAAACCGGTTCCAATTTGAAAAATAAAACATTGACATTTATGGACTATTGTATATGAAATAAGTATACAGAACCAATCCTGAAAGCATTGTTTTGATTGAATGAATTTCTTCAAGAATAGATTTGTGGGCTTTAAACCCAGTATAACTATTGTTTCTAGCTGGTTAACTTGGACTTGATGAATTACCAGTGCATACTGTGTAAGAGTTAAATACTAAGAAATGCCAGATCCCAGCATCAATCTGACTTTTTGGATGAGAAATAAAAGATTAGAAAGGATTTCTAGAGTTAGTTCATTTTGGAAATCTGGCTTTTGAGTTACATTCACACTCTTAAGCTTCATGAAGGAAAAGATGAAGAGATACCTAGTAGAAAGTTAAGTTACTGAGCGTTTTTTAGTTATTTATTTATTTCTGAAGTCTCTCATCTGTTGCTTTATTGCAGCATTGGAACTCTTGAAATTTTGTTGTGCAGTTTTTATACTTTAAACCTATTGCATTTTTGGCTGAAGAAATCTGTACAGTTTGACATAAACTGTTAAAATAACATAGGCCTTGCAAAACTCTGGCACATTCACATCTCCCCTTTCTTTCACAGAAAGTATAACCATCAATAGAAGAGCTAAAAGGAAATGTCTTTTCACCCAGTCTCCAATATGCATCAGGGCTTTTATTTATTAATCTGCATAGAATATATATGTGATTATTCTCATTTAAGAAGATGTGCAGAATTTGTGCAGTTCAAAGTTTGATTTTCAGCCTTGAATTATTTTGCCTTACTTATAAGCTTTTTTCACATCATTCATAACCTGCAGTTTCCAAGTAATTCTCTGTTGCTCATCAGTCAAGAGTTCACTTAAAATAAAGACAATGGCTTTGTTGGTGCATTTAGAACTTTAAAATAAAGAGCTGGATGTTTTCGTACATAGTTGTCAAAGCTACAGTATTCTGCCGTATAAGTTTGTGGCTTTCAATTCCACTGCTTCTGCACAGTGTCCCTAACACATGCTGTGATTGCCTTGTCTACAGATGGCATCTTTTACCATTTGTTCCACAAAGCTTTTGCTTCTGCACTGTCACTCCTGTGTACTGCTTATCTTTATATCTGACTAATCTTAAGGTCTGCTTAATTTTATTTTCTTGTCATTCCCAGTGGACCGCATTGTGGGCCTGGATCAAGTCACTGGTATGACAGAGACTGCTTTTGGTTCTGCATACAAGACCAAGAAGGGTATGTTTCGTACCGTTGGGCAGCTGTACAAGGAATCTCTCACCAAACTGATGGCAACTCTCCGAAACACTAATCCCAATTTTGTTCGCTGCATCATTCCAAATCATGAGAAGAGGGTATGTGCCAAGCACCAGTGTTGTTCTCTGAACTGTTTTTGCATGGAAAATCACTGCCTGTGTTCTGAATGGAGACCTCATAATGGATGCCTCCTTTCAAAATAGAGAGAGTATTTAAGATATTCATACAGACAGAAAATATCTTCTGTGTTCATCTGTACATGCAATATAGATGAAGTCATGAAAAATTATAATTGTCTTTCCTTAACAGGAGTTCAGAGTATAAAGGTGTTCTTTTGTCTACTTGTCCAGGCTGGGAAACTGGATCCACACTTGGTTTTAGATCAGCTTCGCTGTAATGGTGTCCTGGAAGGAATAAGGATTTGTCGACAAGGATTTCCAAACAGGATAGTGTTCCAGGAATTCAGACAGAGGTACTAGTATGACCAGTTTGGGGTTTTTCAGTTTTTTTCACTTAAAACATTTTAAACTAATTTAAAAAAACAAACAAACAAACCTTGTGTAAGAGATCTGGAGGTGATTTGAGGCTGAAGAGTTGAGGGGGTGGTGTTTGTAATACTGCCTATTTCCCCTTCCCCACACCAGTCATCTTTCTTTTGCCATCTCAGGCCTCTTCCCACATGGTTCCTAGCCATTCCCCACACAGGTTCCCAGATTCCAGATTTTGAAAAATAAGAGTAAAGACACTTTTTTCCTGAAATTTCTTTAGATGTTGATAACATTTAAAGTAAGCCAGAGTAGTGTGATTCAGGTCTCATTAGGGAAAGCGGGTGGGCGGGCGACGGTTGGTCACATTTTTGTGACTTTGCCTAGTGCTGTTAATCACTGTGTGGCAAAGTTGTAAAACATGCCAGAGTCCCATTTTTCAAAAGTGACTTGTGCATTTTGGTGCTTAAGTTCCATTTTCAAAAGTAATTTAAAAGTTTGGGGGTTTTACACATTTTTTTAATATCTTGCCTTTAGTGTAGCTAAATGCACCATTTGAAACACTTTTTGGAGAAACTCATAGACTTACTGAACTCTTAAAATTCGTTCCACTCCCATGCCCCAGTGGGTTTGAATATTCAGAGCTTCCCAAGATAATCAGCCTATTTTGAGCCTTCTTCCAAAAAGTAGTACTTTAAACACTTTTTTTTGGGTGGGGTGGGGTGGGGTAGGGGTAGGGAGTGTATTTGCATGTCAGTTCTGAAACAGGTATAGGAGAAGGACCGGGATACTATTCAGGAAGATCTGGACCACCTTG